>OZ008369.1:168081132-169281132 GCA_963931995.1 Phaonia tiefii
GGTCATTGGGCCGTACTTCTTCCGTGATGATCAAGACCGGCACATTACTGTGAATGCGAATCGCTACCGTTCAATGACAACCGAATATTTTTGGCCCCAATTGGATAATATGGACTTGGAGGACATGTGGTTCCAACAGGGCGGCGCCACAAGCCACACAGCGAATGCGACAATCAATTTATTGGAAACCAGTTTGGTGAACGTGTTATCTCACGAATGGCCCAGTCGATTGGCCGGCTCGGTCGTGCGATTTGACGCCGTTAGATTATTTCCTGTGGGGCTACGGTCAAGTCTAACTTGGTACGAATATCGAACGTGAAATTGCAGCAGTATCGGCCGATTTATGCTTGAAAACCGTCGAAAATTGGGTTCAGCGTCTGGACTTCTGCAAGCGTGCCCGTGATGGCCATGCAAAAGAGAATCGAGTTCCATACATAATGGCATCGAACGCACTTCACAGAATAAAAAATTTCATTTGGTATCTTAAACGGGTTTTGTTTTATTTAAAAAAACTTTTGTAGCGCTCTTTTTGAAAAACCCGATACATAAAATTCCGGTAATATAGTCATACACACTTTGAAAAATCCCTGGCCGCGTCGTTCCTATGCAGGCTTTCATCGAGATTGATCTTGATCCAGAAAAATTATTATAGAAAATAACATATTAAAGATCGAATAATAAAACTAAAATGGAAGAATACGAAGACGGTACACTGTAACGGCAATTCTCATTGCAATCGTTGTTTCTGTTTTGAAACAACAACATGTATGCAATGGTTTTCGATGAAAGACTGCATAGGAAAGAAATGTTGTGGTAAAGTATTTATTGTGGAAGTTTTCGCACAAGTAGGAGTGTTGAGACAATTCTCGCTGAGATGAGTTTTGTTTATCCCTATAATGTGTGATGAGATACCTAAATACTTGTGGAGAAGGGAGCTGATGATATGCCTTGGTGGGCATTGAAATAGCTATGTATATTCCCAACCATCCACCATAATAATCAAGTTCATATTATTTATTTTTGTTATAAAAGTACTTTTTCATAGAAATTGATCTTGAACCAGAAAAATTATTAAAGAAAAGATTATTTAAAGTGTAATAATTCAAAATCATGCGATGTAAACATAAAACCTGAGCTTTTACAAAAATTAAATTCCAAAATATATCAATAATTTATTTTGTTCACACTTCAACCAATTAACAAACATTTACATCTTTTTATCAGACAAACCCCAAAGTAAAATTTATATTAAATTAAATAAATTTAATACGATAAATGAAATTTTAGTTTAAAATATGGTTGTACACATTTATTCACGACTTTATGCAGCATAATTGTATGTATATATGCAACATAGACTATATTTATAAAATGAATTAATGAAAATAAATACCATTACAAATACCAACTTTTTACGATTTCTGTTAACCCACATGACGATTGTTTTTCGAATATTTGCCGATTGTTTCTCGAAATTATCTGGCAGCACTGCACGTAATTCACTTTCACATTCACTGCATTTGCCGACAACGTCACTTGCCCAAATTTAGAACCTGACGAATGATTTTTCTTAAAATATTTATTATCTGTGTGTAGATTTACCTAAATGTTGATTAAAACTCTTACTGGAAGGAAGTGCTTAGTTTGAATAATACGCGATGTTTAAAATGTCAAGTGAAGTGAATGCGAGTTATGTGATAAATTTCTAATATGGTTTAATCAATTGAAAATCAGAAAAATGTTAAGTCCAGCTTGGGTTAGGGGTTGGACAGTCCGAAAGTTTGATTTCCGTTAAACTCCCGGACCCAGCGTAAGCATACATATACATATGTTCATCTATACATTTTCCCCCTGTTTGCATTTATAGCTCTAGTTATGTTTATTGTGTCTATATACGCAAACAGAAATAGTACTTTCCTAAGACTATTCATTCTTAAGGAATTTTTCTTACCACACACACATTTCTCAACACCCCCATAGGTTGGTTGGCGTTCATTCACCCCATCCCATAAAATAAATAACAAAACTACCCCTTAGCATTCTCATGCAAACGCACTGTACGACAGGCATGTAAGAAAATGTGTGCATGTGTGAGTACTAAATCTAAATTGCAAGACATTTCGCTTCGATTTCCTTGTAACGTGTGTGTTGAGACTAGAGTGTGCAAAACCGAAACCGAAAAACCGGTTAACCCAGTTTTTTGCTATTAACCGTGTGCCGGTTTTGTAAAAAACGTAATTTTCGGACAAACCGGAAACCGGTTATTTGACGTCGGTTAACCGGTTAATCGGATTTTACTTAATTTGTGTTAATATCCTTAAGAAAAATAATAATAAATGATCATCATTTCCCTTACGGGAATTTTTACTCGGTCTGTTTTTTAAACTTACAAATTTATTCAAGCTCAAGACCTTTTTAAATAATATAAAGCTTATTTATTAGCTTTATATTACTTTCAAAAAAGTCGATCATAAAAATGTTCCAATGATACCAAGGCTGTCTGTATAGCTATTTCGGATCTTGCCAAGATCTTCATCAGCAGACGTTTTTGGTATGTTTTCGGTGAATTCTTCAAGAATATATATCTAGAAATACTCATCATATTAATGTGAATTCCTTTATATACAGGTTTGAAGAATACCAAGCACTACCATTGGAATACTTTCATGCACATCTCTTTTTTATCATGTCGAAAAACCATTGGTTTCAAAACCATTGGTTTATTTAAAAAGGTCTTGAGCTTGAATAAATTTGTAAGTGTAAATAATAAATGATATGATTTTCCAATTGGAGTGAAATTTTGGAACTAAGAAACATGATTTCCATTTTGAAATATGATCTAAATGCCTTATCCAAACAAATTTTTGCTTCAAAATGAATTTATGATTTGAATTAGAATTAATTAATATTGAATTAAGAATTAATTAAGAATTAATTTTTTTTTATCAAATTTCAAAATTAAAATTATTTTATAACTAACTGTTTCAAAGTTGAATATGATTTTAAATCAGTTTAATGCGAGTTTGAATAAAGCTTTTACATTTTATATTAAACACGCATTCGAAATTGGAATATGATATTTAATTTTTTTAAATGTGATGATTTATTCGACCATTCGTATTATATTTAAAATTAAAATGTTCGAGCGTTAGGTCTGTTTTAAATTATTTTATTCTTCAATATTTCGCTACCCATTGGGTAGCATCGTCAGGATAATAAGCACAATTACACTAGCCAACAGTCGTTTTGTTATTTGGTTCTAGCATAGTTTTTCTCATTGATTTTGACCTACTGAACACGAAAATGAGTTTTAAAAATTTTTCTGTTGATTGGTTTTCGAGATACAAATTTTTGAACTTTTTTTTTAAATTTTTGGAGGTACACTTACAATTTTGAGCATATCTTTCGTCTTATTTGACGTATTTGATCCTACTACTACTCAAATTAAAGCAAATTGAGCCGTCTACAACTAGCTGGCATTTTTCCAAAGAAAATAAGCACTTACTTAACAAAATCTGACAACAAATGGCGGACTTATAATTTTTTTGGTAAAACACCGAAATTCCGCTATTTCACGATATTTTGATTTTCATTATTTGCACAGCTAACCTACCCAACGCAAACGAATAAATACATTTGAACTTAATTTAAAATAAACAAATTAGTCTTAGTATATTATTTTTTAATTTATTTAGAGCACTACATACTCAATGTATGGCACAATTAGAAATGGATGTGCCAGGTTAGCTAAACTAACGAAATTAACCAAATCAACGCCCATAAAAAATGAATAGAAACAAAGATATAACTGTACATTTTATGCCATGTGGAAAAACAGCTGACTTCTTCTTTGTTTTTTGTATTCGCTGCAATTGGTCTCACGTATTGGGGTCCAAATGTAGTCACCCATCATAGCCGTGTCATAGATGCCCTGATAGCGTCGTTCCATAGCCTTCAATTCCTGATGAAAGCGCTCGCCGTGTTCGTCGCTCACGTCTCCTAAATTCTCAGGGAAAAAATCCAAATGAGAATGCAGAAAGTGTATTTTAAGTGACATGTGCACTCCTACCCAAAATGAAAAAAAACGAGAATTAAAACGCTATTTAAATTAACATTTGTTTCAAAAAAAACCTACCCATTGCTTCATAGTTCTTTACCAGATCCTCAACTATGTCCTTATAATTATGGCTTTTGTTGTTTCCTAAAAAGTTTTCCACAACAAGCCTGAAGGAATTCCATGCTGCGGCTTCGATGGGTGATAACAGCTTCGGGAATGTTTCATCTTTCAACATTTTTTTTATATCGGGTCCTGCGAAGACTCCTTCTTTAATTTTTGCCAGCGAAAGGTAAGGGAAAATTGACCGTAAATAGGCAAAAGCTTCACCTTCTTTGTCCAATTTTTTGGCAAAATTTTTTATCAAACCCAATTTTATGTGCAGCGGCGGAAGTATTATATTTTCACGGTTCTCTATTAGTGGTTTGCGCTGAACATTCGCTTCTCCAACTACAGGTTTCGTTCGTTCCGGCCATTTTTTTTGAATATAATGCTGATCATCAGCGCGGCTATTCCAAAGGCACAGAAAACAGCAATGTCGCGTATAGCCTCCTTGGAGTCCACACAGAATGGCCACAACTTTGAGGTCGGCGCATATTTTCCAATTATATTTGCTATACTCTATGCATTTCAGCAAAATGTTCATAGTTTCATAGTTCTCCTTTGAATGAACCGCATGAGCAATAGGAAGAGATGGCTTTTCATTCCCATTATGTAAGAGAACTGCCTTCAAGCTCTCTTTGTTGCTGTCAATAAACAACCTCCATTCATTGGGGTTGTGAATTTGGTGAAGCTCTTGGAACAAGCCGGAAATGTCGCTGCAAAAACATATTTGGTCTTTCTTTGTATAAAATTTTGCATACTGCTGGTGACGCTTCCTGTACGCTGTTACTTTCACTTCTGAATCCGCAAATCCACACTGTACCATCCGAGACGCAAAAAGTTCGGATTTCTCCTTAGTGAGACCAAAATCGCGCACCCAATCGTTTAGTTCGGCCTGTGACAGTAATTTTCGCTTTCTGCACGCCCCAAATTCGCTTGCACTTGACTCGGACTCTTGATCTGACGATTCTGCTTTTTGAAGAGATGCACCAGGGCACACTGGATATTGTACATCATTCGAATGTGGTACTGGAAGTGCAAACGATCCCACTTGAGCGTAGTTCCATTTAAAAATCTCCCTACCCCACTGTTTGTGGTGAGGCAAAAATAACAGTCTGTGGAATGGCATAGCGGCTTTTCCACATCATTGGTGTATCGAATTTCATATGGCGCCTAAAATTAAAATAAATTACTATATTTGCTTTGCTTAATGTGTTTAAATAAAAATTCTTACCTTCCGCCAGCTGCCCAGTTGGTTAGGATTATATAGCAAAGATCACATAGCGACTTAGGTGTCCATGATTCTGTGATATTTGGTGAAATACCAAAATAATTCAAATAGTGCAATTGCACTGCTGGAGTAAACGTGTGTGCGTGATTATTCTTTATAAACTCGCCACAAACATTGCAGAAATTGTCTGGATTGTTCAAACACTCGAACACACGTAATCTTTTACTCATTGTCTTACTTGTTGGGTAGGTATTATATGCACTTAAATTCAATTTGTTTCACTTTTTACTCGTACTACTCGCGTTCGTAGACACTTGTTGAATGACCAAAAACGATAAATGAACACCTATAAATACTATACCTGGCTATATACCTGATTCAGCAAGTGTGCGTTTCAAATTGTGGAAAAGTTTCCAAATAATGACCACTCACAAATGTGGGGGGAATTTCTGTAAAAAAATCCGATACAGGTAGCCATCGGGAAAACACACATCAATAAAAAAGTGTAATTCCCTTTAATTGACTGTGAACGGAGTAGCAGTCATAAAGGAACACGAAGAGCGTCCACGCACATTCAGAAGCGTATATTACTCTGCAACCACAATCATAAAAATTAAATAATTATTTGTGTATTACTTATTTTTTTTAATTCTGAGAATCATAAAAATTACGTAAACGTTTTTTCCAAACAATTTTGTACATGTAAAGTGGGTTTGCCAAAATTCGTATCGTAAAATGCACCTGTGTTTCTATGTTCTGCATTTTCATTATACCATTTTCTTAAAAACATCGACGAAACGTCCCTACGGTATTGTAAATAAGTTTTTTACAATTATGAAATATTTGTGTTATTAATATTAATTTAAAAATTTTATCAAAACTGCTAAGTGCTGTGACATTTGAAAAAAATTTCCAAAAAAAAAATTGCTGATTTCACTAAATTTTTGAAATTTCACGTCCCTTGCCAGAACAGAAGACATTAACCCAGGGTGGTGAAATTTTGAACAGAAGTAACTTATGTATAGGAGCAACTGTTCCGTTCTATTCCAAAAGGATTATAAAAAACTTGCTTTTTCGATCCCTCCTAGTAGGTTAGCTGTGCAAATAATGAAAATCAAAATATCGTGAAATAGCGGAATTTCGGTGTTTTACCAAAAAAATTATAAGTCCGCCATTTGTTGTCAGATTTTGTTAAGTAAGTGCTTATTTTCTTTGGAAAAATGCTAGCTATACGCAAAAAAAACCAAAATCGCTGTTAGCATCGCGTTTTATATTTTATATGAATTTTTATATGAATTTTTCTGCCACATATTTACTAAAAAAACGCAGTTTTTTAACCTTTTTAAGCCGCCAACATCAAAACTACTCACCCGATTTGAAAATTTTCTGAGAATGAGTTGTAGATGGCTCAATTTGCTTTAATTAGGATCAAATACGTCAAAGAAGACGAAAGATATGCTCAAAATTGTAAGTGTACCTCCAAAAATTTAAAAAAAAAAGTTCAAAAATTTGTATCTCAAAAACCAATCAACAGAAAAATTTTTAAAACTCATTTTCGTGTTTAGTAGGTCAAAATCAATGAGAAAAAGTATGCTAGAAACAAATAACAGAGAAAATTTTGTTATTTGTGACCTAGTGTTATTAATTAAAAATTGCATTTTAACTTTTTTTTGTCATTTAATTTTTAATTAATTAATAATTGTGTTATTATAAGGTCTACATGTGTAATTTAATTTAAAGCAAAAAAACCGGATCCACCGGTTTTTGCCAAAATTAATCCCCGAAAACCGGTTTCCAGAAAAATTTATTTTTCGAACAAACCGAAAGCCGGTTTCTAGAAAAATTAATTTTTCGAACAAACCGGAAACCGGTTTCTAAAAAATTCCGGGTTTTTTGGACACTCTAGTTGAGACACACACTCTCACCGAGAATAAGAATAAGAGAACAACAATACATTAATATTTACTTGCATTTCAGGTAATAAAACTCTTCGTAGACCAAAGTGTGACTCATGACAAATTTTTGTCGTGTTTTGGTTAATCAACACGGCACAAGAGGTCACGAAGGGTGAGTGAGCAAGTGATTTCAGTGACTCAGTCATTTCGTTTAATTTCACTTCAGTGCAATAACAATAACATCAAGACGGAAAGCAGCGCCAAGAAGTGGTGGGGGAAATTGAGGATATAGACAGTAATTGCAACCTGTAGCGTTTGTTGTGTGGAATTAAGAGATTTTGTGGTTCAGACAATTGTCACAGTTGGCAAAGTTAGGGAGTTAATAACAAAGGTGGTTAATAGGAAATTTCGATGTCAATGAAATGAAGAGGGATTAATGAAAAAAGAAAAAGAAACAACTTATATGGTTGTAAGGAGTTTTATAATAATCATAAATTTTGTTTTATAGGCAAAAGACTAGAATAATGTAGTAATACATGGTTGCTAAGTCTGGCAGTTTTTGACTCGAAGATGTGGATCTATTACACATAATTACTTGTTTCTTAATAAGATAAGTAGAAATATAATTGGGATTTTATTAACTTTACCTTATTGGGGTGTCTGTGACGTCTCTGTCAATTTTGAAAGGAATACGATAGCACGACGGAAATTTGGAATTCCAGGATTGTTAAGTTTTGTTTCTTCCTTCTTGTTATTCATTGACTATTTACAAGCAAATCATATGTTCGAATAGGGAGTTATAGTGTGATGAATTTGCACAATCCATTAGGATGTTATGGCGTGATAAGTTATCGTGGCCCATTGAACCGCTTGTATGAAAGGTACCAAAAGCAGTATTCCGAACCTGCCCAAATTTCGAATAAACATGATAATAAAAATATTACATCCTGCAAAGTTTTGAGAAAACCGTACTCTCTGGAAGGGTGTTATAGGATGACGAATTTTTAAACCCTATTGGACCCTTTGTATGGGGGGTACCAAAACCCGCAGTTCGATTACTTATAAAATTTGCACAAATACGAGGGTAGCAAAAATCATACGTTGTACTGAGTTTGATCAAAATCGAACAATTCAATAGGGTGTTATGGCGTGATGAATTATCGTGTCCCTCTGAACCGTTTGTATGGGAGGTACCAGCACAAGTATTCCGAACCTGCCTAAATTTTTAAAAAATATTTTGGTAATTAAAATATCACATCGTGGAAAGTTTCAGGAAAACTGTAGACTCTCGAAGAGTGTTATAGGCTGATGAATTTTCAAACCCCATTGAACCCTTTGTATAGGGGGGTACCAAAAGCCGTAGTCCGATTACTTTCAAATTTTGCGGAAATATGAAGATCATAAAGATATTACGTTGTACAGAGTTTGATCAAAATTTAGCAATCTGAAAGGGTGTTATGGCGTAATGAGTTATCGAATCCCGTTGAATCCTTTGTATGGTGGGTACCAAAATTAGTGGTCCGATTTCATCGAAATTTACCACAATCGTGACTACTGTCCAAGTATCATTACGTAAAAAGTTTGGTCAAAATCTGGGCACCCAATAGGGTGTTATAGCGTAATGAACTTTTGAGGCCTAGCAATCATTTGTGTGGGAGGTACCAGAACGCGTAGTCCGAATGGGTCCATAATTCGTGTTTACACGATGGCGCACCAACTTTTATTTATCTCTGACTACTCCTTATATTTTTGGCCAGTCGATGTATGGGGACGAAGCTTTGTGTGTCGCCTTGCCTCGTACTAAAGGGTTTGGTGAGATGTTTACCAATCTTTATAGAGGATTTCGTGTAGATCAGTGTCATCCTACAAAGGCGTGTCAGCTTAGAAGGAATACCAAGCTCCGACATAATTTGGTACATTTTTTACCGCAGCCTAATAATCTACAAGGAGGTGGTTGGTGTCGATTTTCTTTTCGTGGAGTTTCTCCAGGATTTGTCGCAATGTGAATATCTGGTCGATTGTTGACTTAAACGCTAAGGTTTAAACGGCTTTAGTCTTTCGCGTATTATGCGCGAGAGGATTTTGTATGCGATGGATAAAGGGCTTATTCCACGATTGTTGGTACATAGACTCGGGTCTCCTTTTTTGAAAACAGGACACACTATGGTAAGACTCCAATCGTCGGGCATGCATTCGTCTAGACAGATTTTGCATACGCACATTTTGCATTCCAACTCACAGCCGCTGACCTTAAACACCTTAGTCCATCTGCAGAAACGGCTTTGTTGTTTTAAAATTTAAGTTCTAACTTGGCTTTGGCTGGGAGGGGCAGTTGACGACAGCATCCTATATGTGCTCAACACCCTCTTCTATACTGAAGTCTCATGGGACAAGTGAAGTAGTCAAGTGATCTCTCCATATTCCCAACATACAAGACAAGATTCCCATCCTTATATCTACAAAAGGGGAGCCTGATCCATGGCCGGAGGTTTGCCTTTGTACTTTTCGGTATAATACAGGGTGAGATAAAAAAACTGCAACAAAGTAAAACGCCATAATTTTTTCATTCTTTTTTAAATTTTATTGAATGAAAGCAAAAAATGTTGGAAATAGCATCAAATTTTAGAATAAGTTTAGATTTGTTCGAATTGGTCACCTTTGGCACGAATTATGACCTTCAAACGGCCAATGAAACCGTCACACGCTGCCCGAATGTTGCTCTGCGGTATTTTGGCCCATTCCCGGCGAAGCGCTTGCTTGAGGTGATCGACACTTTGGTATTTTTTAGTGCCAACCTTGCTTTCCAAAATACTCCAGACCCGGATTGGTATCCGGAGATTTCGGTGGCCATTGTGCGCTGGAAATGAAGCGAGGAACCTCATTTTGTAACCATTCTTGGGTGGCGCGTGCTGAGTCCTGTTGGAATGTCCAAGGTCTGCGGCCAAAATGTTTGCGTGCCCAAGGCTTCAATACACCCTCCAGAATATTTTCGCGATAATTTTTTTGATGCCACGGTCGATTAATACGAGCGGAGAGCGACCATCGGCTGTTATGGCGGCCCACACCATCACCATGGCCGGCGCTTGAGTTCTGGTGGCCAACCGAAGGTGCACATTTTCAGCTGACCTCTTTGGCAAGTAAACACGATCATTTTGTTTGTTTACAAACTGCTGGACAACGAATGTTTTCTCATCGGAGAAAACCAAATTCGGCAGTTCACCACTTGCGGCCAAGCGAAGCAACTCTTTGGCTCTTTTGAGTCTATTTTCTTTCTGTTGCGGTGTAAGTTCTTGCACTTTTTGGAATTTCAATGGCTTTACCCCGAGCTCATTTTTCAATATTTGCCGAATGGAATATTGCGATATGTTCAGCTCACGAGCCATTTTTCGGCCACTGCGACGCGGATTTCGATCAAGTCGCTTCTTTACTTTTCGAACCATTTCTGCTGATGTTGCTGTTTTCTTCCGTCCACTTCCTTGACGTCGGGCTACGCTACCAGTATCACGGTAACGAGCGATGGTACGAGACACAAAAGATTTATTAACATTTAAATGCTGGAGTGCTCTAACGATAGCCACTTGTGGTTTTCCAGCCAAATATAAAGAAATCACACTATCACGCTTGAATTCCATCACGAATAACTTTTTTTCTGGAAAATTCTCACCAAAATGCTTTTGTACGCTTGTAAACAATATAATCAGCTGTCACTGGAATAATTTTAACAGCTGTCGGACGAGTGGCTTAGAAATGACAGCAGTCTGAAGTTGGTTGCAGTTTTTTCATCTCATGTATACAGGCCTCATTCTTCCTTCTGGAATGTTCAATTTGCCCACTCTGTCGCTTTCTCCACAACCATTTTTTCTTCTTCTTTACAACGATTCACTACCTCAATTTTCCTTCTCCAACGCAATGCACTGCATTTATAGGAGGCATCCCCTGAGTGTTAGTTTGATAAAAAAAAAATAAATAAAAACCGGGTTTCCTCTCTTCCCCTCCTTTAGATCGCTCCGTCGTGACTTGCGTTGCAACTGGCTGAAGCATTGCCATACGTGCAGCGTTCTATTCATCAGTTGTTACGATATATTCGTCATCGTACCATGGTTTGTCTTTAAGCGGGTACGGTCTCTGCAGCAGTTTTCATAGAGTTGGAAATGTACTTCCACTGCGCTTCAGGATCATGAGGCAGGGGTGGGTACTGCGCAAGAATCTAAGTGAGCTTATCTGTATAGGCCGTGGCCATCTCTGGTTAAAGCAGCTTTCCGATGCCCAGCTTTGTATATGTCTTGTTTCGTACGACTTTCGCTCTGCTTAACCTTGTGCGAACGCTACAAAAGTAAATCGATAGGGACAGCAAACGACGCCATATTTTTTTCCGCTCTTTTGACATTTCTCTTCAGTAAGGTTTGCCATTTCATCATGGAAAGATATACGAGCCAACAACGAGTCAAAATTATTAACATTTACTACCGAAATTTGGAGTCAGTGGCCTCAATTTTAAGAGCGCCACGTCCAATTTATGGTCGTCATAATTTCTGGCTGCATGGCTTCGGCAATAAGCAAAATATGCGTTATTGGTCATCATTGCATCGCGAAAAAATTACGGTTTGGTGCGGTTTATGGGCCGGCGGCGTCATTGGACCGTACTTCTTCCGTGATGATCAAGACCGGCACATTACTGTGAATGCGAATCGCTACCGTTCAATGATAACCGAATATTTTTGGCCCCAATTGGATAATATGGACTTGGAGGACATGTGGTTCCAACAGGACGGCGCCACAAGCTACACTCCGAATGCCACAATCAATTTGTTGGAAACCAAGTTTGGTGAACGTGTTATCTCACGAAATGGCCCAGTTGATTGGCCGCCTCGGTCGTGCGATTTGCCGCCGTTAGATTATTTCCTGTGGGGCTACGTCAAGTCTATGGTCTATGCCAACAAGCCAGCGACGATTGATGAACTTCGTACGAATATCGAACGTGAAATTGCAGCAGTATAGGCCGATTTATGCTTGAAAACCGTCGAAAATTGGGTTCAGCGTCTGGACTTCTGCAAGCGTGCCCGTGGTGGCCATGCAAAAGAAATCGAGTTCCATACATAATGGCATCGAACGTACTTTCACAGGAATAAAGAATTTCATTGGTATCTAAAACCGGTTTTGTTTTATTTAAAAAAACTTTTGTACCGCTCTTATTGAAAATCCCGTTACTTTTGTTTCTACCAAGGTAATTCATTTCGCTTGTGCATTGCTTACTGTGCGCTGCTATTGTACATGAGAACTTGGGTTCGATCCCTGCTGTGTGAACAGCTTACATTTCTGTCGATGACGCTCTACTCGCTTACTGATGGCTGCACTATTCAGTAAATACCTATTCTCAAAAAACCGTTCGGAATCGGTGTATAACTTTAGGCCCCAATCATTGATTGTAAAAGCAGAAAGCGCTCAGCTCACTGATTATGAGAAGCTCTCCCCAGCGCAGTAATGGGATGCAATGGGAAACAATTTATTTTATTTATATGAATTTCGTAAATAGAAGGAAAATAATTTAAAGGAATTTAAATCAAGGGAAATTAATCCGCGGTGGAATTCAGCATATACAAAGATATGAACTTTGTGAAACGCTTAAACAAATTTCAGGGTGAAACAGGAATGACGTTATATTAAAAAATATTTAATTAGGACATCCCAGCCGAAAACATTCATAGAGCTCAGAAATTTGGAGTCGTAAAAGAGTCAGAAATATGAGCAATTTCTAAGCGTTCATAATTCGGAGTCTAACGACACATTTCAGAAGCTTTTTTTAAGCCTTTCAAAATGAATGCTTTGAAAATACACTTTTTCTGACACTTCTGTATTTCAGGGGCTTTTAATGCTCAAAAATGCGTCATAAAATATAAAATATTTATGATCGAAACTGGTTCAAAATATTCCCTATATGAGTTCAATATCGTACACGTACACTTTTGCATGCCAATTTGAATTCATTTTCGTAGTACTTTTGCCACTCCGAATAAGGTAGTTCCAAAACAAGCGCTTTGAATGCATCAACCGAGATTTTAAGCGTCAAAAACGTCCACGATGCAATTTGCTTTTGATGTGCGGTAGTAAAAAGAAGTCATTAGGTGCCAAGTCGGGACTGGAAGGCGGATGACCCATCAAATCAATGATTTTGCTGGTCAAATGCGCGTTTGGTTGAGTCGATGTGTGAGAGCTAGCATTGTCGTGATTGAGAATGATTCTTCTTGGGGGTTCATTTTCCTTAGTTCACCAAACATTTGCAAACAAATGGCTGCGTGTCATTCAGAATTGGCCGTCCAACGGTGTTCTAAAGGAATTGTTGCCATACGACCAGTTTTAGCGAAGAAGCAGGACATCACTTTGTTTGAAGTGCATCGTGCGTGAACAACTTTTGTTGGACTTGACCGCCTTAGAAGATCAATACTGTCGATTATTGTTTAGTGTCAGGTTCTTATTAATTCAGGAAGTTCCGGACAAATTTTTCCAGCGTATTCCTTGGCTCATTTCATGAAGAAAAGTCCACTAGGACCATGTCCGAAAATGCAACGGTGCGAAATGGCAGCGGGTTCAAAATTTTCGGATTGGCGGTCGGGGGGTAGTAGGGTAAAGTTGCTAACTTCTGAGCCAGTGGTCGGATTTTTTGTTTTTGGGCTTGTTGGAAAGGTCTTTAAGAGGCCTTTCAGAATCAATAAGAAAAGTAGAAAAAAGTCAAATCGCCGAGATACAGAGCTTTCGGAAAAAGCCCAGAGGTCTTACCGTTCCAAAGTTATGACCATTTTACTGAAATGCAAAAATGTTTGTTTTTGTTTTTGGAAGCGAAATAACAGCACACATTTATTTGTGTTTGTAAATTAACACGTTTAATATTTTATTTTATTCAAATTTTTGGCTGAAGAATCAAACACATAAGGAAAAAACAACATTTGATGTTAAAGGAAGTTTTCAATGTTGTTCCCATTTTCTACTAAACACAATTGCAGCCGTTTGCGAACCACATCCGCCACGATTAGTTCACTCATCTTTTCACGAACTTTCAGCGCAGATTCCTCAATGCGTGCAAGTTACTGCTCACGATTGTGGATCTGCACAGAATACACACAATCTTTCATGTAGCCCCACAAAAAGAAATAAAGTGGTGTGAGATCTGGAGATCGTGGCGGCCAGGCGATTGGTCCAGCTCGTCCAATACAACGTCGAGGGAAATTGGTGTTAAGCCAATCCCGCACAATAAGCCCGTAATGCGCTGGAGCACCATCTTGTTGGTAGAAAACATGATTTCGTACCGCAAGTGGTACTTCCTCTAGCAAGAGGTACTTCCTTCTTGCAAGAAATACAAATAATTTTGCGAATTTAACCTGGGCGGAAGTACTTTTGGCCCAATCAAGGTGTTGTCGATGATGCCAGCCCAAACGTGCAAATCGGTGTTGAAATGCTGTTTCTTTCTAGTTGTAGGGATTGTCGTGGGTCCATTCGTGCAAATTATGGAAATTAGTTATGCCGTCTCTCGTGAATTGCGCTTCGTCGATCCACACAATCGAAGATTAATATCACGTTGCAACATCTCACGGCAAAAGTTGACACCAAGAGTTCTTGAACTGGTGTGAAATGGAATGGATGTTTTTTTTCTTTGTGAAGGACGCGCCATACTTTTGATTGTGCCACACCAACTTGGACCGCGATTCGTCTTGTGCTTGTCGTTGGGTTCTCGTCTATCGCATCCAAAATTAGCTCTTCAACTGCAACGTCGTGTTGTTCATTTCCAGGACGCTCCATTTGTGTAAACAACGTACCTTCACGAAATCGGCGGTGCTGAATGTTGTTCGGTTTGGTGGTCGTCGATTAGGAAAACGTAATGCATATTCACGCGCAGCAGCTCTTGCATTACCATCGCAGAATCCATACATGTAATGAATGTCTGCTAATTCTTCGTTTGAATAAGTTGCCATTTTTACTAATTCAAAACACAACGTACTCGAAACTGTTGCTGCAGCAGAGATTAGCGTAAACTTTTACTTTTTTGTCGTTTTTCACTTTTAAAAAACCGGACAAAAATCACTTGTACTTTTCGCGTTCGTATACACTTGTTGAATGACAAAATTCTATCAATGAATACCTATAAATACTACTTACTTTTTTAGGCACTAATGAATGGATTGGAAAATGGACTGGAAAATAAAATCTTAAACGTGTTAATTTACAAAAACAAATAAATGTGTGCTGTTATTTCGCTTCCAAAAACAAAAACAAACACTTTTGCATTTCAGTAAAATGGTCATAACTTTGGAACGGCAAGACCTCTGGGTTTCGTTTAGGTCATTTTGGAAAGGTAATGCAAAAAACAAACATAAAAAACATTGGTTAATTTCTTGTTTAATGGGAAGTTTTCTAGGTGGAGCCTGTAACCAATATTTATAATATAACTAAATTTAGAAAAGCCAAAGTGAAAACTAAATTTAAAAGTAAAAGAAAATAAAAAAAGAAAATGTTCTTAAATAAATGCCGATTCAAAAAAAAGTGTCAGGGGACACCCGGTTGGAACGAAGTTCCTTTCGCTATATATTATGTACTAGTTAGTTCCAACACGCCTAAGGCACCCGTTGGAAATAATTTAAATGGAATAATTTAAAGGGTACTGTCAAGCAAAGGAATTTTTGTAAGAAAAGATATTTTTTGTAAGAGAAGGTATTTTTTTTTAAGAAAAGCTCTTTTTTACGACAGAACAGGCAAAATTTTAAGGCAAAAAAGGTTCTCTTTAAAGAACATCTAGTTTTTTAAGAAAAGGCAATTTGTTGCAGTTAAAGGCCTTTTTTAGAAAAGGTACTTATTTAAACAATTAATTTGTTTAAGAAAAGGTACTTTGTGTTAGAAAATTTACTTTTTTAAGCAAAGGTACTTCTTTAAGATAAGGTATTTTGTTAAGTAAAGGTACTATGTTTAAGAATATGAATAGGTATATTTTTTGAGAAAATTTACTTTTTTTAAGCAAATGTACTTATTTAAGAAAATTTTATTTTTTTAAACTTCTTTCACTTTGGCTTTTCTAAATTTACTTTTTATTCGGTTCAAACTGCAGTATGTAATAAGCAGGCTCCACCTAGAAAATTTCCCATGACACAAGAAATATCCCCCCATATGTTTTATGTTAGTCTAGACACAAACCAAGCCAAAAACGAGTGTAAGATTAAGTGTGCTGCCAAATGCAATTCCATGCTCAGGGTTGTACTTTATGGATTTGCCAGTCTTTTAGCTTTTCTAAATTTATTTTTTATTGGGTTCAAAACTTCAGTATGTAATAAAGAGGCTCCACCTAGAAAACATCCCTTTAAACCAAACCAAAAGTACCCAATATAGTTGATAATAATGGGTTGTAATAAAGTAGTTAAAAAAAAGTTGTTTAAATTTTTTCATTTAGCCCCCATCCCGCAACGTGCGACAAGGAAAAATGTTAAATTTCTTACAAAAAATAAATTTTCTTAAAAAATTATTTTTTTTTAAAATTAGTACCTTTTCTTAAAAAATAAATTTTCTTACAAGAAATTTCCTTTTCTTTTTTTTGTGAAACAAAATAACTTTTCTTGATATATGTGAGTACCTACTCTTAAAAATTTAAAATACCTTCTCTTAAAAAAATAAATTTTAAATTTTTTTTTACAAAAATCGCTTTTCTTAAAATTACATTTTCTTAAAAATAAAGTACCACCTTTTCTCTTCTTTTCTTGAAATAAGTAGACTTTCTGAAAATAAGTACATTTTCTTTAGAAAGTAACCTTTTCCTAAAAAGAGTACCGCTTCTTTAAAAAGTACCTGTTATTAAAAGAAATTCATACTCACTATTAAATTCATACTAAAAAAAAATCCAATGAGTGCTCGAACTCACGGGCGATGTGTTAACAACTTTTTGTTACACGGTACCTGTTCGATTTCTATGAACACATTAGTAAATGTTACATTGGAAAATAAAAAACAGCGTTCAATCATATGATGACGTTACATTTAAATAATATTAATACTTAAAATTATTTAAAGACCAGTGCAAGCACATGTGTCATTATTTTCTTGATCAATACTTTTTGTTTTATTCCCAAAAAATCAAAGAATGTAAAGCAACATACACTTGTATATACATACATACATTGTTACATTCGTACATACGCTACACAAGTTCACAAAATTTTCGTTGCTCTCTTGCTATCTCATTTATATATACATACGTATAATACGTCATTATTCTCTTTGCACTGAGAGTGCTCCGCACCCACATTTTATTTGACTTACCTTTCACAATAATAAAAAACCAACCCGTAAAAAACATAGTTTTTGACTATAAATTCTTTATACATGACCACGCCCCTTCGTCCAATCCCGCCCATATTTGCAGCAGATCTTAGAATATATACACCTAACCAACATACCCAATTTGGTTCAAATACCGTTAACAGGAGCAGAAATAATGGATTTTTAATTTGTGATTTGTATGGGAGGTACCACGCCCCTTTATCCAATCCCGCCCATATTTTGATAGTTTATTGTTGTCGTCGCCATTAGTTTGCCTGCGAAGTTTCAGCTCGATTGGATCACGGGAAAAGGGTTAGAAATCAATCCAAAATTTTTTCGGCATACATGCATACAGACAGGTGAAGTTAATAAAAAGAATTTAAAAAGGCGTTCAATCATATGATGACGTTTCATTTAAATAACATTAATACTTAATAATACTTAAAAATATTTAAAGACAAGACACATGTACATTAGGGTGGGTAAAATCCCATACAAACAAAAAATCACTTTTAGGTCACCACCAAAAAATGAAGTTCAGAGTGTTTAATGACTATTTGCAAAATATTGCGATTCTGGGTTCAGCAAATTGTGAGCTATTTTGCTTTAAAAACACCTCTAATTATCAGGTTTTTTGGGTGTAACTTCTTTTTTGGTGTAACTCTTGCATATGTGCAATGCAAGAACTCCTAAAGGTCTACATACCCATAATAAATTTTCCAAATATCTGCAACATCTTAAAAGTTACACCCAAAAAACCTGATAATTAGAGGTGTTTTTAAACCAAATAGCTCACAATTTGCTGAACCCAGATTCGCAATTTTTCGCAAATACTCATTAAACACTCTGAACTTCATTTTTAGGTGGCGACAGCAGCAATTTTTTTCCCCACCCTAATGTACATGCATACATTGTTATGTTCGTACATACGCTACACAAGTTCACAATTGTCGTTGCTCTCTTTCTATCTCATTTTTATATTCGTATAACCACGTCATTATTCTCTTTGCTCTGAGAGTGCTGCGCACCCACACAATACAACTATTCGCTGCCGCTACATCAGTGCGTGTGTTTTTTTCGCTGTTTGACAATCCGTGTTTCGCAGTCGGAAAAATCTGTGTTCTATGTAGAGGTGGGTCACGCTTCTTATTTAGGGGTATGAAAAATAGATTTTGGCCGATTCTGAGACCTACCCGATATGCACACAAAATTTCATACAAATCGGTCCAGCCGTTTCGGAGGAGTTTAACGGCAAACAATGTGTGATCGTTGTCGGACAATCTGTGGGATCGCAGTCGGACAATCTGTGTGAGCGCAGTCGGATGTATTCACTTTGTGAATTTAGGCCGTAACACATCAAAAACATTAGCTTTTAATAAAAGAAGTACCTCTCTTTAAAAAGGGACTTTTCGGGCAAATGTAATACATATTACCTGTTCGATTTCTATGAACACATTAGTAAATATTACATTAGAAAATAAAAAAAGGAATAGTTTTTGTGCTGAAGGCTCTTTTCCTATTGCACTTTGTTTTTTCTTACATCTGCTTTAAAATTAGATGTAATATTGCTAAAATAAATAAAGCAATATTTAGCTCAATGAAATAATAATTTTTGTTTTGTCATAAACAGGGCGACAACCAAAAGTATTGATTAGTATAGAGAACTTACTGCACTCTTTTCCCGCTCTCATGTATAGAGTCTGAGTAAAAGAGCATAAACGAGCCTTATTCTCTTTATAGAATATTTCAATATAAATGCACCATTTCGACAATGTTATTACATAAAACAATACAAAAAGCATAAATGTGTAAAAAGGCATCAATGTTTCACATCAGAGTTATGAATGGACCAAGTTATGGAAAAATTAGAGTAATACGTTTTGAATCATTCGCCAGATGTCGCCAGTGCTTTTGAGTTATACAATTCGTTCCATGAGTTCTCTATACTATTCAATACTCTGCCGCTACATCAATACCATCATACTTATTTTGAGGCAGAGACCATTGTTGTACAACAACCTCGTAAGTGATGCTAACGCTGTATGTTGTTTGCATGTGTTCAATTTGATAGATTGCCCTTCCCGTGCCTATAGATGTTAACACATCAAAGAGTTTATGATTTTACTAAAATTATCTTTTCTTAAAGATCCATTTAAATTATCGTATTTTTCAACGATCGCCTTAGACGTGTTGGAACTAACTAGTACATAATATATAGCGAAAGGAACTTTGTTCCAAACGGGTGTCTCTTGACACCTCATGTGATTTTTTTAATTACTAAATATTCATGCAGTATTGAATGTATGGCAGTGGAAGTAATGCTTCAGATTGACTCTATGCTACATGACGATCTTGCAATACCAGTTCAAGCGCCAGTTACAATACCAGTTTTCTGGCACAACAAACTATCTTGGACGTCCAGCACTAAATGCGTCCCAAAGCGTAGGTCTGCCCCAATTAAATTCATTATACCATTTTTTTCACGGTTCAGTAGGATGGGGGATCATCGGCGTGTATAAAGATTTAAGTTCATCATTTCACTCTTTTCTTCATAGTTCACGTGGAAAGTTATGAAAAATAATCGGACGGAAATGTTCACGAGTGATAATTAAATTTTTTGACTGGGATGAATGTTTCGAGACACTGAAACCAGAAATTATGCTTGCACGTCAATACTGTACCACTTTCCAATCGTGTTGCGAAATTGCCTAGGGCACAAATATAAATAGTACCCCCGCGCATTAAACATAGAAATGAAGACCACGATATGCTGGGTTCATACCAAAGGCAATACTTTGAATTCCTTTGTATAAAATGTATCAGTTGTTCACTTCCAATTGAAATTCAAATTATTTATTTTTTTCATATCTAATCAATTTAATTAGACTCCTTCCACATGAAAGTGCTAAAGAATATTCAAATATCCTTTCAATTTATTCAAAACCCACTAACTAACTGTGCTTTTTTTTTAAATTATTCGAAATGTTAATTCCAGTCATAGAAACTGAACTAATTAATTCCGAGTCAGAAATGTCGGGTTACAATGTATGTAAAATTATGTTAATGTATAACGGGATCGTGGCTGGAAACCTTTCTTATGAAATTCTGGTGTTTAGTTAAAATTCAGTCCTGATCACACGTGCGTAAAATGTCCTTTGTGTGTAACATTCAACACCCCTTTTCTTTAGACGAAATTCCCATTGTAACTTTATATCAGGTTATTTTGGAAACTACAAAAAATAAAATTATGTAAATCCGGCTCGACACATTCGAAGCAAACCGACCCCAAAAGAAGGTCATAAAACGTCAGTGTCAAGCTACGCATGCCTATTGATAAGAAATCAACAAACGAGCGAGAACAAGTTCCAAACAAGACCAGTTTGACACGTTCCTTAGCTCGTGACAATCATCCCTGTTTTAATTTACTATTCTTACTGTCGATGTTTTATCGTTAGGATCATGCGCCATGGTTACTAAAGGGATTATCGCTCTACCTTATGTCTGTTTCTCCCCTCTGGAAAATGTAGAAGCAGTTAACCATGTTAAAGCTGAAATGTCAGCTGGATTTAGTTTATGCATCCGGTATCCTTTCTAGTTTGCGGCTGTTAAAATTTCCAGCATTTATGGTCTATTATAGAAATAGCATAACATTGTGGGGTTTGGAATAAACAAGTTTTAGGAACGTGTTATACGATGGTTGGTGCCAAAGTGGAAAACAAATTTTTCTTTCTATTCTAGATTATTCTTAAATTAAAGTATAGCGGTATATAGTCCTTGAAAATATACATTTGGGTTGATGGTGCGGTGAAGGAATGTAAGGGTTGTCCAATCCAAAGTTTACAGGTAGACTTCACAGGATAACTGCTCAAGTCGCTAATGGCGACTGAGGAAGCTCTTATTCTCTGTCAAATGGCGGACAAAACAATGATCATCTTTAATATCGATCCATAAAATCGTAGTTTTCCACTACAACCCATGAGGGGAGAGCGAATATCTTCTCACAATCAGGAACAACAGTTTTATACCGAATCCGAATGGTTTCATGTCTAGTTACGTTAAAGTGTTGCAGCCACTGAACAATGTAACCTTTGGCGACAGAAGTAAAGATGGTCAGGTCGGGGATTGAACCCATATTCTCTTGTACAAAAGCCCTGCACGTAAACTATTGCTCCACCAACAATTCAAAATCTTTTAATCGTAAACGTTAATCAAAAAACGTTAAAAAAATGCTGCAAAGCGCGGAGGTCATAATTAAGCCGCGACTCTATATCCTATTCCGATCTTGCCTGATTGTTAACCAAAGAGTTGGAGCCAGGTCAGAGTGGTTTCATTATCAAGGCGGAATCATGAGAGCGCAAAGGATTTCAGACCGATCAGCCTCTGGTCGTTTCTTCTGAAACGCTTGAAAGGCTAATTGGCGCATACATCCTCACGAAAAAGGATGGATCGCCAAAAATATCATGCAGTCAACATGCATATCTAAAAGGCCGCTCAACCGATACAGCCCTGCACGAAATCGCCAGAACTGTTGAGAGGCGCTTGGAACACAAACAATATACCCTCGCGGCCTTCTTGGATATAGAGGGTGCATTCAATAATTTGAGCTCAGCGACTATAGAAGAATCACTTGAAGATCTAGGCGTGGAAACTTTCCTAACGAGTTGGATAGTGACAATGCTACAGAGCAGAATTAGCAACGTCTCTATAGGCAACATCGAGTCATCAAAGCGAGTGAATAGGGGAACTCCCCAAGGTGGAGTCATCTCTCCCCTACTTTGGTTACTCGTGATCAACAAAATACTACTGAATCTGGACAATATGAGGATCAAAACCGTGGCGTATGCGGATGACGTTGAATAATGGTGTCTGGTTTGTTCCCATCCGTTTTGAGCGAAATCATGAATGGAGCCTTGAAATCACTTAACGACTGGGCCACTGGGAGTGGTCTTGCAGCGAATCCGAGGAAAACTGAGGTCATGCTTTTTACCACAAAGACCAAGATACCAAAGTTTAATCCTCCTCGGCTAAGTGGAGTTGAGATTCCACTATCAAATCACGCCAAGTACTTGGGCGTGATTCAAGACCCTAAACTATCCTGGAAGCATTACATAGAGCATGCTACACTTGTCGGAAAATGTTCGGAAGACGATGGGGTCTCCGACCGAAAATTGTGCTATGAATATACACTAGTATAATCACGCCTACACTCTCCTACAGAGCAATGGTATTGTGGTGACGTCCACCAAGAAACTGTTGCATAGAGTACAGAGATAAGCATGTTTCGGCATAACAGGGGTATTGAGGAGGTGTCCAGCAGAAGCCCTTAGTGGAATGCTTCTTATTATACCAATTGACTTTCACATTACAGCTAGTGCGGCGTGGAGTGCTACTCGACAAAATGTTCTTAGAATCTGGAAGAGCAACGCATATGGACATTCGAGAATACTACAGACAATCCCTAAAGAACTCAATATAACCACCGATTACTGCACCCCCTCATTGACCTATTCTGTGTCAGGTTTCCCAGAAGAATAGAGTGGGATATAATCACTGACAGGTTTTGACACCAAAGTATTTACGGACGGCTCCAAAATGGAATGTGGAACCGTCTCGGGTGTCTTCTCGGAAGAGGCAAGCCTAAATTTATAAGTCAAACTCCCAGACAAGTGCAGCGTTTCCCAAGCGGAGATACTGGCCATCTAGCCTGTCTCGAACTTATACTACAAAGGAAAACAGAGCGCATTGGAACATTTGTAGATAGCCAAGCGGCTCTCCTATCAATTAAATCTAACAACACTGCAGTTAAACTCGTTAGTGACTGTAGAGAAAAACTTGTCGAGCTAGGTCGAGTGGCCAGTGTGGTTCTTACTTGGATACCAGGCCACAAGGGTCTCCTAGGGAACGAAAGAGCAGACGATCTGTATGATGTCAGTCGCAACACCTATAGACTCGGTCAAAAGAGGTATTTTGTATTTTTAAAGGTATATTGAACGAGCAAAAGACAGATGGGATAGGATGGAAATGTGCCGCATATCCAGAATCACATGGCCAGAATATAACATTCATCGAACTAACTCCCTGATTAACCAAAATCGGGGGAACATATCAAGGCAAATTGCCGTGCTGACTGGACACTGGCCAATCGGTAATCACGCAAGACGGCTGAGTCTTCCATACAATGACCGCTGCAGTGCCTGCGAAGACGCAGAAGAGGAGGAGACGGTGGAACATCTCCTCTGCAGTTGTCCGGCTCTAATGAATAGACGCCTTAAGACAATAGGTCGTCCCTTCCAACACAACCTTACTGAGATACACGAGATAGATCTAGGGGATATAATGAGGTATCTGCGATTACCAGATTGGATATAGACACTGTACATTCAGTTGTCCGGCTCTAATGAATAGACGCCTTAAGACAATAGGTCGTCCCTTCCAACACAACCTTACTGAGATACACGAGATAGATCTAGGGGATATAATGAGGTATCTGCGATTACCAGATTGGATATAGACACTGTCCGGAGTTATGTGGTATTCAAAACGCCGATACTAATTGATGCTAAAAGATATCTTTAGCAACCACGTGAACCAACCAACCAAGATATAGAAGAAATAATTTATATTTCTCTCAGTGTGGTGTATTCAGTTTTACACCGAATTCGAATGGTTATGCTTAAAGAACAGATTTTTTACAGCAAATGATAAAATTTTGGAACTTCAGTGGTGCAATTGTTGGCACAGGCGAGAATATAAATAAAATAGTTACAGAAATTTAACCTCTCGTAACCGGTGTATCACCTCACATTTCTATCGACGACGGTCACTTCGCTTATTAACGTCGCCACTATCGAAATGTAAAAATATTAAAACCGCGAACCAGCTCTTTTTTTCATTTTTTAACTTTTAAAATCAAGTTGAGAATTGTGTTCTCAAGCCCGCGATCGAAAATAATTTAAATCGCCAACGAGTGGAAAATTGCACCCGCTTGAAATTTTGAACTTTGATGAGCAAGCGGGGAATAGCGCTGTCCGTACTCTGTTTTATATTGAAATATAATTCTCTTACAGTCACCAGGATCTTATTCGAACATAGAGCAATGTTGGATGTTGCACAGAATATTCCCACACACATCGACTACTGAAAAGAGACAACTACATTCGATCGGATGAAGAGTTCACAGTGTAGAGGAATATGTACATATCAAAACGGAAGTGTCAAGTAGAGGTGAGCGCGTGAATGAATTTTTGCACACAATTAAGGACGCTCAAAAGACCAAGAAAATTGTCGCGAACTTTCACGTATGACAGTGTTTCAACCTTCCACGATCACACACGGTAAAATAAATCTCGCCCGACCACTCAACACCAAACATTTTTTACCCAATCGTTTATATTTTTAAACATTATTCAAAATTATTGTTAACCACTAATTCATTTGTCACAAACGTAGAGTAATGACGTATAGAGTAGAGACTTGTCTCAATAAATTAACGAAGTATGGTGTGGTTGCATATGAACGTTGCATGTTGTGAAGTATAGTTTTAATAATACCAGATAGATGCAATGACTCCAGCCAACCAACAAGAATACACCAACTGCATTGCGTTTTTTGCGTTACATGTTTAGTGTAAATACATCAGAAATATATACTAACTACAAAATATAACAAAAGAGTCAAAAATACGTTTAAATTTCACAGGTTTTCATCAAAATGATATGAAAAATTGAATTCAAAAATCTTTGTAATTCCTCCTGGTGGAAGTCAATTTACGTCAAATAACTCTCTATCGCACCGACCGCAATAGTGTGAAATGAAGTATCAGATGAGAAGAATGGCACCTCTATATGACATTTCTCTATGGTAACAAAACTCGTAAGTACATTTGTATGTGTATCCCGGAAAAACAAAAAATAACACATTTTTGAACAAAAAATAACATATTTTGTTGATAACATGTTCATAACTGAAAGCGGAATTCATTCGTGGTTATTTTTCGTGAGTATAATTCGTGAGTGTGTATACCAAAAGTCTCAGTCACGCACAGTCACGCATGCAATTGAAGTTTTGAATCACGTGCTTGAATTTAATGTTCGTCACATTCGCACATGATTCACCCGACAAATTCGTGTCACGTACACATCTCTAGTTACCAGACTGTTTTGGGTATCGCTCACAACAGTAAGTACGTTGCTCACTTACTAAGAGTTTTTCGCTACTCATGTTCACGCACTATCACGTGAGCCATTTTTAGATTACTTACTCATGCGTGAATTAGATTCGGTTTCATTAGAAACCCTATTCAAATATTTTATTTAAAAAATAAATAATAAAATCAAAATTAAATGAATCAAATATTCGGAAATATTCGTGACTGACGTGAGAAACTTACTCACGCGTACTCACTCAGGCAAAGATTGGACTCACGCAAGTTCTTGCACAAAGATTTGTTTGCTACTCACAATCACGCACGTCCACGAGAACATATTTTGATCCTACTCACATTCACGCGTGATTGATGAGATTAACGCCAATCATATCACACGCGTCCATCTCTAGTTTCTTTCTCTTAGGCTATGTGTTCTCTGCAGCCATCCGATCTTTGATGCAAATAGTAGAGATTTGTTGGATTGGCTGAAAGTTTAGGTCGAGTTCAGCACGACGTAATATGACTATTCGCCCTGCGATTTAAAGCAATATTTCACTCAAACAAATATGTTAACAAATACAGAAGAAATACTACGGAAAAGGTGAAGTAATCTTGTTTCATATTTCTGCAAATATAAGTTTGTTGTATTACACTGTGCAACAGTGGGTCTCGGGCCTCAACCAAACCAAAAAATTGCGAAAGTATTTCGACGTGGTGTCACAAAAAAACCGCTCGCTTTTGCTCCTATACGAAACAAATTTTTTTTTACAGGCTGAAGAAAATTTTGGAGGTAGGTCAGAGCCCTATTTCAGATTTTACTTCAATAAATCCTAAACAGCTTGAAATATTGATTTACAATATTTGACAATATTGTTGCTATTTTCCCGTGTTACAGTTCGCTCTAATATATTTTTAAGGAAAAGTACACTGTTAGTCGATTATTTCACGAAACGTCAGGAAAAATATCACATATTTTTTATGTTTTAACATTTTTTACCTAACGGAAAATAAATTGCGCTAGCTGTCTTGAAAAGAATTGTAGCTTATACATTTCGTGAAAACTTTTTTTAAGACACTAATCAACAAAAATTATATTTAGAGCTCCATAATTGGTGTAGAAACTCTGCGTTTAACCATATTCTTTAAATATTCACCTAAAGGGTTTTTCAACAGAGACGCTACAAAAGTAAATCGATAGGGACAGCAAACGACGACATATTTTTTTCCCGCTCTTTTTTGACATTTCTCTTCAGTAAGGTTTGCCATTTCATCATGGAAAGGTATACGAGCCAACAACGAGTCGAAATTATTAAAATTTACTACCGAAATTTGGAGTCAGTGGCCTCTACTTTAAGAGTGCTACGTCCAATTTATGGTCTTCAGCGATGAGGCTCATTTCTGGCTGAATGGCTTCGTCAATAAGCAAAATATGCGTTATTGGTCAGACAGTAATCCACACGTAATCCATGAGTCATCATTGCATCCCGAAAAAATTACGGTTTGGTGCGGTTTATGGGCCGGCGGCGTCAGTGGGCCGTACTTCTTCCGTGATGATCAAGACCGGCACATTACTGTGAATGCGAATCGCTACCGTTCAATGATAACCGAATATTTTTGATTTTTGGCCCCAATTGGATAATATGGACTTGGTGGACATGTGGTTCTAACAGGACGGCGCCACAAGCCACACAGCGAATGCCACAATCAATTTATTGGAAACCAAGTTTGGTGAACGTGTTATCTCACGAAATGGCTCAGTCGATTGGCCGCCTCGGTCGTGCAATTTGACGCCGTTATATTATTTCCTGTTGGGCTACGTCAAGTCTATGGTCTATGCCAACAAGCCAGCGACGATTGATGAACTTCGTACGAATATCGAACGTGAAATTGCAGCAGTATCGGCCGATTTATGCTTGAAAACCGTCGAAAATTGGGTTCAGCGTCTGGACTTCTGCAAGCGTGCCCGTGGTGGCCATGCAAAATAAATCGAGTTCCATACATAATGGCATTGAACGTACTTTACAGGAATAAAGAATTTCATTGGTATCTAAAACCGGTTTTGTTTTCTTTAAAAAAAACTTTTGTAGCGCTCTTATTGCAAAACCCGTTATAACTGTTTCATTCCAAAATTATACAAATATTTTTATAATTGCAAATTACAAACATATTATGATTGACGCAAATTAAAGTAAAAAATATTATGTTTGATGCGAATTATAATACATTTCATTGGTTATAATAATTTTGGTAGGTTTGACGTGGTAGGTTGTCAGTAGGCAAACACGTCGTATGGTGAATTGGAAAACCCCAATTATAGTAAAGGTTAAACTAAGATTGAAATTTAAAATTGTTTTGGGCGGAGAATAATCAAATATGCCCAAACATTACAATATTTCCCGGCAAACAATACAAATATAATAAGGTACATTATTATTACAATAATAATAAGGTATTATACGATGCTCAAGTTTTTTAGGTAAAAATCGTTTAGCAAACAACAATATTTTTGAATTATGCAACCATTTGAGATCATCTATGACATTTTACGGGAACGGATTTTTGTGATATCACGTCCAAATACTTTTACAATTTTTTGGTTTGGGTGGAGCCCGAAACAAATTCCTTTCATTTGAGTCACAGTGTTATCAGACAATTTGCCTGCTTAAAAGTAGCAAACATTGTTTGCACTTTATAGCAAATTTTATATTTTGAGAGAGGTTCGCCCAAACTTATGATGCCACCCTCGTATCAAATCTTGCATAGTTTACTCTTTAAACAAGCAATAGTCAATGGATATTTTTACATCCTTAAATTCATATATTTGTCCTTCCAGAACTGAACTCGCCTCAAACAGGAACTAGAATTTCTATATCGTCATTCATTTAAGAAGACATGTGTGTGTTTGTATTTTTATTTCGTCCTTATCCCTTGGCATTTTCCACGTGTACGACACGTTTTATGCGATTTTTCATTTTGTATGTCTATTTGCCCGGCCGTCCATTCGTCTGTCTCTGTGTGTATTTGATATGCCCTTTTACAGCTTTCCTCGTCCTCGACACAGAAAGCAAAGGGAGAACAATAGTCCTAATCCTGTGCAGCAAATTGAACGCGTGCCATCAGTGGATGTGATAAATTTTGGCAAATATTTCATTTCACTTCACTTTAATTCAAGTCTGTTCAGTTCGGTTCAATTCAATTCAATTCAGTTTGGTTCAGTTTGTTTCAAGCTATTTTTAAGTGATTTGGAAAATCGCTTTGTTTCCTTTAGAACGCGTGCAGATGAATAAGAGCGTAGAGTGAATACGAGTACGAGTAGTAATAATACAAAGGATCCTTTGAGGGTTGCTCTGCGAATGATAAATTATGTCAAACATAATTCCAGGCATTGAATTGGACCCGACTGTCTTTTTGCCAATGTATTAGTTATGTCTATGTATGTATTTGTATAAGTCTGTATCATGTTTCAACTGCATATTCACAATTCGCAATTAATATAAAATTTTGTTTCTTCGCGTGAATATGAGAAGCTGTTAATTTGGGTTACAATACAACTGGACTATTGGAAAACAAAAGGCCAAATCCATAACACATTCATTGGTATCGCAAGTAGGAAGCATCAATGAGTTATAAACTCTTTACATTCGAAAAACCGGAATGACTTTTTGGGGAAAACCCTTTGTCAACTTGTAGCGAAATGTCCTGATTTAAAAACGAATTCTAGAGATTTGTGTTATTTTATAATCGTCGGATTTCTGATGCAAAAGATTAATACGAGTACCTTGGCACATTATTATTATTGTAATATCGTAATAATGTACCTTATTATATTTGTATTGTTTGTCGGAAATATTGTAATGTTTATGCATATTTGATTGTTCTCCGCCCAAAACAATTTTAAATTTCAATTTTAGTTTAACCTTTACTATAATTGGGGTTTTCCAATTCACCATACGATGTGTTTGCCTACTGACAACCTACCACGTCAAACCTACCAAAATTATTATAACTTCATGAAATGTATTATAATTCGCATCAAACATAATATTTTTTACTTTAATTTGCGTCAATCATAATATGTTTGTAATTTGCAATTATAAAAATATTTGTATAATTTTGGAATGAAACAGTTATAACGGGTTTTTCAATAAGAGCGCTACAAAAGTTTTTTTAAACAAAACAAAACCGATTTTAGACACGAATGAAATTCTTTATTCTTGTGAAAGTACGTTCGATGCCATTATGTATGGAACTCGATTGGCACGCTTGCAGAAGTACAGACGCTGAACCCAATTTTCGACGGTTTTCAAGCATAAATCGGCCGATACTGCTGCAATTTCACGATTGATATTCGTACGAAGTTCATCAATCGTCGCTGGCTTGTTGGCATGACCGAGGCGGCCAATCGACTGGGCCATTTCGTGAGATAACACGTTCACCAAACTTGGTTTCTAATAAATTGATTGTGGCATTCGCTGTGCGGCTTGTGGCGCCGTCCTGTTGGAACCACATGTCCTCCAAGTTCATATTATCCAATTGGGGCCAAAAATATTCGGTTATCATTGAACGGTAGCGATTCGCATTCACAGTAATGTGCCGGTCTTGATCATCACGGAAGAAGTACGGCCCAATGACGCCGCCGGGATGCAATGATGACTCATGGATTACGTGTGGATTGCTGTCTGACCAATAACGCATATTTTGCTTATTGACGAAGCCATTCAGCCAGAAATAAGCCTCATCGCTGAAGATGATTTTCCGATGAAAATCCGAATCATTTTCAAGTTGTTGGTCAGCCCAATTCCCGAACATACGACGCTTATGGTGGTCAAGCGGCTTCAGTTCTTGCGTCAATTTGATCTGGTAAGGATGTAGGCCAAGGTCTTTTCGCTAAATTCGCCACAACGACGTCACAGAGATTCCCAACGCTTGAGAACGACGTGTGAGAGACACATTTGGGCTTTTTTGAACTGAAACCTCAGCGGCAGCAATATTCTCGACACTACGGGCACTTCTTTGTCTCACTGGCACGGGAACATTTTGTACTGTGCCTGTGGATTCAAATTTTTCCACTAGACGCTCAATTGTTGATCTGGTAGGACGATTATGACGACCATAAATTGGACGTAGCGCTCTTAAAGTTGAGGCCACTGACTCCAAATTTCGGTAGTAAATTTTAATAATTCCGACTCGTTGTTGGCTCGTATATCTTTCCATGATGAAATGGAAAACCTTACTGAAGAGAAATGTCAAAAGAGAGGGAAAAAATATGGCGTCGTTTGCTGTCCCTATCGATTTACTTTTGTAGCGTCTCTGTTGAAAAACCCTTAGTTGTTTGCATACAGTTTGCTGAATTATCGACACGTTCCCGGCAGAATGTATTAAGCGACAAAATGGAAATTGTTCAGGAATCGAAAAAAACTTTTTGTCAAGTAGCTGATTTGTATTAATATTTCGGTTATTACCATTTCATTTGGTTAATAACTCATGATGTGGTTATGCATGGGGCATTCTCTGTATATCGAAATGTGGAGCTTGGCATATATTTTGAGAATATGGAATAAAGCCATTGTCGCAAAATATATCGCTTAATACATTCTGCCGGGAACGTGTCGATATACACAAATTTCACATTCATTCCATTGAGTTTTATGTGAAAATGTAAAATATTGTTTTTTTCTTGTAATTAATTTAATTTTCAATTAACTACAATGTGAGAAACATTTCGGGTTGACATGTTGCTGAATTGGAATGGAGTTACTGACAAAGAGTTGAGTTGAATTCGAGAAACGATCGCTTCTCGGATGTGCTTACATTTTTACCTGCTTGTGATGTAACTAACCTGACCAATTGTTTTTGATCGAAAGGCGCGATTTTGGACCCAATGGTATGATTTGTTATTTTTAATAAATCAGTTAACATTTAAAAAAAAACAGTATTTAAAAATATATATATTAGAGGGCGGATCAATAAGTCCGTGACTTTTTGAATGAAACACAGTTTTTGGAACAAAGTTCCTTATCGCACGTTGCGGGATGGGGACTAAATGAAAAAATTTTAAAGTTTTTTTAACTACTTTATTAGAACCCATTATTATCAACTATATTGGGCACTTTTGGTATGGTTTAAAGGGAAGTTTTCTAGGTGGAGCCTGTGTATTACATATTGTAGTTTTGAACCCAATAAAAAGTAAATTTAGAAAAGCCAAAGTGAAAGACTGGCAAATCCATGAAATACAACCCTGAACATGGAATTACATTTAGCAGCACCCTTACTCTTACACTCGTACTTTTGATTTGGTTTGTCTCTAGACTAACATATCCGGGGATATTTTTTGTTTAATGCGAAATTTTCGAGGTGGAGCCTGCGAACCGAATAAAAAGTAAATTTAGAAAAGCCAAAGTGATAGAAGTTTAAAAAATAAAATTTTCTTAAGTAATCGCGTTTTCTTAAAAAAAGTAAATTTTCTCAAAAAAAGTACCTATTGATATTCTTAAACAATCTACATGTTGTTAAAAAAATACCTTATCTCAAAGAAAAAAGCAACCAAAAAAAGTAAATTTTCTTACAAAAAGTACCTTTCCTTAAAAAAAGTAATTTTTTTAAATAAGTACCTTTACTTAAAAAAGTACATTATCTTACAACATATTGCCTTTCTTAAATAACTACCTTTTCTTTGAAGAGTAAATTTTTTGTAAAACAAAATAACTTTTCTTGAGATAAGTACCTTCTCTTACAATTGTACATGTTCTTTCGTAAAAAAGTTTTTCTTCAAAAAAATATAACTTCTCTTAAAAAAATACATTTTCTTAAAAATAAAATAATAAATTTTTTTTCTTTTCTTGAGATGAATAACCTTTCTGAAAATAAGTAAATTTTCTTTAAAAAATAACCTTTTCCTAAAAAGAGTACCACTTCTTTAAAAAGTACCTCTTCTTAAAAACAGTACTTGTTTGTAAAAAAAATTTATACTCTTAGGCTTTTTCTTACGGAATGCACTTCTTTTTTTTAATTAAAGAAGCACCTCTCATTAAAGAAAAGACATTTTCGGGAAAATATAATACATATTCTTACAAAAGGGGCCTAAACATATAGTTTTAAAAAAAAAAATACATTCAATAAATAAAAAATTTCTTAAAAAGGCTTCATTTTACAAAGAGTATCTTTTTCTAAAGATCCATTTAAATTACAGTATTTTTCAACGGGCGCCATAGGCGTGTTGGAACTAGCTGGTACATAATATATAGCGAAAGGAACTTCGTTCCAACCGGGTGTCCCCTGACACCTCATGTAATTTTTTTGGCAAAAAAACAATATATTTTGTCAACATAATCTCCTTTTAGCTCAATATCCTTTTTGTATCCCTTCCAAACAATAGAATTTTTCGAGGTCCATAAAATACGCATTTGTTTGGTCAATAATTTCATCGTTGGTGCTAAATCTCTTTCCACTGATCCATTTCTTTAGGTTTGGAAATAGGAAATAGTCACGGGGAGCTAAATCCGGATAATATGGTGGATGAGGTACCAATTCGTAGACCAATTAAACAACTCCAAACAATCATTTGAAGTTGTCACACGATTACGTTTATGGTCAATTGAGAGCAAACGCGGCACCCATCTTGCCGACAGCTTTCTTAAACCGAACTGATCATTTAAAATCGAAACCACACTGTCATATGAAATGGCTATGACATCAACAATCTCACGCACTTTTACTCTTCGATCGGCCAACACCAAATCTTGGATTTTTTCGACATTTTCGGGTATATTGACATCAATTGGCCGTCCAGAACGTTCAGCGTCATTTGAACTTGTGCGATCACAACGAAAGTCAATAAACCCCTTTTTTTGCAATTGAAATCGATGGGTGGTCCCCATAGTATTTATCAAGCTTTTGCTTGGTTTGATTGACGGTTTTTTCGCAAAAAATAGTGTTGAATGAGCACTCGAAATTCACTTTTTTTTAATTTTTAAAAAAATGTACGAGGTTGTATTTTTGAACAGCTGTTAAGCGCAAAGTAAATGTCGGTACTTGCTCAAAATTTCACAATAGTCTATTAACAGGTCGTACTTGATGGGAGCAGTGTTACATTTCATATAACTATTGCAGCAGTTGCTTCCTGCTAGCGTCATATCACCTAATTGCCGGACAAACATGAAACCCGTGTGAAAGTAGTATTCAAAACAATTTAGTAACATTCAAATTAAATTTGTGTAACATTTCCAAATCTAATCTCGAAACAAATCTAAATCGGGGTTCTTCGTCCCATACAATTTATTTTCTAAAAGAACACGTAAATCTACAATTTTAGGCAAACAGACAAAAAAAATTTTAATTTGTTTTTTTTTTTTACATCCCAAGAAGGAATTGGGGAGAGCTTCTCACAACCAATGAGCTGTGCGATTTCTAGTTGTATACTCAGTGATTGGGACCTACAGCTATACACGGGTTCCGAAAGGTCTTTTGGAAAGCTTTTTCATTGCCGAATACTCGATAGTGGTCAGAGCGGCGATCGAACCCAGGATCTCATGTACAAGAGGTGCGCACAAAAACCATTGCACCACCGACGGCCATAATGTACAATTTCTTTTTTACAACAACACATGAATTTACAATTTAGGCAAACAGACAACAACATTGTTTTTGTTGTTGTAATTTGTTTCTATAATTCTTCATGCAATACTTACCAATAACCAACGAGTTTCCCTCCGCAGAACGTTGACTTAACAGGAGATCTCATAGGCTCCTCGTAATCTGTAACAAATGTATCTGGCTCCAATGGAAAAATATTTTCATTGAAATATGTATTTCAACCAATCTAGAGTTGTGTAGTTCACGAACGAACTAGTTCAATTGAATGATTCATTCTTGTGAACTAGATGAACTAGTTCACACTGTTACGCTCTTTTGCTTCAGTAGTTCACTTTTTATATTTTCAATCGCGCTGTTCCCTCTGTTATTTTCTAGTTCATGCTCTCTTTGTCACACTCAATTTGCGCAGAGGTGCCTAATGTTGCAATCTTTGTGGAATGGATATGTAACCGGCCTCTACACAGAAACTGCATCGCTAATCACCACTTTTGTTACAAAGACACCAATATTTCGGAAACGAAATAACCAATCTGTAAACTGATCTCAATTATCTTCTCGTGGATTTATACCAACCAATGTCTTTAACAGGACGATTTAGTAAGAAAAAAATATCCACTCTCGCGATTATTCGCTCCGATTGAACTAAAAGTACAAGTTGAACAGAAATGAGAAATGAACTGTTAAGCTGAAATTATACAATGAACTAGTGAACTAATTCATTCATAAAAATATGTAACATCATATTAAAGTGCACAGAATTAGTATGATTTACCTCGTCAAAGTATTGAATGTATATTAACAAATGTTGTTTGAAACAACCCTGAGGTACCATACTGAAAGTGGCGTCCATAAGATATATTAGCTGGTGCTATATTTACCTTCACCAGATGAATGGATTTCAACGAAGAGAACTCACTAAGACTATATTATTTTCCAATTATACATGCAGTATAGAAATGCCTTGGGTTGCCTTCGCCTTTCAATTATCCAAAACTACACTCAGAGAACTAATTCTTTGAAAAGAGGTTGTGGCAACCGTAAATTCGGCTGTTACCACCGAATTGAGGTTATCACAACCGAATTGAGGTTGTTACGACCGAATTTAGTCCCCACAACCGAAATTCGGTTGTAGCAACCTCGTTTTATAATAGAATCGGTTGTGACAACTGAATCTTCAATTATATTCGTTCAGTCAACTAAATTTTCTAAAATTTCGGTTGGAACAACGGAATTTGAAATTAATTCGGATGCAACAACAGAAATTGGTACCAAAATCGGTTGGAGCAACCGAATTTGGCCTCAATTCGGTTGTAGTAACAGAATTTTACAACAATTCGGTTGTAACTGTTGAATTTGGTAGCAATTCGGTCACAATAATCGAATCTAGACTTAATTCGGTTGCAACGAAAGAATTTGGCGTCAATTCGGTTGCTGTAACCGAATTTCTCCTGAATTCTGTAGGTATAACCAAATTCATTTTCAATTCGGTTGCCACAACATAATGATATGTAGCTAAAATCTAACGTTTAAAATTCTATAATCAAATATTATTTTAAAAAGAATTGAAGAATGTCAAGATTTTGTTTGTGGTTATTAAGAAAGGTAAGTAAAATGTGTTTTGTATTAAAACATCTTAGTTTGCAGATATTTTTAAGCAGATAACAACAATTTTGAAGGGTTTCAAAATATGCTGCAATCGCCTGTATACAAAACGCCTTAGGACGTCGATCAAGCGATGCAACATATCAGAATTAGTGCGGTATCACATGATGGCCGAGAATTCAATAAAGGTCGGAAGAGGCATGTAAAATAAATTTATTACTCTTTAGTTTACCCCATATATATCACTTTATTTTCTCGCTATTTAAGTCGTTTATAAAAGTACAGGAAAATAAATCATCACTTAATAATAAAAAACCTTTAATACGTATTTCATTTGTGACACTATTCGGTTGTAACAACCTCTAATTCGGTTGTAACAACCTCTAATTCGGCAGTGACAACCTCTAATGAGGTTGTGTCAACGTCCAATGAGGTTGTCTCAACGTCCAATGAGGTCAAGGCAACCTCTAATGAGGTTGTGTCAACTTCTAATGAGGTTGTGCCAACCACCAATTAGGTTGTGTCAACCTCTAATGAGGTTGTGTCAACCTCCAATGAGGTTGTGTCAACTTCTAATGAGGTTGTGTCAACATCTAATGAGGTTGTGTCAACCTCTAATGAGGTTGTGTCAACCTCTAATGAGGTTGTGTCAACCTCGAATGAGGTTGTGTCAACCTCTAATGAGGTTGTGTCAACCTCTAATGAGGTTGTAACAACCTCTAATGTGGTTGTGACAACCTCTAAATTCGGTTTCGGCATTCATTTCCCTGTCCAATGTCCCAGCAATATCGCCACAGTCTACTTCACAATTCATTTTCGTTAAATTTTTAACTTCACGGTCAAGAATAACACTGCGACACTTTATTAGACAGTTTGAACAAAATGCTAAGCAACTTTGGTAATTGTTGCCTGTCATAATAGCAAGTGCAATAGCACAGTGTGTAATTTTTTAAGTCGTGGCAAAATAACCATATACGGACACCACTACGTGATAAAAGAGCAAAAAAAAACCTGTCTCCCAGTTTTGCCCAAAGTCCTCCAGGTTTTTTTTTATGGGCCCCCAAAGAAGTGGGGCCTCGGTGTCATTTTTGCAAAAAAGTGATCATTTTCTCAAGCTCATATCTTGCAAACCTTTTGGAATTTTGATTTTCTCTCTGAGGCAAAGTTGTAGCTCTTGTCAAACATATAAAATCAAAAAAAACTTCATATTCAAAGTCAAAATCGCAAAAAACTTTAAAAAATTCAATTTTTTTTACCTTTTTGCCCCTGTTCAGATCCATAGGTAGCAAACGGTTCAAAATTCAAGGAAACAATCAACTACAGGAATGATTCTAAGATCTCAATAAACAACTTCCTAGAACATATGAACTTCCTAGAAATGATTCTTAACACCGTTTAGGTAGCCCTTAGATAGCCGCAAAAGTGAAAAGTTTTCCGAATTTTTTTTAATTTCATTTGTTTTTTCTTTACTTCAACATTGAGATACTATAAAGCCTTCTCCCGTAAGTGAAAAGGCATGTTGCAGGTTTAATTGCTATACTATTACTGATTTTATTAATCTTAGTCCTTAGGTGGTATGGGTTGACATTTAGAGTTAGGGTTGTAACAAAGAGTAGTAGCATGGATATTTAGTAATAATGATTCAGTGTTGTAGGGATTAGTAGTCTCAGCAGGGATGGCACTACAATACTATGCTATCTATTACAAAAATTATAAAAAAAAATATTCGTATTATGTTTATAATGTTGATGGCCCTGGACTTGCAAATCGCACTCTCTTAAGTTGTGGATCCAAATCGTCGTCCGAATCTGACTCTGATTCAGAACTTATGGTGTCCACAGGCACGTTACTTCTAGACTGCACTCCATCATCAGCTTTTTCTATTTCAGATACTTCATCAACATCATAAAGGGTGATCTTGTGACTCCATCAACATACCCATCACGATTACCCATTACCCCCAGGGCAATGGTGAAATTAATGGGTAGCTACACACGACAATGGGGAATTACTCATCACGATTTCCCATTACCCTCAGGGAAATGGGGAAAATAATGGGTAGCTACCCACGACGATGGACTATGGGTAACTCATCCCCATTTTTGATCGATAATATGAACAAATTAGAAAAAATGTCTATACCTCGGAAACGGAGCGTCCAATTGAAAAAAAATAATCAATTTTTGTGGGTTTCTAAGGGGTTTTCATTAAGTGGTCCAATTCGTATGGCAGAATTTTTTTTCGAAAAATCGTCAAAATAAAAAAATCGCTAGAATAAAATAGTGGCTATAAATCGAAAAAAAGTGATGCCATATTGGAGACACCCAATGTTTAAACCATCCTCTGGAGGTAAATATTTTATTATTTTTTCGATTGGACGCACCGGGCCATATTTATTTTTTTGGGGTCCTATTGCATTTATCTCATTGGGGCTGTGTTTCATTATGAAATAGGGCCCCACATATTGTTAATGAAAAGGGGCATCACATTTTTTTTGGGATCTATTTCATTTATTTGTGGGGCCCTGTTTTTATTCTTTGGGGTGTAACGGGGGTGTAACGGACGCTACAAAAGTGAATCGATAGGGACAGCAAACGACGCCATATTTTTTTCCCGCTCTTTTGACATTTCTCTTCAGTAAGGTTTGCCATTTCATCATGGAAAGATATACGAGCCAACAACGAGTCGAAATTATTAAAATTTACTACCGAAATTTGGAGTCAGTGGCCTCAACTTTAAGAGCGCTACGTCCAATTTATGGTCGTCATATTCGTCCTACCGGATCAACAATTGAGCGTCTAGTGGACAAATTTGAATCCACAGGCACAGTACAAAATGTTGCCGTGCCAATGAGACAAAGAAGTGCTCGTAGTGTCGAGAATATTGTTGCCGCTGAATGCCCAAATGTGTCTCTCACACGTCGTTCTCAAGCGTTGGGCATCTCTGTGACGTCGTTGTGGCGAATTTAGCGAAAAGATCTTGGCCTACATCCTTACAAGATCAAATTGGCGCAAGAACTGAAGCCGCTTGACCACCATAAGCGTCGTATGTTCGTGAATTGGGCTGAGCAACAACTTGAAAATGATTCGGATTTTCATCGGAAAATCATCTTCAGCGATGAGGCTCATTTCTGGCTGAATGGCTTCGTCAATAAGCAAAATATGCGTTATTGGTCAGACAGCAATCCACACGTAATCCATGAGTCATCATTGCATCGCGAAAAAATTACGGTTTGGTGCGATTTATGGGCCGGCGGCGTAATTGGGCCGTACTTCTTCCGTGATGATCAAGACCGGCACATTACTGTGAATGCAAATCGCTACCGTTCAATGATAACCGAATATTTTTGGCCCCAGTTGGATAATATGGACTTGGAGGACATGTGGATCCAACAGGACGGCGCCACAAGCCACACAGCGAATGCCACAATCAATTTATTGGAAACCAAGTTTGGTGAACGTGTTATCTCAGGAAATGGCCCAGTCGATTGGCCGCCTCGGTCGTGCGATTTGACGCCGTTAGATTATTTCCTGTGGGGCTACGCCAAGTCTATGGTATATGCCAACAAGACAGCGACGATTGATGAACTTCGTACGAATATCGAACGTGAAATTGCAGCAGTATCGGCCGATTTATGCTTGAAAACCGTCGAAAATTGGGTTCAGCGTTTGGACTTCTGCAAGCGTGCCCGTGGTGGTCGTGCAAAAGAAATCGAGTTCCATACATAATGGCATCGAACGTACTTTCACAGGAATAAAGAATTTCATTGGTATCTAAAATCGGTTTTGTTTTATTTAAAAAAAAACTTTTGTAGCGCTCCTATTGAAAACCCCGTTATTTTCAGTCACAAATTTGGGGTTCAGTTTCATTATGAAAACGGGCCCGAAATTTGGGGTTCGTCTTCATTTTTGTGTTTGGGGTGTATTTTCCTGGGGCCCATCTTCCTAGCGCAAGAAATTCATTCGAGGGCGAAAAACAGAAATACAATTTTAAAGTTTTACTAAGGAATAGCGGATCTGACAGCCCATAAGAAATGTATTTTTTAAACAAAATTTTAGTTAACCGTTTTTAAAGACAAAAAGAGGGATTTTTTCTAAAAAGCGAGATTGTAATTTAAAGTGGAATGAGACATCGAAAAGCGGGATAATCCCGCCAAAAGCGTGGTGGTTGATGAGGTTCAATATGACTAACCTAAACAACTGGATGTGAACACAATGGGTATCATCTTCTATGGGTGCCAGGGGACAGTGACATTCTGGGAATCTACAGAGCGAATGGGTTGGTAAGACTGGGGACTCCCTTACAGTTTCAACATCAACTGGAACGTGTTTGGATGCCAATAATAAACTTGTAAGCATATATTACGTCAAAAAGCCAATATGATAATGTAAGAAAGGCGGACGAGAATCACATATTGCATATGCACAAGACAAATCAGACCCACATTTTATACAAGAAGATCTGTGAACTTTCTGTCTCTCTCTAGGTGCAAGGTTGCAATGCTTGTGTTAGTTTTGACGGGAAAGTGTTTGATTTGTAGCAATCCTGTGGGGCTAAATATCAGGACAAATGACATTTGCAGAAGGTGTAATGCTGAGGAATATGCAGGACCACTAAAATTTTTGTCTGCTCTTAACCATGATCCAATGATCATGCGATCTTGTTTGTTTAGGCTCCTGGTAGTTGTATCCCATTTAGATATTGAAAGGATCTTTAGCTTCTTGCAGCAAACGCTGGGTCTAGCACTTTATCTCGTTAGGCCGCGGTAGAACAATGGTCTAAAGAGTCTATGTAATTTCCACCATCTTCCACCAACAATTAACCTAATCAATCACCGCCCACTCTAATTACGATCTAATGCAGGTGGATTTCAAGTGAAATAAAATCGCACAATTAGGCATTTAACAAAGCCGTAACTCAATAAATTATACGGTATGTGTTATGATTGAATTCTTGGTTATCGCCGTAATAAATCGTGAAAGTTCTGAGAAATTTCTTTAGAAAAACAATTTCAAAATTGATAAGAGTGGTTGTATAAATACTCGTACGATTGGTATTCGAGTTGGGGCAATTACTTTAAAAGAAACTGCAGCAAAATGAAGAATACTTTGACGCAGTTCGTCGAGGTTTTGCTAATAATAAGCGTCGGCATAAAATCGGCCACAACATCCTCAGCATGGTATACAGCGAACGATGGAAGGCACTACTTCATTGAAAGCAGTGGAACGGTATAAAGCGATTGCTAATTTACAAAACTACTCGTACTTGGCTGTGAACATTTTGACTAAAGGCATTTTTATTTTGTTTGCAGCGCACTTGGTTTGAGGCACGTGATACTTGTGCAATTCTAGACCTTCAGCTTGTAGTCCTTGATAGCCATGAGAAAAACAGGGCCTTTATGGCAACATTGGCAACGTCTCATGGTAAATATGTACATATGTATACAACTTAAATGTAGCTAAGTGAAGTGAAGGTCAAGCCATTTGGAGTAGATACAAAGTTGAAATATAAATGTTACAACAAGTCCAAACACTGAAAGAAATTGTTTATATATTTTGTTTCTTAAGCATCTTATCTTATCTCACTTGTGAATTCTGCCCACATAACCGATTGCTATATAATTTGTCCTTTTTCCCTTTCCAGCAAGTCATGCTGGCCTATGGATTGGACATTACGATAGATATAACTCTAAGATAGACAAAAATCGTCCATTCTATTCGGCGTCAACTGGAAGGAAACTCACATACAGTTACTGGCATGCCGGTGAACCCAGTAATGATAATGGCAATGAACATTGTGCTCATATTCTTGGATGGAGCTCAGGCCCCACATGGAATGATATGCCCTGTGATCAGAGAAGAGGTTTCGGATTTGTATGTGAGGAACACTATCTTACAACCAGATACCGCCAAGATATGATACAAAAACAACGATTGGGAAATCAAACGAACTCTAAGGTTTCTGCGGATTTTACCGAAACTGAGAGTAAACTAGAGGAAATCAATGAAAATGAATGGCAAGATATAGGTGACCATTTGGTGCAGTGGAAAAATTCTACAGCTCAGATAGTGGAGGATTTTCAGAAAGCTCTAAATGAACTAACCCTGGTAACTCAGCAAAAGATGGTCAATATGTCGCACGTAATGTGGAAATCAGTTGAAAATGTCCATGCGAATGCTACGAGTTCAGCGAAAGCTGTTAATCTGGATTTTGAAAACAAATTATCGAATAATACAAACTACTTTGACCAGATGTTACAACTTTGAGAATTATTTCAAAGTCGGTGTATTGAAGTGACATTTGTCACTTTTATTTAAATATTTAATTTTTACGATCTAATAAATGATTTTTCAAGCTCGAGGCCTTTGTTTGTTTGTTTATTTATTTGTTTTCAATATTTCGCCATCCGTCTGATAGCATCTTCGGTAATATACGAGGGTGGATCAATAAGTCCGTGACTTTTTGAATGAAACACTTTTGGAACAAAAATTATTTTTCAACATAATATCCTTTTAGCTCAATACACTTAGTCCAACGCTTCTCCAATTTTTGTATCCCTTCCAAAAAATAGGATTTTTCGAGGTCCATAAAATAGCAATTTGTTTGATCAATAATTTCATCGTTGGAGCTAAATCTCTTTCCACCGAGCCAATTCTTTAGGTTTAGAAATAGGAAATAGTCACTGGGGGCTAATCCGGAGAATATGGCGGATGAGGTACCAATTCGTAGCTCAATTCGTGGAATTTTGCCATTGAGACTACAAACGTGTGCGTTTATGGCCAATTGAGAGCAAACGTGGCACCCATCTTGCAGACAGCTTTCTTAAACCTAACTGATCATTTAAAATCAAACCACACTTCCATATGAAATGCCTATGGCATCAACAATCTCACACACTTTTACTCTTCGATCGGCCAACACCATATCGTGGATTTTTTTTCGAAATTTTCGGGTGTATTGACCTCAATTGGCCGTCCAGAACGTTCAGCGTCATTTGTACTTGTGCAACCACAACGAAAGTCAGTAAGCCTCTTGGTTACCATTGAAATCGATGGTGCAGAGTCCCCATAGTATTTATCAAGATTTTCCTTAGTTTGATTGACGTTTTTTTCGCAAAAAATAATTTTTAATGAGCACTCGATATTCACTTTTTTCCATTTTTGAAACAATTATTTGAACAGCTGTTAAACGAAGACTAAATGACGGAACTTGCTCAAAATTTGACAGTAGTCTACTAACAGGTGGTACTTGATGGGAGCTGTGTTGCATTTCATATAACTACGAGGGAAGATCGAAAAGTCACGGACTTATTGATCCGCCTCTTATGAGTAACAATATCGCAATGGTGGTCATAGACGTTGATTCTGAATCGTGATTCAACCGTGTATATGTTGATGCATGCGTTGTTATACGGCGATTCATTTTCATATAATCACTCATTTTCGTTCAGCTTCCGAGCCGTATTTTGTCAAAAGACGTTTTGGTTGCTATGACAAGTTGTATTTAAAATCAAAAAACTCCCTTGTACATCCTACAAAGCAGTAAGCGTATAAATTCCCAAAAGTATTTTTTACGGTTCCTCTTTCTGCGTACATTTTTACACTTTCGTTTTTCGACACAAAATGATTCGTCAGAATTTCGCATCAAGCGAAAATATCAAAATATTTTGATTTCCACGATTCATGCATGCATCACTTCGGTGTGACACATACATTCATATTTTCACTTGGTTGATTGGTTGAAAAGGATGCAAGACAGCACGCTGTCTAGCACACTTAGGCTAAAGAAGCCCATTGTGATACCTTCAGTTTCCTCCATAGCAACTATTGACCAGATTTGCCTTTCAAAAAATTTGTCTATAAGACCTACAGGAATATCTTGTAGGGCTACGGTGCTAACTAGATGTGTTCCGAATATCCTACTTCTCAGTCCTGCCAGAGCAGGGCAATCCTAGAGAAGGTGTTTCGTCGTTTCCTCGTCCTCTTCCATGCAGCATCTACAGGGAGTGGAGTTTCAATGTCCCAATCTTAGGGCGTGTTTTCGTACAAGACAATGTCCCGTAAGTGTTCCTATCATTGTGGATAACCTGCCTCTCGGCAAGTTAAGTAGTTGCCTAGTCCTCTTCCTGTCCACCTGTGGCCAGAGGACTTTGGCTTGTTTGCAAGTTGAAGTAAGTCTCCACTTGTCCTTGAACATATTATCGGCCGACTGCCTGATCTGCCAACGGCGGGTAGAGATTGTCATACTAACACCTTCTTTTGCCGGAAGAACCTGTGCCGTAGTGCCCTGTCTAGCTAACGCATCCGCTACGCAATTGCCTGGAATGTCGCTGTGTCCCGGTACCCAGATGAGCCTGATGTCAAAATACTCTGCCATCACCCGAAGTGATGAGTGGATATCTTTCACCGTCAGGGACGTAGCAAGCATGGCTTCCAGGGATTTTATGGCAGCCTAGCTGTCTGTGTAGATACATATTCTCCGAAGGGTTGTGACACTACTTTTCAGTAGTTCAGCAACCTCCAATTTCCGCCTGAAATACACTACAGTGATCAGGAAGCTTGAAGGAGATATTTACATTTGGGTCCGGTGAATGGACCCCATAGCCTACTTGCTCGTCCAACTTTGATCCATCCGTGAAAAATCTGATACTACTGGTATCCCCTTCCAGTGACTTTTCCCAGGTATTCCTGTTCGGAATAGAAGTCCTTAGATTTGTCGCTGGTAGAAGGTAGGGGATACAGTAGTCCGTTTTTACGGGAATAGAGTTGATCCGGTGTAGTAATTCAGCGTGTTCGGAATGTCCCGATATCATGACGCTACAATCTCTGATTCTGACCAGGGATGTATCAGGAGTACAGATGTTCAGGATAGCACTAAGTGCAGTACCTGACGTCATGCCCACTGCCCCAGTAACGCTAATCAGTGCTGATCTTTGAATTTTCATCAAAGAATTCAGAATATATTTCTTTTGGAGGGACCTCCACCAAACTACGATACCACAGAGAAGTATTGGTCTGACTATTGCAGTATAAATCCACATGGTGATCTTAGGAGACAGTCCCCAGCGCTTACCTATCGCCCCTTTACAACAGTAAAGAGCAACAGACGCCTTTTTCACCCTCTCCTCCACATTCGGTTTCCAAGAGAGTTTACTGTCGAGAATTATCCCCATATAATTGACCTTTTCCGTCAACTGTAATTGCACCCCATTAACTGACGGCAGTTCAAATGCGGGTATTATATATTTCCGAGAGAACGGGATAAGCTCGGTGTTAAGTGGGTTAAGTGATAGTCCGTTGTTAGCGGTCCAGTTCGAAATTGGCTGTACGAATGCTAAGTAAATTGAGGTTTCCACCCGTACAGATGATAGCAATATCATCGGCATAAGCAAAGACCTGGTATTCGGCCCTGTCCAATTCAAGAAGCAGTTCATTGACAGAAGTTCACCAAAACAGTGGAGACAGGCGGTCCCCTGTTAAGGGTCCTAACAATTGTAACACCACCCCATTCAGCTTTGACGGATCTATCCACCAGAAGCTTCCCAATTAGGCGTGTCACTAAGCTGTCGACTCCTAGATTCTGTAACGACCTAAGAATCGCCGAAGATTGAATGTTATTGAAGGCTCCCTCGATGTAGTTGCGCGAGAATTATCAAGTCAGGTCAACGTCAAGACAGTTTAACATTCAATATCCCAGCGGCGGAAGTCGCAAGGCCTTCCACAAATAAGGCATGCTGAATGGTTCTTTTATAATGCCTTCCTAAAATGCATGAATTTTTTCATCAGATATAACCAAGAAGAAGATTTTTACAATTCTCAGAAATTTCTTTTCCGATTCTTTTTAACCGTAATTTAATTGGAGAATTTCATAAAAATTTTAAAATTATTTTGTTTATTTAATATTTGTCAGGGTATTTTTAAAAGTTTTCAATTTGAAGTTGGGCGTGGTAAAACTTTCTAAGATAAATACATACATATTTATAAATAAATATGTAGAAGTGGATAATGATTTTGTGATAAAATAAATTATTTTAATTTTATTATTGTTTAACAAAAATAAATTAAAGTAAATGCCTTATAAGGCCTTCCTCTGTGCATGCCTTCTAAGGCCTTCCTTAGGCAATGGGTGAGGAAGGCCTTGCCTCCCAATCTCACGCAATGTTTAAAAGAAAGGAGGATATAATGTGTAGGGAAGGCCTTTCGTATTTTAAAGAAGGCCTGTTTGGTCACGATTTCAGGACTTCCAGGTCATGACTCCCGCATCTGGGATTGTACTTTAAACTGTCTTGACGTTAGGTTATTGTTACTCAAATGTTCCTGAAGATGCTATCCGACAGATGGCGAAATTGAAAACATAAATAAACAAACAACGATCTTGAGCTTGAAAAATCATTTATTAGATCATAATAAGAAAGGTCGAAGAAACAAATTATTAATTTAGTTTTTAACACTATAACATTTTGAATAAAATTTGCGTTATCATTTGTAAGATATTTGTAGATTTGAGTGAAAAGGGAGCTTTAAACCCTTCGGTAATTGGTGTATTCTGTCAGATGTATGTAATGTGGTTCTTTGTATATCCAACGGTTAAAAGCACCACCGGTTAATAACACTAAGTTATATCGGTCAAAAAAAGTTATATCTGTCCCGGCGTTTCGCTGGTTACGTCTGAGAATCGAGAAATATCGATTTGAATTTAGTAAGTATCATATAGGGGAATTTGTCACGTTTGAGGCTTTTGCTTGACATAACTCGAAAACGACTAGTCCGATTTTGCTGCAACAAACTTAGAAAAATTAAGAACTACAATGTCTTTAGTCTATTGGTATACTGTTTTTCTATATAATCAACAATATTGCAATTATAAATAAAGTTATGAAGAACAAAAATATTTTTTTTGCCTAAAAAATTAAAATTTTTTATTTTTAAAAATCATAAAAAATCCAAAACGACAAATAGTTCAAGTCTTATTAGTTTCACGTTAAGTCACATAACCTATGAATAAAACGACACATAGATTATGAAAATTGATGAGCGCGTTTAGCTTTTATTCTTAATTTATTATTTAATTAAGTGAAGGTATCTCATTTTAACAAGATTTTTGAGTTTGTGTTTCATTTAAGATGCATAATCGTACTGAATGAATTTTAAAAATTTGTACAAAATTCTTTGGAAAAAACGTTGATGACTTTCTCAGAATTAAAAAAAAGTAATAAACCAAAGACTTTTTCATTATTATGATTGCGGTAGCAACTCCTTTTACATACAATTAAAGGGAAACAAGGGAAGTGCACTTTTACTGATGTGTGTTTTTCCGTAACGGATGATTTGTTTTACCGAAATTCCATGCACATTTATGAGTGCTCATTATTTGAACAGTTTTGAAAAATATGAAACGCATAAATGATGCTAAATGAACGCACAATAAGAAAATGTCTGAGCCCTGTTTTTGGAAGGCTGAATCAGGTACATATGCTCCCTTAACAGATGCGTCCTTTCGGATATATGTCAGTTAAATATTGAAAAATACGTCGTATTTATGGGTGTTCATTGATCGATTTTTGTCATTCAAAAAGTGCCGACGAACGCGAAAAGTACAAGTGATTTTTCTCCGGGTTTTAAAAGTGAATAACAACAAAACATAGTGACGCAATAACAAAAGTATAAAATCGAAGTGAGTGCGAATTGTCCAGAAAATCTCATTGTATTTTGTTACGTTTGCCACAAAGTCTTTCAACAAATACTGGATCATTCACCGAGCAAGTGGAGCGTGCTTTTAATCTTTATTTTGATTTCGAAATAATTCGCGGTGTTTCGTGGGATCCAATGGAAACAGAGTTCACCTTCTCTTGGTGCACCAGTGATTTGGACTGATCCAGGAGAGCACAATTACGATAACTGTTATGCTTGTCCAAAAAAAATATTTGGAGTAAATCGTAAAGGCAAAGAGTTTACATCTTCTGTAAAAGTTTATAAACACGTCTTCCGCATTCGGATGAAATACCAATTCCACCGCTTCCAAGTCCTGACAGAGAAACGTATTTTTCAATCGAATTATTTCAATCGGATGTCCCCTATGAAGCAATAACAGAAGCCGGCCCATCGAACATAATAATTCCAATATCACAAGTAAGAATGAACAAGATTGTTGGAGAATTAAACTTGTCTCAACGTGAAATAGAAAAACTTGGCCAGCTTTTGAAAGAAGGCAACAATTTGGAACCTAATGCCAAAGTCACCGGATATCGGAGGCGACAATTGGTATTTAAACGTTTCTTCACACTCAACGAAGGGAACACATTTGTTTATTGCCACGATATAAAGGGACTGATGTAGGCGATGGGTATTAATGAGGTCGCAGGTGTTTGGCGAACAAACATAATAAAAAACCAAGCATTCCCATTGGCTACAGCACAGATATGAGTGAAACATACGATTCCATGAGAATAATTTTGGATACATTTTGCTACATCGATCACATGTGGCGGATGAGTTGTCATCTGAAAGTCGTGGCTATGCTAATAGGTCTCCAAGGAGGCTATACGAAACACATGTGTTTCTTGTGTGTGTGGGATATCCTATTAAAAGGAAACCAATACCAAACGCATGACTGGCTTGGTCGAGATTCAACGGAGAAAGGACACAACTGCGTAAATGATCCACTCGTGCCAATGGAGAACGTCCTCATGCCCCCTCCTCTCCATGTCAAATTAAAAATCGTCAAAAATTTCATCAAGGCCATTGTGAATCAACCGAAAATTCTCGATCGATTGAAAAATATTTCCCCACGAATCAGCGAAGCAAAATTGAGGGAAGGTGTTCTGAATGGGCCAAATATACGGAAGCTCATGGAATCAAAAGAATATAAAGACGCTTAGCCGGTAATGATGTCCTTGCGTGGAGGGCAGTGAAGAAAGTCATACGAAATTTTTTGGGAAGTAAGCGAGCACACAATTACCCCACTCTTGTGACCAAGATGTTGCAATACTTCCAGAAAATTGCGGTGAACATGTCTTTCAAAATTCACTCCCTGCATCACCATCTCGAATACTTCAGCAAGTAGCTAGTCTCAGAGTCGGATGAACATGGCGAGCGCTTTCATCAACTGGCCATGCCCATAGAAAAGCGATATAAATGCAAAAGGCTGGACTCATTGGTGGCTGAAATTTGTTGCAGGTCGCAAATGACGTACGATCCCGACCATAGAGTAATGACGTGTAGAGACAACAACTCTTTCAGTAAATTGATGGCATTTGGTGTGTTGCAGATGGGCGGTTGGATGTTGGAAAGTATTGCTTTAATAACACCAGATAGAGGCAATGGCTCAATCCATCCAAAAATAAATCAGATACGTCACTTCGATTTGTGCGTTAAAATTTTTGTGTAAATACCCCACAAATATATACTAACAATCAAATATATCCAAAACTTCCAAAATACATTTAAATTTCACAGTTTTTCATCAAAACGATAAGAAAAATGTAAGTCAAAAATTTTTGTAATTTAATTTACGAGTAGGCCAATTTACGTCAAAAAAAACTCCTTATCGCACCGACCGCGTCACGAATAAAGTGAAAGGAAATGTCAGATGATAACAATGGCACCCCGACAATGAAGATGAAGAAGAATATACTATGGGAGTTTCCTCAGAGGGTACGTCACGAAATTGATGTTAACTGACTGATTAAAAACAATTGATTTTGTTCCAAATGAAAACTCCGAACTAGAAGGCGAACCACCAATCAAGAAAGTAAAGGGAGGAAAGAAACGAAAATAAATATATGCATTCATCGATTTTATTGACCTATGTCTTTATTTTATTCATAGGTTATGTGGCTTTACGCGAAACTAAAAAGACTTGGCACTTTATCCCGTAATGGGTTTTTCATGATTTTTAAAAACAAAAAATTTAAATTTTTTAGGCAAAAAATTATTTTTTTCCTTCATAAATTTATTTATAATTGGAAAACTGTTGATTACGTAGAGAAATAGAATATCAATGGATTAAAGGAATTGTAATTCTTAATTTTTCTAATTTTGTTGCAACAAAATCGGACTAGTCGTATTTGAGTTATGTCAAACAAAAGAGCCCAAAACGTGACAAATTCCGTTATATGATACTTACTAACTTAACCGGGGCACGTAGGACTTTTTTGGGCCGATATAACTTTTCCCCGTGGTCAGAACCTCCGCCGATTTTGACTTGTGCCTGAAAATTACTACTTCTGAGCAAGGTCTAGAACCAGCTCTTTAGAATAGACTCCAAACCCTACTGAGCCATCTAGTTTGGAGTCATTAGTGTTGAAGCCTGAATGCCTTATAATTACCTGATATGAGTGTGTTTCAGTCCTGCCTGTCCAGGATACGTGTGGATCAGATTCTTTCAGGCGTAAAATTGTGTGCCGGAGATCACTTTATAACATCCCATGACAATATGAGCTGGCGATTTATTGCGAACAATGTCTTAGGCAGAATGCCGGCGTTTTTGCATTTGCCTGCCCAGCAAATATAGTGCTAACAGGTAGAGGATACCCTGAAATCATCGGTTAGAGTTGTACGAAAGAAATCCGTGAATAACACCATTAAGATTCCCTGGAATTTTGTCAACTGAATTAAGTAGTGGAGATTTTCCATATCCGGCCAACTGTCGTCAATGCCGTAGAGCCATGTCGGGCGGGCAGCAGCTGTATATATTCAGTAAACTATATTCGCCTGTTCTGCAATTGATAGGTCTACAGCATAGCCTGGCACTGTGCAACTTGATCCCTCCAGCGCAAGCAAAACAATATCATTGTTAAATTCCAGAGAAGCAGGGAAAAGACTCCCATTCTCTTAACAAGGAATCGTGCGACCAAAGTCGTGTAAGGAGACCACAGATCATATTAATGATCCATTGGTCAACACATAGTGGCGATACGGCCATTCTTATCGATCTTGATGCGAGTTTGTTGAAGGGACCCTCTATTCCGATATATGCGAGAAATCCTTTAGATCAGACCTTTTCAACCGTTATGTCTCCGCGGTTCCCTTGAGAATTTCCCTCGTGATCACGTTGACAGATTAAGGCTTTGAATATCAACCAAGAAAAGTTTGCGATAGGTAAGCAGGATAATATACAAATTAGAGCTTAGTGCCGTTTAGTGCTTAGTTAAGATGGGCTCATGGTTAATCGCAAAAGTTAATACTTTCCCGCAAATACAAATCTTTTATCCTTCAAGTCGTTTCTTTTGATGTAAACGAACCTCCACTTACCCCAACATTTTTATAATTTTCTGTTACGACAAAAGAGAAACCCATTCATTGGAAATGAAGAAACCCATTGCGGCACATATTGAAACCCTTTTATTGGACGTTCGCAGATACGAGTCCATCATCCTCTCTAATACCTTCAGAATGAAAGATGAGAGACTAATTGGTCTAAAGTCCTTTGGTCTGATATGCAATGATTTCTCCGCTTTTGGAATGAATGCCACCTGGGCTTTTCTCCATCTAATCAGAATATATAATAGCTTGAAGCAGCTCGCATAAAGTGTCAAAAGTCAGGAAGTTAAAATGTGTAGTTCATTCGTAATCATCTGGTGCTATGCCGTCAGGGACAGTTGTTTTGTATGGCTTAACACTTCCTATTGCCCAGTGTAGTGCTTCATTCGTCGCGATATTTCCCCCAACGTGCGAGGTGTCGTGGTTGCTAGGTGAATCCGTTTATATATTTTCGCACCAGTTGCCTGGGAAGTGTGCGTTGAGCAGGAGGTCTAACGATTCATCGCTCGAAGTTGTCCTCCGCCCGTTTTGCTATCCCAGAGACGTGCGAGGCCTTACTAGGCTTTTTCGCAGTCTGGATGTCCCAGACAAGTTTTCAATGGCACCTCAGAAGTGTTTCTAAGACCTCCACCTAAAAGATGTTAACTCTTTTCGTTAATTCCATTTGTGACAGTCATGACTTCAGACAACTTTCTTGTCGAATTTCAAGTACTAAATATTAATGAATCTAAATGAAATTTGGTATGCTGATGTATCTATATTCCATATTTACAAATAAAACAAATCTTTTAACCCGAGGGTTGCAGTGAAGATCGCCTCCTCGCGGTGCAACCTGGGTAACTCTAAATGATCTTCTTCTTCTTTGGCACAGACTCTGATACGACCCTGGTTCACGATTTTCGTAACTATTTGATCTTCTGCTCTCGAGCTGTCGTCCTGTGCTCTGCGACCTGAGTAGGCAGAGGTGACACTCTGTCGAAATGGCTCGTGGTTAAGGTACCGTTCGTCTCCGCCTCCTTAAAACCTGGCAAGTCTTGTAGTACGTTCGAAATCCGTCACCGTTAAGTTGGTGGTAATGGTGAGGTTGAGATGACTCCCTCTTTGGTTCGGCCTGGCTCTGAACACTCTATCCCATAAGGCGGAGTGTCAACCCTCGCGTGGAACTCCCTGTTTCATAGACAACCACGGGGCCCTTCTTCTTGAACACATTGCATTACGGACATAGATAGCGGCTACAAGTTGAGGCCCAAATCAATCATGAACGATAACATTAAAAAGTCTTCGGCCACAGGAAACCAGTGACTTCCCCCGAGCCTTTAGCGATGTCGCGAAGGACAGCCTAATCATTGGCGTCTTGGATGAAGGTTCCCAAGATGGACGTATCCCCAAGGATAAATTGCGCCTTGTTGAAGGAGCCCTTCTTACTGTGTTCATGGAGATCGTAAACTACAACCCTGGTCCTGTGCCAATCTGCGAAGAAGCGGGATGGTTCTAGGGAAGTATTAAACTCCTCGGCTGCTCTGATGAACGAGCAGCACGGAAGTACTAGACCTAACATTACTACTTGGCTACGACTATGTAACTGTATCCGATTGGAGCGTACTTTCTGATCACTCATTTTCTGATCATAGATATCTACAGTTCCACATAAATATCGAACCTCTGAAAAAGGAAGTTTTTAAAAATTATAGAAAAACGGGCTGGGACGCCTATGGTGGGCACCTAAGGAAATTCTTAGGTTACCATCCGAATATTCCGACTAATGAGCCAGAGCTGGAAGAACTAGTTGGCAAATTTACTGATGCGTGCAGGAACGCGCTCAACGAGTCCTGTAAGACCAGTGGTTATAATGCTGCCAAGGGTAACAAAAAACCTCAGTGGTGGAACGATGAGCTTCACGATCTAAGATCGTCCATTAGGCGGCTTTTCAACAAGGCCAAAAAGAGCGGCGACCTATGGGATTGGGACGTTTACAAGATTAGTCTTAATCTATATAAAGGTGAAATCAAGAAGGCGAAATGGAAATCCTGGCGAAACTTCTGTGAATCCATTGAGGGAACCAACCAGACTGCACGCTTAAGATGTGTGCTCGCTAAAAACCCACCGTGTGCGGGGTTCTTAATGAAAGACGATGGAATGTGGACGTATTCGTCTGAAGAGTCTCTTGGGATTCTCCTGGATACCCACTTTCCCAACGATGACAGGAATGCTGGTCATCACACAGAAGAGCTAGGCGGAAACTCACCTAGCCTAGAAAAAGTTCGCTCAATAGTGAGCAGAAAGAATCTGATATGGGCCATTAGATGCTTTAAGCCCTATAAATCAGCCGGACCTGACGGGATAATTCCCGCGCGCAACTACAGGAGGCACTATACCTATCTTGTAGTTGGTTGGAGGCAATTTTCAGGGGCTGCCTTACGCTGGGAGTCATTCCTAGCATTTGGAAGCAAACCAAAGTGGTTTTCATCCCGAAAGCGGGCAAATGCTCTCATGTCAAACCAAAGGACTTTAGACCAATCAGTCTATCATCCTTTGTTCTTAAGACATTTGAAAGGTTACTGGACATTCACGTTCGAAGTAATCTTCCACAGAATCTACTATCGAGTTCTCAGCATGCCTATATCAAGGGCAGGTCAACAGAGACGGCTCTCCACTCTATAGTCAGCATAATTGAAAACTCTCTTGAGAATGAGGTCTTCGCTCTGGGGACCTTCCTAGACATCGAGGGAGCCTTCAATAACATTCAACCTTCGGCGATTCTCAGGTCGTTACAGAATCTAGGAGTCGACAGCTTAGTGACACGCCTAATTGGGAATCTTCTGGTGGGTAGATCCGTCAAAGCTGAATGGGGTGGTGTTACAATTGCTAGGAACGTTAACAAGGGGACACCGCAGGGGGAGTTCTGTCTCCACTATTATGGTTAACTTCTGTCAATGAACTGCTTCTTGAAGAGGACAGAGCCGAATGCCAGGGCTTTGCCTATGCGTATGATATTGCTGTCATCTATACGGGTAGAAACCTTAATTATCTTAGCATTTCGACAACCAGCCTACTTAGTCTGATTTCGAACTGGACCGCTAACAACGGACTATCACTTAACCCACTTAAAACCGAGCTTATCTTGTTCTTTAGGAAATATAGAATACCCGCATTTGAACTGCAGTCAGTTAATGGGGTGCAATTACAGTTGACGGAAAAGGTCAAGTATCTGGGAATAATTCTTGAGAGAAAACGGTCTTGGAAACCGAATATGGAGGAGAGGGTGGAAAAGGCGTCTGTTGCTCTTTACTGCTGTAAAGGGGCGATAGGAAAGCGCTGGGAACTGTCTCCTAAAATCACCATGTGGACTTATACTGCAATAGTCAGACCAATACTTCTCTATGGCATCGTAGTTTGGTGGAGGTCCCTCCAAAAGAAGTATATTCTGAATTCCTTGATGAAAATTCAAAGATCAGCACTGATTAGCGTTAGTGGGGTAATGGGCACGACGTCAGGTACTGCATTTAGTGTTATCCTGAACATCTGTACTCCTGATATCATGGCCGAATCGGCAGCCGCTACATCCCTGGTGAGAATCAGAGATTGTTGCGTTTCGATATCTGGACATTCCGGACATGCTGAATTACTACACCGTATCAACTCTATTCCCGTAAAAACGGACTACTGTATCCCCTACCTTCTACCAGCGACAAATCTAAGGACTTCTATTCCGAACAGGAATACCTGGGAAAAGTCACTGGAAGGGGATACCAGTAGTATCAGATTTTTCACGGATCGATCAAAGTTGGACGAGCAAGTAGGCTATGGGGTCCATTCACTGGACCTAAATGTAAATATCTCCTTCAAGCTGCCTGATAACTGTAGTGTATTTCAGGCGGAAATTTTGAGCGATCCTTCATTATCATTTAATTGCTCTAAATTAAGACCCCTTTGAAGTTTAGAAATTTTAGCTTACACAAACAGAACTTTCATCTGATAAGTAATATAAAAAAAGTTATGAAATTTAAATAAATATGTAACTAAAAAAATATTTAATAGCGTGACAGACAGACAAGAATGTGTAATAATTTGACTAATTTTTACATATTCTTGTAGTAATTTTAACTTTATTTTTTATTAATGATGTACAATGATATTTTGTGTACATAATGCATCATATTATTCATAGAACACATTCACCAGACCTGACATTTTTGACACAGTCACCAGATCTGAAATTAAACAACGTACCTTTTCCGCAGTTAGATGTAAGACTGTAAAATACCATATCAGAAGATGCATATGAGCGAAAGCAGTTTGCTTTTCTTGTTCCTGGCATTCCTTTTACTTCTTGACCGTTCACAGAAAAAAATATTCCCGAATTAATTTCAATTACTGATTTGCTTGAAAACAGAGATAAAATTCAATTATTTCATTATTTGACTCAATCATTTGAATACTTGGTTCAACAATTTTACATTTTATAAAGCGAAGAAGATCAATTAAAATTTCACTGGAATCAAGTACTTGTGTACTTGAAATTACAACATTCTTTATATGATATTTGACGTTTTTTTGTTCGATTTTTAAGGCGAATTTTTGTTGTTGTCAGGGAGAACAAGTGGAAGATGCGCATCACCAAAAATCCATTACAAACGGTGTTTTGTTATTGTAATCGGCACTCGTCAACACAATGACAGCAACAACACATGTGCTACAAAATTATTGCGAAATCAAAACACATCTTTGAGAATTTACAAATAAATGTTCAAACGAAAAAAAGACATACCATAAGCAAAAACAAGAAAATGCATTATTTAATCAAACGGAAATTAATTATAAAAATAAAACATACTTCATAAGTAAAAAGTATAATTGAATTTTTTTAATTTTTATTTTTGAATCCCTGTAAATGATTTTCTTAATTATTATTTAATCAAACTGAAATTAATTATAAAAATAAAATGTTCAAAAAATATGAGATGTTGGTTTTTGTTATTTTGGGTGTTAATGTTAATCATTAAAAATTACCGATTTCGATTGAAAGCGAACACCGACTTTTGATTACCAGAATACTCAAGTTGAGTACGCTAGTAATCAAAACATTATATAATTTCGATTAAACGCTCACTCAACTTGATTGCGCGCGTAATCAAAACATTATGTAATTTTGATTAAGCACTCACTCAACTTGATTACACGCGTAATTGAAATTTTCCATAAAAAATTGATTAAAGTCATGCTTAACTCAATTACTAATTTAATCAACAATATTAAGAAATTTTGATTAAATCTGTGCTCAAATAAATATTTGCTTTAATTGAAAACTTTTCAATTACGATCTTACAATTCGAGTAATTGAATTTACAAAAATCGTCATTGGCGGAAATCCAAGTATAAAAATAATTGAATTGACAAATATCGTAATTGATTTGAGCATTCGCTTTTTTCTGTGTTATTGACCCACATCTCATCCACTTTTGCTTTTGCAGCTTCTATTTTCTTTTCGGTTTCATACAGGATATTTATTCCTGATTCTGATTGATTCTGAAAGGCCTCTTAACCCTTCTGCACAAATTGGGTCAAAATGACCCAATTTTGAAGAAAAAATGGCTCAAATCATGTCTTAGGGTGGCTACACGTTTATACAGCTTTTCCATATCCTCAGTCAGGGCCTTCTGATGGATTTTACGTAAAAAAAATATTTTCGGGACTAGCCAATTTTTTTTTATTACTTTTTAAATACTTTACCTACGCGTATACAATTTGTGGGTCATTTTGACCACCAATGCTCGCGAATGCCCTATGGGCCTTCTGGGAAAATTTTTTTGGCAAAGATATCAGGAAGCTGTAGTAGCCGACACTCCCAGTTCATCGAAGATCATTCAATTTCAAGATTCTCCCTCCTGCTTTTTGGGTAATTGGGAAAAAGACAAAGACGTTTTTGCTTGTCCACATACCAAAAACTCAAACAACCACTCAATCCCTTGCAATACATGCAAAAATTGTTTATGCAAACAACATTATGTGTAAAAGTATAAACAGCCAGAATTAATCTACTTGTCTTAAAATGTTCTTTTTATGTACAAATAATAAAAAAAAAAATTTAGTTTACCGTTATACGGGTGTGTTTTTGATATTGGGTCAAATTGACCCACAAATTGTTTATGAGGGGTATAATCTGAATTTGTGAAGAAGGGTTAAAGAACTCTTGAACCCGCTGCCATTTCGCACCCTTGCATTTTCGAACATGGTCCTCATGAAATGAGCCAAGGAATACGCTGTAGAAATTTATCCGGAACTTCCTGAATCACCCGTATACCATGTGGTATACAGTGTTGAAGATATATTCTGCCAATGTGCAGACTGACTTCTGAGTCCTGATATATGTGAGAATGGTTTTTACTAAATCTACTTGAATTAAAAGTTTTCGGTAGGGCAGATTTTGTTTCAAATTGTGAAGTTCTTGTGCAGCCCAGTGCCATCAATAAGGAGAAAAATTAATGAATAGAAATGAAAGAAAACAGATTGTGACCGATACGACAAATGTGACACATATGACAAATGTGACAGACATGACAAATTTAAAAGCTTTACAGTTCCGTTTACTTTCGGATCTTATTTTAAGTTTTCACCATAAGCTGTTCCTTGTGATACAAAAAAACAGAAAATATACTATTAAAATTTTTTTTCCAGGTATCTAGATATTTTTTAAACTTGAAAAGAACATGTTTTTTGTGACAGACATGACAAGTCATTAATATAACAATAATATAATTCTAATAAAAAAATATTTCAGTTTATAATGGTAATTTTAATTTCAGTTTATAAATATAATTATTAAATAAGATAGTTTTCATTCTTTAATTGCTTTATTAAATATAAAAGTTTGAACAATCATAGTCGATGATATTCCGTTTCAAAGGAAGTAGTGAAAAGAAATTAACAGTACAAAGTTACTTCTGCACATACAATGTTTACTTTCTTATTACAATGTTTACTTTCTTATTTTCAAGAGATTCTCCATAAAAAAAAATTATAAAAATTTAAATTAATTGAAAACTTAAAAGTGGTCTCTATGTCAAGCTACACTGTAAGTGATAGAGGGTATATATCAGTTTGTCATTCTGATTGTAACATATAGAAATAAGGCTTTGCGACCCCATAAAGTAAATATATTCTTGATCCTTATAACAACCGGAGTCGATATAGCCATGTCCATCTGTCCGTCTGTTGAAAACATTCTCACGACTTCAATCGGCGATAACGCGGTTTGGTTTTTGGCCAGAATGTTCCACGTATTCCTGAGCAGTTTGGTATTGAAAATCAGCGAAATTGGTCCATTGAAAAAAATTTTATGATTGGAAACGTAAAAAAACTCATAAAATTTTCACATTAATTTTTGTAGTTTTATACTAAACTACTCCTTTTGCCGTGTGGTGAATTTCCATGTTGAAAATCTTTGTTGGTCTTTATAATAGGTAAGTACTTTAGAATGTTTAGTTGTACTTTCATGTGTTCATACATTTATATGAATTTTGTCACACTTCATCTAAGGTCGCTGTGGCCTGATGGGTAAAGGGTTGCGCGTTGGAGTCTGAGGGTTGTTGGTTCAACTCTTGTCCCAGCTTGTTTTCTCTTTTTTTTAACAGTTCTTCAAAAAATGCTTTTTTTAAGCTTATTTTTATATTTTTTAATAAAGTTCATTTTCTTAAAAAAGGTCCTTTTGAAAATTTAATATTTCGCTGGTTAACACTAAGGTGGAGAGTATCAAAGATTCGGCACAGCCGAATTTAACACTTTTACTTGTTTATACTTTTTATGCTTTAATTCCCGTTCATAAGAACGTAGCTTTATTCCAATCTTTCATAGGATCTGCAGGTTACAGTTCAACCACTGAGGTATATTTATGTCTCACTAGGAACAGTTGTGGCATACGGAGTCAATTAATCTGTTGAGACCTGAGGCGAGAGCATCGGTAAAATCGTCAACTTCAGCCGTATTAACTGGTTCGGAGAGAGGAACGATCTTCCTAATACCAGGGGGTTTCGATGACACAGCTGGTCGACCTACTGGCTACAAATTTGACACAGGACAGAATGTGAAAGAGACTGAGCGATAGGCGAATTGAAAAAACTGACTTTCAATTTGATTTTATTGGCACTAATCAGTGTTGCCAGTTTAGGGGATTTATCCCCAAATTGGGCATTTTTTTTCAAAACAGGGGACTGTTTTTTTTGGTGTGGGGATATGGGGATTTTTTGGGGATGTAAATTTAAGATGTATTAAAAGCGCTTATTTTGTATCATTGTTTGACAGTTTTGATCTGGAACTACCTAAATCAAAGCAAGCATACGCACACAAATAATATTTGGTTTTGCGTATGTGTGATTGCAAAAACAAAGAGAAGAAAGTTAATGAATGTGGCAAGTCTATACTGTTTTTTTTGCGTTGCCAGTAAACACTTGCAAATCGTTATTGCTAAATTTTGTTAGCAAAATATGCATACAGTTGCCCATAGACTAATTACTATACTAGTTTTCTCAGGAAATTTATGACATTTGGCCTGGTGTGATATTTACGATGGATGTTGAAAAGAATTGCTTTACTAATACCAGTTAGAGGCAATGGTTCAAAACAACGAACAAAATAACAACAACGGCATTTCGCTTTGTGTGTTAAAATTATTGTGTTAAATACAACACAAATATATGATAACAATAACAGTCAATAAAAAAGTTTAAAACACATTTAAATTTCACAGTTTTTCACCAAAACGACATGAAAAATTAAAGCAAGAAGTTATTGTAATTCCACCTGGTGTATGTCACTTTTCGTCAAACATCTCTCTATCACATCGACCGCATAACGAAGAGTGTGAAAGGAAACGTCTGATGAATCAAATATTCTCTCTAGTAAGATTTACTCTATGCACTTGTCAGGCCCTGAACATATCAAAATGTTTTACTGGGAAGACTGTACGTGATGACAACAATAAAACAAGTAACACACATTTTTGATATTTGGCGTTGCTGAAAAGAATAGAAACAGTGGAGAAGAAATAACGAGAAATACTAAAACTATATACAAAACAAATAATGAAGTAGATGAATCTGAAGATTATGAGACTGAAGTATTTGATATACATACATACTACTAAGTAGAGTTGTGTAGTTCACGAACGAACTAGTTCAATTGAACGATTCACTCTTGTGAACTAGATGAACTAGATGTAGTTCACTTGTTTCAGCGGCTGTTTGTATTGCAGTTGTGCAGTTCTCTTCGCCATTTTCTAGTTCATGCTCTCTTTGTCTCACACAATTTGCACAAAGGTGCCTAATATTCCAATCTTTGTGGAATAGATATGTAACGGCTTCTACACAATAACTACAGCGCTAATCACCACTTTTATTCCAAAATATAACAAGATTACCGAAACACAATATTTCAGAAACGGAATAATCTAATTGATAAGTCGACCTTAAATAGGACGATTTAGTACATATAAACAAATATCATAGTATCCAAAACACTTTAGAAATCTGCAAAAATCAAATTATTTTCGCGATCATTCGCTCCGATTGAACTAAAACTACAATTTGAACTGCAATGAGCTCTTTAGTTCACAGCTCATATGAACTGTTAAACTGAAATGCTACAATGAACTAGTGAACTAAATGAACGAACTAGTTCATTCTGATGAGCTGAACTAAAAAGAGCGCTCACTTGTATGAACTAAAATTCCCCACTCTACTACTAAGCCTTAATGTCTTTTAACCAATGTCCAGATCAAAATCCAAATCTCATTTGTCATAATCTTTTTGTTATAACTAATTATTATTAAAATAATAATAATATAATATTTGTAATTTAATAATAATATAATAATTTATTATGTTTACATTTTTCAATATTTAAGTTTTCGTTTTGTTTGTGTTGTTAAACTGAATTCAAAATAAATTTTTATTTTAAAACTAAAAACTTTCTAGAACTTCCTTTAAAACTATGGGGATTTTTCCGGGGATTTAACATATTTTTGGGGATTTTCGGGGATTAAAAATAACAATTCGAGGATTTCGCCTAAAAAAAACCGGCGACCCTGGCACTAATGACTTTTAAAATAATTTTATATTCAATAAATTAGTTTCGTTTTGAAGAACACAACAATTTTCACTTATTTTATTTTGTATTACGTTCAAATTCTGGCAGAAAAAACTGGCAAAAAAAAAATCGTATCAAGACTGTCGTTAGCATAGAGTAATGTCGTATAGAGCTGCCATTATTCACGTCTGCCATTTCCTTTCACACTATTCGTGATTGGCTTACACCAGGTGGAATTACAAAAATTGTTGACTTACAACTTTCATATCGTTTTGATGAAAAACTGTGAAATTTAAACGAATTTTTGACTTTTTTTTTGATGTATTATATTGTTAGTATGTATTTGTGTTGTATTTACACAAAAATTTTAACGCATAAATCGAAATGCCGTTGCTGACTTATTATTGGATGGTTTGAACCATTGCCTCTATCAGGTGTTATTAAAGCAATACTTTCCAACATCCAACCGCCCAACACACCAAATGTTAACAATTTAGCCCAGTGACTTTCTACTGGAATTTGGTGGAATTGAAATACTTATGGCTTCTCTTTACATTATTCTTTTTGCCTAATACCATTCAAACTTCGTTTGTACTTGGTCCATTTTTTTTGCGAACGTTTCTTGGAAGCGATAGAGTGGTCATTAGGATGGCAATACAATGTATGGGGCTAGTTTTTTTAATTCTAATGAAGCCGAGCAGATTATCTTGCAATTTGGTGTAGAACTTACGTTGTGATAATTTGAGGCAAATTGGATATCAATGAGATCAAAGTTTATTGCAGGAAGCATGTATATGTTTGCAAGCATTGTTTTCATGAAATGAAAATCTGCTGCTTTTTTGTTTCTTTGGGTAGTGTGCGCGCCTCTTGTACTTTAGATCTTGGGTTCGATCCCTGCTCTGACCACCTTAAAATTTCTTTCGACGGCGGTCAACTCGCATACTGACGGCGACACTATAGAGTATTTAGCCATGAAAATGCTTGTCAAAAATAACGTTCGGAACCGGTGTAAAACAGTTGGTCACAATCAGTGAGTATAAAACTAGTAAGCGCACAGCTCACTGGTTGTGGGAAGCTCTCCCCGATTCCTTCAAGGGATGTAATGCGAAACCATTTATTTTTATTTTGATGTCTGTCACGTTTTTCTTTTCATCAGTTTTCAGCAAGCAGATTCATATTTGGGTCTCAAAAACATATATTATAACATAGTAATCATTGGATTTCAAACATGTCATATTGAGTAGCAAACACAATCTGTTTGGACACAAAGACACTACACTTGCGACAAGCAACAAACACGTTATATTTTCATTCAGTCACCGAAAAGACAGATTTTTCAGCATGTAGCTATTACTTTGTACTTAATTTCTCAGACGATTAGCGTGAAATTTCTGAGATTGATTTAGTTTGACCCTCATAAAAAATGACAACAGTTTGGGAATAATCCAATTATTCCACGGGTTCCAACTCTGAATTTGAAAAATTCCAGATTTTTAGGAAAAGTAAGAAATCACGTGCTGTGGGTTTTTTCTAAAAAATTCATCAAGATGAATAAAATGTTAAACTCGAACACAAATACCGTTTAGCTGAAGTAGTATACACGCATCCAATAAAGTATAAGACGCTATACTCTCTCAGCGGTTTCATGGTGAGCTGGTAAAGCAAAATTGGCCACTTCGATTTGAAAAATTTAAAGTTGATTTTTTACTGAGACCACGTTCAGCAAGACCGAAAATTCAATGTAACGATGATCGAAAAACGAATGCTCACTCGACTTCGATCAACGCAAATGTGTCCTGTGATGCAAAGGTTATATCTGAACGCTGCCCTGACCATGACGTTGGGATTATTCTGGGCGATTTTAATGCCAAATTTGGAGGGGAAAGTGCCTTTCAACCAACTATCGGTAATCACAGTCTACATGATACCACCTCCGATAATGGAATAAGTCTGATGGACTTCGCCGCTGCAGGGAACATGGTAGTTAGTAGCACACGATTCCGGCATAGGGACATTCATGGAGCGACCTGTATATCTCCTGATCAGCGGGCGGAGAACCAGATTGATCACTTGGTAATAGATGGCAGGCACACTTCTAGTGTAATGGATGTACGTGTGATTCGAGGTGCCAATATCGACTCGGATCATTACCTGGTGGCTGCGAAAGTTCGCACATGACTGAGCCGGGCGAAAAACGTACGAAGCCGAACAGGGGAAAGCTGGATATTGACAGGCTGCAAATACCGGAGATATCAATGTCCTATCGGTAGAAACTCTCTCTCCAGAAGACAGATGCTCAGTGGAAGCACATCTCCCACATCTCCAACTTGGCTATCAAAAACCGCGGAACGATAAGCCATGGTACGGCGAAGAATGTCGCATTGCAACTGATGCAGACGCTGCACGTTTGGCAGCGTAATAGTTACAACGCGTGCTGCGAGTGCTCGGTACGGGAAGCTGAGAGGGGAGGAGGACCGACTATTTAGGCGCGGAGAATGACAGTGAGAGCAGAGAGAGAGAGTGAGTAAACCGAGATGCGCAGGATGAGTGGTGAATAATGGGATGGCCTCCTGCGGGGACGAGAATGGGGATCTGGTGACTGAGAAGCAGTGTGTGCTCAAAATGTGGAGAGACGACTTTTCAGCACTACTCGACTCTGATTCTTCCACTGAAGAACAGGAGGTAATGATAGTGGACGATAGTGTAGATTGTACCACCCACCCCCCCAACCAAGACGAGATTGGAACGGCGATCTCCCGCCTTGAGAATGGTGGAGCCACTGGTGCGGCTGGCCTACCCGCTGAACTTTTTGGGGCAGGTGGCGGAGGACTGATAGCCCACATGCATCAACTTATATGCGGTATATGGCTGGGGGAATCTATGCCCGACGATTGGAGTCTCAGTGTATTATGTCCTATATTCGGAAAAGGTGATCCATGTGTCTGTTCCGACTGTCGCGGTATCAGTCTTTTATCCATCGCGTATAAGGTTTTGTAGAGCGTATTATGTGAAAGACTAAAGCCAATTATTGAAAACCTGATTGGACCTTATCCGTGTGGTTTTAGATCAGGCAAGTCTACAAATGACCAAATATTCACGCTACGCCAAATACTGGAAGAGACCCACGAAAAGAAAATCGATATGTACCACCTTTTTGTCGATTACACACCTGCTTTCGATAGCCCCATACAGGGAAAACTGAAGAGAAATTCTCCGTAAAATATATGGTCCTGTTAGGGAAAACGGCGAGTACCGACGTCGCTGCAACCCGGGGCTATATAATCTATATTCTGACGTGGAATTGGGCCAATTGCGTTGGCTAGGCCATGTTATCAGAATGGATGAAGATGAGCCAGCTAGAAAGGTTTTCGATAACGTACCCGATGGAAGCAGGAAAAGAGGATGACCAAGACTCCGCTGGAAAGACCAGGCAGGAGAATCCCTCCGTATCCTTGGTGTTGCCAACTGGCGGGAAAAGGCGAAGGATAGAGCCAGTTGGGAGAATATGTTGGAATTTGTTTAATTTGTTTGTTTAATTAATATGTGTAAGACGTCTGACCTTATGAGGATGTAAAATAGTCAATAAAAGTAAAGTAAATCTTAATATATTTTATTATGATAGAAAGATCTATGACAATTATGTGTGAAACAAAATATCTGCCAAATGCTCGCCACGGCTGCGGTGGCATTCCTCTATCCGATGGACCATATTTTCAATGAGTCTGAGACATAATTAAGGTCCAGTTTTCAATTTCTCGCGCAAAAGATGCATTGTTTCGTTGGCTGTGTGGCAAGTGGCATCATCCTGTTTGTCCGGGTTCATATCCTCAATTTCTGGCCACAAGAAGTCCGTTATCATGCTGAGCAAAAAATCAGGAAGTGCACGAAATGCATTTTGAGTTGAACGCCTATTTTCGTAAAAGGCTTCAACAATCTTAAAGCGCTGCTCAATTGTGTACCTCTCCATGGTAGAATTTGTCAAACACTGAAACAAAGAAATGTCAGATTAAGTTGGGAAAAAACCTTGACGTTAAGGTGTGACTCACAATTAACATCGATGCATTATAGTTGGACCACCATTTACCATGGACAATATCAAATAACGATAAATTTCAACGAAGTCAGGTGGCAATGCTTCCTCTTAAAAATGTATGAATGGGAATGGATTTGTGTGTTTGCCTCATGGTGAAATTACTGTTGTTGTTGGTGTGCATTTGTGGTGAATTTGACATAAGCCAAGTGCACAACCAAAACAAAATGCCTGTTGTTGCTGCCCACAATTACAACAACTTCTTCTGCTACTACCGTGTATTTGTACCATGATTACCCTGAAACAATTTGTAGTTTCTGTTTATAGTTTGTGTGTTTTCGCTGATAGAACCACACACGGACGATACAAATACAAGTATAAATCAAACTGAATCCGATTATTTGAATTCTACTTGCTTTCGTTTCGGATGAGTTTGATTCGCTTATGATCAAATCAAATATTATTCGTTTTTTGTTTCTTGTACTTGGTTTGATTTGTTCTTCACGATAAACCCATAAGATATCTTCAAACTAAGAATCTTGTTGCCAATATCTAGTATCCACTCTGTATCATTTATATTGGTACTTCCCCAAAATGTTGTTTTGCTCATTGATATTCGAACAATAAATACACCTAATCAATAGGCTCTCTTGTAAACGTAACGCCCGAGGTCCAGTATCTTCATAGAGCATGCAGGCTAGTAGTTAACACCTCTATCGTAATAATTAGATAAAAGAAATATATTCACATGTTTCTTAAGAAATTGTAATCAAGGGTCTTCAATACACAAATCCTACCCTGATTTATTCAGGGTTCTTGGATGAAGACGATATCGGTTCCATATTTTTGTATGTGGGGAAAAGAGAGCTACAGAAGCAGCTTTAGAATGATGGGGGTATGTTATCTAAGTTTTGATATTGAATTAGAAGGCAGGGTTTGTGTGACCGTTTCGCTCACGATCCGCCAGATTCAATTTTGGTTCGCGGAGGCGCTCCCGAGACAAAATATAGGTCGCGAGCCAAATTTGAATCTGGTAGCTACAAAATTTTGGCTACAAAATTTGCTATCCAGTTCGAGAGGCAGGATCCAAAGTTGTATATGAATGCTCTAGGTTCGCAAGCCGACTCTCGAACCGGGAGCCGACGTGTTGAACTATGACTCACGGTTTGCGAGTTAAAGCGGAATTTCGGTTGAAATACAATATTTACTTATAGAATTACTGACAATAAAGTAAAATTCATTTAAATAGAAAAGGATAGGATGGACATTTTGGTGGAGAATTTAAAGAATTTCTTCACTTAGGAACTCAACTATACATTTATATCTTCCATAAATAAATCAACATCTACGTATACTTCTAGAAAATCCAAATACACCTTTTAAACTAGGATATTCTGGGGGTTCCTCATAACTGTGACGCACCATTTGTTTATATTTAATTTACCTTTTAGTCACGACGCCGGTCATATAAAATTCCAAAACGCAATTCCTTCGAACCCCAAGAAAGCAAAAACATAACAAATGACGAAGTCTTATAAGAAATTTTCATACACCCACAAATCGTGTGGAAGGAGCAGATACAGTATGACATGTTGCTTTTACTCCTTGAAAGAATTCCAAAGGAATTTCATTTCTAATAAGAGAGAAATGTTTGAAGTGACAAAGAAGTAAAGACATTTATGGGTTTCAGTCCAGAAAACAACCCCTCTCCAACGTAGACGATGATGATGTTTGCCGGCAAAAAGAAAACACAAAGAAAAGTAAAGATAATCAAAGCGAAGAAAGTGAAAACAAAACACATGGGAAAATAAAGTCCTTTACACAACGAGACAGATGGTGAATCGCTAAGAAAGGATGTGTTGAAACCTAAAGAAAAGGACTGTTGCATATCCAAGGTATCCTTAAGGCAAAGTGACACTTAATGGGGTTGTTTTTGGCGCGTTTGCTAGTGTGAGTGAGTGCCATTGTAAATACATATAATAAAGATATGTTTGTGTGGCTTTGACATTTGAGAGGCGATGTAAGAAATCGACCCTTAAGTTCTTTCTAAGAACATGTACTATATACTTACCTGTTGGTATTTGCAATCATAAATGAAGAGAGAAAATTGAAAAAGTGAGACCAGAAATTCGAACGCAATATTAAGAGAGTTGGATAGAACACATATAGACAGACCTTAAGACTTTTCGAAGACACTCGTTTTGACCTTAAGGAATCCTCTCAGAGAGCAAACTCGCACTCGTTTTTGTTTGAGTTCACTTAAAGATCCTCCACTGCAATGATCTTTGATTTCGGCGATCAGTCAACAATGAACCGTATAAAGGCAAACGTCTTTGCCAAAAAGAGTTCGGTGGATAAAAGCATAATACTTACAGGATATTTTTAAAGGACTGTGGATTAAACTTATTTGCAATTGTAACATTTGTGTCCATTAAAACACAGAGTTATGTTGTTGGTTTTTTATTAACTCGATGCTTATACATCTGTGAACATTTTGAATACCGAAACACAGGCTTTGTTGTGTGAATGCTACACAAGGAAAAATGTGTATGTAATTTTGTGTCCTTTTAATTAAATTATAAAAAGTGAGAAAAGACATGGCAGAAGCGTTAAAATGCGGCGAATGTGGAAAAGTACGACGGGATCTAATGTAATTTTATGTGTCCGTTTCGCGGCAACGAAGCGTTAAATTGAAATAGTAATGCTTGTTTGTACTACGTGCATCTGTCCGAATATGGGCGTAGCTAAAGTTTCGTTAATGATCACGTTACTGTCACGCCAATGATTACCACGAAAATGGATATAATGAAGCAGCATATGCAGATCATTTTGAAATTCAAATGGAATAAATTAAACGATTTTTGTGAATAATGAATTTACTAAATTCGAGGTGATTCAATGAGTTATTCCGGTGTGAGTTGGAAATCGATCGATGTAAATCGAATACGATTTAACATAATAATGAGATTTATTTTTGCAAATAATGGATATCAATTTAATATTTATGCCATTAAATAAAGTATATATAAAATATTGGTTCCCCAATATTTTGGGAATTATGGCAATAAAATTCATCAACTCGATCGATTTTCATCACGTACCGGATCATTTTTTATCAAGAAAATTACTTGTTACAAATGGATATCGTTTTCAGTACAAGTTGATCCGAAAAGTGTTTTATACAGTGGAACTGAATTGTTTTCAAATGAGTCAGGAATTACTTAAATCTGTGTTTATAAATCAGAGTCCGGTTCAAGGACATTGAAATAGAAAATAGTTTTTAGAATATGAAGTGAAATGGATTCTGTGGGTGGATGATTAGAAATTCGGCTATTTCGATGGCTACCAAGTAGAGTGTCAAAACCTAAAAACCGGCCAACCCGTCTGTTTTTACAATTAGCCGCGTGCTGGTTTTTTAAAAAACTTAATTTTCGAATAAACTGAAAACCGATTATTTGACGTCGGTTAACCGGTTTTTGCTAAATTTATTTATATCCTTACAAAAATTTAAAAATGAAACTAAATAAGATATTATTTGAAATATTATTGAATTTTTTGAATTAACTAACACGATACACATTTTCAAATATAATTTTATAGCTTTAATGTAGAACATATTTATAGATTTCAAACAATTTTTGTTTGAATTTCAAAATGATTATATCATTTGAATAACAGTTCAATAATTGAAATTAGTGTATTAGCATTTTAATGTAAAATTTAAATGTGATTGATATGAAATTTTGAGACTGAAACACGAATAAGGATAGTTACTTCAATTCATTTCAATTCAAATCAATTCAGTTAAGTTGAGTTGAGTTCATTTCCGTTCAGTTCAGCTGAGTTCAATTCAATCCAATTCAGTTCAATTCAACACAGTTCAATTCAATCCAATTCAGTTCAATTCGACTCAATTCAATTCAGTTCAATTCAACTCAATTGAATTGAATAGAAATTCAGTTCAGTTCAAAGCAATTCAATTCAATGCAATTTAATTCAATTCAATTCATTGCAATTCAATTCGATTCAATATTTCAATTCTATTCAATTCAATTGAATTCAGTTCAGTTGAGTTGAGGTGACTTCATTTCAGTTGAGTTGAGTTCAATTCCAATCCAATTCGATTCAGTTCAATTAATTTCAATTGAGTTCAATTCAGTTAAATTCAAAGCAATCAAATCAATTCTATTCAATGCAATTTAATTCAATGCAATTCAATTCAATTTGATTCAATATAATTCAATTCAATTCAGTTCAGTTTAGTTGAGTTGAGTTCATTTCAGTTCAGATGAGTTGAGTTCAGTTCAATTCAGTCCAATTCGATTCAATTCAGGTCAGTTTAATTCAAATCAATTCAATTGAAGTCAATTCAGTTCTATTCAAATCAATTAAAAGGAATTCAATTCAAAGCAATTCTAATCAATGCAACTTAATTCAATTTAATTCATTGCAATTCAATTCATTGCATTTCAATTCGATTCAATATAATTTAATTCAGTTCAGATGAGTTTTGTTGAATTGAGTTAATTTCAGTTCAGTTGATTTGAGTTCAGTCCAATTCCATTCAATTCAATTCAGTTCAGTTGAGTTGAGTTCGTTTCAGTTCAACTGAGTTGAGTTCTATTCAATTCAATCCAATCCAAATCGATTCAATTCAATTCATCTAATTTCAATTCAATTGAATCCAATTCAGTTCAATTCAACTCAGTTCAATTCAATCCAATTCAGTTCAATTCGACTCAATTCAGTTCAATTCAACTCAATTGAATTGAATAGAAATTCAGTTCAGTTCAAAGCAATTCAATTCAATGCATTTCAATTCAATTCAATTCATTGCAATTCAATTCGATTCAATATTTCAATTCTATTCAATTCAATTGAATTCAGTTCAGTTGAGTTGAGGTGACTTCATTTCAGTTGAGTTGAGTTCAATTCCAATCCAATTCGATTCAGTTCAATTAATTTCAATTGAGTTCAATTCAGTTAAATTCAAAGCAATCAAATCAATTCTATTCAATGCAATTTAATTCAATGCAATTCAATTCTATTAAATTTGATTCAATATAATTCAATTCTATTCAATTCAGTTCAGTTTAGTTGAGTTGAGTTGAGTTCATTTCAGTTCAGATGAGTTGAGTTCAGTTCAATTCAGTACAATTCGATTCAATTCAGTTCAGTTTAATTCAAATCAATTCAGTTGAATTCAATTAAGTTCAATTCAAATCAATTCAAAGCAATTCAATTCAAAGCAATTCTATTCAATGTAAATTAATTCAATTTAATTCAATGTAATTAAATTCAATGCAATTCAATTCATTGCAATTCAATTCGATTCAATATAATTCAATTCAATTTAATTCAGTTCAGATGAGCTGAGTTGAGTTCATTTCAGTTCAGTTGAGTTGAGTTCAGTCCAATTCCATTTTATTCAATTCACTTCAGTTGAGTTGAGTTCCTTTCAGTTCAACTGAGTTGAGTTCAATTCAATTCACTCCAATCCAATTCAATTCAATTCATCTAAATTCAATTCAATTGAATCCAATTCAGTTCAATTCATCAACTCAGGTCAATTCATTGCAATTCAATTCGATTCAATATAATTCAATTCTATTTAATTAAATCCAATTCAATTCAAGTCATTGCAATTTAATTCAATTCGATTCAATATAACGGATCCGCCAAATAACTTTTTTTTTGAAAATGCTGTAAAAAAACCTACTGAATATTTTTTCATATTTCTTTTTTTATTTGAAAGTACAATCCTTCCGGTTAATAATGGAAAATAATTTCATTCAAATGGCTGCCTCGGCTGGCCATGCAGTAGCCTACACGATCGGTCCAATTTTTAAGCACATTATCGATTGTGTGCAGCTGTATTTCACCAATGGCTTCACGAATATTGTCCTTTAAAGCGTCAATTGTCTCTGGCTTGTTCGGCGTAACACTTCTCGCGTGTACGCACTATTTTTGGGTTTTCACGCTTTGGTTTATCGATGAGGATGCCAGTTTCTTTCACTTTTTTCACAAGATAACGAACATACGGAGCTGACGGTGCTTCTCTTCTTCCAAAATCCGTACGCAATTTTCGCACACATTCTGCAACATTACCATGATTTTCAAAGTAATGTCGCAATATTTCCCAGCGTTGTTCAAGCGTATACACAACTATATTCGTTCAGCGGAAGGATAAAACTAATTATCTGTCAAATCAGACATGAGCTAAGTGTTACCATTCACGAAATAAGCACTAGTTGGAAAAAAAACATTAGATGGCGGACCCTTTAGTTCAATTCAATGCAACTTACTTCATTTCAATTCACTTCTATTTCATTCAATTCAGTTCAATTCAATTCAATTTATTTTAATTCAATTCATTTCAATTCTATGTAATCCAGACAATTCAATCCAATCTAATCTAATAGAGTCAAATCTAAGATAATTCGTTCAATTCGTTTTATCTACAAATGAAAAATATTAACTGATGTATAGTTTTTAATGAAACTTATTAAAATTAATTAAAATATATTTGAATTTGAATAATGGCAAAGAAAACAAGACAAGAAAATTTTATTTTGTGCTGATTTTGTATTAATATTTTACAAAAATTTACTCGTGTTATGTTCCATGCAAAACGAAAAAACTAAAATAAACCGTAAGTAAAACCGAAGATTAACCGTTTTCTATGCGGTTTTCTGAAACCGTAAACGTAATCTCAACTTAATGAGAATTAGTTCGACATAGAATACTATTGCGAAAACATCCAAACCAATACTTAATCGAAAACATCAATATTCACAATTTCTTATCTAGCCTGCATAACAGAACAACGATTGTCATAAGATTGGAGTTACAGTCTACCTTCTGCTCATTATTTCCGACTGTTATTCATTCAAAATTATTTATAATTAAAAATAATGATCTTTTACAGGATTATGATTGGAAAACATAAAAAAACTAACGAAATGTGAAAATAAATCTTAAATCAGTAATTTCCTTCTTCCAAACTGCTGTGAAACAAGACTTATTGCCTGATCACATAAATAACTGTCACATTCACGGCATATTTTGACACTATCTTTTGACCAAATTCAGAAAATGACGAATGAATTTTGTTAAAATATTTATTGATTGTGTTTAATTTTATCTAAATATGGACGAAAATCGTAGGTCCAATACTTAACTTGTTTACAAAGTGATGTGTAAAATGGCAAGTGAAGTGAATGTGACTTGTATGATCAGGCCGTTATACGATTCCTTTTGACCAGTAGTCCTGAAGTCTAATTTTGATCATAAGTTTTGATGAACTTCTTGCGACTCATCATCCTATCTTTGTTGTTGGATTGTAAATATGTTTCCATGTTTCATCTCGAAAAATTATGCTGTTGCAAAGTATCGCTAAAGTATAAGATATGTCGCTTGGGTGAAGAATAATCTACACGCCAACAAAAGCAACATTTTAAGTCTGATTTGGCGCAAAAATGTTTCTTTTGTCCCAGGAAGGAAAAGGAAAATATTTACCAAAACACAAATTTCTTCTGCTGCAAACGAACTTTCATTCATTTTACTAATGGAAACCGTTTATTATAAACAAAAAAGGGTATACACACTCACTCACTCACTTTCTGTTTTTCCCCAGTCATAACCTGGAAGGCCTGAAATCATGATCAAACAGGCCTTCTTTAAAATACGAAAGGCCTTCCCTACACATTATATCCTCCTTTCATTGCGTGAGATTGGGAGGCAAGGCCTTCCTTACCCATTGCCTAAGGAAGGCCTTAGAAGGCATGCACAGAGGAAGGCCTTAGAAGGCATTTACTTTAATTTATTTTTGTTAAACAAAAATAAAATTAAAATAATTTATTTTATCACAAAATCATTATCCACTTCTACATATTTATTTATAAATATGTATGTATTTATCTTAGAAAGTTTTACCACGCCCAACTTCAAATTGAAAACTTTTAAAAATACCCTGAAAAATATTAAATAAACAAAATAATTTTAAAATTTGTATGAAATTCTCCAATTAAATTGCGGTTAAAAAGAATCGGAAAAGAAATTTCTCAAAATTGTAAGAAATCTTCTTCTTGTTTATATCTGATGAGAAAATTCATGCATTCTGCAGGCCTTATTTTAGGAAGGCATTACTAAAGAACCATTCAGCATGCCTTATTTGTGGAAGGCCTTGCGACTTCCGCCGCTGGGTCTCTTTTGTGAGAGCAGACAAGTTTAAACAAATACACACATACACTGTCTCCTGAATGGATTCTGACTTCTATCATCAAAAACAAACAAGCAAATACTAATGTTCAGATTTTGTTCGTCTTCGTCCAACTTATGCGATGGTTCAGTGGTGAAATGCGTGACCTCGCAATGATGGTCCCTGGTTTCAACTCAGTTTCAGGACAGAAATAAATTTGTATTTAAAATTCCTTAAAATTCTTCTATTAAAGAGAATTTACCTCCATCAATAATAAATCCTATTTAGTGAAATGTAACTGGTTTGTGTTAACTGTTTGAAAACCAATCTGACGAAAGTAGTTAGTCTAACTAAACGAAAGAGCAGTTAAATGAGAGAACTCGTTATTTCGATTCACGTGAACAATTTTTCGAGTTTGAAATTGATATGTACACTCTCGATCAGATGATTAAAACCACTTAAATTTCTGGGTTGAGTAGGTCATATCCTTTTAAATTTGGTGTCAACAGCTAAATTATTACTACTTAATTTTTTTTTAAAATTACAAATATGACAACAACAACATTAAAGTTTAATACAACAGTATTATAAAGGTCATTTCAAAAAAGAGAAAAAATAATAGACATTTTTCCGTTGATATGATTAAAGGCGCATTATTTTATAATTTAATAATAAGAACCATTAATATTCAGATTATTCATAATATTGTAGACTTTATAATAATGGGTGCTACAACCCTTGTTTGAAATAACTTCAAAAATACGGCTTTTTATTAATTCATAAAGTGCTGTTAAATAACCCAAACAAATCTCATTCCTGGAGTCCTTAATGACATGAATTAGTATATTCTTATCGTCAAATTGTCTTCATCCGTCATCAGCCTTTCTGGAAAGCTACTCCAAACATTTTCAATTGTTTTCAATGACCAATTTAGAAGACGAACATTTTGGTTTGAAATTAATACGTTAGTAATACGTTATTGCACCCCAGACCATAACTCTACCCTCTCTGCTGTGATGATGATTTAAAAATCGATTCTCTTTTCTCGCACCGTGAATTGAAAATAGGCGTATTGGCCTCGCCCCTTCTGATACCTCCCATACAACTCGACACAGTTAGTACGAAATCATGTTTATTCTAAATTTTTTTTTCTGGTAGATGTGATTAGCTTCAACTCAAACATTGGCTCAAATTCTGTATATGTCTACTTAACTATAAAAAATTGGCGAGGTTGCCACGCCCATTCTGGTAGCTCCCATAGAAAAGCTTGTTGGTCCTCCGGGTTGTCAATTCGATAAGTCGCGTGAAACACTTCCGATCTTAATGAAATTAGGTTATAGGCTTCATGTCTTCAAACGCGAGTCACCAAGTTAGACAAGGTTGATTTTGCCACGCCCATGTTGGTACCTCCCATACATAAGTTATTCGGCAAGATAACTCCCGCAAAACCGAACCTATCTTTATGAAATTTGGTACTAAACATAATTTAGTCAAATGCCACTCTTCCATGGAAAATGAGTCGTTTTTCCACGCCAATTCTGGTACCTCCCATACAAAAGCTTGGTGGTCGTCCGGGTTGTCAATGAGATAAGTAGCGTGAAACACTCCGATCTTAATGAAAATAGGTTATAGGCTTCGTGTCATCAAACGCCAGTCACCGATTAAGACAAGGGTGATTTTACCACGTCGTATCAAGATGAGTTGTGCGGCCGGCTGGTTGTTCAGCAAGATAACTCCCACAAAACCGAACCAATCTTTATGAAGTTTGATACTAGACAAAATTTACTAAAATTCACACAAAAGGTGGGTGGATGATCGGTTGATCGACACGATAACTCTCGTAGACTACAAGCGATCTTAAGCAAATTCGATGCTCGGCAATGTTTACCTACAAATTATAGATTAACTACTCTCCACGCCCATTTTCGTAGCTCCCATACAAAAGTTGGGCAGCTTTCCGGTTGCCCGACTCGATATCTCCCCTATACCACAACGGATGTTAACAAAACTTGGTACTGATCAATATTTTGCGCAATACTGTTTATTAACAAATGAATAACTTCGCCATTCCCATTTTTGTAGCTCCCATATAAATATTGGGCGGACAATTGGCTTGTAGTCATGATAACTCCCCATAATCATCTAGGATCGTAATTAAGTTGGGTATTGGATACTATATAGCGCAATGCCACTTTACTATTGACTATTGGCACATTAGATCTGGGTCGCAATGGTTGACTTCGGGTGAGGGTATGTTTAAGTAGGTTCACCCGACTGTAATTTCTGTACTGGTTACTGTGGAGAGAGTGGAGGTTGTGAGAAGCTCTCCCCAAAGCCTTCATGGGATGTAATGGGAAAGGTTTTTTTTTTTTTTTTTTGTTTTTACTGTGGAGATACTTGCCTGGATATCAACTTGATACCTGATTTTTGGTGCTGAAATAGAAGCGTTTGATGTAATTCTCAAGACTTTTCTCTTTTTGGTTGGAGTTAAAGCAGTGGGAATCGTTCCTCTGTATTTATTTCCACAGTTTTCAACATATTTTGAGTATCTCAGCATAGTGTTGTGACTTCGACCAATTTCCCGCGCAGTGGCCCGATAAGAATGTCCTTGCGAATGATAAACATCGAGTTTGGTTCTTTCTGCTACACTCCGGTTCATTTAGTTAAAGGCACTAACAATTCCATATTCAGCAGCCTGTATCTTTTGCAATTTGTAACCGATTGCAGAATTTTACAATGGAAATGGAAGATAGACATCTTGAGATATAATGTAAAATATAATATATAAAAATAACTTTTTTTGAGCAATTTATAAAAAAAGTCCAAAAATGTGCTATTTTTTTGGTTCACTTGAATAAAGGTACTTTAATATTTTGTTATTATTTTTAAAGTAAGCGATGATTTTTTGTAGGGAGCGTTAGTTGAATATGGAATTTTTAGCGCCTTTAAGTAAGTGAACCGGAGTGTATGTTCAAAATATTTTTCTTGTCCATATTTCAATAATATTTATTAGAAAGTAATATTTTCCTTTTACTAATTGGAAATGATAATTGCTTCTAATCATTTGGAAGGGGAAAATGTTATTTTCTGTCTTTTTTCGAAAATAACCTTTATAATACTGTTGCATGAAACTTTAATGTTGTTGTTGTTATTTTTGTAATCTTAAGAAAGTGCCTTTTCCAACGGTAGTACCATTAAGCTGTCGACCAAAACGTTAAAATGATACGGCCTACTAAAACCAGAAATTTAAGTGGTTCTGATCATCTGATCGAGAGTGTATAATTTACTATAAACATTTTTCGATTCTCGTAAACAAATTTATTTACTTATTGTAAAGAAATTTCTGTTTAATTCAACAAATCTTGGGGCGCAATTGAACTTTCCTTTATGTGCAAAATTTCAGCTGACAGCGATAGACTAGCTACTGATTCAATAGTCTAACCGGCAGCAGAATCTCAAACTAGTTTGTTTGTTGCAACCGAATCAAAAGTAATATCAGTTGTAGTATCAGAAATAATTTTAAATTCATTTGCTGCAACAGACTTCATGAGACTTTCGGTGGCATTAACAGATTTTTTAATAAAATTCGAATGTGTTTCGTTTGGTTTTTTCATATACTCGTACTAGTATCTTGCAATCGAATTAATATAAAATTCAGTTGATGGAACCGAAATAATTAAATATCCTGTTGATGCAACGAAAATAATAGAAAATTTGTGTTGTTGCAACTGAATCGCAGAAACAGAATTTTAAATAATTGTTGGTTGTTGTAACCGATTTGTTCATACTATACTAGTTTTTTTCCAACCGAATTAATTTCAATTTTGGTTGTTGGAAACGAAATAATTGACAATATTATTAATGCAATGAAATCTGTACGAAATTTTATTGTTGCAACTAAATAAATGTAATGATGTTGAACCCACCATGCTTCAGTTGTAGCGACTGAATTCAGTAGCTTCAAGTGCAAATCGTTTGCAACAACCGAATTTTCGGTTACTGCAAACTCATTTCAAACAAATTGTTCTGTGAATGTATGCACCATATCATTGGAGCAATGAGATACACAAACGAACAGGTATCATCCCTGCTATGAGCAGTTTTTCAGTCAGTGCAATGACAAGATTTTTGTGTAGTTGCTAAACCAGAATAAGGTGTAACATTTTACAAATTTAAATGCAGCAGGGTTGTAGTTCTTCCAGAGCTGGGTCATTGATTGGCTTTCAGCAACTCTGCGGTCAGTTTTGAGCAACTATTACCGTTTCAACATAATATTTTTTGTTGTAGTGATTTGCTGAGAAACACATGATCTTGAACAAAGTTTAATTAACTACACCATTTCCAATTGAAATTTAAAAAAAGTCATTGCAAATTTTAAAATTCTATTTAAAATTTGAAATATATACATTAATTGAAATTTGAAAAACATCATTTCAAATTTTAAATCAATCAATTTATTTTTGAAAGACACCAATTGATATTTTAAATACATCATTGACATTTAAAACACATCCATTTAAATTTAAAGGACATCAACTGATATTTAAAAATCTAATACACGAATTCGGTTACAAATTTTTAAAATTTAAACTGGCGAATTTTAAATTTCAACTGAGTGTCTTTTAAACTTAAATTGATGTCTTTTAAATTGAAAATGACATCTTTTAAATTTCAGTCGATGCATTTTAAATTTCAATTGGTGTCTTTTAAATTTCAATGTGTTTTACATTTCAATTGATATGTTTAAATTTCAATTGATTTATTTTAAATTTCAATAGATGTGTGTTAAATTTCAGTTGTGCAATTTAAATTTCAATTGATGCGTTTAAATTTCAACTGATTTATTTTAAATTTCAATTGATGTGTTTTAAATTTTGATTGATATATTTTAAATTTCAATTTATGTATTTGTAATTTCAATTGATGTCTTTTAAATTGCAACTGATGTCTTTTAAATTTCAACTGATGTATTTTTAATTTCAATTGACGTCTTTTCAATTTCAGTTGATGTCTTTTAAATTTAAATTGTTGCATTTTAAAATTCAATTGACGCTTTTTAAAATTAAATGGATGTGTTTTAAATTTCGTTTGATGTATTTTAAATTTCAATTGATGCATTTTTAAATTCAATTGATGTATTTTTATTTCTAATTGTTGTTTTTAAATTCCAATTGATGAATATCAAATTACAAATAGAATTTTCAAATTTCATTTGATATTTTTCAAAATTAAACTGATGTTTTTTAAATTTCAATTTGATACGGTGTAGAATCTTTTGTTTTTTATTCGATATCCAAACAATTATATTAAAAAAAAAACCCAAAATCTCTTCTAATATGTGAATCTCAGAACTTTAAATAATATGTTATACTTGTTTGTACTAATGATGCCAGAAATCCTGAAATACAATCATTACATTACACATTTTGTGAACAGATTTCCCTTGAATTTATTGTCATAAATCATTTTCAAAAGCTGCCTATAAATCCCACCCTCGTCCGTGTTGCAACACAATACAAAGCATAAGATTGGAAAAAAACGAAATTATAAATTTAATTATACTACACACATTGCGTTGAATTGGGAAGGAACACCAGTTGTTGGATGTGGCGTCGAGTATACGGATAAAATGTAAATTTCCCAAATTGAGTTTGTTACACGTTTTCGGGGGTAATTACAAATTTACAATGTGCTGCTGCCCGATATGTTGAACACAAAATTTAGTTAACAGAATAACACTCAGATCTAAATAATGGTAGACGACGTTATATGAAACCTGCACTTGAGCGCACTGTGGTTTGGAAGAGTGGTTTAGTGGTTAGTTTATTACAAGTGGCTGATTATGTTTATTTATACTATCCCTAGAAACGACAACTCAGAATCGATTTTGTCACGTTCGTCGTTCTGTGACAATTATTCGATGTGGCGATCTCTAAATACTTTGTCTACCCGAGCAAAATACTGTGTTCCGGCGAGAATGATGTAGTTTACCATAATGATTCTTTCAATTTTAGTTGTCTTTGATCCAAGTTATTTTTGGAAAGTTGTAATTCCTTTTAAGCTACTAGATCATGTTTTCCGTTTAGTGAAGAAAATGTAAATGCTGCGGGTGGGAAGAATATAACTCCTAATAATCCAATTATTGAAACGATTGCTACTACTTTTTATTGCATTAAATATGACCGCCAGTGTTGAAATACCCATCATGTGCGAGTCGTGTACATAAGGCAGCAGGTTCCACCTGCCATCCGACCACCTGTAACTTATTTTGCCGATAGTCACTTTGCTTAAAGGACAGTGACATTGACACTATCGAGTGATTTGATATGATAAAGCTTCCCAATGCATATTCGTTCGGATTCGGTGTATAACAGTCGGTCTTGATTGTGAGAAGATCTCCACTATCCCTTCACGGGGCGTAACTGTATCTAAGTACAATATTAGTATAGAGTCATTTATAATGTTGGATTAAAAGTTATTACTAATGTCGCAAAGTGTTACAAATTGACAAGGTATTTACCAACGCGTGTGTTCCGAAATGTATTACGCCATTCTAAATATATTGTTTCTTTAATGAATAATTACTAAATTATAAAATTAATCAAAACGATTGTCTGCAGTGAGTAGTACAGTGATTATTATAATGAGACATTATGCATGAACCATGGATATGCTTGGAACACCAATATAGTATACTTACGTGCAAGCATTGGTTTTATGTATTGAAGATCTGCTGTGGCAGACTCTTTTTTGTTTTCAGCAGTTTTCCAGAAACAGAGTCATATTTGGGTCACAAAACATATATGTAGTGTGTTTTTTAACCCGCTAAAGTTACTTATATCTTATATCTTAATTTTGTACGGGTCAGCTACGATCATTAAGTGTCATTACAGTTCCCACTTAAATTCAGACTTGAGCAATGGCAATGTTGCCACATGTTCAATATCAAGAAATGGCAACAAAAAGTTGTTTAAGATAAATTTTGTTATCATTTCTTGCGAATGAAAATGTTATCAAGAAGGAGAGACTCAAACATAGAAATTTGCAAAATGGAATTTAATGGAAGACTTCGTATATTTTTATATCTCTAAACTTGAATGATATATTTTTATTTCCGATTAAATTGGTCACAACAACGCGCGGTATTGATCATGGTGGAATTATCTATCAGGTATAGTCGTATAATCAGGTGATTTAATTTTTCCATTGCCATTTTTCGTTTCACTTGTCAAACTCATATGTATTGTGTTTTTATACTTTTTTGTGTTCTTGCATTGTGGGTATATATTTGTGTGGAGTTTTACAACTGAAACGAATGAAGAAAAATAAAATGTCTGTTGTTGCTGCCTACAACTACAACAACATCTGTTGCTACCATTTATTTATTGGCACTGGCCACAAACATGTTTCCGTATCCCATTTTTTTTCACTCATAACAGCAAATGTTGCCACATTTCGTAGTGTTAAGAGGGGATGGTTTTTTTTTGGAATTCAATTAAAAAACAGCACTATTAAAACATACTAGCTGGACCCGGCAAACTACGTTTTGCATTCAAAGTATTTGTAATGCCAAAGGGTGAACAAAATTCGTTGTTCCATTACGTTTCAAACTATAGTTATGGTTGTTATATCGGTGTGTTTCAAAGGGGGCGTGGCACCGCCCTCTTCCACCCTGGTTATAATTCATACTGTTTTCAACAATATATATACCAAATCTCATCTTCATATCTCTAACAGTTCATGAGATATAGCCATTTTAAATTTCAAGTTGTATGGGCGGTGCCACGCCCCTTTATCCAATCACAACCAGGTATAGCCAAGGTGTATCAGCAGGTCGTCGGTACCATATTGTGAAATTTTCATAACAATCCGTCTATTAGTCTATTAGAAAAGTCGTCAGTGCGATTTTGCAAAGGGGGCGTGGCACAGCTCACTTTCACCCTGGCTGTATAGCCTATATCACCCGTTGGATGATTCTGAATATTTTCTCAAAATTTCATCAAAATCGGTCCAGACGTTTTCGAGTCCATTCGTAACATACACACATGCATACATACATCCATTTTTATATATATAGATTAATCATTGTTTCTCCAACATGCAATATTGAATAGCAAAGACATTGTGTTTGGACACAAGCATACTATATTTGCGATAAGCTACAAACACGTTATATTTGCATCCAAACAACAAAAAACGACAGATCTTTCAGCGTTCAAATTTAAGTTGGCAATACTGTTTCCGCGCCAAAGCTCATATCAGCCAGAATATTAGAGTTAATGGTGGCTGCTATAGAGCCACGAACAATGGCTTCTTCGTTCCTGAATTAACTCGCTTTGATGTGGCAGATTTGTGGTTTCAACAACATGTCTTTTAGCACTTGCTATAATCGATTTAATGATGAAAACGTTTGGTAGGCGAACCTGTAAATTGACCTCCAAGATCCTTCGATTTATCACCATTGAATTACTTTCTGTGGGGTATGTAAAATCGCCAATATACGTCGAAAAGCTGGAGGCAATTGACGACTTGGAAGTCAACATTCGTCGCTTTATTACCGATATACACTTAGCCACTGAAATTTTTGGATTTAGTAGGCCATATCATTTTAACGTTTTTGTCTACAGCTAGACTCTTACTAGCGTCGGAAAGGACATTTTATTAAGATTACAAAAATAAAAACAGCAACATTAAAGTTAAATACAATAGTATTATAAAGGTCCTTCTCGAAAAAAGACAAAAAATAAAATTTTCCCTTCCAAATGATTGGAGCACTTAGCATTTTTGAATTATTTGCACGAAGTTTGATTTATTTTGATTTAAACATCCAACATTTAGTAAAAGGAAATATTATTTTCTAATATACATTAGTGAAAAACGGTCACGAAAAATATTTTGAACATAGCAGAAAGAACTAAAAGCGATGTTCATCATTCGCAAGTATAATCTTATCAGGCCATTGGGCGTGGAAACAATTGCAGAGGAACGATTCCCACTGCTTTAACTCCAACCGAAAATAGCAAAATCTTGAGAATTGAGTCAAACGCCTGTTTTGCAGCACCAAAAATCAGGTTTTGTATCCAGGCAAGTACCTCGACAGTAATAAGAGCTATTGCAAGCTGTAAGTATCTGCAATTGAAGGAACTTTCGCTGAATAATGTGCGCAAAGAAAATCGATCACAATTTGCTAGAGAGCATATGACAGGAGACGTTCAAGTAAGAGATCACGGTAATGATTAGCATACTGTGGGTTTTAGTTACATGATCCAGATGGCTACAGTTATTATTTTCATGATATGAGAAAATAGGAGCTATTTTTAAATCGTCATTACAGCAGAGAGGGTGGAGTTATGATCTGGGGTGCAATAACGTATTACGGCACAATCGATTTAGAATTTCAAAATGCAAAAAGGATTGGAGAAACTTACAAGACTCTATTACAATCAGGATAGGAAATGATATTTCTGGACCGACTCCATGGATTCTGTAACAAGATAATGCTCCTATTCATAATGCCAAAGTTGCCGTGTGCCGGTTTTTTTAAAAAACGTAATTTTCGAACAAACCGGAAACCGATTATTTGACGTCGGTTAACCGGTTAATCGGATTTTACTTAATTTGTGTTAATACCCTTAAAAATTAATAATAAATGATATGATATTCGAATTTTAGTGAATTTTTGGAATTAAGAAATTTGATTTCCAATTTGGAATTTCATTTTTTTTTTCAAAATGATTTATGATTTGAATTAGAATTAATTAAAACTTAAGTAAGAATTAATTAAGCTTTTCAAACATTTTTTTTTTATCAAATTTCAAAATTGAAATTATTTGATAACTTTTTAAACTTAGTAAGATTTTCATACATACGTAAAAATCTTTTTCAAATTTGAATATTTCGATTTTATATCAGTTTAATGCGAATTTGAATAAAACTTTTAAATTTTATATTAAACACGCATTCCAAATTGGAATATGATATATATTTGTTAAAAGTGATGATTTATTCGACCTTTCCTATTATAGTTAGAATTAAAATGTTCGAGCGTTAGGTCTATTTTAAATTATTTTATTCTTCAGCCTTTCGCTACCCATTGGGTAGCATCGTCAGGAAAATAAGCACAATTATTAATTAAAAATTTAATTTAATTATTTTTTTCATTTAATTGTTAATTAAGAATTGTGATTATCTTCCCGAAGATGATCTTCCCGACGATGATCCCGAATGATTAGCGAAATATTGAAGAATAAAATAATTTAAAGTAGACCTAACGCTCGAACATTTTAATTTTAAATATAACTGCCTTATTCATAAAAAGTTGTGAGAGGTTTGAGAGACGTGGTTTGTATGTTAAACCGTCTCTCAAACCTTTCATAACTTTTTACGAATATGTCCGATAGTTTTTATTTAAAATTAAAACGAATAAGTGTATGAAATTTTCGTCAAACAAATGTGTTATAAGTTCTACATGTGTAATTTAATTTAAAGTAAAAAAACCGAAAAACCGGTAAAACCGATTTTTGCCAAAATTAAAACCCGAAAGCCGGTGTCTTGAAAATTGATATTTTGAACAAACCGAAAACCGGTTTCTAAAAATTCCGGTTTTGTGGACACTCTACTTGGTACTCAGCTCTTTGCAAAAATTTCGTAGCCAAAATCAATCACGGGGTTGTTACACCAAAGTTATAATTGTTTGATAATTGTTTGGGACCGGAATTTTGACATTTGGATTATTTTAGTAAACAAAAGTAATATGAAAAATGAATTATGAATGAAATATTTAAAGGAAAATATAAAGTTAATATTTAAGTTAAATCAGACACATTTGATAACTCTCTGTAACAACATTTTCCGGTTAGAGACGAATGACAAAATTTTTACGATAATTACGCAAGAACTGAATAAGGGGCTTTAAGTGAGAAATTGAAATGCCACTTAATATCGCTTAGCTTAGCTGTCCCGTACAAAGTAACCTATAATTATCTTTAGCGGGCTAAAAAAAACACACTTAATATCAAGAGGAAGTATTTGCGAATTTTTTAGTTTGTATGTAGGGGTAATCTTCTAAACTACTCATCCGAACTTAAAAAGTTTTTCACCAACAGAATGCTACGTTATCACTGGCTACGCGTCCCTACTAAAATTCAGGACGAAGTTTGCTGGGTTTGCTAGTTTATTACACTATGCGACAGTCAAAATCGGGGGAAGGGATGAAACCAACGGGAAATGTTATATCGGTAAAAAAGAAGTTATACGTGTCCCGGCGTTTCGCTGGGTCACGTCTAGGTATCGAGATACATATATCGATTTGAAGTTAGTAACTATCATATAGGGGACATTGTCCCCTTTGGTGGTCTTTTTTTTTGACATAACTCGAGAACCACTAGTCCGATTTTGCTCAAACAAATTTAAAAAAGTGCACTTTCCTTTTTTCCTTTTAATTGTCCACGCACATTTATGACCGTTTTTTAATTTGTTACCGCTACCATAAAAATCAAATAACCTTTTGTTTATTATTTTTTTTTTAAATCTGACAATCATAAAAAAAAGTCATCAATGTTTTTTCCAAGGAATTTTTAGCATATCTCGAGCAAATTTTTAAAATTCATACCTTTACTTAATTTTGCATAAAAGCGAAACGCATACATTGATTTTCATGATGTATGTCTCAATTTGTTCATAGGTTATGTGACTTTACGTGACACTTTTTTCCGTTTTGGATTTTTTATAAATTTAAGAAATAAAAAGAATTTATATTTTAGGTAAAAAATATTTTTTTTCTTCGTACATTTATTTTTACCAGCAAAACTGTTGATTATATAGAAAAACGTTATATGAACAGATTAAAGAAATTGTAATTTTTAATTTTTTTAAATTTGTTTGAGCAAAATCGGACTAGTGGTTCTTGAATTATGTCAAAAAAAGACCACCAAAGGTGACAATTTCCTCTGTATGATAGTTACTAACTTCAAATCGATATATCTCAATTCCTAGACGTGACCCAGCGAAACGCCGGGACACATATAACTTCTTTTTTATCGATATATCTTTCCCCGGTAGTTTGAACCCTTCCCGATCACTGACCCCTACCATTTGTCTCACAGTGTTTTAAAAACCTGCGTATAAAAAAAATGCTTTTGCATAAAAACATACATTCCATTCCCATTACATCCAATACACCAATAATACCAATAACGCCGATAACCAATAACGAATACATGAGGAGATCAATATGCTGTCAGTGCAACAACATAATGTGTTGTTGAGGAGACAGATTCTTTTGGCACGTCACCTGCCCAGTCACCCAAACCATCATATTATGATGCAGAAACCATCTCGTCGACACATCCGGAAGGACATCAGGCGCTACTGCACGTACATCCATGACGTCATTCCAACTGACGTTAACAAACTGTTGATGACAGTAGCCCAGAAAATGTTGCATAACAAGGCGGTGTTAGAGGCCTTAAATGACCATTCTAGCAACAGAGTCCACAATAAACACTGACCCGCGATTTCGGATAATTAGAGGCTTCTGCTCAGGCATACCCGAACTGTTCTGACCCGTCTTAGAACTGTTTGGAGTTCCATTTTGAATTCATACAGATCGAGGATAATCCCAAGCATATTAGTCCAGTACCCACACTGCCTACAAAGCCCTCTTGACGCTATTCATGACTTCAACTGTTTTGATAGGCCTACTGATTTATTCCAGGCCCATGGAGGTGGCACAATTTCTCCAGCTCCCCACTTCAGTACCACATAGAGAGGACACATATAGCATTTTTAATAATATGATCCACCTTTAATTAAGATGCAATAAGTTTTGTTTATAAAGTTTGTAAAAATGTTTTATGAACAGTTCCATAAATAGCGTTTCATAGGATCTATAACAAAAGTTTCATAGATGTTGTTTGTAACCGTCGGCGGTGCAATGGTAGTGTGTGCGACTCTTGTGCATGAGAACGTGGGTTCGATTCCTGCTCTGGCTACCTTAAATTTATTTCGACGGCGGTCACCTCGCTTAATGAAGGTGATTCTATCGAGTTTTAAGCCATGAAAAAGCTTCTCAAAATACCGTTCGGAACCGTTGTAAAACTGTGGGTCCCAATCAGTGATTGTACAAATAGGATGCGCGCACTGCTACTTCGTTGTGAGAAGCTCTCCCCAATGTCTTGATGGAATGTAAAGGGGTACTATTTTTTTAGTTGTTATGAATAAATTTCATAAATTTCTTTTCATGGGATCTAGGAACATGTTTCATAGATAGTATGAACAAATTTCATAGACTTCTATTCATAGAATCTATGAAAATATTTCATAGATCTTAGGATGTTTTTATTCGGCTGGAAATTAATTAATTAAATTTTAGAATTTTCATAATACAGTATTTACGAAGACATTTTTTTCCTTCTAAGGATATTGTCAGTAATTTTTTTTTACCACATACAGAAAAGCATGATCTTCAAAATGTTGTCTCAATCGAGTGAGTCTTAAAATACCCAGCAAATATTTAAAGTCACAGACGTCTCATAAAAGATTCTGAAATCCTTTCCGAAACGGGGTTATATCTATGATATTATTTTTGTATGTCTTCCCTTAGTACTGCCAAACCACTGTGCATGTAAGAAAACACGTTGAATATGATGAAAGCTGCAATTTCTATCAACATGAAACTCAAAGTGCCGTAGTGAGGCACGATATCAGTTCAACTGATACGAGTACCGGCGATAAAATCCCAAAAAAGGGGTTGATGTCCTTAACAAAAATGTATTGGGCTTCGTTGTCAACAAACGGTGGTGGTGTTAGGGCAGTTTGGAATCATACAGTTGCTACAGACTGAATGTAGTATGTTGGGTTCGTTTGGGTGGGTAATGATTTCGTAAGCATAACTATTTCAAAGCAACAACAACAACTACCTATGATCCTGAATAATCATAAATACTGAAATACGAACGCAAAGAGAGAGAAAAAAATCATAAATTACTCATTTTACAGCAGCAACAGCAGCTGCAAAATTCGATTCGATTCAATTCAATTCCGATGTTTGTCCATGAATTTTGCCATACTAAAGTGGTGAATGTACATGGTACAATAGGGCTGAATGGCTGGCTGCGTGCCGTTATATCTCCTGTGTCCTTATTTGTTTTGGGCTTTCAAATACATTTATTCTCCAGCACATGCCACAATTTTCGTATTTGATTTTATTAGATTGTCCTGCATGCTGTTTCCTTTGGCTGTTTTATTTATTCCATTGAGCAAACGGGAAGATAAAGGTATCGAAGGGTAAGTTATGCGCCTGATAAATTGTGCCATACCTTCGATATAGATTTGGTTATTATGTGCATTGGAATTTTTTTGGGATTCCGCTTGGGCATGTGTGCATTTGAGTTATGTTAAATTTTATAGGGGTTTACGTTTTGGTCACTGATGAGAACCGGAAATTCTTTTAGACTAAATGGTTTGAATTGACCAGGTTGTACAGTTCAATCAACAAGCAAGTTATGTTGTGTAGTATTTTTGCAATTAATTAATTGAACTCCGTAGTATTCCAGAATTGCTTCTATAACCCATCTAGATTTAATAAGGATATATGGAATTTCAAAATACGCAAAGAACTTTGTTACACCCAAACGAAGTAACAGACAAATGAACTTCATTTGGGGAATGGAATTGCGGCAAACCAACATTTGTTGAATTACACATACAATTTTTTTTTGTGAGAAATTAATAAAATCGTTTACGAGATTACAAAAACGTTTGCAGCAAACGATGTATACTTACTTTACTTACTTAGGTGGCCTCAAACAACCCAGACGGGGTCAAGGGCCTTACAAAATCAGGATAACATGTTTCTCCAACCGGCCCTATCTTCAACTTTTCTCCTCCAGTTGGTAACACAAAGCTCTCACAGGCAATATTCTACCTGGTCTTTCAGCAAAGTCTTGGTCGACCTAATTTTCGAGATCTTTCGAGTACGACTTCTAATACATTTTGGGCTGGTTCATTCTGATCATTTCTACTGCCATGGTCTAGCCAGCGTGAACTCGTTATTTTGATATCGGGATACAGACAGCCCGTGCTTCATCCGTCGTGGATAATCGCTGTTTTTTATTATATATTTTCCATTTTTCTCACGACGACTTCCAGTGGTGTTTCATCAGCGTGCGATATGACTCAGGATTCTGCGCCGTAAAGCAAGATAGGTTGTATGAGAGTCTGATATATTTGGATCTTCGTTTCTCGAGAGAGGCACTTATCTCTGAAGTGCTTGCTTAGCCCGAAATAACGCCTGTTTGATTTCTAGGCTGACGTTATTGCCCTGTTCATGGCAGATCTGAGGCAAATAACTTCGTCCACTAACTCGAAATTATAACGGTTATTAACTTTCACCCTCTCATCCAATCGGTTGAATGTTACGCTTGTCAAACCCATTAATTTTGTCTCGGCATCGTTTACTGCCAACGAGGCAGATTTCGCCCAATGATGTCTAAATCATCAGCATACGCGAGCAGCATGCGATATTTGTTGCTGATAGTTTTATACGTGTTGACTGCAGCTTTTCTCACGATGATCTCATTTAAAATGTTGAAGAGATCGCATGATAGGGTGTCGCTCTGCCTGAGGTCTCGCTTCGTACTAAAAGGTTCGGTGATATATTTCCCAATCTTTACTGAGGATTTCGTGTCGGTCAGTGTGATTCTACAAAGGCATGCCAGCTTAGCAGGGATTCCAAGATCCGACTTAGCTTTGTACAGTTTTCTCCGAATCGGGCTATCGAAGGCAGCCTTATAACATATAAAGAGGTGGTAGATGGCGGTTTGTTTTTCGTGCGTTTTCTCCAGGATTTGTCTTAATGTGAATATCTGGTCGATAGCTGACTTTCCAGGCCTAAAGCCACTCTAAGAAGGTCCTATTAGGTCTGTAACAAACGACTTAAGTCTTTCACACATTTCGTTCAAGACGAGTTTGTATAAAATGGATAAAAGGCTTATTCCACGAAAGTAAGTTTATATACTCGGATTGCCTCTTTTGAAAACAGGACAGAGAATGTTAAGACTCCGATCTTCGGGCATGCGTTCATCTAGCCAGATATTGCATATCAGCTGATGCATGCACCTTTCCAACTCACAGCAGCTTTGTTGTTCTTGTACCGGGAAATTGCAGTTCTAACTTTGCTTTTGCTGGAAGTGGGACAGTCGACGCCATCATTCTCAACACCCTCATCAATATTGAAGTTTGTTGGGACAAGTAAAACAGAGAAGTGATCTCTCCATATTCCCAACAGACTCTGCACATTTGTGACATGATTCCCATCCTTATCTCTATGTAAAGAGGGACCTAGATCCGTTGTGGTTGGTGTGGCTTCGTACTTTTCTGTAAAATTTGGGGCCTCATTAGTGACAGCTCTGTATACACGCTGAAAAAAACGTCCTTTGTAACATATTCCCCGAAAACATATTCTGCAGGAAGCATGTATATGTTTGAAACACACTTCAAACATTTATATGTTTGCAAGTACCAAACTCAGGTGTATTTAAATGCAAACATTATCATGTTTACTGACAAATATGTATGCTTTTACGTGGAAACATATGCGTGCTTCATCCCAAACCTCCATATACTCACGTGGAAACATATGCGTATTTTCTCCCAAACATAATAATATTTAGAAACGAATTATTCTTTCTTTCTTTATTTATTATAATTAATTTTATCAATATATATTCACATTTACTTATATAAATAATTAATACAAAAAATTAAAAGATTGAAATGATTTTTAAATCTACTTACATTGATTGCATTATTTGTTTTGTTTTGAATCTGCTGCTCTATTGTTCCTGATGTCTTTGTTGTCTCTGACGTTTTTGTCTTCAGAAGGTTTCAACTATGCGTTGGTTATCACTATGCGTTGGTACACGAACAATATACTTACATATATACAAATCTAATTCATGCATGACAAGCGCGTATTAATTACTTGTGTTTTTTTTTATTATATTTCACAAATGGTCCGCCACTCCGATTTTTTAAGTAGAGCCTCGGGCAGAAAAAGGGAGTTTCTTTCCTCAAAATCGTTTCTCACTTTGATAGCAAATCTACGTAACACATACACACAGACCAAAGTAACATCACAAACCATTTAACCGCCCGAGCGTTTGTTTATTCTTCTTTCACTGATCAAGCGCATTTGATATCATTTGTCCGATGAACCCTTGACGTCTGTATGCATGAAATTAAACCGCAAAACATGAGTCAAAATAAGAAACACTGACTTCAACTGCAATTTATACGCACATTCATGAATATTTATGAATCACTCACTGAGAGAATAATTCAAAAATACAGATGAACACTTACAAGATATTCACACTCGTTGACCAACAAACACTGCTATATTTGTATCACAAACACAGATATATTTGGGTCTCAAACACATATGTTATAACATATTAATCATTGTGTCTCAAACATGTAAGTTGTAAGCATGTAAGTACAAGTATATTATATTTGCCACAAGATCCAAACCCATGGTATATTTGCGTCCAAACAACAGAAAACGACAGATTTTTAATTTTTTTGGTGAATGTAGGATGGTCGCCCGACTTCGCTGCATTGGGTTGACAGGAAAGTAACTTCGGTTTTCTCATATAGATGGACCTTTTCTTATTTTTGAAATGCATTTGAGCAGCTGACTAAATTCTTTGATATACTGTTACACAGCTGACACTTCAAGCTTAAATTTGCGACATGTCACACTATTTTCATGGTCAGGTTTTATTTAAATCGTGGTGTGAAAATGGATAATCAAAATTAGCACTTTCGTCATATTTTGTGATGTGTATAGTTTTGATGCGTTAACAGAAAGCTGGTCCAAAAAATTTTTTTCTGGAAATTTCACGATCATAAATGTTCATAGGAGCGGTAGGACAAATAAGGTTGAAGAGGGCGAAATCAAAGCCTTTATTGAATCTGACCGACATGTTTCTATTCGAGAAGTTGCAGACAAGCTGAAGGTGTCGCATACCATCATTGAAAAGCCATTTGCAACCCCCCTCTCCTCCCCCCTTTCCACTAATAATAATAATGTTTTTGTCGAGTTATTAGGGGTAAGGGGGGAGGAGAGGGGGTACAAACTTGAAGTTGGCATTCTTCTTAAGGTCCTCTACATTTCTTACTCAGAAGTCAAACTTCAATTTTGAAGCGTTCTGCCTCTAATTCAGTCTCAAAAATATTACAGTTGTTGACATCCCAGCAAACTTTGGGGTCAAATATCTCGAAATTTTGACGTGGTAGAGAAAAACGGGAAATGCTATTAGATTCAGCGTATCAAAATTATGGAGGTTCACTATGTTTCACTCAATTCAGATTTTTAAAGTGCAAAAATCACACACAGTGTTATTTGAATAAAATAATTGAAAATTTTTTGAATTTGAATTTTTTAATGACCGATTTTCTTGTATGTATGAGAGAAATTCATGACTACAATAGGAAACTTGGTACTAGTACAAGGCATTACGTTCAGTGAAATGGAACTGTTGCCAATTATTTAGTGGACAGGTCACCACAGTTAGCAATTTCTCTCTGATTTCTCAACCTAGGCTACGGGGTCTACACTAGGGAACCATTTCCCGTGTATTACCTGAGCATTGTAGCGTGTATGAGGCTAAAATTTTGGCTATTAGAGAAGTGATCGACTGGCTGAAGGATAAAGTGCAGCAGTCTTTGGGGCTAATTTCTTCTCGAAGAGTCAGGCGGTCGTCAAATCCCTGGAATCGGTATTCTTGTATTCAATATTTGCCCAGAATTATCGCAGATCTCTTAACGAGATGGCCCAGCAGTACGATATTCACCTCATGTGGGTGCCGGGTCGTGGGGGCATCCCGTGGAACAGCAAAGCAGACGAGCTGGCCAGACTAGGGACTGCCTTACAGGTTCCACAGAAATTAAAGCATTTTGACACGCCCCTAGCGACGAGTACGCATATTCTGCAAAAATGCTACTATATGATGATGCCGGAGAGATGGACGAGGGGCACAGCTTCATGAAGCTTCTGCCTTAAGCCAGGCCCAATGTAGAAATGATTGTATCAGTTTTGATGGAACACTATCTGATTGGTAGACATGCTGCGAGACTAAAGGTCTGGGCTAATAACTCCTTTAGAAACTGTAACGATGAGGAGCAGGAAGAATATACTTGGCAACTTCTTTGCACACATCCGGCACTAGCCGGCAGGAGTATGCCCACGCATCCTACCTCTTTAGCGACCTGGGAGAATTATGTATGATCGATGGATACAATATCTTGCTTGGGGCTAATGCTTAATTTCGTTAGCCCGTGGTATCAGACTGGACTAATAAGCTAAGTGAGTCGTTCATCGACTGCCACTAACACCCAACCTTGTATACTTGCCTGCCAATTTCACACGGTCTATGAAATGGGACCTACTTGCGGATGTCTTAGTTTGGCTTCGACCTTAGATCAAGTGGACTTGGATCTGATTCTGAATTTAATAGTTTCCGGCTTTGGCCGGCCGTGATATTATAAACATTATATAGAGGTGCACTCAGAGAGAATATATATCTGAGTTTGTCATTCCTCGATCTCATCCATAAGTTTTACAGAGCAACACTGTATCTTCCCTACTGTTGGTAATAAAGGTAGGACTGTAGTCAATATTTTGTGTCAACAGGTCATATCACTTCATTGTGTCCTTTCTTATTGTAGTTTGCACCACACCGCATAATATGATGAGAATTGGCATCACATTCTATAAAGATTTACTTGCCTGTATTTTCCATTTCTATTACCAGACGGTGTAACTCCGACGTAGGTGGTGGGTTGGGTGCGTCAGATACTACACGCTGAAAAAAACGGCCCTTGTAGTATTATGCAGGAATCATGTGCATGTTTGGAACATGGATATACTGACGGACAATCATTGTTTTCGTGCACGCTGAAAAAATCTGTCTTTTTGTTGTTGTTTGGATGCAAATATAATATGTTTGTAGCTTGTCGCAATTATACTATACTTGTGCCCAAACACATTGTGTTTGCTATTCAATGTAACATGTTTGAGACGCAATGATTAATAGGTTATAATATATGTTTTTGAGACTCAGATGAGGCTTTTTTGTTTAAAACCGCTAAAGATAAATACGAGATACACAATAAAGAAATAAAAAAGCATCAGATATTCAATTCATGGAAACAGTGCTTGCAAATATGTACATGGTTCCTGCAATATGTTGCTGGGGCCGATATTTTTCAGCGTGTGAATTGAAGATCTGCTGCTTTAGTTGTTTTCATGAGTTTTCAACAATTTAATCCATATTTGGGTCGCAAACACACATTAACCATTGTGGCTCCAACATGTAATATTGAATAGCAAGCACAATGTATTTGGACACAAGTATAGTATTATTGCGACCAGCTACAAATATGTTATATTTGCATCCAAATATCAAAAAATATAGATTTTTCAGTGTGTTGATTAACAAATAATTAGTGGGTAGGACCAAGCGGTGCATCAGCAGAGTTGGATCTACTCTTGACAACTCGGTGTAGAAGGGAACACATAAGTTGCGGTGATATAAAATGCAAGTTCTTGGGCGAGACGCCAAATTTGCAAAACTTGGCTGTTGGTATGGCTCTGTAGTATTCACCGTCGGCCGAAATTTCGTTCCCAGCAGTAGTGTTGATAAAAATGGGCTTATTATGAAACATCTCTAAAATCTTCATCAGACTATAGCTCTTGTCGGTGCGACGACGGGTGCCGTGAGCAGTGTTCACTAGCAAGCCAGTCTTACGAACTGTTGCAATATTTTCTAACGTTGATCAATCCATGCATCAGCTGATAACAAAATAAGGTTAGACGAATGCATGCCCGACGATTGGAGTCTTAGCATACTGTGCCCTGATTTCAGAAAAGGCGTCCCGAGTATATGTGCCAAATATACTAGAATAAGCCTTTTATCCATCGCATACAAGGTTCTCTCGAGCGAAATGTGCGATAGTCTACCGCAGTTTGTTGCAGACCTAATCGGAACTTGTCAGTGTGGCTTTAGGCCTGAACAATCAACTATCGACCAAATATTCACATTACGACAAATCCAGGAGAAAACCCACGAAAAACAAATCATCGCCGACCACCTCTTTGTAGATTACAAGGCTGCCTTCCATAGTCCGCTACGGAGAAAACTGTACCAGGCTATGTCGGAGTTTGGTACATTGAAACACATTCGACAGACACGAAATCCTCAGTAAATGTTGGTAATGCTCTCACCGATCTATTTAGTACGAGGTGAAGGCCTCAGGCAGGGCGACACCCTATCGTGCGATCTCTTCAACATTTTAAAGGAGAGCATTGGGAGCACCTCTTTGTAGATTATAAGGCTGCCATCCATAGCCCCATACGGGAGACTGTACCATTGCTATGTCGGAGCTTGGTACATTGACACACTTTTGACCGACACGAAATTCTCAGTATATGTTAGTAAAGCTCTCACCGAGGCGAGGCCTCAGGAAGGGCGACACCATATCATGCGATCTCTTCAACATTTTAAATGAGAGCATTATAAGACTGTTTCCATAGCCCGATACGGGAAAACTTTACCAGGCTATGGCGGAACTTGGTACATTGACACAGCCTTGACCGTCACGAAATCCTCAGTAAATGTTGGTCTCACCGAACAATTGAGTATGGCCTCAGGCAGGGCGACACCATATCATGCGATCTCTTCAACATTTTAAATAAGGTCATCGTGAGAAAAACTGCAGTCAACTCGAATAAAGCTATCAACAGCACAGGTCACTTCCTGCTCAGATATGCTGATGATTTATATATCATTGGGAGAAATCTGCGAGAAGTTAGCGCGGTATTTTCGAGAATTGAGAAGAGATCAGCAAACGCAAGGTTGCCAGTAAATGAGGACAAGACAAAATTCACGGATTCGGCAATAAGAACATCGGCCTTATTGGATGAAAGGGTGAACCTGGGTAGACTTTATAATTTCGAGGTAGTGTACGAATTTATTTATCTCGGAGCTACCGTGAACAGACACACTAACGTTAGCCTGGAAATTAAACTGAGAATTGTGCTTGCAAACAGGTCTTATTTCGGGCTAAGCAAGCACTTCAGGGATAATATCCTCCCTAGAGAAACGAAGATACAGCTGTATCCGACACTCATATAAGTTCTCTTGATTTATGGCGCAGAATCCTGGGTCTCATCGCTTGCTGAAGAAACATTACTGGGAGTCTTTGAGAGCAAAATGCAAATGCTAAAACGGCAATTATCGTTGACGGATGAACCACGAGCTGTATAATCTGTATCCCGACATCAACGTAGTTATGTGTATCAAATAATAGAAACCGGCGACCGCGATATAACTAACGTAACTACGTCAATGTCGGGATACATATTATGGCCTATTGCTAGGCCATATCGGTAGAATGGATCAGAATGAACCAATGCGAAAGGTATTCGAAGAAGACGTACTCAAAGGACATCGATAGGGGCGACCAATACTTCGTTGGAAAGACCGGGTGGAATATTGTCTGCGAGAACTTGATGTTACCAACTGGTGGAGGAAAGCTGAAGTTCGAGCCTGTTGGAGAAAAATGTTATCTCCATTTGGCAAGATCGTTGAATCCTCTCGGTTGTTTGCGGTCATCTAGGTAGGTAAATTATATCAATCCTAAAGCAACTCACCTCATTTCGCGAAGGAATGGTACTGACTTACAGTCAAGATTTGCAGAGGGAAAAAGCTGACTGTGTCAAAATAGCATATGATTAAAAGAGATACTAGTATTTGGATTAGAATGTAATATCAAGTTGAATGAATCTCATTTAAGATTGTGTATAAATATGGAGAACGAGTTACAATATTGCCACACAGTTTAGAGTATTGTGTAAACCACTGCACTGGCTGCCGTGTTTGCTCACTGTGGATGGAAATGGTTATCATGTGTTTTCAAATATAATTCTTATCGTGTGATTACAAATACAATGGCCGTTGGTGGTGCAATGGCAGTGTGTCCAGCTCTTGTTCATACTCTGACCATGTTACATTTCTTTTGACGACTGTCACCTCGCTTAGTGAGTCTTTGTATCGTAAACATAATGAAAATCCAAATCTGTCGGCTTCGGCTCGACCCATCATACTATACACTATATAAATTGTGCTCTATTGATATGCAAGTCAACTGATTTCTCCATAAATCTACGATATTACTCGATTGACTCGTAATCATCGAATAATTTATTTCCTGTGGATTCTAGATTTTCATATAAACTTTCGTTTTCCATAGAATAAAAACAATACAATTAAACTCTAGTGGTCTTAAGAGTGGTTGTTATGGTACTTATGTACATCCAATTCCAATTATTTCCTCTCATCTTTGTGCATTGAAGTATTCATTATACACTGCAATACAATTTATTTTAAATTGATTGGATAAATGTCCTTTATTGGTCATTTACACACAATCGTAATGCATTGAAAGTTTTCCAATGGCAATTAAAAGTTTTCCAATCACTTCACCAGCAAACTTTATAGGTAGTTATATAAAAGAACAACATTCAAATTATGATTATTCAGTGTCAATTAATCGAACTTTTGAAGGAGAATGCAAGAAATTATTACTCATATGTGAGAGGACTAAGCAAATCATACACCTATTACCATTGAAAGGATACCCCACTCATACAATAAAAATAAATACTATTGAAACCCTCTCGAGTTTATTGTGCATTCTGAAATACACCAACCAGTTGTGGCAATGTCAAGGCAACCCAATGGCCAGAGTAGGGAGTCAATGAAGAAATTCACTTTATACTCGCAAGGAGTTCATGCGTAGGGCAAGGAAACAGAGAAAAACAACCACAAAAATGCAAATGCTCGATGGAAGAAAACAGGACGAATGAATGCAATGGAAAAGTGAAAAGGAATAAGTCTTTATATTGGGTGTCAAAGTACTTTTGGCACGCGACCTTTTGCCTGTGTATTTGTGAATATATAATTTATTATAAACTGCATACGCACAGTGAAATGTCCTTAAAGGATATTTCGGTTTCTTGTGTGTGACAGCATTGTTGTATGAGTGTGCTGTTAAAGTGCACATGTACTTATATGAAAAGTGAAATGTCATAACAGGGGAATGATACCCAAGTATTGAGTTGGATTCAACGAATCTGCATAGGACAAAATTACTATTGGCATCAACTGGGACAGGCAGCTAAGAAAAATTCTATATTTTCTTTGTATCTATGAAACGATTTTCGGTAACAAATTTGAGGTCGTCGTTTTCAATGTCTCCTGTTATGTCAAACATTAAAAAAATTTAATTTTTAAAAATTCGTTACGGGTTGTATGTTTGGTTTAAATAATATAATAAAAACAAACGAAATCATTATTAACTAAATAAATAGCAGTATAAATAAGAAGAAAAGTTAGCGATTGTAATCGCGCCCAATCTAAGCTTTTAATCATGGTTCGCATTAGCATGCTCAGGAGCCGCTTCTTAGCAAAAAAAAAAATTCGCTCATGTCTCACGAGACAAAAAGTCGGGAGCCAATAAGTTGAAATATGCGAGCCGACCTGATTCAGCTTTGGCTCTCGCCACGCGTTTACTAGACGCCTTAAAAATAAGTGAAAATTTATGTTATTTTGGCGGTTGGATGGCTTATTTCCGAGTTATGACTGTCTTTTGCTATGACTGACTTTTGCCACAATGCTAAAGCCACAAATTTATCCAAACCCGTAAAAACTTACGATATTTTCCCAATCGAACGCACTGATTCCTAGATACATCCATATTTGCATTTTAAAATTTTTCTCATATCCGACAATTTCTAAAAATTAGAATTATTCAAAATTAAAAGAATTATTAAGTTTGTCTAATTTTTCCATTTTGGAGATATGCTTTTACTTTTCCCTGTTATTTTCTTGTGTTTGAAAATGTTCAATCCACTTATTTAATTTGAACTGGCTCGCAGCTGCTCCCGTGTCAAAATCTGACTTGCGAGCCGTACGCCTAGAGCAGAAGTTGAATCTCACGGTTCGCAGGTTGAAATTTTCGATATCAACAAACTCGGCAATTCACGTACCAGCATGATGAGAATTTTACGCAAATATATCGGATTATTCGCTTACAACTTTTAATTGACTCAACAATTGAAGGCAAACGCCCATCCACTTCGTTACGGCTCCACTTACAGTTTGGGCCAATCCGGCATCGAATTTGGCCGAGAAACCATATTTTCTGACAAGACGCATTTTCATCTCGGCGGCTGCTTCAACAAACAACATTGCAGGATCTAAAAATAAAATGGTTTCCCATTACATCCCATGAAGGAATTGGAGAGAACTTCTCACAACCAGTGAGCTGTGCGCTTTCTAGTTTTATACTCCCTGAGTGGGACCTACAGTTTTACACCGGTTCCGAACGGTATTTTTGAGAAGCAATTTCATGGCTAAATACTCGATAGTGATCGATTCCAGGATCTTAAGTACAAGAGGCGCGCACACTACCCATTGCACCACCGACGGCATCTGGTGACCGGAAAACCTGCCCTTTATTGTCGAGAAACCAATGCATCTATAGAGAGTAACAGTTTGGTGTGGATTTTGGAGTAGTTGCATCATAGGCCCATTTTTTTTCGAAAACTACATTTCATAGCCACGAGTACGAACATTGTGTAGACTGAAATGGAAGATATGAACTTGGATAAACTTTGATTTCAACAGGATGGCGTACCATGTCCCACAGCTCATCTAACAATCGATTTTTTGCGAAGTAAAGACGGTAATCGGTTTATCAGCCGTCGATGTCAATTGGCCTCTTCGTAGCTGCGATTTAACCCGGTTAGACTATTATTTCTGGGGCGCCGTGAAAGACAACTGTTACACAAACAATATCGAGTCCATTGATGTCTTAAAACACGAAGTCGACGATGTCGTTCCCAAACAGTCGGCAATGTACTGAATAAATTGGTAGATCAAATGAGGTACTGTAATGCAAGTCGTGCACGCAGAAAAATCAGTCCTTTTTTCTTGTTTGGATGCTTGAAGCTTTTCGCAAATATAGTATACTAGGATCCAAACACAATCTGTTTGCTATTCAATATTACATGTTTGAGACACCATGATTTATTTGGTATAACATATGTGTTTGTGATCCAAATACCGCTATGTTTGTGATATAGTTGTGCTTGGTATATTATTTTGTATATATTTGTTATCGTTACGATCCATCGGGAGCAAAATAATAAAACAAGGACAAAGATAGATTGTTCTCAACCTAAGTTGTTGGGTATAACGGTCTTTTTGCATCATTCTTTCAGCCAGTGATTCACAAATATTCCTGAATGCATTTGTAAATGAATTGAGTGTTTCTTATGTTAACTGATCTGTTGCGTTTTAGTCTCATGCATTGTCAATTGTTCTTTTGGAACGTTTGGGAGAAAACACTCGACTGCTTCTACGTAAGAATCTGGATGTCAGAGATGAAACACGCATATGGTTTCACATAAAAATATGCATTCTTGCAAGTAAACATGCTAATGTTTGCATTTAAATATAAGTGAGTTTAGAACTTGCAATTATATGAATATTTGGAGTGTATTCCAAACATATATATGGTTCCTGCAGAATGTGTTTGAGAGAATATGTTACAGAGACCGTTTTTTTTTAGCATGTGGAAGCTATTTGAACGATGTTGTATACCATTCATAAATCTCAATGATGGGTTTTAAAAATAGTCCTAATTTTGAAAAAAAAAATGTCTATTGGTATTTTTTTTAGAAGTGAAATTAAATTCCAGATTTTACATGACCTACTCTTTACTTTTATGACGGAAAGAATGCAAATTTGACAGCTCTTGGGTAACTAGAGGAGGCACATATTTCCTGAGCATGGTAGGAACTAAATACATAGGTTATGTTGTAACACCATCAGACTCCAAGCAGAGTGTGATGCTATTTTGCAACGCTTTCGATGTCATTTAAACAAAGATTAGAAGGTAATCATTATTCGACAGCTGTCAGCAAAGATGGGGCATCCTTTGCAATAGGGTTTTTACCTTTTATTTCTTCAAGGCTCTTTTCATAGTTATTGACAAGTCTTCTTTCGGTCGAAGCAGTTCTACAGGTCCAATAGGATCAAAACTTCCAAACTGCGAGACACTTAACATTGTGAAGTGGAGATATATAAAATGTGACTTGCGTAACATGAGTGCATATACGACAGTGAGGATCAGAGGTATCTGTACTAAATAAAAAAGTGATATTCGCTCCGGGAAGTGTTCAGTCGAACTTGCATCTCGAAAGTCAGGTGCTACTAAAAATGAGCTACTAAAAGCTGAGTGATATTGTGAACTTCCATTGTAGCTAATTAGAAATCAACACAGTTCGTGACAACTACCGTCTCTTAATAGACTCCTGTACAATTTTAAGCATATTGCGCCACAGTGCCAGATTTAGGCATAGGCTGCGACCTACGGCCTGCACTTTGAAGGACCCGCTTCACAAATAATAATCCAAAAATTTTGTTTATCACAAATTGTGATTTGTCTTATTTAATTTGACTTGTAACTTTGTCTGTGCCAAATATAATTTGCTTGTAATAAATATTTAAAAAATATCGGTTTTTAAAACATTGGATTGATTGTAACACATATCTAGAAAGGAAAGAATGTTCCCTATTTTTTGAGTGTAGATTTTGCCGCCCAAAATTGCACCTCCAGAAGACAGGGAAAATTTACTTAAAAATGCCATATTTTTTAGTTGCAAAGTATGGTATATTTTGCCGGTGGTTATGCCCAAAAATCGCTCATAATACATAAGTTAGAAGACAAAGTCTACTCAAGGAAGCTCTCGCAACTTTTGGCACAGAACCTACCCCACCCGATGATGATCCTGATGCGCAGTGAAACCCATTTCCGACTCTATAAAAACTGCCGCAACAACCGTACTTGGTTTCGAAAAACTGCTTCGCAATAAACCATGGTACGATGAAGAGTGTCGCATTGCAAACGATGAAAAGAACGCTACACGTATGGCAATGCTTCATTCAATTGCAACGCGACCTGCAACTGAGCGGTATAAGCAGAAAAGAAAGGAGGTAAACCGTCTCTTTAGGCGTAAGAAACGGCAGTGGAGAAAACGCGGGAGTGAGAAAATTGAGACATGCAAAAAGTCAAAAACGGAACTAATGGACATGGTTCAGGGCCTCCCTTCTGTAAAGACATGGGCGAAAATCGAATCGCAGATGTGCAGAGCATGTTGGGAATATGGGGAGATCATTTCTCCGCGCTACAAGTACCTGAGATATCCTATGACGATGGGACAATCGATCACAATATTGTCGACGACGTCCGGCTTAGGAACAACAAAGCCGCAGGAGCCGATGGATTACCGGCGAAGCTGTTTAAGGCTGGCGGCGATGAGCTGATAAGGTGTATGCACCAGCTCATTAGCAAAATTTGGTTAGATGCATTCATGCCCGGCGATTGGAGTCTCAGTGTACTATGTCCCATATTTAAAAAGGTGACCCGAGTATCTGTGCCAACTACCGTGGAATAAGCCTTTTATCCATAGCAAATAAGATGCTTTCAAGTATAATGTGCGAAAGACTAAAACCAATTGTCGCTGACCTGATTGGACCATGCCAGTGCGGCTTTAGGCCTGGAATATCGACAACTGACCAGATTTTCACGCTACACCAAATCCTGGGGAAGACACACGAAAAACAAATCGACACTTATCATCTATTTATCGATTATAAGGCGGCCTTCGATAGCCCAATACGGGAGAAACTCTACGAAGCAATGTCTGAGCTTCGTGTTACTGCAAAACTCATACGCCTGTACAGGATGACCTTGACGATCACCAAATCCGGAGTGAAAGTTGGTAAGGATTTTACCGAACCTTTCGAAACTAAGCGAGGCCTCAGGCAAGGCGACACCCTATCGTGCGATTTATTTACCATCTTAATGGAGATCATTATGAGAAAAGCTGTAGTCAATATAAATAAAACCATCAGCTCGCGTATGCTGATGACATAGATATCATTGGGCACACAATTAGAGAAGTTACTGATGTATTTTCGAGAATTGAGAAGGAGTCAACAAAAGTAGGTCTGATGATAAATGAGGACAATACAAAATTAATGGTTTCAACGAACTCGGCCTCCGCGCGATTAGACCAAAGCGTGAACGTTGATAACCGTTATAACTTCGAGGTAGTGGACGAATTTATATACCTCGGCTCTGCCGTAAACAAAAACAACAACGTCAGCCTTGAGATCAAGCGGAGAATTGTGCTTGCGAATATATGTTATTTTGGGCTAAGCAAGCACTTAGAGATAAAGCCCTCTCTCGAGAACCAAAAGTCCAGCTGCACCAGACTCCCATTCAACCTTCCATGCTTTATGGCGCAGAATGCTGGGTCCTATCGCAAGCAGACGAAACATCTGTAGGAGACTTAGAAAGAAAAATACTCCAAAAAATTTATGGCCCAATAGTGCACAAGGGCGAGTATCGGCGACGCATGAATCATGAGCTGTATGAGCTTTATCCTGACATTGACATAGTTAAGCAGATCAGGATAACGCGATTGCGCTGGCTAGGCCATGGCAGTAGAATGGATGAAGACGAACCGGCACGAAGGGGTTTCGAAACCGAACTCGAAGGAAGACGAAAAATAGGAAGACCAAGACTCCGCTGGAGGGATCAGGTTGACGAATCCCTGCGTACACTTGGTATTGTCAACTGGAGAGATAAAGAAAAATATCGAACTGGTTGGCGAAATATGTTATCTTCGTTTTGTAAGGTCTATGGCCCCCCGGGGTTGTCAGAGACCGGATAAGTAAGTAAGTATGTAAGCAGACAAATCGAATTACTGCTTAAACAATTTTTCGTTTACAAATTGTCAAAAGCGTATCTGTAGGCCCTTACGTATCCAGTAACTGAAAACATGTCAGTGGGGCCCGCCCCACGAGCTCAGCCTAGGGGACTACAAATCCTAATTCCGGCCATGCTGCGTTATTTAGTTTGTGTTTGATAGCTATTGAACCTCGTGCATCTTGACGAAAGTAGGAAAAAGTGATTTTCGTGTGCTCATCAAGAATTATTTTATAATTATATATATCTATTTAATTCTGAAATCAAAAGAGAAACGTGAAAATGTTTAAGGGTCTCAAGTAAGGTATAATACACGGTGGACCATTAAAACCTTCCGCATCTAGCAACCATATCTGTTGCTTTTGTTTTCAGATTGGCCCGCGTTCGAAGCGTCAGTTCAAGTGAATTTGTGCCATAGAACGTCTCTCTGACGCATAATTTTTTCTGATTTACGTTCAAAAGTCAATCAACGCATTGAGTTTTACCGATCGATTAGCCGCGTCGATTGGATTATGAGATTTTCGTGACATCGGACAGGTTTAAATGGAAAAAATATGCGAAAACTTAAGTTTTGCGACAAATGATTTATACAGAATTGATTATTTGGGATCAGACTGACGTTGAATTCATGATCCTAAAGTTTTATTGAACAGAACACCAGTTGAACTTACCTCTAAACTTTCCGCGTCTGGTGATATGGGACCTGAAAGGGACTTCACGTATTTTCCATACCACATTGTTACTGTGGTGAGAACTGTGAAGTTCTTCACAGAAACTGTAGCCGATGTTATCGTGTCCTAAACGTGTGACAGACTTATATAATCAACCCGTCTCTCTCGCCAATCTGTCTACTATTTAAGAGTAAGGAACAATTAAATTGTAATTGATACGAGCTAAGTATATATGGTTGGTTGATGTGACCGTCGGTGGTCTAATGGTTAGTATGCGCGGCTATTGCACATGAGAACATTGGTTCCATCCCGGCTCTAACCACCCTACGTTTCTAACGACATCGACCTCCTCGCTTAGAATTGCCGGCACTGTACAATTATCTAAGAAAAAGCTTCCCAAAACACAGTTCAGAATCGGTGCAAAACTGAAGGTCCTAATCAGAGTTTATAATATTAGACGGCGCATTGCTCGCTGACTGTAAGAAACTCTCCCCTTTCGCTTGATGGGATATAATGACGAAATATTGGTTATTAGTTTCTTGTGGTCAGGTGGGCAGGGCTGGGCTGCAACCAGATGTACAGCTATTTGATGCCCTTGTATTTGTGGTTGCAAGAAAGAGCTGCCAACACACTGCTTCGTTTAGCCAGTCGTTTGAACTACGGTCTCGTCTTTGAGTTTGTAGCCCCTTATGATTGATTACCAAGAGACCCATAGATGGCATTAGAAACGCAAATTGGACCTAGTTCAGATCGTAGAATGAGGAAAATATATGTATAGTCCGATTCGAAGTAGATCTTGCGGATGTGCTTCAGATATGAGTGGATCAATATCCCGGGCAGCCATTTCCGATTAGAGTAAACTGTGTTCAAATAATTCACCTAACTATATGGTAACTTATAGAGTGTTCAAAACCGAAAACCCGGAGAAACCGGTTAACCGGGATTCGTGCCATTAATTAATTTGTGTTAAAAGTTTTTACAAATTGAATTGAATTGAATTGAACTGATTTGAATTGAATTGATTTAAATTGTATTGAATTTAATTGACTTGCATTGAATTGAATTGAATTGAATTGAATTGGGTTGAATTGAGTTGAATTTAACTGAATTGAATTGAATTGAATAGAATTGAATTGAATTAAATTGCATTGAATTGAATTGAATTGGATTGAATTGAATTGAATCGAATTGAATTGAATTGAATTGATTTGAATTGAATTGATTTGAATTGAATTGATTTGAACTGTGTTGAATTGTATTGAATTGAGTTTAGTTGAGTTGAGTTGAATTGTATTTAAATTAGTTGAATTGAATTGAGGTGAACTGAATTGTATTGAACTGAATTGAATTGATTTAAATTGTATTGAATTTAATTGACTTGCACTGAATTGAATTGAGTTGAATTTAACTGAATTGAATTGAATTGAATTGAACTGATTTGAATTGAATTGATTTAAATTGTATTGAATTTAATTGACTTGCATTGAATTGAATTGAATTGAATTGGGTTGAATTGAGTTGAATTTAACTGAATTGAATTGAATAGAATTGAATTGAATTAAATTGCATTGAATTGAATTGAATTGGATTGAATTGAATTGAATCGAATTGAATTGAATTGAATTGAATTGAATTGATTTGAATTGAATTGATTTGAATTGAATTGATTTGAACTGTGTTGAATTGTATTGAATTGAGTTTAGTTGAGTTGAGTTGAATTGTATTTAAATTAGTTGAATTGAATTGAGGTGAACTGAATTGTATTGAACTGAATTGAATTGATTTAAATTGTATTGAATTTAATTGAGTTGCACTGAATTGAATTGAATTGAATTGAGTTGAATTTAACTGAATTGAATTGAATTGAATTGAATTGAATTGAATTGAATTGAATTGAATTGAATTGAATTGAATTTAATTGAATTGAATTGTTTTAAATTGTATTGAATTTAATTGACTTGCATTGAATTGAATTGAATTGGGTTGAATTGAGTTGAATTTCACTGAATTGAATTGAATTGAATTGAATAGAATTGAATTGAATTAAATTGAATTGAATTGAATTTGATTGGATTGAATTGGATTGAATTGAATTGAATTGGACTGAATTGAATTGAATTGATTTGAATTGAATTGATTTGAATTGATTTGAACTGTGTTGAATAGAATTGAATTGTATTGAATTGAGTTTAGTTGAGTTGAGTTGAATTGAATTTAAATTAGTTGAATTGAATTGAATTGAGTTGAATTGAATTGAATTGAACTGAATTGAATTGATTTAAATTGTATTGAATTTAATTGACTTGCATTGAATTGAATTGAATTGAGTTTAATTTAACGGAAATGAATTGAATAAAATTGAATCGAATTAAATTGAATTGAATTGATTAGAATTGAATTGATTTGAACTGTGTTGAATTGTATTGAATTGAGTTTAGTTGAGTTGAGTTGAACTGAATTTAAATTAATTGAATTAAATTGAATTGCATTGAATTGAATTGAATTTAATTGAATTGAATTAAATAGAATTGAATTGAATTAAAATAAATTAAATTGAATTGGACTAAATTAAATTAATTTAAATTAAATTTAATTGAAGTGAATTGATTGAATTGAATTAACTCATGTGTTGTTTAACGGAAAATTTAAAAATATTAAAATCTGAAAAATGCTGCTATATTTTCAGAATAATAATGACTCTTTTTTTTAAATTTTTTTTAGAAAAATTTGGAACATTCTGAGAAACCGAAAACCGGTTTTTGGAAAAAGGTTGTTCGAAACTGCCGGTTTTTTGAGCACTCTAGTAACTTACCACCATTCTGGCAGAAGATACTGTTAGTAAGTGGGAGTGAAAATATATTCAGTAGCGTCATACACAGTAGGGTTGAGGATTTTGGAGGTTCTCTTTTGGTTTTAATTTAAAAAGAAAAATATTTTCCGCATGTTGAAATCTCAGAAATTAAGAGAGTTGAGCTGAATGATCTTAGGACCTGTTTGCTGGGAATTAATTGATTCGCCAGGGTCTCGACTTTAGCCACATCCTATCGAGATGAGATATCATATGACCGGAATATGATGTTCCGTAGTATCACAATGGTCTTCATTGAACTAAATGTAGCAATAGTGAGAGCCACTTCTACCTAATCTGACCGAAGTTGATATCTCTATACAAATCATATATTTCTTGTATTTTTTCAGGTCGGACATTTTCAACAACATTTACGATATCGACAAATTTGAATATATAAGAAGGGACATTTGATGTCGTGTACTATGCGGCACCAAAAATTCTGGACAATGGTTTGAATTTTTTTAAAAATAGAGTTTAAAATTTTGGTCGGATTTTATTAATAAATGAAAATATTTTAAAAAATTTTGCTATTCAGTGTTTTTTATTATTTCAAAGTAAGTACAAATGTATTTTAATTAGCTTTCCTTCCCTCTCTCGCATAAGGACCATTTTGTCGCTGTCGTTTTCTGCACACTGGCATGTGCTACTTGGAAATATAGTAATCATAATGACGATTCAACCAGAGACTCAGGCCGCGAGTCCACGAGTCCATGTGCATTTGAAAATAATGCCAGGTGCATTTTGTTACGTTACGGGTAGGAACAAACGAGGGGGTAACTTGATTTTGGTCGCATGGCAAAATTGCTTCAACGTATTACTCCATACATATGAATGTATGTATGTATGTAATATACAACAACATGTGACAACAACAACCACATAACACATTAATAGTCAAGCGTAGCAATTTCTTGTCAAGTTTCAGGATTGAGCGCTGATTCATACTCTCACACAAAGGCACATCGCCACACGCGCACACACATACGCAACTTTTGCTTTAAAATCCTTAACAGAACTTTGGTTTAACAGCAAAATAAACGCTCAGATACCGCCACGTACTACGAATGATAACAATAACACTGCAACGTTAAAGCCAAAACCTTAAATTTAGGGGCTGAAAACTCAGCACGAGCTGGGCCATTGTCTGCTGAATGTAGGGCTGCAACTGAGAGTGAGTGATGGGAAGTAGAAGTGGTAGTGCAAATATGAGTGTGTGTATGAGTTTGTAATCAAAGTGCACGTCGAGTAATATAACAATTAATGAAAATACATCGAAAAGCAGAGAAAGAACAGGCAAAGCGACGTGAAAAAACCACCCCTTTCTTCAACAGTTTTCTGTTTCATAATAGAAATTACGTCCTGTTTTTGTTTTTTTGTTTTTTGTTGAACAAAAATTCCTTTCTTTCCAATTGGAATTTTAAAGATACCATTAATGCATTCACTCGCTTCATTATTGTCCCTCGTACCAAAAGCGTAAGGCGTAAGTAAGTAAGCAAACATTAAGGGAAGTTTCGGTCCCTTCGCTACTTTGACTGGTGTGCGAGTGTGTGAGTAGCATGTTTCTGTTTATGTGTGTGTGTGTGTGTGCACGATTTGCACAACAAAGATCCTGTCAAAGATTCATTCGCTGGATAGCTGAACTTTTGAACAATTGTGTGTTGCGGTTGTCATGTTGATGATGAACAACGGCTACGTTCACATTCGTTGTCGTATGACGAACGTCAATGACAATGGACAAATTTCCATGACTCCACACTTCGAATGGTTAGTATAACAGCTGTGTTCGTTTGACTAGCATATCTTATATTTCATCCTGTTTCAATTTATAGACCTTAACTTTGCTTTATTGGGGGGTTCGGAAACATTTCCGATGGAAGGAACAACTGGCAACTGGTCACTGTATTAATAAGTATTTTGTTGTTTTACAAAAAAAATACCATTTGGAAATGGTGTAAAACTGTAGGCCTTATTCTTAATTACTTAGGTGGCCTCGAACAACACAGAGGAGTCAATGGCCTTACAAATTGAGGATAACATGCTTCTCGAACCGGCTTGATCTTCAGCATTTCTGCTCCAGTTGGTAACACCCTGTCGCAGGCAATATTCTACCTGGCCTTTCCAGCGAAGTCTTGGTCGTACTATTTGTCGATGTCCTTCGAGTATGTCTTCGAATACCTTTCAGACTGGCCCATTCTGGTCAATTCTACTGATATGGCCTAGCCAGCGTAGACGCGATATTTCAATTCGCATAACTAGGTCGATGTCGGGCTAAAGATTATACAGCTCGTAGTTCATCCGTCGTCGATACTTGCCGATTTATGTTATAGAACCATTTAATTTTCAGAACATTTTTCTCTCGAAAACTCCCAGTGATATTTCATCAGCCTGCGATATGTCCTAGGATTCTGCGCCATAAAGCAAGTTAGGTTGTATGAGAGTCTGCTATAGAGGGCGGATTAATAAGAATGAAACAATTTACTTTTGCAAAAAAATTATTTTTGAACATTATCTCGTTTTAGCTCAATACACTTAGTCCAACGCTTCTCCAACTTTTGTTCCAAAAAATAGGATTTTTCGAGGTCCATAAAATAGGCATTTGTTTGATCAATAATTTCATCGTTGGAGCTAAATCTCTTTCCACCGAGCTATTTCTTTAAGTTGGGAAATAGGAAACTGAAACTGGGGGATAAATCCGGACAATATGGCAGATGAGGTACCAATTCGTAACCCAATTAAACAACTCCAAACAATCGTTTGAAGTTGTCACACGACTACGTTTATGGTCAATTGAGAGCAAACGCGGCACCCACCTTGCAGACAGCTTCCTTAAACCCAACTGATCATGTAAAATCGAAATCACACTGCCATATGAAATGCCTTTGGCATCAATAATCTCACGCACTTTTACTCTTCTATCGGCCAACACCGTATCGTGGATTTTTTCCACATTTTCGGGTGTATTAACCTCAATTGGCCGTCCAGAACGTTCAGCGTCATTTGTACTTGTGCGACCACAACGAAAGTCAGTAAACCACTCTGTTACCATTGAAGTCGATGGTGCAGAGTCCCCATAGTATTTATCAAGCTTTTCCTTGGTTTGATTGACGTTTTTTTTTCGCAAAAAATAATGTTTAATGAGACCTCGAAATTCACTTTTTTCCTATTCTTAAAAAAAATGCACGAGGTTGTATGTTTTAAACAGCTGTTAAACGCAAAGTAAATAACGGTACTTCCTCAAAATTTGTCAGTAGTCTATTAACAGGTGGTACTCGATGGCAGCAGTGTTGCATTTCATATAACTACGAGGGAAGTTCGAAGAGTCACGGACTTATTGATCCTTCCTCTAGTTGGATCTTCATTTCCCGACAGAGGGTCTTATCTTTGCTGTGTTTGCTTAGCCTGTTTGCAAGCACAGACTGGCATTTTGGCTGGCGTTTTTGCTTCTGTTCTGGGCAGATCCGAGGTAAATAAATTCGGCCACTACCTCGAAATTTTAACGGGTTTCAACGTTCGTCCTTTCATACTATCACGTGGATGATCTGCTTGTCGAAACCAATAATTTTGTCTTCCAAACCCCTTTTGCTAATTCCTTCTCAATTCTCGAAAATGCTGAAGTAACTTCTCTCAATTTTTTTCAATTTCGCCCAATTATGTCTAAATCATCAGGATACGCGAGCAGCATGTGACTTTTGCTGCTGATAGTTTTATACGTGTTGACTGCAGCTTTTCCCGCGATGATTTCGATTTATTTATTGAAGAGAACGCATGATACGGTGTCGCCCTGCCTGAAGCCTCGCCTCGCACTAAACTGTTTCGTTATGATCTTTACCAATCCTCACTGAGTATTTCGTGTCGGTCAGTGTCATTCTACAGAGGCGTGGCAATTTAGCAGGAATACTAACCTCCGACATAACGTCGTAACGACTTCCCCATATCGGGCTATAGAAGGCAGCCTTATAATCTAACAAGAGGTGGTAGGTTTCCATTTGTTTTTGTGGGGATTCTCCAGGAATTGTCGTAATGTGAATATCTTGTTAATAGTTCTCACACTGATAACGTTCGATCAGGTCTGTAACAAATGACTTTAGTCTCGAGAGGACATTGTATGTGATGGAGAAGAGGCATATTCCACGATAGTTGGACACAGAATGCTGAGACTCCAATCGACGGACATTCATTCGTCTAGCCAGATTTTACATATGAGCTGATGCATGCACTTTTCCAACTCGTAACCGCCAGCCTTAACCAGCAGTAGTCTATCAGCACCAGTAGCTTTGTTGTTCTTGAGCCGAAAATGATAGTTGTAACATTGTTATGGCTGGGAGTGGGGCAGTCGACGTCATCGTCCTGTATGTGCTCAACACCCTTATCAATATTGAACTCTCCTGGGACAAGTAAAGCAGAGAAGTGATCTATCCATAATCCAAACATACTCTACGCATCTGCGAAAAGATAGGGGAACTGATCCGATGCCGTTGGTTTGGATTTGTAATGTCTGCAGGATTTACGGGCCTCATTCTTCCTTCTGTAAAATTCAATTTTGTCACCCCCGCGTCCACAACCGTATTTTCGTTTACAAACAAACGGGGTTCCCCTTTCTTCTTCTCCTTATACCGCAGTACCGGCTCGCGTTGCGACTGACTGAAGTATTGCCATATGTGCAGCGGTCTTTGCATCACTTGTCATGAGATACTCTTCATCCTAGCATGGTTTATCTTTTAGGGGGCTTCCTTACCCAAGTACGGCGTCTGCAGCAGGTTTCATAGAGTTGGAAATGTACTTCCACTGCTCTTCAGGTTCATGAGGCGGGGGTGTGTTCTGCGCCAGTATCTCAGTGAGCTGCTCTGCCAAGGCCATGGTTATCTCTGGCAATTGCAGCTTTCCGATGTCCTGCTTTCTATATGTCTGGTTTCATCTGATTTTCGCTCTGATAACCTTGTGCGAACCTTTGCTGCAACCAGTTAGTGATCAGAATCGATATTAGCTCCTGGAATCACACGTACGCCAATTACACTAGCAGAGTGCCTTCCATCAATTACCAGGTGATAAACATGGTTCTTCGTCTGTTGATTCAACGATGAAACGATGAGATTATTGATCAAACAAATATCTATTTTATGGACCTCGAAAAATCCTATTTTTTTGAAGGGATACAAAAATTGGAAAATTGGAAAGTGTATTGAGCTAAAAGGAGATTATATTGAAAAATATTTTTTTTTTCCAAAAAAAACTTAGATTCATTCAAAACCTCACGGACTTTTTGATCCGCCCTTAGCCAAAGCACTTGGATTAGCAGAATCAACCGTAAAAACAATAAGAGATCGTGATGGCAGTAAAATTGAAGAAATCGCAGCCGCTGTTTTGTCTCAGATGAAAAAAAATATCACGCGCAAGAGAATTTCTGTTGTGAAAATGGAATCCTTACTTCTAAAAACAAAACCATGACCAAGTTCCACTAACTAAAAGTCTAATTCAAGAAATTGTATGAGGATTCTGAAAAGGTCATTCCTATGTTCTTTTTATTTTATTGATCTTTGAAAGTTCAAGTTTTTCAATCATAATACGGTTCAAGATCATTTTCTTCATTAAAAATAATTTTTAATAGAAAAAGTTTATAAAAGAAGAAGACAAATTTATTATTTCGGTGGATGGTTGGGAATATAGCTATTCCGAAGCCCACCAAGGCAGCTCATCAGCTCCCTTCTCCACAAGGTATATCATCACACATTCTAGGGCTAAGCAATTCTCAAATTTACGAGAATACAAAACAATACTCTACCGAAATCACAACTTCTTATCTATCTATATAGGCTTTCATTGAAAGCCAATGCAGACACGCTGAAAAATAACGGCCTCTCTAACATATTTTCCCAAACATATTCTACAGGAACCACGTATATGTTTGGAACACACTTCAAACATTCATGTATTTGCAAGTCCTAAACTTACTTGTATTTAAATGCAAACAGTATCATGTTTACTGACAAACATGTATGATTTTACGTGGAAACATATACATTCTTCATCCCAAACATCCATATACCTACGTGGAAGCATTCGCGTGTTTCCCCCAAACCTAGTACATATGTATAATTGCGTGGAAACATATGCGAAAGTCCTCCCAAATATAATAATATTTAGAAACGAATTATTCTTAGATTTCCATATATATGTATCGTATTATTTATTATAATTAATTTTAACAATATAAATCTACATTTATAAATAATTAATACAAAAAATTAATAGATTTAAAACGCCCCTTTTTACATTTATTTGCATTGAATGCATTATTTGTTTTTTTTTCAGGAAATGAGAATCTGCTGCTCTTTGTTTCCCCTCTCTTTGTTGTGTCTCACGTTTTTGTTTTCAGAAGGTTTCAGCTATGCGTTGGTGATCACTATGCGTTGTTAAACAAACAAGATATTTATATGCAAATCAAGTTCATGCAAGCCAAGCGTGGATAAATTACTTGTGTTTTACTTTTTATTACACTTATTTCATAAATGGTCCACCGTTCCGATTTTCTCAGTAAAGGCTCGGACAGACAAAGGGCTTCACGTTGTTGCCCTTTCCAGTTTCTTTCCTCAAAATCGTTTCTCAGTTTGGTAGCACACATGCATATATACGAAACACATACACAAAAACCAAAGTAACATCACAAACCATTTAAGTTTCCGAGCCTTCGTGTATTCTTTTTTCACAGATCAAGCGCTTTTGATATCGTCTGTTCGAAGAAGCATTGAAAACTGAATACATGAAACTAAAACGCAATACATCAGGCAAAATAAGAAACATAGACTTCATCTGCAATTTTCACGCGCATTTAAGAATATTTATGACTCACTGACTGAGAGAATAATAGAAAAATACAGATGTACACTTGTCCCTATTTTATTCTCTTGCTCTCGAGAGAGCATAGACATTGCAACAAGCACAGCTGTATTTGTATCACAAACACAAATATATGTGGGTGGCAAACACATATTCTATAACATATTAATCATTGTGTCTCAAACATGTAATATTGAAGAGCGAACACAATATGTTTGGACACAAGTATATTATATTTGCGACAGTCTCCAAACACACTTTACATTTGCATCCAATCAGCAAAAAAATACAGATTTTTTAGCGTGTACTATCTTAGACGAATATTCTATTATAAATTATAAATGTTATTGATGTTCTGAAAAAAATAGCACTAGCATTCCAGAATTTTGGAAATAATTTAATGTACTGGAGGCAATCAACAACATTTTAGGATCGTGGAATGAAGTTACAACCTCTTGTATGAATGGTATATCGCAGAAAATTTAGCCAGAATGTGTACATAAAGACCTTGACTCTATTCATATTGCAGATATTGATGACACATCTGCAATTTGTACTGAAATCTGATGAGGAAAACGAATTTGAGGGAATGGACGAAGTTGATGTGAAAGAGCTTATTTCAGCACAGAATGATGATATGTATGATCAATAGTGATTTGATGGATTTGGATATAGAATTGGCATATAAAGAAAAGCTAATAGAAAATTTAATTGAAACTCCTGAACCAAAAATTCTTCCTACAAAACAAATTAGCAAAGCCATGGCCCTACTTGACGAAGCAGCCTCTCTTTTTATACAAAATTCCTCTGACGAAGAAAGAAATTCAAAAGTTGCACGATCCTTAACTGATTGTGTAAGAGATTTATTTGCAATAAAAAAAGAAAACGGTCCAGCCAACTTTGGAAAAATATTTACAGCCATTAGCATCTACATCTACACATTCAACAACTGCTGCATCATCCAATACAGAATCTCCAATAAGTCTAGATTCTGGTTCTTCATAAACATTAAAAATCTAGATCTAACGTTTATAAATTTTAATGCATTTTTTCTTTTTTGAATTTGTTTTTTAATTAAAATAACTACTGAATTAGGTTAAGTTTTATTTTAATTTTAATGATGTCTTTAATTTTTTAAATTCTAATTTTAATATTAATAAATAAATTTATAAAAAACTTAAAATTGCTTTGGTTTTGGTAAAATAATCGTTTTGATAAAGAATTGGAATATATCTTTAATACACCCAGCGAAATAATTATAAAGGCAACACATTTTTTCTCGGTAATCTCAATGCACTGGGTTTTTGGTGTAGAATTTTAATGCATATAAAGGGGTTTTCAATAAGAGCGCTACAAAAGTTTTTTAAATAAAACAAAACCGGTTTTAGATATCAATGAAATTCTTTATTCCTGTGAAAGTACGTTCGATGCCATTATGTATGGAACTCGATTTCTTTTGCATGGCCACCACGGGCACGCTTGCAGAAGTCCAGACGCTGAACCCAATTTTCGACGGTTTTGAAGCATAAATCAGCCGATACTGCTGCAATTTCACGTTCGATATTCGTTCGAAGTTCATCAATTATTAAATAAATAAATAAATAAATCAAATCGCACGACCGAGGCGGCCAATCGACTGGGCCATTTTGTGAGATAACACATTCACCAAACTTAGTTTCCAATAAATTGATTGTGGCATTCGCTGTGTGGCTTGTGGTGCCGTCCAGTTGGAACCACATGTCCTCCAAGTCCATATTATCCAATTGGGGCCAAAAATATTCGGTTATCATTGAACGGTAGCGATTCGCATTCATAGTAATGTGCCGGTCTTGATCATCACGGAAGAAGTACGGCCCAATGACGCCGCCGACCCATAAACGGCACAAAACCGTAATTTTTTCGGGATGCAATGATGACTCATGGATTACGTGTGAATTGCTGTCTGACCAATAACGCATATTTTGCTTGTTGACGAAGCCATTCAGCCAGAAATGAGCCTCGTCGCTGATTCTTGAGGCCTCTTAAAGTTGAGGCCACTGACTCCAAATTTCGGTAGTAAATTTTAATAATTTCGACTCGTTCTTGGCTCGTATATCTTTCCATGATGAAATGGCAAACCTTACTGAAGAGAATTGTCAAAAGAGCGGGAAAAAATATGGCGTCCCTATGGATTTACTTTTGTAGCGTCTCTGTTGAAAAACCCTTTATATAGTGGAGATCCAGTGTCAGATATTACTCATAATAAGAGATTTAAAGCTGATACATTGATCAGTATTCATAAATTAATAATGCTGTGTATTGTACCGCAAAGAAAAGAGACTTATGAGAATTTCAAGAAACTGTTTGATTTGATACAAATCAATGCTATGCCGTTAAAGTTCGTTGCGGACTACTTCAAACTACGATTGATTATTAATGGACAACAAACCGCTACCGCCACATTCCCGTGTCCCTATTGCTTTGTTACATTAAAACACGACGTGAACTCGAAAGTGGTGAACAGGATCTTCTGCTGAAAACTTACGGGAATTTGCGTGATGCCGGAATAACGGCGTTAAATCGCACGACAATTTTATTATTGATGAATTGAGCTTGGGAGCAGGGTTACGTCGTGTTCAACAAATAATGAAACGCGACTGTCATATTGGAAAAAGTAAGCAAAACTTGGTCTCATGCCAAGACACGAATTAGCCAGATTTCAATTCGCTAAAATATACATATTTTTTCAGATGGAGAAAATTAAATTTGGATGGACTTGATGGCTCGGACAAATATTAACGTTCCAGAGATTTTTCCAAAATTATGCGTCAGCGGCGAAGTTTTGGCGGTGGTTCCCTTATGATTTGGGCAGGTATGAGTTATAGAAGAACCACTCCAATATGTTTCGTTTTCACAAAAATGGACTGCGAGTATTATATTCGACTATTGGATGTCGTCTTAGTTAATTCTGGAGAGGAAATTTGTGTCCCAGTATTTATCATCCAGCAGGACAACGCAACAGTACATCGGTCTAACAACACTCCAAAGTTTCTGCAGTCCAGACATAATACAAACTATCGACCGGCCTGCACGTAGTTCTGATCTCTATCCGATCGAGAACCTCTGGTATATTTTACCTAACCAAGTTTGCCACCCAGGACGCCAGTTGAAGAATGTCAAGGATCGAAGAGTAGCAATACCCGAAAATAGAAGATAACTGATCCAGCGCATATTCATTCGTTGATAAACTCAATGCCAAGATGCTTAGTAAAAGTTATCAGCGATAATGGAGTTCAAATGTCTTACGAGTCTATTTCGAATATTTAAATAAACCTTTTTCCTTTATAAATATTTCGCACTAGTAATAAGTTTCTTTTTGTTGATTCACCTTGAAGAAGTCAAAGTCAAAGTATCTTTGCTGAAAACTATTTAATTTTGAAATAACTATGTGGCCGTCGGAAGTGCAATGGTTAGTGTGTGCGGCTCTTGTACATGAGATCCTGGGTTCGAACCCTGCTCTGACCACCTTCAAAAAAAATTTCTTTCGGCGGCGGTCACCTCGCATAGTGACGGCGACACTATCGAGTATATAGCCATGAAAAAGCTTCTCAAAATACCGTTCGGAATCGGTGTAAAACTGTAGGTCCCAATCAGTGAGTGAAAACTGGAAAGCGCACAGCTCAGTGATTGTGAGAAGTTATCCCAGGTCCCTTCATGGGATGTAATGGGAAACCATTTATTTATTTTATGTGACAGCGCATAGAGAAAGGCACCTAAGGGTAAAAAAAATCAATTTTCACTTTTTTTTTTTTGGTGTAGACAACATCTGAGCATCGAATGAGACCGATCCCATGCCCCAAAAGTGCTCCCTCCCAGAGATATGCGCGTTTTATGAAAGTGAAGTCGACGATTCTAAGCGCAAATAGAAAGGGACCTAACGGTACAATTTATTTATTTATTGGACCCGACGGAAAGCTAACATTTTGAGCATAATCCATAGATATTACTAGATAATCCTCCTCTGGAATACCTGGATACATGGCATTTGGATCAGGCTTAACTAATGTTCTCAAGTCGTTATAGTACTCTCGCTGCGTGCTGGCAGATTGCAAATGATCAGAATACACCTTCAATACTGCTTCTTTTTCAACTTCAGTAACGTTTACTGTATTATCAGCATCTTTTGCAAGAACAATTCGCACAAATCGTATGCCGGCTTCATAGTGACGATGTGGGGACAATATTTCTTCCACAGCGTTTGGAAAGTGCGAAGTTTTACGATTTTACCAGTCGGTTCGACGCTGTTGGTGTATCTAGTGTAAACAGAAGTCTTACTTTCAGTAGTTGGAAGTTTCAATAAACGATAATCACGATGATTTGGTTGACGTCCAGGTAAAGTGATAGCAACATTTTCAGCAAAACGGCAGATAAATGAAACAATTTCTTTTTTTTCCAAAGTAGTTAAAGCATCTGTACGATTAATTTTATTCGTCATGCCATGTTCGCGTGGATAAACACCATTTTTGTCGTAATGTTCGATTAGATTTTTGTAGCGTTTAATTCGCAGTGTATACAGGAAGAAGTGCATATCACGGCATATCGGCAAACTTCGAAAGTAATATATCTGATTGTACCGTTTCTTCATAGCTCGCGATCGATCACCAACTTTTGACCTGAGCATTGCATCGTCACGGTGAGCTGTCAGATGTGCGAGAATAATTAAATCTTGGGATTCCTTATCTAAATTCATGAAAGACGTACGAAAATCCACAGCCATCTTCTTAGGGATCACTTCATTGCATTGATTTGAACAACACGGAGGTATTTTTGAACCATACAGTCGAGCAACTACCTTTTCTTCGCGTAAATCAAGATCAGATTTATCAAGGTACATATATCGGTATCATCTTCAGAGTCACTATCCGATAATGGTGAGAAGTGATCGTCATCATCCTCGTCATCAGGGAAGCGATAAAGTAAATCTACTTCTTCGAATTCGTCCACCATTTCATCCTAAAACAAACAGTAAGAATGTTATTAGTTGTAAATTATTTTCGCGAATAACATAATAAGGTTATGTGAAAAAAATTTCGTACTAACAGAGTGATATTCACGATTTAAAAGAATTATAAATGAGTATTTATTATAATTCACAATTAATAATTTCAGAAAATAAAGCTGGATTCGAAAAAACGCGAGCAAAATTGATATCAAACTCATGGAAACCGCGCGCTAGGTAGAAAACAGTAAAAACCAACTACACAAAACAAGAGGTAGGGACGACCTACGCGCGTTTTCAAGGTTAACCAACACGTTCCTGACGTCATGAGATGTGTCGCTTTCAAATGAGACCAATACCAACACGCTCAGTGATGGTACACCAAAGATACACGTATGTAAATCTTTAAAATGGCTCTCCTGAACAAAACCGGTTTTTACCCTTAGGTCTCTTTCAATTTTGGGCGTCACATAATATAATATAATATAATTCTACTGCACGTGTGTTTGTGACTGAACTCCTCCTAAACTTCTGGACCGATTTGAATAATTTTTTTTGTATGCGTTTGGGTGGCGCCCTGGGTGGTTAAGATTTACTATTCGGTCCAATTGGACAAAGGGGCGTGGTACCTCCCATACAAATCGCTTGAAATATTATGCAGGACAACGTCTGCCCGGGTCAGCTAGTACAATATAAAATAAAAACTTGAAAATTCTTCACTACATTTGGGGAAAACAAAAAGTGGTGTTGCCTTTATATTTATTTCGCGGGCTGTATTTCAGTGTAATTCCATACAAGTTTTAAAATTATACGAAAGCGACTTTCCCTGACACCAAAAAGCCTTTCTATGACATTTCTGGTCTTAATCTGAACTTTATTGTATATTTCTTTTTTAAGATCTTTTGGGTTTCGTACAGGGGTAAACAAATAATTAGTACACTTGTACCCACCATCTCCAAGCAGATACAAATTTACCCCACAAATTTACCATCTTCAAATCTTTTTCTTATTCTGCTTTCGTTGAAAATTCTGGAGTCATGAGTTCTCCCTTTCCAGCAAGCAACAATATCTGTTAGTTTTAGTGACCCATCACAAACAACCTAAGCATTTGGAAACAGATTAGGTTCTCGCTTTTTGCATATGGAACAAAAAGGAACTTACTTACATATAATTTTACTTACATAAAATGGATTTTCAAAATCATATCATTGAAAAACATATTAATTTAAAAATAACAAACAGCAAATAAAAACACTAATTAGTTAAAAATCAATTAAATTAAGACAAAGTTAAAAATAATAAAAAATCATAGCAATTCAATTTAACTAATAACAATATTTAATTAATTAGAAACTAAGTTTTTGCTATTCTTTTTAAATATTGTAGTTTTCTTAAACGATTAAATTTTTTTACAATACGTGAAATATATATTTTTTTTTTTACATTTCTTTTATTTTTTTTTAATTTTTCTCCATTCTCAATCTTTGAGACAATATTTTGAGAATAGATCAATTCTCCTTTTAAATGTTCTACAATTTTGTAGAGTCCGCTTTTTTTTCGTCCAACTACAACACTCAAACGTCGGTGCCATGACTCGACATTGTTTGTAGTTTTCGGGTATTTTTCAGAATACTCGCAATCAAATATCGTCCAAAATTCAGGTGGATATTTACGAGCGTTATACACATAATTGGCCCCAAACCAGGTGGCCAATTTAATAATATCTTCCTCTTCAAATGTTCTTCGGAGCTTCGAATAATATTTGGCTACCTTTTCATACGCAAGCGCTTTTAAACATCTTACTTGCGGTGAGAAATTTTCGTCATTTCCGTACTTAGTAACCAATCTGAAATGATAATGTTGTACATATTACAAGTTCATTACTATAAATTATAAAAGTTATTAAAAATTCTTAGCGTTCTTTTTGAATACGGCGCCACAATATCTGGGAAAAATGGAAAAAGCTCCCTCGTATCTGCGAATCTGGAAAGCATTTTCTAGCTGCTGACACGAGACCAACTTCGAAGTCAGATATAATACGATTAGGCTTAAAAAAAGCTCCATATTCCAAAGCAATTTGAATTACACGTTTAAAAAATACTTCATAGAGTACTGCAGATTTTGTGGACATTAGGCAGAATAGGAGTGGGACGACCTCTCGTTCAATCCTTCCATGAACGGAAAAGAGTTGGCGCATTATTGTGGGCACAACATCAAAAGTGCCGTCAAAGAGCCAACAATCGCTTTTTTGTAGAAGTTGAGTTGATGATTTTGTGTCGAATATAACCATATATTCATCTCCCACTTTCTCTTCTCCCAATGTAAATAATTTGTTATCCAAAACGTATAGACTTAGAGGGTAATCTATTTCATCTATTGCTTGCGGCTCTCTGAAAAGTCCCATTTCATTCCGAGTCTTTTTACCTTTTCGCAGATACAACTCATTGTTGGTTGACTAAATCCAAGAAATTCACTAAATCCATGACTTTGCCTTGTACCTTGTTGCGGCCCCCACATCACAATGCTGCCAAAACTTGAAGATATGCTGGAATAGTTCCCCCGTCCTTTTTTCCTTTTCCTCTCAGGTCGTCCTCGATCAAATCAATAAATTTTTTGGCATTTTCTTTGGTAAATCTATATTTTTTCCGAAATTCGCTATCACTATATGCAACAAATGGGGGTTTGCTTTTTCCACTTATATACACTTTATTCGCGTGATTACGAGCTCCCCTTAAATACTCAGTGAATCTAAATTATCCAACGTTTCCATAATTCGGGCATTGAAAATATTTTTCGATGTTTACAAAATTGTCAATTGTTTGATTGCGTTTAATTACTTTGACACAAAACAGCTGTTTTCCAATTGTTGACATGGCTTTGGAAGATCGTTAACATCAACTTAACAAGTATGTGGCCACTGTGTTACGAATAACACACATGTTAAGCAGTTTCTAACTTTTCGTTATGAATAGGGCTGTATGTGTTTAAAATGGTTTACTATTTTTCTGACAAAAATTAAATTGTTTTTGAAAATATTCCAGAATGATGAAAGGGCATAGTAAAAAATGGCCCACTGGAGGACAAATTACATGTCACACAATTGGGACTCCAACGCCACCGAGTTGAAAACTTGTGAAGGAGACAAAATTCAATTCTGTGCGAAAATTGACATGAGTGAACTTACTTAACCTATCTGGTGGGGAAAAAAAACTTGGGATGACTAAAAAAAAACGTTTTTTTTAATAAAATATTAAATATTCTCAGATGTCAAAGTCTCGACTTTTGTAGTCTTTTTCGTTTTCTGCATCTCAGTAACTTTTCGAATTGAATTTATGGAAGATTCTACAAACGAAATTTTTTGGAATATCTGAATTGAATTGAAATGAACTAAATTGAATTCAATTGAACTGAATTGATTTGAACTGAATTGACGTGAAGTGAACTGAATTGAATTGACTTGAATTGAATTGAACTGAATTGAATTGAAATGAATTAAATTGAATTGAATTGAATTGAAATGAATTAAATTGAATTGAATTGAATTGATTTGAGAATTGAATTTAATTGAATTGAAAAAGTAAAAGCTAAAATCCCTTGTTGCGCGCGAGACAGAATGTCTATCCGTTTACTGTTTTTAATGCGTTTGAGGTTACGAATAAAGGGAAGGAGAGAATTTAATGCGAATAAACTGACTTACTGACGTCAGACTTCAAGTCAATGTAGCAACTAGACTTTGATCTTAATAAAGCCTGCATTATGATAAACGTTTCTTCTGATTCTATTACTAGCAAAAGCAGGACACGTTAAACAAACGCATCTTTACTTTAAATCAAATATCACTTCGTATCACTTCGATCAGTTCAGTGAATTCAACAGAATAGTGAATAGATTTACACCCATTTTATAACAGAAATGAGTGGCTGTGCTTTTTTTCCGCCCATGCGTGTACGTAGTGCACGTTGATGTAAATATTTACTCCACCATTGAACCACAACACAATTTCACTGTATTAGAATTCGTCGAAAACAGTTACTGAATCCAAAGGATTCATAGTTTGAAATTACTTTTACAGTCTGTGACAATGACAACTACAGGACGACGATGGCTCATTATACGTATGAGTATTCAGTCTCAAGAGAAGGGGCATATAATTACCCCCTGTCGATGAATAATTTGCTTTAGTGTTGTTTCGCTCTCGTTTGCAAGGACAACAGCAGAATATTTTCAGCATTTTTTTTTTGAAATCTGGTCTCATCTGTTGTTTGGTTGCGACACGCACACACTCGTAAGCATTCAAGGACTTAATAATCCTTTTGATTAATTCTATCAATCTGTGACAATCTAATCCTATGTAAATCAACAAAAAATATAGTAAAATATCGCTCATATAAAATATATAACTTGTAACAGACATTAGAAGAGGCGATAGTGTGGGTAGATGGAAGAGAAATAAAAGTGTTACGAGAGAATTTCTCAGGGGTGAACTTTCAGGCTGGGAGCAGGAACCATAGAAATTGCGCATAAAGTTTGCAACTGAATTGTTGTATCAGTTAACAATAGTTTTCATTCAAAAAATGTTAAAGAAAAAACAATGAATCAGTCTGTTTCGTCAATAAGCGATGTAAGGCGCAATACTTATATCAAACGAGGCTGTCGGTGGTGCAGTGGTAGTGTGCTCGGCTCTTGTACATGATATCGTGGATTCGATCCCTGCTCGGAAGGCGACACTATCGTGTATTTAGCCCTAAAAAGCTTTTTAAAATACCGTTCGGAACCGTTGTAAAACTGTAGGCCTCGTTCAGTGAGTGTAAAACTAGAAAGTGCACTGTTCACTGGTTGTGAGAAGCTCTCCTCTATCCCCTCATGAGATGTAATGGGAAATCATTTTGTATGAAAAAATTTTAAATGGAAGGTCTTGGCTGGAATATCCAATAAAATGGCCAGTCCTAGAAATCGAGTCTTCGGGTGGTTCGAAAAAGTGAATTTTTGAAAATACGGTACTACTATATTTTTGAAGGGTTGCATCGGTTATTCGGCAAATCTTCAAATGTTGTTGCAGCAAATTTTAAAAGTCTCAGGCAATACATAATGTGTATAATCTTTGAAATGAAAAATTATCACTTCAACAGTTTTTCTTTCAGAAATAAACAATTTGGGTTCTTTAAATTTTAAGTAAAAATATTTAAAAGAAAATACTTCTTTGAATTTTCTTTTGGAAATTAATGCTAATTTTCTATAGAAAACCCGACGGTGAAACATTCAATTAAATTGACCATATACTCGTCAGCAACATCTTTTTGGGCTCCCTGCTTGACGTCAAATCTAGACGTAGAGCTGATATTGACATCGACCACCAACTCGTATTGGGCACCTTCCGTCTCCGTCAGTTCGGTGTCAAAGATATTACAGGCATAACCATAGAAGACAATACATCAATACTTGGCAGAGAAGAGTCAAAATACCTGACCAAGCATTGTTCGAACGCTGAATGCAACTGGTATTTAGTTCCTTGATGACAATAGACCAGCCGTGTAGAGTTTTCCTAAAATGTAGACTAAAAATCCGCAATTTTAAAATTCTGAACTCCGACTCCAACTCCACAAAGAAACCAAACGTATTTTTATGTTTTCATTTTTATACAAATTATCATTCTACGAATTTAATAAATCATTTTTCACAAAGCAGCGCCATCATCAAAAAAACGGTCATGGTCAAAAATTTACCTAAACTAACTGACAGCAGTTCAGAATGGTTTGCTATTTCAGGAAGCGGTACTAAAAGATGTTTGAATGTCGAAGAAGACACCAAAAGATTGTACATGTAAAAGGTATATGTGGATATGTAAAGATTCCCGATATATCTATAGAAATAGAACAACAGAGGGGCAAGCTTATATTCAAAATTAGAGTGGCTCAAAATTACCATTTTGTTGTTTTCCTATTTGGCAATATAACAAAACTAATGACGCTTAGACCACTATTCCGGACTTAATTAAAATTAATTTTTCCAAAGAAACCGTTTCCAGGATAAAGTTACACAGTATGATTCGGGAACTGAATAGGGATGTTACGTATAAAGTTCGTTTTATGGAAAGGAAGGCCAACCTTTCACTACATCTGCGGGAGTTAGATGGATGCGTCTCGTACTTACTTTTCCGGCCTCGAACAGCCCCGGGTGTCAGGGAGCCAGTGCCAGCTCGGTCTTTTGCTTTATCTCTCCAGTTGGCAATACCAAGAGTACGCAGGGATTCGTTAACCTGATCCCTCCTGCGGAGTTTTGGTCTTCCTCCGAGTTCGGTTTCGAAAACCCTTCATGCTGGTTCGTCTTCATGGCTCAAAATTACCATTTTGTTGTTTTCCTATTTGGCAATATAACAAAACTAATGACGCTTAGACCACTATTCCGGACTTAATTAAAATTAATTTTTCCAAAGAAACCGTTTCCAGGATAAAGTTACACAGTATGATTCGGGAACTGAATAGGGATGTTACGTATAAAGTTCGTTTTATGGAAAGGAAGGCCAACCTTTCACTACATCTGCGGGAGTTAGATGGATGCGTCTCGTACTTACTTTTCCGGCCTCGAACAGCCCCGGGTGTCAGGGAGCCAGTGCCAGGTCGGTCTTTTGCTTTATCTCTCCAGTTGGCAATACCAAGAGTACGCAGGGATTCGTTAACCTGATCCCTCCTGCGGAATTTTGGTCTTCCTCCGAGTTCGGTTTCGAAACCCCTTCATGCTGGTTCGTCTTCATCCATTCTACTGACATGGCCTAGCCAGCGAAATCGCGTTATTTTGATCCGCTTAACTATATCAATGTTGGGATATAGCTCATTCAGCTCATGGTTCATGCATCGCCGATTCTAGCCGTTGTGCCCTATAGGGCCATTAATTTTTCGGAATATTTTTCTCTCGAAGACTCCTGCAGATAAGACCTGGGATTCTGCGTCATAAAGCAAGACAGGTTGTGTGAGAGTCGGGTATAGTTAGACTTTTGTTACTCGAGAGAGGGCTTTACCTCTAAAGTGCTTGCTTAGCCCAAAATAAAATATACTCGTAAGCAAAATTCTCCGCTTGATCTCAAGGCTGACGTTGTTGTTTTTGTTTAGGGCAAATCCGAGGTATATAAACTCGTAACCTACCTCGAATTTATAACGGTTATCAACGTTTACGCTTTGGTCCAATCGTGCGGAGGCCCTGTTCGTTGAAACCATTAATTTTGTCCTGTCCTCATTTACCGTCAGACCCACTTTTCCTGACTCCTTCTCAATTCTTGAAAACACCGCAGTAACTTCTCTAATTGTTCGCCCAATGATATCTATATCATCAGCATACGCGAGCAGCATGTGACTTTTGCTGTTGATGGTTTTATTCATGTTGACTGCGGCTTTTCTCAGAATAATCTTCATTACGATGTTAAAGAGATCGCATGAAAGGGTATTGCCTTGCCTGAGGCCTCGCTTGGTTTCGAAGGGTTCGGTAATATCGTTACCAAATTTCACTGCGGATTTGGTGTTCGTCAGGGTCATCCTGCAATAGCGTATGAGTTTTGCAGGAATACCAAGCTCAGACATTGCTTCGTAGAGTTTCTCGCGTATCGGATTATCGAAGGTCGCCTTATAATCGACAGGTAGATGATAGGTGTAAATTTGTTTTTCGAGTGTCTTCTCCAGAAAAAGAAATCTGGTCAGTTATCGATTTTCCAAGCCTAAAGCAACAATGGTATGGTCAAATCAGGTCAGCGATAATTGATTTTAGTCTTTCGCACATTATACTTGATAGAACCTTATATGCTATGGATAAAAGTCTTATTCCACGGTAGTTGGCACAGAGACTGGGGTCACCTTTTTCAAATATGGGAGATGGTACACTGAGACTCCAATCGCCGGGCATGCATTCATCTAACCAAGTTTTGCTAATGAGCTGATGCATGCACCTTATCAGCTCATCACCGCCAGCCTTAAACAGCTCCGCCGGTAATCGATCTGCTCCTGCGGCTTTGTTGTTCTTAACCCGGGTAACGCTGTTCTGACCACGTCTTGGTCAGGAGGGGGCAATCGACGTCATCGTCCATGTTGTGATCGATTTGTCCCATTAGTTCCGTCCCATTAGTTCCGTTTTTGGCTTTTTGGTAGCATTTTCGGGCTTTGTTCTTCCTTCTGTATGTCTCAATTTTCTCACCCTCTCGCCTTACCGCTCAGATGCAGCTCGCGTTGCAATTGATTGAAGCATTGTCATACGTGCAGCGTTCTTTTCATCATTTGCAATGCGACACTCTTCATCGTACCATGGTTTATTGCGAAGCGGTTTTTCGAAACCAAGTGCGGTTATTGCGGCAGTTTTTATAGAGTCGGAAATGGGTTTCCACTGCGCATCAGGATCGTCATCCAAAAGTCAGCCAAAAGCTGCGAGAACTTCCTTGAGTAGGCTGTAGCTACCTCTGGTAATTGCAGCTTTCCGTTGTCCAGCATCCTCTGCGTCTGGTTTCGTACGGTTTTCGCTCTACTTAATCTTGTGCGAACCTTTGCTCACTCGTACCTCTGATCACTCGTACGTCCATTACACTGGATGAGTGCCTTTCATCAATTACCTCGTGATCAATTTGGTTCTTCGTTCTTTGGTCAGGGGATACCCAAGTAGCCTCGTGGATGTCTTTATGCTTGAATCTTGTACCACTAATGACCATGTATTTTGCAGCGGCAAAGTCAATCAGTCTCATACTGTTTTCGGAACTATCAGCATGTAGACTGAAATTGCCAATAGTTGGATGAAACACATTCTCCCTTCTTACTTTAGCATTAAAATCTCTTAGTACAATCTTAATGTCATGGCAAGGGCAGCGGTCATACGTTTTCTCTATGAGCTCATAGAATATGTCTTTGGCATCATCATCTTTCTCTTCCGTCGGGCCATGCACACAAATTAGGGAAATTTAAAAATATTTCGCTTTTATGCGGATTGTGGTTATACGTTCACTCACAGGATTGAACCTAAAGACCAGATGTCGCAGTCTTTTGCCATCTACAGATCCGACACCAAATTGATGTTTTTCTTTCATGGCAACTGTAGTATATATCGCAGTTTCTTTTTCTTGTGCAGCCATGTCCTGTCCATCGCATTTCCTGGATAGCGGTAATGTCAGTCTTTTAACTTTCGAGGACATCTGCCAATTGGATTCTTGCGCCGGATCTGTATAGAATTCTTACATTCCAAGTGCATATCCGTAAATCGTGGTCCTTATAACGTTTGCGGGGGTCATCAACAAATAGGGATTGTTTATGTTTTCTTTTATGTTCTTGTATATTCACTGCCATTATGAACGGTGGCGCGAAGAAAACCCACTTCAGGATAAATAAATAAATGGTTTCCCATTACATCCCATGAAGGAATCGGGGAGAGCTTCTCACAACCAGTGAGCTGTGCGCTTTCTAGTTTTTTTACTTACTGATTGGGACCTTGAGTTTTACACCGGTTCCGAACGGTATATTTGAGAAGCATTTTCATGGATAAATACTCGATAGTGTCACCGTCATTATGCGAGGAGACCGCCGTCGAAAGAAATTTGAGGTGGTCAGAGCAGGGATCGAACCCAGGATCTCAAGTACAAGAGGCGCGCATACTACCCATTGCACCACCGACGGCCACACCCAGTTCAGGCTGCGTCTTGAAATTCACATTATTTCTTCTACTTATTTCTTCTACGTAATGGAAGCAACCAATGCTGAAGCAACGTTTTACATTCAGTGGAATTTGTCTGAAGATCTACAAATGTAATATCGATTACGAAGTTGCCATATGTCTTATGGCCCACAAATTTGATACCATCAGGGTTAAGTTAAACTGATTCTCCGAAAATGAGACAAATGTGGGATTGCGAATAAATATAATGAAGACAAAGCTAATTCGTACTCGCATATAACGGAATACTCCACTAACTGGTCATTATGTGTTCATTGAAGACGTGGAATTATACTTAATATTTGGGATGTAATATTGCGAAGGCTGATGTCATCGCAGCGGATACAAATGATCAGATAAATAAGGCACGTGTTGCATCCCTAAGCGTGCACAAGAAGGTTTCACAATAGACGAAATTTCGAATATTCAACTGTAGTGTGAAGTCTGTACTGTTGTACGGTTTGACTACCTGGAACTTGACGAAGATGACAATGAAAAAGTTTCAAACGTATATCAATCGCTGTCTGAGGCACATACTCCTTACTTACTGGCCTTACAGAACTTCGGACAAGTAACTGCCCTATTGAATGTGATATATGCACGTTGACGAACATGGACTTGAATCGGCCATATGTATACGTAGGCGTACAACATTAGGCATTGCTGGATCGGTACTTGAATGGAACTCTCACGAGTATCGCAGGCCAGAAAAACCACCAAATATATGGAAGAGGACCACGGCAAAGGAATACAATCAAAATCGACTATCATGGAATCAGATTAAATCACTTGACAGAATTCGATAGAGAGACGTCCTTTGTTCGCCGTGAATCTTTTATTTAAACTTTGTATTGTAATATTGTTATATTTAGTTTAAATAAATAAAGGGCCTAAACACTTATATATACCAAGAACGAATCCTATTAATATTGGTAAAAATCGGACCAAGTTTTGATATATTCTCCTTGTTAACGTATGGTCAAGACGTAGTTGTCTGGGAGATGACAACAAAAGGGGACGTTCCTTCCCCTAACCACATATTTCAAATGTCGAATGAAACATTCATGTGCAATTACGCAAATTTATATCTACTGTTAACAACAACTATTTCATTTTCCTGCTGCCCTCTACCAACCTTCTTTTCAACACAATATATGCGAAAATAAGTGGTCAGAGCCAAAAGTGGGCAAAAGTAATCAACGCTATTATACCCCAAACGGTAGAATAATTTGTTCAATATGTGAGCTATATCGAAGGGAAAATGCTTTATTCCATAATTTTAAAAACACTGATGTAATAGAATCATAAAATCCAAATTAATTTCAAATCGCTCCTGATTTGTAAAATCTGGAGCAGAAAGTACCAAGCAGAAAGTACATACAGTTTGTACAAAGTAGGGCAGATCCATCACCTGATTTTCTTTGGCTATACTTACTTATTTATCCGGTCACGAACAACCCCGAGGGATTAGGGACCTTACAAAACGAAGATAACATATTTCGCCAACCAGTTCGATCTTTTGCCTTATCTCCCCAGTTTGCAATACCAAGTGTACGCAGGGATTCGTCAACCTGATCCTTCCAGCGGAGTCTTGGTCTTCCTATTTTTCGTCTTCCTTTGAGTTCGGTTTCGAAAACCCTTCGTGCTGGTTCGCCTTCATCCATTCTACTGACGTGGTCTAGCCAGCGCAATCGCGTTATTTTGATCCGCTTAACTATATCAATGTTGGGATATAGCTCCTACAGCTCATGGTTCATGCATCGCCGATACTCGCCGTTGTGCACTATAGGGCCATCAATTTTTCGGAGTTTTTTTTCTCTCGAAGACTCCTACAGATGTTTCGTCTGCTTGCGATAACACCCAGGATTCTGCGCCATAAAGCAAGACAAGTTGTATGAGAGTATGGTATAGTTGGACTTTTGTTACTCGAGAGAGTAACTTTAGTTTAAATGGACAAGTCGGTTGGGTTTTAACTGATTATAATTATTCGGACTTACAAATTTTGTTTCAATTAATTGTGGAAAATTACGACCAACAAATGGGCGCCGTCTGAGTTGATGCAAATTTGGGCTCTTTTGATTCAATTTTGCTTAACTATGCGCAGAATTTGTGGTGTCAATTTCGGTTCGAAGGCTGTTCTTTAACTCGTTCAAGGAGCGTGGTCTTTTCGCGTATACCAACCACTTCAAATATTCCCAGAAGAAGAAGTCCGGGGCAGTCAAATCGGGAGATCTGACTGGACAAGTCAAATTACCGAAACGCGAAATTATACGTGCTTGGAAGGCATCCTTCAAAATACGCACTGTATCCGTCCCGTCCGTCCCCGTCCTGTTGGTATCACATGTCCTCCAAATCCAGATTGTCAACGTCGGGTTAGAAAAATTCAGTAAGGATGGCTCTTCTTGGAAAAATAAAGTCCAATCACCTTTTACGACGTAACTGCACAACACACGGTGACTTCATGAACTAGAACCAAGAATTTTGCTTATTGACATGGTCACTGAGATGAAAATGGATCTCGTTGCTCAGGATCAATTTTGATGTTGAGGCTGTGGGCGGATTGGTTCAAATACTTTGCACCGAACAAAATTTTGAAGTTTGCGTGGTGAATTTCTAGTGCCAAAAATTAGACTAGCCCCAGGTCTGCTATACATTTTGACAACGAACCAAATAATGACATTTGTTTAACAACAAGATGTATTTGGTAAGGTGATAGCATCAACACTGCTGATTGGTTTTGTTTCATTCATTTCGCCAACGAAAATTGTCAAATGTTATTTAAACAATTGTGTTGGCATTGTTTAAAATGAAAAATATAAATATATGTAATTTTAAGTAATTTTTAGAGCTTTATTTCAATTTTATTCATGTCATATTAAAACCAAAGTTTGTTATACAACATCAACATCTGCAACTCCCACCACCTTATTGAATACATCTTGCTAAACAGGGACACAAATGTTTTATTTGTTTTGGTTTTGTCGTTTGTCTTTTACGCGTAATATTAACAAAAACGTCATTTGGCTGAACTGCAACTTCACCAATTCTTCCAAAGTCGCAAAAATAAGTTATTTTTTCATTTCAACGCCACCACTCACTGATTTGTCCAGTTTTGTGCGGCGACTGAATGTCAAAAATTTGTTAATGATCTGTCAAAATTTCATCACATGAATCCGCACAGCAAAATGACAAAATTTTATCTACCATAAAAAAAATTTATTCACCCAATTTAACACGGACTAAAAGAGTTCGATCCGCCCACAGCCTGAGTTCAAAAATCTTACGGCTGTATTCTAAACGGGCGTCAAAGTTGTTTGTCAACAACTGTTGGACCAGCTGAATTTTGTAGGGGCACATTTTTCAGTCCAATGTCGAAATGCGGCGCAGGGAATACCACGCACTACTTCGTTGTTTTCAGCCGAACTGCCGTATCGGGGATTTCCAAGGCTTTTTTTCGTCTTGTGCAGCTCTCTACCAATCGGGTCGCCAGACGTCGAACTTTTTTCGCTGTAGTCGTCGCACGATTGGGATATTTGGGCCGAAATTCACGTTGCGTTAAAACCACTGAAGAATTATTTCGCGCAAACATTGCCAAAATTATCGCGCGTTCTTGAGACGTATAGCAATTCATTGTAATTCATTAAAATAACGCAACTATCTACTTCACGAATTTCAAAACCAAACTGACATTCGATGCCATTTATAAAACTAGCAGCACTTTCCAATAGGGTGATACTTGTTGCACCACCTTGTGTTATGCCTACATCCAGGGAGGTACGCAGGGGGTGGGCTCCCGAAATAAAATCCTGCATACGTTACTGCATCAAAATTTTATTTTCAATAACTGCCATCCCTGATCTCAAAAAATCTTTCGAACAAAATTCTATTGAAATTGGTCACAATTTGTACAGTATGGATCTGAAAGTACCAAGCTGGGTACTACGATATACATTGTATGAGAGCTATATCTGTATTTGGGCCGATTTGATCCAGTTTGAAAAAGTGCTATCCTTGATCTAAGAAAGGGTTACTTACCAAGTGTTGTAGTAATTGGTTACGATTTGTAAAATCTGCTGCAGATAACATCAAGCTTGGTGGACAGTTTGTTTGGGGGTTATATAAAAATGTTGGTCCCTTGTAACCCATTTTCGGGTTGCTTACTTTTTGTGATATTTCCATTGCTAATATAAAATGTTGTTCTATTCCGATGAAAACTGGGCTTTCGATGACACAGCTGGTCGACCTCCTAGCTCCAAATTTGACACAGGACAGAATATGAAAGAGAGTGAGCGCAATAGGCGAATTGAAAAAACTGACTTTATATTTGATTTTATTACCACTTATGACATTCAATATAACTTTATTTGTAATAATTTTGTTTGGATTTGAAGAAGACCACAAGAAGGCCACAAGCAACTGGCATAAAACAACGTATCAACACTGTTGTTAGCCCACGAGAAATTGGTGGAACTGAAACACTCATGGCTTCTCTTTAGTATTTCTCTGTCTCAAAATTTGTGTAGTCAATTTATGTGGGGGCTATACCAAACCATTTGTCACCATTTCAATAGCAACAGAATACCCAATGTTACCCAAATTGAGACATATTTGTCACTTGTACGTTACCTTGATTACAAGCGTTACATAGAAAGCAGACAGACAGACGGACATGGCGTAATCGGTTCAGAAACTGGATCTGAACCGATCAGTATACATTTTGGTGGGTCCATCTTTTTTTCTGGATGTGACAAACATTAGGATCTCAGCACTATCTTGAAATAAATAAATTTAAAAACTTAAGCGAGAGTCAATATTCTGTGGAACATATGAATAAGTATAAGCATTATGCAAGGGAATTTGATTTTTTAAATCGATTTTTATACAATCAATATATAATGGCATTTGAAGACAAAATTCACACTAATCCTAAGCCATTTTGAAGCTTCATAGCGTCAAAGAAAACGCATAGTAATTTTCCTCCCGTAATGGTTTTTGGAGAGAAAATAGCTAATTCAAAATCTGAACAAGCGCATTTGTTCGCAGAGTTTTTTAAGTCAAATTTCCAATCATTTAATTCTACTCATGTAGTTGATAGTAGGCTTTTAGACAACGTGGAATCTGTTGTTGACTTTGGGTCTTTACAGGTTTCTGAACTTGATGTTATTTCAGCGTTAATTAATTTGAAGGAATCAACTAAAGTTGACGAAGATGGCATCTCTGCACATTTTCTTAAAAGGTGCAGTAGTTCTTTATGTGCACCTTTAGAATTCATTTTTAATATACACCAGTTTTTAAAGCTGGTCAAAAGAGTAAAATAGAGAATTATAGACCAATCTCTAAATTATCTAATGTGTCAAAACTTTTTGAGCATTTGGTATATAAATATATATACGCTTCTGTCAACCCTTTTGTAACAGATCGTCAACATGGGTTTTTAAGAAATCGTTCTACGTGCACTAACCTTTTGTTATTTACTAATTACTGTAGTGAGAGTTTTGAACAAGGCCGTCAAGTAGATGCAATTTATTTGGATTTTTGTAAGGCATTTGATAAAGTGCCTCATGGTATACTAATCATGAAGCTACGTAAGTGGGGTTTCCATTCTTCTTTTATGAATTGGATTCTTTCATATATTTCTAATAGATGCTGTTATGTAAGTGTAGACAACTGTAAGTCATCTGTTTATGTTGCGACGTCAGGTATTCCACAAGGAAGCGTATTGGGTCCGATTTTGTTTAATATATTCGTTAATGATATTTGTAAATGTTTGAAGTTTGTGAATTATCTGCTTCATGCTGATGACATTAAAATTTATAGCAGGATTGCCAATTTTCATGATGCAGTGGCGGTGCAGATTGATCTGTGTTGTTGTTTCGTGGTGTTTCCTTAATGATCTTCCATTAAATATTAAAAAGTGCAATCATTTAAACTATGCTAGATGTCTTAATATTATAAATTCCAGGTATTACATTGACAAAAGCCTGCTGATAAAAATTGATCATATATTGGACTTGGACTTTACAGATACTATGCCATCCTATGAATCTAGATGTAAGTTGATACATTTAGATACGCTTATTAACTGTAGATCTAATAGATTAATACTGCTTGTATATAAATTGATAGCTGGTCAAATTGATTGTCCATCTCTTCTTAGTATAATTGGCTTCAATGTTCCTATTAGACGTCTTAGATTTAAAAAATTTTTTAATGTATCAGTTCATAGAACAAATTATGCTATGTTTGAACCCATCACAAGAGCTTTCAAGGAATTTAATTTAATCAATATGAAATATGATTTGGATTTTGCAATGCCTATTGGTAAATTTAGTAATATGTTAGATTTAATTTACAACTAGATATTAGAATTATTTGATAAGATATTTTCTGGTCTGTAAAGAATTGTATTCTAAAGACTGAATAAAGAAATAAATAAATAATAGCCTGTTTTTGTAACTTAATTTTTGATCATTCGTACGCCAAATGACTAGCGAAGACAACTTTTGGTTTTTGTACGCTTTGTTTTGAGTGAAACGAAAAGAGCTTTTGTTTTGCTTAAAAAATTTGGTCAGATTAGACAATCAGAAAATATCAATCGTTTAGATTGTTTACAAATATGTTTCTTTACGCATTTACAAGAAAATTAATTAAAATTGTTGTTGAATATGGATATTTCTACCAAAAAAGTCGCTACATGTCGCCCCAAATGCCACGGATGCAATCATTTTAAAATCACTTTAATTATCTCACTTCATTAACCTTAATTTTTCCCACTAGGGCTGCGACATCGACATCGATGTTTTAAAAACATCGATGTTTTTCTAAAACATCGAGTACTTTTAACATCGATGTCTTAGTGCCGATGTTTTTCCAACATCGATGTTTTGTATCGATGTTTGCATCGATGTTTTTGCTTTCGGACTATTCAATGGCGCGGCTGAAGTAACAAACGATCGGCGTAGAAGTTTTTACCGACATCGATGTTTACAAAACGATATACAAAACTTTATTTATACTGGAGTTATTTTATGTATACTGGAGTTATTTTATGCTTAAAATATTCAAAAACATCGATGTTTTTGGGGGTGTCTTAATTTTGCAGAAATGAAATGAGAAACATCGATGTTTTCGAATTGTTAACAAACTAAATAAAAACATCGTTGTTTTGTTTTTGCTGAAATTCTCTTGTAGATATGTGTTGTCAATATACAAATCAGCCTATTCGTCGATATATACAAAACTTTATTAGTGCTGCCTTTTATATCGATGTTTTTCAAATTAGCAAAATTTATAGAAAAAACATCGATGTTTTCGAATTGCTAACAAAATTATATAAAAAAAACATTAATATTTTCAAACATCGATGTTTGGATTTCGCTTTTATATATGACGTGCCGGCGTATATATCACCCTATTGGTCGATATAAAGCAAAAACATACAAAAGTTGATTAGTACTGTTTTTTTATTTTTATTGCTAAAAAACTTTAATAAAAAACATCGATGTTTTTTCTATAAATTTTTTATTTTGAAAACATCGATGTTTTTTATTAAAGTTTTTTAGCAATAAAAATAAAAAAGCAGTACTAATCAACTTTTGTATGTTTTTGCTTAACCCTGCTGTTAGATTAGAAAAAACTTACGAATCTTAGATTGAGGGACCATTTGGTCCATACTGCAATTTTCATCCAAAATAATAATTTTATCTTATCCTTTGTAACTATTTTGGTTCAATAATTTCTAAAGCAAGTTTTTGACATATCAAAAACATCTTCTAAATATTTGACATGAATTTACATTCGCTTGGTAATGAAAAAATGTACTATTGACCAAATGGTCCTCTAACCTAAGATTCGTCATTTTGTATTTTTCTCAGTCCTGAATAAAGTTAGAAAATTTAATTTTCGCACATAACATTGTTTTATTAAAAGACCCCATTAGCAGAAAAATTTAGTCAGTATATATCACCGTTCCAAAGTTACAAGGGAAAACAGAAAAAATTTGGACCAAATGGTCCTAATCTAACAGCAGGGTTAATATCGTCGACATGACATATATAAAACTGCACTTCAGGGAAAACAAAACACGCAGAAACATTTGTAACCGATGTTGGATCAACATCGATGTTTCTCACTTGACGACCTTTTTTGTTTTTCTTTTAGTCAATGTCAGAGGGAAAAGAATACGTGCGCAGAAACATCGATGTTTGGAAACATCGATGTTTTTAACCGATGATTCATCGACATCGATGTTTCTCATTTGAAACATCGATGTTGAAAAACATCGATGTTTTGAGGTCGATGTCGCAGCCCTATTTCCCACTTTTCTTCTTGCAATTTGTTGTTTGTTTATCTTATTTTGTCTGCAATCAGCTGCTTCCAAGTAAACAGCTGATAGAGCAGTGTTGCCTGAAGGTTGCTAAATTTTGGTATTTTCCAATAGAAAGAGCTTTTAAAATCAACAAGAATAACACATTGGCAACAATGTACTTTGACATAATGGCTGCTAGTAAAATGAGCTTTCACTCCCGCGCGAAAATGGAAGAAAAACTGAAATATAAACTTGATCGCCTGGGTAGCAATCGCACGTCTGCTTAAACAAAAAAGTTCGCTGAACAGGCTATTAGTCTATGACTTGTACCCTGTATCACGGTGTTGGTGTAACGTATATTGGCCTTGGTTATGGCTCATATTTCACGGAATTTATGTATCGAATAACAGAAATCATCTCACTAAAATTGTGCACTTTTAACGCTGAAGATCTTTGTCATATTCGGTTGTCCTCCACTTTATTTTTTTAAGCTATAGGTCCTGATTTCAACAGACTCTTTTAAATAAACAAACAATTTAAATCAAATCTTAACAATATGATTTGGTAACTGACAAATACCAACAAATTACAATTATGTTTTCAGATTTTTAGGTTGCATTTTAAATTCCTTCAAGCAATTACAGACTTTGCTTCGAAATTTTAAAATCTATTGACCCGAACATATGAATTGCAGATTTTGACTTTAATTTAATTTCCCCATTGAGTAGATATGAATTTCTTATAAATTATATATGTAATTATTTACATTTGCATAATCAAATGAAACTCCTACAATTACAGAATTTCACTCTTCTTAAAATGCACCCAATGTTGAAACTCAATACATGACCAAAGGAACGAATGAATGTCTGTTGGTTTTGATGTTGAAAAGACAATCATGCCTCGAGTATTCTAGGAGAGGTATCATTTTGACTTGAAAATAAATACAAACAAACGATGATACTTCAGCAACAACAACGACGACAGACAACAGCATATGCAACAGAATCCAACTCGTTACAGCCAAAGGATATTCAAGCAGACATAAGGACAGGCGAGGCAGACTTGTGATACAGACGGAAGTGTAATGTGCGAAATGAGAAAAAAAAAACAATCTGAAGAAGACTTCTCATGTATACTCGTATAAGAGGACGTATGTACATATCTATTTGTAAATTGAATGTTGTGCAAATATGTAGGCATAAATGTGTGTGTGTTTAAAAGGATACATGGAATACTTTCAAATAAACCAGATGTAAGAAATCATCATCTGCATTAGTACAGGTCATCATGCAAGACCTCAAATACATATTTACATTTGATTTAGAAATGCTGATTATATTCTTCTTTATATAATAACGTTTAATTTGCTGCATGAGTTTAATTGAAATTGGGAAAATATAATTTAATTTCCGGCACTTTAAACTTTAAATGAAAAAGAAACAAATAAAAATACACAATCTCAGTTTGAGATATGGTATCATAGACTAATTGCTCAACTCAACATTTCCCTCAGCAAATTTCTGACATTTGGCCTGGTGTGATATGAACCTTGGATGTCGAAAAGAACTGCTTCAATAATACCAGATAGAGGCAATGTTTCAAAACAACGAACAAAATAACAACAGCGGTATTTCGTTTTGTGTGTTAAAATTATTGTGTTAAATACAACACAAATGTATGCTAACAACAACAGTCGATAAAAGAAGTGTAAAACACATTTAAATTTCACAGTTTTTCACCAAAACGACATGAAAAATTAAAGTCAGAACTTCTTGTAATTCCACCTGGTGTAATTCACTTTTCGTCATAAATCTCTCTATCACACCGACCGCATCCCGAAGAGTGTGATAGGAAACGTCAGATGAGCCAAATATTCTCTCTAGTAAGATTTACTCAATGTGTGGAATATTAGGAATTGAATTTCAGAAAGGGAAAAATGAAAATTTTTTTTTTTATAACTAATTCATATTAAGGATTGGAAGTTGATATTCAGAAAATTCAAAATTATATGGATAAAAAATATACAAAAAACGCTAATTGATATTGAGAAAATGCAAATCGAGTTTATGAATGGAAAATGTAATCCAAGGAAACACATATTACAGCACATAGAGTAATTGTATACCTAGAGAGGACATCTCTCTCATCTGACGTTTCATTTCACACTCTTCATGGTGAGGTCGGTGTGATAGAGCGACATTAGGCAGGGTTTGACATGAACGTTGGATATAGAAAAGTACTGCTGTATTAATAGCAGATAAAACGATCAGTTGAAAACAACTAACAAGAAACCAACAAGGATATTTCCTGTTTGTGTGTTAAAATATTTTGTGTTTATACAACACAAATTTATAATAAAAATAAATATAACAGAAAAGTGTACAACACATTTAAATTTCACGGCTTGTCACCGAAACGATATGAACACCTCTAGTCAGGAGTTTTTGTAACTACAATAGATAAGAGTCGCCATCCCTCTCTTTACGTTCTCTTTTTTTTTTTTATATATTGATACTATCATTGCACAATGGTTAAATTAAATAAATATTTACAATTTTTGAGATTTTACATTAAGTATTGCAGCAAATAAATCTTTTATAACAAAAATGTCTACATTAGAAGTTAATTCTGGTAAGGCAAAAAGATAGAAAAAACCTTTAAATTTTATAAGAAATTTTAAATTAATTAATTATAATAACTTTGTTGCCAAAGTTGTAGAATGTAATTAGTTATATAAATTTCTTATTATATCGAAGTTTGAAGATCTACAGCTGTCTTCGAATCGTTGTTGTAAGTCAACAAAAATTGAGTTAAGTAGATTTTGGTTGAAACTTTCATGTAACAGATCAGTACTGTATCTGCGATTTAGATTGTGAATAATTTTTAAATTTTTGTTCTGTATAACCTGTAATTTTTTAAGGTTCGTTTTAGCAGTTCTTGGAAACTAGACCGGGCAACCATATGTCATAATAGGACGAATGCACATATTGTAAATGAGCATTTTGTTTTTCAAATTTAGCGCAGATTTTCTATTAAGTAATGGAAAAAGTGATCTTCCACATTTTAGCGCTTTGTCTTGCGTGGTCGTGATGTGATTCGAGAAATTCAATTTTTTATCCAAAATAACACCAAGATATTTTATTGAATCTTGTACTGGAAGAACTGATCCCTGAATTTCAAGAGTTTCAGTAGGTACCCGCTTTGGTGATTTATTGAACGGGAAAATAATTGCCTGTGTTTTATTTTGGTTGACTTTTATCTTCCATTCTTCAAAATATTTTTGAGATAGTAGCAAAGCTTTTTTCATTTTCTTAATAATAGCATTAGAGACCTTTCCAGTACTTATAATTGCCGAATCAGCCACATAAAAGGCGACATCCTGATTTGGTGGTATCTTAAAATCCGATATGAAGATTGAATACAAAGTAGGTGATAAAACCGATCCTTGTGGAACACCAGCTGGTATATTTCTTGATGTCGATTCTGCATCATCAACACTGACGGAAAATTTGCGGTTTTTTAAGAAGCTTCTAATAAGTTTTTGTAAATAGATCGGGAGATTAAAATTATTAAGTTTGAAGACGATACCGTCATCCAATACTGAATCGAATCCTTTTTCTATATCCAGTAAAACCACCCCGGTACTTCTTCTGTTCTTCTTATTTTCAGATATTATGTTAGTAACTCTCTTTAATTGGTGCACGGTGGAGTGGCCTTTCCTGAATCCAAATTGTTCTTTATTTAAAACATGATTTTCCTCAGCAAATTCCGATATTCTTCTTAATAAAATTTTTTCAAATATTTTGTCAATTGTGCTAAGCATACTAATTGGTCTGTAACTTGACGGTAATTTGACATTTTCCCCAGGATTCAAAATTGGTATAACTTTAGCATTTTTAAATATACTGGGGAAATATCCATTGCTTAAACACCAATTAAAGACAACTGTCAAAAAGTTAAAAAATGTATTTGACATTTGCTTTACCAACACTGGTTTTATACCATCTTTACCAGGTGACTTGTTGTTTTTCATTTTCTTAGTATAATATCTCACGACGATGCAGTAGGTGATTTCATCGAGGTCGAGTTGCTATTGAAGGTACTCTTTGGTTGAACATATAACGGACAGAAATTAAAGCGAATGCATATTTTAGTTCGATGCAACCAACATAAAACATAATTTAGCTGTCATTAGTATTAATCAAACACTTTTTAAACTTAGTGTGTTGCAGGGGGGTTTCGATGATACTGCTGATCGACCTCCAAGCTGCAAATTGAATACAAGATACAATTTCAAAGAGAATGAGCGATAGGTGAATTAAAAAAACTGTATTTAAATTTGATTTTATTTGCACTTATGATTTTTACAATAACTTAATATGCAATAAATTAGTTTTGACTTGAAGAAGTCATCAAAATCGTATCGAAAATGTCGTTAGCCAAGTGACTTTCGACGAGAATTTCGTGGAACAGAGACACACAAGCACACTCTTCATATCTTGCATGGTTTGCTTTCACAGTAGCAATTTCAGCTGTGTTTGTCAAACCTCAGCGACGGAACTGAACATCCACAAGTTCGTTTCCCTTCAATCATTAAACCGATGATCTTTGGAACAAAAGTGAGTGATTGCCTTCGTTCGCTAAGATTTTCGTTGATTTCGTTGGAGAGGCTGTAAATGGGGTACGATTTTGTAGTGATTTTTTTTGTTTACGGTCGCTTGTTAGTGGGCTCCAAATCAGCTGTTTGTCGGATAGAAATAAAGCATTCGTTAACGTTCGACATCGTGGGACAAGTTATTAAAGTGATAATTGATAATGAGAAAACACAAATTGATAGCGATAAATAAAACCTTATATTCAGAAAATAGCATTTGGTACTGAGTAGTGTAAATTGATATTGATATAACACAAATTGATATTGGCAAATAACAACTTTTTTTTTTTTTTTTTTTTTTTTTTTTTTTAATTATTTATTAAACTAAAAATTGTACAGTTTAATCTTAAACTACGACTAGTCTATTCAGACTAACTAGTAGTATTGTTCATATTCAACTTTAATTAGTTAACATATTTTTAATTATATACAGAAATAAAAAAGCTTAGATTCTAAACTTAATCTGTATTAAAACGTCTGGGTAATTCATGCGGATTCAAACGATTTAATCTCCTCGTCAAACCAGTAGTGTTTAATAATGCTGGAATCTCAACATTTATATGGTTCAAAATCCTTTGACTATGAGCCTCTGCAAACCTCTTTATTTCATCTTTCACGGAAGGTATCCTCAAGTCTCGATGTATATCAAAGTTTCTGACATACCAAGGAGCCTTCACTATATTTCTTAATACTTTATTTTGGAACTTTTGTATAATATTTAGTGTCGTATTGTCAGCGCATCCCCATAGTTGAATCCCATAGGTCCAGACAGGTTTCAATATCTGCTTATATAACATTAATTTATTGTGGATAGAGAGGTTTGAATTTCTTCCTAAGATCCAATCCATTTTTCTATATTTTATTTGTAACTCATCCTTTTTCTTTTTGACGTGTTCTTTCCAGTGAAGTTTGGCATCTAAGGTCATGCCCAGATATTTGGCTGAATTCTCGAATGGTATTTGACGATCATCCATGTAAATTGGAATGTAGTTCGCTTGTTTATATGTGAAGTTTACATGCACAGATTTAGAGCTATTTAGTTCAATGGCCCATTTATTTGTCCATTGTTGTATTTCGTTTACAGCTGATTGTAGATTTTGTGTAGACACAGTTGAGTTTTGCCCCGTTGACAAAATTACGGTGTCATCAGCGAATGTACCAACAACACAGTTGGTATTCACTGGGAGGTCATAGGTGAATAAGAGATATAAGATTGGACCCAGTATACTGCCTTGTGGAACCCCTGCTCTAATGGGACAGAGACATGAATAATAATTCTCATGTTTTACACGAAAAGCTCTGTCGCTGAGGTACGATTCAAAGAATTTGTGATATTGCTGTGGTAATAGTTTTTTAAGTTTATGTAGCAGCCCTTCGTGCCATACTCCGTCAAATGCCTTTGCAACGTCCAGGAAGACCGCAGAGCATACTTGTTTGGTTTCAAACGTATTCTCTATTGAATGTGTTACTCTATGTATTTGCTCGATTGTGGAATGATGTTCGCGAAAGCCAAATTGATGATTGGGAAGTAATCCCTTCTGTTTAATTAAAGATTTCAATCTTTTAGATATAACCTTTTCACACAGCTTACCAACCACAGGTAGTAATGAGATTGGTCTATAGGAACTAACATCGTCTGGTCTTTTTCCGGGTTTCGGAATCATTATAATTTCTGCTACCTTCCATAATGAAGGGAAATATCCTAATTTTATAACCGCATTAAATATAGCTGATAGTTTTGCAACGGCTTTATGGGGTAAGTGTTTCAGCAGATCGCCAGTTATTAAATCGTAACCTGGAGCTTTGTTACTTTTCAAGCGAGAAATTTCCTTTTTAACTTCGACAACTGTTACTATTGGTATGCTTTCATCATTTGTGTTTATTATATGTTCAAGCTCTTGCGTTGAGTTATGGCTTGAAGTAAAGACTGTTGTTAAGTATTCTGCAAACAAATCAGCTTTTTCCTGATTTGATCTTGCCCATTCTTTGTTCCCACTTCGAATGCTGTGCTTTTGTCTAACTGGATGTTTAAGACTTTTTGTAGCCTTAAACAGGGCATAATCCGTTTTTATGTCACAAGTTAACCCTGTTAAGTATTTGTTTAAGTTTTTATTTTGAAACTTTTGTATTTTTCTGGACAACTTTTGCGAAATATTATTAAGTTTATTTTTGTCTCCAGGGTATCTAGACATCTGCCATCTTTTGCGCTGCTTCCGTTTTTTAGATATAAGCTTTTTTATTTCTTTTGGGTATGGGGTGTGTAGTTTATTATATTTTAAATCAGGAGTAGAGTTCCATGCGACTTGTTGAATAGTTTTTGTTAAGTTTTCAACTTCCATATCTAATTCTTCTTGAGTAGAAATCTTTGTAGAATTTATTATTTTTTGATTTATTAACCATTTGTAGTACTTCCAATCCGTTAATCTGTTACTTAATTTTGGTGTGTGCGTTACATTTTGGACCTCGCCAAAATATGTTAAATATATAGGGGAGTGGTCTGAGCTGAAATCATAGCCCTCTTCTATATGTAACGATGTTTTTGCTATTTTTCTTATAACAAAGAAGTCAATTAAATCTGGAGTTTTGTTAGGATCCGTTGGCCAGTAAGTTGGAGATCCAGTTGAGATGCATTCACTTCCAGAGGTCTGAATTGCTTTAAAGAGTTCTCGACCTTTAGTTGTTGTTAACCTTGACCCCCAAAAATGGTGCTTAGCATTAAAATCGCCCCCCATTATGAATTTATATTTGTGTTTGTTTATTAGCTCTAAATATTGTTCTTTTTTAATGTTATGGCGAGGTGGACTGTAAACCGATGTGAAGGAGGTACGAGAGTTGTTAATAGTAACTGTTATGGTGGTAGCTTGAAATTCATTTGTAGACGTTTTTAATTCCTCATGGTGCTCTATAGTTGACTTTACAAGAATTGCGCTTCCTCCCCTTGCGTTGTTACTAGGATGAATCGTATGGTACATATTATATGGTTTAAACTGAATGTATGTTTCTTTTGTGAAATGAGTTTCACTTATAAGACAAATATCAATGTTTTCATTTTTAAGTATAGCTTGAAGCTCATTTTTATGCCTTATCAGTCCGTTGGCATTCCATTCCAATATTCTAATTGTCGAAGCCATTTTCAACCAATTTATGTTCTAATGCTGAGAGTCTCTGGTCTATCTGTGTATTGAACAACTCTAGATTTTCAAGTTTTAGTAATATTTTCCCTAAGATATTTTGAGTGTCTATTTGTTTTTTTGCTACCGGAGCAGCATTATTTTTCAGGGTTTCAGAGTATGTAGTCCTAGACTTAACATTTAGTACTTCATTATTATTATTAAGTTGGGCACTTGGATTTTTAGATATAGAACCGTTGTTTTCCTCCACATCATAATTTTCCCGCCTTCTGGTTTTGTTTTTTATTTTTTATAGTTCTTTTGCTACTATGCAACCTCTATAACTTGCTGGATGCTGCTCACCACAATTGCAGCATTTAGGATGAACATTCTCTGGTTTGTCACAATCCTTTGACTCGTGCTTTCCGGCACATTTTACACATCGTGGTTGCTTTTGACAATAGTTTTAGTGTGATTAAAAGACTGGCATCTCTTACATTGAGGAATTTCCTTTGGCATCTTAATAGGTTCTACTGTAACAATAGTGTTCATGATTTTTTTTATTTCATATATTTTATTAACATTTTCTGATGAATCAAATGTTAATACAAACATATCAAGCGGTTCTTTTGATCTGAACTTTAGCTTATTCATGGCGTTTAAGATGTTAAATCCTTGTTTTTTTAGATCGTTGATGATTTCTACCGGATCGCATGTATGATGCAAATTTTTTGCTAAGACTCTTATAGGTCTATTTTGTTTATCTTCATAAGAATGCCAGACCATATTGGATTCGTTGAAAACTTTTGTTATTTTTCGATAATCTTCACTGTTGAATGTAGATATTTTATACATATTATTCAAAAGCTTTATTGAGAAGTCGCTTTGAATAGATGTTTTGATAATGCTATACATATCATTAAACTTTGTAGTTACATTAACCATTATCGGTGGCGGCCTGAACAATTTCGGTTCGCTTGCTTTTGCTACCGGTGCGGAGATTCTATCTTTTGGTGACTGTTCTTCTATTGATGGAGAAGATACAGCCTTTCTTTTCTTGGTTTTTCTTCTATTTTTCTTAACGATCCAATCGGTTTCTTGCGCAAGTTCTTCCTCGTCAGTACCATAGATGACTTGATTCTGATTATCTACTGAATAATCATTAATATTGTTTTTATTAGAACTTTCTCCATATTCTGGGTTTTGTTGTGAAGAATTTTTTAATTTTTCATTTTCAGCTTTCAGCAAATTGTTTTCGTGCTTAAGTTCAGCACAGAAATTTTCCAATTGTTTTACTTTCTCTATCAGTTCATTGTTATATTTTTCCAACTCCTTTACCTTTGATACCCTAAAGTGGCTTAGGCTGTTTCTCGGCGTATTCAACGATAGATTTTCGGTACTCATTATTGATAGATTTCCCACAGGGGCTTTAGTTTATTTCGTAGTGTTGCACTTGCTTATCGTCGATAAGCATGTACCAACAATGAAATGAAAAGAGCTTTCGTTTTGCTTAAATAATTTGGTTCAGCGAAATTAAACACGAACGAAACACACCGTCAGATTAGACAATCAGAAAATATCAATCGTTCAGATTGTTTACAAATGTGTTTCTTTACGCATTTACAAGAAAATTAATTAAAATTGTTGTTTAATATGGATATTTCAAACAAAAAAAGTAAGTACTTGTAATAAACATTTATAGTCGAATAGTCAGAAAATTAATATTTGCAGTATTAAAAAAATTACACCAGGTCAGTTTCGGATATTGGTTCCCAGAGCTAGCCACTTCTCGCCCAATCTTTGGGAATTCAAAAGCCGATATTGAAGGCAAGTGGTACAGTGGGACAATGAGAAACAGATCTGATTGGAAAAAGGTAAGTTAATGAATAGATGTTTCTTCAGCTACTGGCCCACCAGGAATGTCTTGGTAGAAAATCAAATCCGATTGTACTGGAAGTTACACCACCCAGAAGTTCAACCAACGTGGCTATTGTGACCTCCACATCTTCAGAGAAGTTGTCGTCACAAGAAAAGAAATCAGAAAGTGAAGTTAAAAAATGTTTTTTTCTAATTAGCACCCCAATGGATTAATAGAAATAAATACTTATATTTATACACATGTTTACAGATTTAAGAAATGCCTTTGTAATGATACCCATTTCAACAAGATCGGATAATAAATGGCGGACTTATGCCCGATTATACAGTCCAGCTTTGGAGGCATATATTTCCGAAAATATGGACCAGCGCTGTTTGGTTTTTTGTTTCTTCTTATCACCGTTTAATTCCCTATCAGGTAAAAAAATACGAAAACAATAGGGCAATTGGTGCTAAAGTGAATTTGGTCCATTAATTCATCGTTACAAATTTGCATTTTTGTTTGTTTATTTTTTCTTTGTCTGCAATCAGCTGTATTCACTAAAACAGCTTATAAGACAGGGTTGCCTTCAGTTTGCAAAAGTTTGGTATTTTCCAATACAAAAAACTTTTGAAATCACCCAAAATAACACATTGACAACACTGTACTTTGACATAAGGGCAGCTAGTAAAATGAGCCTTCACTGCTGGACGAAAATGGAATAAAAACTCAAATATAAACTTGATCGCCTGGGTAGCAATCGCACGTCTGCTTAAACAAAAAAGTTCGCTGAACAGGCTATAAGAGAACATAAATTTTGACAATGATATTTATATTGAGATCATAAAATTAATACTAAGAGAACACAAAATGAAGTCATAATTGATAATCAGAAAATTCAAATTGAAAGCGAGAAATGGAAAGTAGATAGTAAAGGTGAAAATTGAAATTGAAAAATTTAAAATTAGTATCAATTTGGTTAATAATAATTCACAAATTAATATTGAAATTGATGTTGAGAAATAAAAAGCGATATTAAAAAACACAAACTGATTTTGAGAAATTAAAATTGACACTAAGATAACACAAATTGGAATGTTAATCGATACTAAGAAAATACAAATTAATTTTTAGCAATGAAAATTAATAATAAGAGAACACACTCAGAGGACTAATTGTTTGAAAAATGGTTGTAAATTCGGCTGTTGTCACCGAATTGCGGTTACCACAACCGGATTGAGGTTGTCACAACTGAATTTATTCCCTACAACTGCGGTTCGTCTGAGGCAATCTCGTTTAATAACTGATTCGATTGTGGCAACTGAATCTTAAATTATATTCGTTATGTCGACTAAATTTTGTAAAATTTCTATTACAACAACTGAATTTGGGATTGATTCGGATGCAAAAACCGATAGTTCGATAGTTGCAACCGAAATGTTGCCATATTCACTTGCGCCAACGACTTTGGTACCAAATCGTTCGCAATAACCCGAATTTGGTCTAAAGTTGATTGCATCGACCGTATTAGGCGTCAATTCGGTTGCAGTAACCGTATTTCTCCTGAATTCTGTTGGGACAACCGAATTTATTTTCATTTCAACATTGTAACTCACTTAAAATTAGAAAATCAAATATTATATCAAAAACAATACAAAAAATTTAAAATTTTTGCGTTTGCGTTGATATCAAGATTTGTTATTGTGGTTGTTAGGTAAGTTATAATATTGGAATTTTTGTTTCTGCATTCAAGCGTCCTATTTTGCAGAAAATTTCCACATTTATCGGTGTGTAGTACAAACAGATGCCAACAGTCAAATTTTACAAGGTCGGTCGATTGAGATGTGCCGCCATAATTTATTTATAGGAAGGTTTAGGACCTAAATCGATATACACAACAGGTCAAAATTGGTGCAGTGACCCTGATGGTCGGGACTTCAGAAACGTTTGGAAGTGGATGTAAAATTAATTATGTTATGAATTATGTCGCTCTCTAATTATTTTTTTTTGGAGAAAACTGGCAAATAAATCAAAACTAAATTAATACACAAAAATGTCAATATTCAGTTGTGACAGTATCTAAATTCGGCTGCGCACACCTCTAATTCGCCTGTAATAGCCTCTAATTCGGTTGCGCCAACCTATAATTCGCATGTGACAATCTTTAATTCGGATATACCAACATCTAATTCGGTTGTGACAACCTATAATTCGGTTGTGACAACCTCTAATTCGGCTGTGAGCCTCTGCGAGTGCACAAATTGAAGTGATAATTTATAATCAAAAAAAATAAATTGATATTGTGAAATGAAAATTGAGATCTGGATAATACAAATTGATATTGAGTAGTGAAAATTGAATTGAATTGCACAAATTAAAAGTGATATCGATAAATGAAAATTTATAGTGAGAAATCTAAAATTACGAAATCTCAAATTAATATTGAAATTGATATTGAGAAATAAAAGTTGTTAATGATTAGACACAAAATAGTATTGAGAAATGTAAATTGATATTCAGAGAATACCAATTACTATTCAGTAGTGAAAATTGATTGTGGGAAAATTAAAATTGGTGTCGATAAATAAAAATTTTAATGTAAATCAACAAATTGATATCGAGAAACCACAAATTGACATTAAAAAAGAGAAATTAGTATTGCAAACTGAAATGTTATATTGCATAAGAAAAGGAAAACCGAAATTTAATATTTGAAAAAAACCACAAATATATATTGAGAAAACAAAAATTAATATCGAGATATGAAAATTATAATTATTGGGAAATGAAAATTACTGTTAAAAATGAAAATGGATATTGAAAAAACATAAATTGATGTAGAGAATTAAAAATTGTTATTGAGAAATTTGAAAAATATTGAAAATTTAAAGTAGAAAAAGAGAATTGAAATTGGATATTGAGAAAAGACAAATTGGTATTGAGAAAACAGAAATTGATATTTAAAAACACGAATCGATATTGATATACATGTAAACTTAGTTGTTGACATAACACAAGTTGATAATGAAGAATGAAAAATTACTTTGTACAAGAGAAGTTGAATGCTAAATAATATTTAGAAATAAAACAAAATAATAAATGTTATTAACAAATTTAAAATTGTTACTGAGATAAGACATGTAGATATTTAGAAAATGGACAGTGATATCGGAATTTGGAAATTGATATACTTATATAGAAACACGAATTGATATTGATGCATTAAATTTGATGTTTAAAATTAAAATAATGGAGAACATTGGAGAATTAAAAAGTGACATTGAACAAGAGAAGTTGATATTGAAAAATAGAAATTAATATATAAATATTGGAATAAAAGTTGATAGTGGAATATTGAGAAACAGAAATTTATATAGAGAATTGAAAATTGTTATTGTGAAAAGACATATTGGTATTGAGTCGATATTGATATATAAAATTTGACGTCCAGAAAATTAAAATTGCTACTGTGAAATTAAAATGAATGGCGGGAAATGGAAACTGATATTGAAAAAAGACAAATTAGTATTGAGAAGCACAAACTGAAATAGACAAATTATAATTAATATAGAGAAACACAAATTGATATTGAGAAATAACGAAATAAATGGTGTCCCATAACATCCCATGAATTGATTGAGGAGACCTTCTCACGATCAGTGAGATGTGCGCTTTCTAGTTTTACACTCAGTGATTGGGACCTACAGTTTTACACCGGCTCGCGAGGTGACCGTTGTCGAAAGAAATATAAGGTGGTCTGAGCAGCGATCGAACCCACGTTCTCATGTACAAGAGCCGCGCACACTAACCATTGCACCACCGACGGCCATTATTATTGAGAAATAATAGTTTTTTTATTCAATAATATAAAAATGTATAAGGGAAATAACATTGATATTGAAAAAACACCCTTTTGTTAAAAATAAATTATTATTGAGAAGTGAAAATAGATATTGTGGAAATTAAAATTGACAAGTAGAAATTAAAATTACTATTACGAATTGAAAATTGATATTTTCGAAAATACTAATTGATATTGAGAAAACATTAATTGATATAGAGATATGAAAATTTATGTAAATTTGTTGTAAATTGATGTGAAATTGATAAAATAAATAAACAAATAATATTTTCCGGGATGATTTTTATTATTTATTCGGCCTTTTTAGTGGAACTTTTTATTTCATCATTCAAGCTCAAGGCCATCTATATCTCTATAAATAGAGATATAGTTCTTTTTTTTTTAAAAAGAAGATGGTTTGCAAATGCATCCTCATGATTACTGGCAAACCGTATAGCTATTTTCAGATCAAGCCACAGATCTTCATCAGCGGTCATTCAACATTGCAAACAAAAACTCATCTGAATTGACAATGTTTCACTATGCAAGTGTTCGAAAAATATCGCAAGCAAAATACTGATATTTTTTCACTGATCAAGCGCTTTTGATATGCTCTGTCCGATGAACCATTGATGACTGAATACATGAAATTAAAACGCAATACATCAGCCAAAATAAGAAACACTTCATCTGCCAACTACACACACACTCAGGAATATTTATGAATCACTCACTGAGAAAATAATGCAAAAACACAGATTTACACTTACGAGATATACACTCTCGTTCTCCCTCTCTTATTCTCTTGCCCTCGAGAGAGCATAAACAGTGTAACAAACATGGCTGTATTTGTATCACAAACACTGATATATTTGGGTCACAAACACATATGTTATAACATATTAATCATTGTGTCTCAAACATGTAATATTGAATAGCAAACACAATGTGTTTGGAGACAAGTATATTATATTTGCGATAAGCTCCAAACACATGTTATATACGCATCAAAACTACAAATTTGTCAGCGTTTCTAATTTTTTATTAAGCAATGACAATTTATATCTAGATAATTTAAATTGATATTAAGAAGAAGAAAAGGTATTTGAGAACACACAAAGAGACGTAGCGAGTAAAACATTCTTATTGAACAAACACGAATTGATATTCGAAAATGAAAATTAATGTTTGGAAAAGTTGAATTTATATTAATAATTTATTTATATTATATAATTATATGTTTATATTATATTAATATACAGGGTTATTCAGGAAGTTCCGGACAAATTTCTCCAGCGTATTCCTTGGCTCATTTCATGAAGAAAAGTCCACTAGGACCATGTCGGAAAATGCAAGGGTGCGAAATGGCAGCGGGTTCAAAATTTTCGGATTGGTGGTCGGAGGGTAGTAGGGTAAAGTTGCTAACTTCTGAGCCAGCGGTCCGATTGTTTTTGGGCTTGTTGGAAAGATCTTTAAGAGGCCTTTCAGAATTAATTAAAAAAGAAGTAGAAAAAAGTCAAATCGCCGAGATACAGAGCTTTCGGGAAAAAAATGGAAAAAAACTTCACATAACCTCAATTTGCTCAGCCAGATGGCAGGTAACTTATGTTTTTTTCTGTTCCAAACAAAAAAATCCGACCACTGGCTCAGAAGTTAGCAAGTTTACCCTACTACCCTCCGACCGCCAATCTGAAAATTTTGAACTCGCTTCTATGTCGCACCCTTGCATTTTCGGACATGGTCCTAGTGTCCGGAACTTCCTGAATCACCCTGTATATTAATTAATATTGATATTAATATTGAGAAATAATAAATGATATTGCGGAACCACAAAATGGTACAGAGAAGCAAGAGCCTAAAGCAATATCAGAATTCTATTAACCAGAGGAATATACTTAATAAAATACAGAAAAGGATTGATTGAATAATATAGTTTCTTTGGAATTTGACTTAATCCTTATTAGATATTTAATAATCCAAATATTGAAAACCAATTCACTAAAATTTCAAAGAAATCATATTTTTAAGTTAATCTTTTTCGATCTATTGACAAGTACAGAATATCTGTTAGAATATCCTACCGCGCTTAAAGATGTTTACCTGTACCATACAATCAAAAAAAAAGTGGAAATTGCATCTGCAAAAATGCTTTCACTTTTATTACAACAACACAGAGGATAATAATATTGCTGACGGTTAAGAAACAACAGCAGCAGCATCAACATCAGCAACAACATGAGCACAATTGTTGTCGCCACAAATAAAACAATTTAATTGCATTCTAATATGGCCCCAAGGATAACACCGAAAGGACTTGAACAGAAATTACTCACATTAAGCCCTAAGAGTGAAATACCAAAAGTATTCTTAAGCATTGGAGCACAAACGAAATGAGGGGACACAAATATATTATTCATATTTATGGGAAACAAAGAATAAAGTCATCCATTCAAATCTCACAAAATAAATGGAAATTTTTTTTGAAGATTTGATGATTCCAACAGTGAATGACGTTGGAAGTGGCAGCTGAACAGCTAAAATTACTTTATATGAAAATGCTTGGCCAGAAATTGCAGATGGGTCCCGAATACTTAACTCTACTCATCGTATGAATGTTGGAAATGGTTATGATTAATCGTAGCATTATCAAGGAGCAGACATTAATTATATTTCAATTGGTACCTTTGTGTTCAAGTAAAATGATATTTGCCGTACGAGTATTATACTTACAAAGTTCTTGTAAGGCGTAGACATTTTTTTCAGGTTTACAAAAAAGGACTTAGACAAAAATTTGAATATTTTTTTTGTATTGGTGGAATCTAGACTTCTATACTTAATTTCCAAGGTATCTACTTAACCATATAGTTGTATCTTCCCTGCGAAATTTGAGACAATCCTGATAGCGGGACACACCCAACTTCTCTCAAATATGTCCAAATAAATCCAAATCATAAGTATCAATTTCGATTGTTATGACGTGGTATGATCGATACGGGAGAATCTGGAGAACTTTGCTGCAGATATTTTATTTGTGTTTAAAATAGAATTTTTCATTTATATCCTAATTCTATATGATTCGATTTGAATTATGTCTTCTTAGAAGAGTAGACTTAGACTGCCGGCTGTGGAATTTGAGCTCAATTTGGCGGACGATCATTTCGAAAATTGTGACTCTTTTTATCAGCGCCTCTTAGCGGTCTAGGCGGTTTTTTCAATTGCTTCGTGAATTTAAGTTGATTTTGTCCTTCTCTCCCAATTGAATGCTCTTTTGCTATTACAAACACGTGTCCCTTCCCTACTTACAAGCACTGGTGCTACAGTTTTAAAATTAATTATACTAATGTATCATAACTATTTGTTTTTGTCAGTGTTCTTTCTACGTTGCTTTGATCGTACTCTCACTATTATTTTTCTCTGAGATGTTGAAGAGATCACACGGCAGACTGGGGTCATTCTGAGTCGTTTGGTATCAGCGGCTTCCATGTCGGAGCAAGCAGAGAAAAGGTTTCGCTCAACACTGGTCTAAAGTCCTTTAGTGCGGTTGTATTTTTGAAGAGGAGAAATACTAAACTATTCCGACAGTTAAGAGGGAAATATTTGTGAAAGCATTATCCTCAAAATTAATTCACAGCAATAGATGTCAATGATTCCCACATCCACTTAAATCAGTAGCGTTTGGAGATCAACGGTTGCCCTGAGGACATGTTAGGTTATGTGTTAGTGGCAGTCACTGAACGACTTATTTAAACTTGTTGGTTTATTGTGATATCTCGAGCTAACGAGATTACCAACCATTCAGTTTACTCCAAGAAGCTCAAGATCTTGTCTACGTCTATTTAAGATTGCTCTCCCAGGTCCTTAGACACGTAAGATTCCATAGTAGATATCCTTCTGCCGGCTAATGCAGAACACTTGCAAAGAAGTTTTGGATTCTTCCTTCAGTCGTTTGTCCCGAGCTTTAGTCACTCCGCATGTCTATCAATTAGACAATGTTCCATCAAAACTGAAACAAGCATTGATGCCTTCTACGTCTATCTAAGATAGCTCTCCAAGGCCCCTAAACAGGTAAGATTCCATAGTAGACATCCTTCTGCCGGCTAGTGCTGGACACGTGCAAAGAAGTTGTGGATTCTTCCTCCAGTCGTTTGGCCCGACCTTTACCCACTCCGCATGTCTATCAATCAGACAATGTTCCATCAAAACTGAAACTAGCACTGAAGCCTTTGGCCTGGATAAATATAAATGCTTCATGGATCTCCTGCAATACACTATGGACCAGAAATGTCTTGAGTGTAGACAATTTTTGCCTCTCGTCCATCTCTCCTACACCATCATATAGGAGAGTCCTTGGAGGATATACTTATCTAGGGGCATCCCAACACGCTCCAATTCATGTGGAACGTGTAAGTTAGTCCCTAGTCTAGCTAGTTTATCCGCTCTGCAGTTCCCCGTAATTTTCCTGTACCCTGGCACCCACATGGGATGAATATCGTACTGCTGGACCATCTCATTAGGAGATCTGCGGCAGTCCTGGGCAAATGGTGAATACAGGAATACCGATTCCAGGGACTTGACGATGGCCTGACTGTCCCTGAAGGCATTGACGCCCATGACTGCTGGACTATTACCTCTTCAGCCAGTCAGTCCCTTCTCTAATAGCCAACATTTTCTACGAGAAAGGGACAACCCAAGTTCCCTAGAGTAGAACCTGTAGCTTACAGGAATACCGATTCCAGGGACTTGACGATGGCCTGACTGTCCCTGAAGGCATTGACGCCCATGACTGCTGGACTATTACCTCTTCAGCCAGTCAGTCCCTTCTCTAATAGCCAACATTTTCTACGAGAAAGGGACAACCCAAGTTCCCTAGAGTAGAACCTGTAGCTTACCTAATCATTAATTTTAGAATCAGCCGTGTAGAAATTCATGTATCGCTCTTTACCAGTAACTCTTTGTCCAGGAAGACTTTCCGTTATGAAAGTGGGGCATATCCGATCGAATAGTGGTTCCGCTTTCGAGTAGTCGACAAACGCAGGAGTGTTGGGAGTATCTTCCAGCTCTGTTTCATTTTTGACTCCGACCATTCCTGGCAACAAGTTTAACATTGCTTTTAGTGCACCAGTGGGGGTGGTGCGCATATAACCCGTCATAACTGGTCAGTAGTGCGTCTCATGCGCCTACCACTACACGATAACCTCACAGAGCACCGCTCTCAACACCCCTGTATAGACCCAGTGAGTATATTGAGTCGGAAACTAAGCTTGCCTGCCAAAATAACACCGAAGTATTTGGCACACTCTGTAAGTTTAATTTCAGAACCATTCAGCGTGAACTGCTCCACGATAGGTATTTGATACTTTGGGTACAATAATCAGCTCGGTCTTGATCAGATTTACACGTACCCCATTTCACCCACCCATCTACCCAAAGTTAGTCAGCTACCTTGGAGAATGTCCCTTAGGGTAGTGGTGAATTTGCCCCTTATAACTATTGCGACGTCATCTGTGTAATCAACAATTTTCGCATCCGCAGTATTCTATTCAGTTTCCAGAGAAGTGGAGACAATACTCCTCGATGAAGTATTCAGCTTTAGTTTCGGTTGTGACACATCCGGTGGGCATTTGGTATACAAGGCCCATAAGATCCAAGTTCGCCTTAATGGCCGATAGGGCAAATTCTATTGCATTGACAGTGATATTGTTGAACGCACCTTCAATTTCCAGCGAGGATATCAACGTATACTCCTTAGCAGCCAGCGTTTATTCTATGTTTCCTTCTAGTTCATGCAATGCTGTCTCCGTACACCTGTCCTTGCAGTAAGCATGCAGTGCACCAAATTGTTACTTCAATTCCCGCCTGCAATTGTACGTCTATCAGCCGTTCCGAAGTCTTTAGTAGGAACGATGACACGCTTAAGGTCTAAAGTCTTTACGAGCAGTGTGAGACTTTATTCCCGCTTTAGTAATAAACACCACTCGTGTATCTCTCTATCCTGTAGCAATGCACCTGAAGTTTATACATGCAATGTATAACTTTATCAGCCAGGAATTCAATAGATCTGCCTCTGCCTAAAATTCCGCTGTTAAAACCATGTCGGACGCGGGAGACTTAAAGGGTTTGAAGTTGCCCTATTTAATAATAAATTCAATGGCAACTTCTGAATTATGAGGGGTATGTTCAATTGCAGTGATCTCCTTGTTCAGCTAGTTGCCAGGGAAATGGGTGTGCATAAGGAGATTGAGTAAATCACCAACAGATAGCCTATTTACACTGGATATTATGTGAAGGGAGTTCATTCTGCGGGACAATTATCCCAATCTTTTACCAGAAAAGTGACAATTGGTTGATTAAAAGAGGCAGCTGGTGTCGTCCCCAGTTGTCAACGGAAAATGTAATAAAAGTTATTTTCACTTTACATCCCATTCAGGGATATGGGAAAGTTTTTCACCACTTTTAAGTCCCACTGACTGAGACTGGTTTGGAGAAAACGGACTGTTTTGAAACAATTCGGAGGTGTGATCCCATTTAGGTTCGGACGGCAATTCTAAAAATGTTAAAACAACGTCAAGAATATGAGACAAATTCCGAAAAGGATATATATTTAACAGAAACGCCTTCCACTTGCGAGATGTGGTGTAACGTGACATCATAATGCGCCCGTACATAATTTAAGCGAATATACCATCACCATAAAATTATATTTCTGCCAAAAGAAAAAGTGACTTAAGTGCTCTTAGGAAAAACTTCATAAGGGGTACTACGATGACAACCATGGGCGCATTTAATTTCTTTAATTTTATCGATATTTTTTTTTTTATCTAAATAAATATCAGAATTTCGTTTGGATAATATCTGCTAAAGATTCGCTCGTAAACAATTTGGAAATTAGTATACGTCGTTTTTCCTCTTCGTCACGGTCAACTACAGAAAACATCAAATACACATCCCAGCCACCATACTTCACTCGACCGCACGTCTCCATCATCATACATTTCAAGCACTCAATCACGCTCACGAACTATCACACCCACTAACAAACTAACTGTTCCTATATAGCGGCTCCGACAGACTATTCCTATGTCACGATTCGTAACCGTTCCCGCAGAACACGTGAAGTTCACCACGAACCAGTAACCAGCATACTCGAGTTGTCGCGAATTCGAGTTGTCGCGTGCGCAATTCACAAGATTAGGTTAGGTTAGATTGGCAGTCTATCTGTCAGGCTCTGTTATACCTTGTAGTTCATTGTAATACCACAGGGACAAAAGGAAAAAGATGGGATTTCCCTAGTCAGTTCCGTTGAACCAGTTTGTTTGCTTTAAGGCTTTGCGGATGCTAAGAACAGATTTGTTAACCCTCCACAGATATGTGAGCCAAGGATAGCCTACCGCCTTCTGGGAAGAGTGGGGTACCGACACAGAACGTGTTATATTATCTCCACATCCCTTCCGTCCGGCGTACCACTTTATCCCCAAAATCAAAATCCCCAAATCAAAAAAGCGGTTATGTTCGATGTTGATATTTCTTTTGAGGTTATTTTATCCTTTCGTTTATTACCCTTTTTTTGTACAAAAATGGAAATAATCTATTATTTAATTTTGTGGATTTTGATTTTGGGGATTATGTGGCACTCCCTTTTCGTCACCACAGCTTCAAAGGCTGGCAAAAGTCTTTTATTAAGGCTTTCAGTCTCTCTGCGTGGCGTCCAGTTAGAAAGTTACCCGACATGACAGGCACCATAAGTGAGGCAATCCGGTCTCAATGACAACCGAAGGCTTTAGTATGTTTCAAGTTTATACGGGGCCAAACCAGCTAGGAATGTTATCGGGTCCCTACTACTGACTCCCTGTCATTAGGGCACAATTTCGCAAGAAGAGCTTGAAATTTGCAAGAAGCATGCCCATAACCTCCCCAATTCCTTCAGGGGATGTAATGTGAAATAATTTTTATTCTACCCCCTTGCTGTAGTTCCCCTGGAAAAGGTAAGGTAGTCCGCAGTCTAGTAAGTTGCTCTGATTTGCAATTCCCTACTATATTCCTGACAACCGACATCCAAATCAGTTGACTATTTAACTGTTCAGCCATCTCATGTAGAGATCTGCGACAGTCGAGGGCAGTCCCTGAATTCAGGAAGACATTAAATAAAATAAATAAATGGTTTCCCATTACATCCCATGAAGGGACTGGGGAGAACTTCCCACAATCACTGAGCTGTGCGCTTTCCAGTTTTCACTCACTGATTGGGACCTACAGTTTTACACCGATTCCGAACGGTAATTTGAGAAGCTTTTTCATGGCTATATACTCGATGGTGTCGCCGTCACTATGCGAGATGACCGCCGCCGAAAGAAATTTTATATTTTTTTTTTTTTTGAAGGTGGTCAGAGCCGGGTTCGAACCCAGGATCTCATGTACAAGAGCCGCGCACACTACCATTGCACCACTGACGGTCAGACATTACTTCTCAGTTATTCCGCTACTTCTCTAATATCTAAATTTTCTGCCTGGTAGATACTAAAGTTATCAGACAATATTTTCCAGGAGAGGATATCAACCTCCTCGAAAAAAAAAATGGTTTCCCGTTCATCTCATAAAGGGATTAGGGAAAGCTTCTCACAACCAGTGAGCTTTGCACGTTCTAGTTTTACACTCACTGATTGGGACCTATAGTTTTTACACTGGTTTCGAACGGTATTTTGAGAAGCTTTTTCATGGCTAAATACTCAATAGTGTCGCCGTCAATAAGCGAGGTGGCCGTCGTCATAGGAAATGTAAGGTGGTCAGAGCAGGGATCAAACACACCATCTCATGGTTCAGCGAAAGTGTAATCAACAATGCCTGGAGACATTGTGTTGAGAATAGCACTGTGTCTGAATCCATTTTCAGACCAGAGAGACAGTTCCTACTAACAATAGCTGTGGCATGCTGCCTAACTACAATGTCCAATGGTAATAAATGTCGTATGGCAATTATTGCATCAGATGGTGCCCGCATCAGTGAAAAACATACACGCTGAAAAATAACGGCCTCTCTAGCATATTTTCCCAATCATATTCTGCAGGAACCATGTATATGTTTGGAACACACTTCAAACATTCATATGTTTGCAAGTCCCAAACTTACTTGTATTTAAATGCAAACAGTATCAAACATGTATGCTTTTACGTGGAAACATATGCGTTCTTCATCCCAAACATCCATATACTTACGTGGAAGCATTCGCGTATTTTCCCCAAACCTACATATACTTACGTAGAAACATATGCGAATTTCCTCCCAAATAATATTATTTATTATAATTAATTTTAACAATATAAATCCACATTTATAAATAATTAATACAAAAATGTAATAGATTTAAAACGCCCCTTTTTACATTTATTTGCATTGAATGCATTATTTGTTTTTTTTTCATGAAATGAAAATCTGCTGCTCTTTTGCTTCTCCCTTCTTTGTTGTGTCTCACGTTTTTGTTTTAAGAAGGTTTCAGCTATGCGTTGGTAATTACTATGCGTTGGTACACAAACAAGATATGTATATACAAATCAAGTGCATACAAGCCAAGCGTAGATTAATTACTTGTGTTTTTTTATTACACTTATTTCGCAAATGGTCCGCCATTCCGATTTTCTCAGTAAAGGCTCGGAGAGACAAAGGGCTTCACGTTGTTACCCTTTCCAGTTTCTATCCTCAAAATCGTTTCACACTTTGTAAACACACATCCATATATACGAAACACATACACAAAAGCCAAAGTAACATCACAAACCATTTAAGTGTCCGAGCCTTCGTTTATTCTTTTTTCACAGATCAAGCGCTTTTGATATCCTCTGTCCGATGAACCATTGAGGACTGAATACATGAAACTAAAACGCAATACATCAGGCAAAATAAGACACACTTCTTTACACGCATATTTAGGAATATTTATGACTCATTGACTGAGACAATAACGCAAAAATACAGATACACTCTCTGATTGTCCGTCTTTTATTCTCTTGCTCTCGAGAGAGTATAGACAGTGCAACAAACACAGCTGTATTTGTATCACAAACATAAATATATGTGGGTCGTAAACACATATATTATAACATATTAATCATTGTGTCTCAAACATGTAATGTTGAATAGCAAACACAATGTGTTTGGACACAAGTATATTATATTTGCGACAAGCTCCAAACACACTTTATATTTGCGTTTAAAGTTTAAATTCCTGTCAGTAGTTTCAATATCCCCTAAGGAGACAGGTTGGCAAAGAATCACAAGGCCATAATCCGGATCCCATCTTGCAGTGGTATGAAGCGCCTGTTGAAGGATGTCCCTAACAGAACTTTGGAAATCCTCTCTAACCGCAATTGCCACAGCATCTGTTTAATCCTTAGTATCCATCTTATGCAGAGAAAGCAGAATACTGTTCACGAAGAGATTTCATAGCAGAGACAGCAAAACGCCCCACAGTAAATTGTCCCCATACATTGTTGGGACAAAAATAGAAGGAGTAATTGCAGTTACATGAAAATTATTGTCTCTTTCTACCAAGGCAAAATTATGAAAATTTCAAAGTTTTGCCTTAAGATACCTCCCATACAAAGGGTACGGTGGGATATGAAAGTTTATCCTACTATGACAACCTATTGGACGTAAAACGTAATATTCTGACAATTATCCTTATTGTATCATACATAGTTTGAGCTGCATCGGAAAAGGCTTTTTGGTAACCCCCGTAGAAAGTGCTCAGTGTGTCTTGAAATTTAAACTTGTTCTGCTCTGTGCTAAATCATAAAGAAATCGAATCATGAATTCTGGTAGCTCCGATTCAAAAAATGAAATGGGCTTTCACCCAAGAACACCGTAGCGGATTGAGCGATATTGACGAATTTTTTAAAGACATTTTTTACAATGGTAGAACCTCTGAGCAAAGTTTAAAAAAAACCGAATCGTAATTACTGGCACCTATAGGTCTGAAATAGGTGCAATAGGTCTGAAAAAGTAATCACTTCGTAACACCCTATCAGATTTACCGATATTAACTAAAATTTGCAAAGATTAAGTTTTTCAATGCAGAAAATTGAACGCCTAATTTGAAAGAAATCGGATAATTATTTGGGCGTCTCAGTAAGGATGCACTTTTTCATTTTAAAATAGAATCACGTATGTTTTGAGATAGCTGTGATTTTTTTATTGGACAGACATGTTCCGATTAATTATGGGATTATGGAATAAATGTCCCCGTGGCTCTAATGACAGGCCATTACTCTTGTCATGCAATTTTCCAGGACTTTTTTTTATAGAGATGTGGCTGCATCTCACCGATGACGCGTTGGATCTCGGATTTGAGCTCAGGAATTTTTTCTGGTTTATTCACATAATCCCGAGATTTTACAAAACCCCAAAGAAAGAAATCGCACGTGTTAAATCGCATGATCTTGTTGGCCAGTTGACATCATAATTTCTTCGGACAATTTGTTCATTAAATCGTTGCAACAATAAATCGATTGTTTCATGCGCGGTGTGGCAGGTGGTGCCGTCTTGCTGAAACCACATGTAGTCCAGATCCACGCCGCACAGTGTCACGGCAGTGGCCAAAAATGATATAAGTGAACATTAAAATTTTATAATTGTTTTTTCTTTATTTACAAGTAAACACTTATATTAGATGAAATATAAAATTTTTTCTGGATATGTGGACTAGATTTTGTTTTATAGAAGTTCAATTGTGATAGTTGTTAAGCCTGTGGTACATCATTGCCAAATGTAGAATTTTATATATTTTTGAAATGCTGTTATTTCAAATACATAATGTAACTGTCGGTATAGATTACATATAAATGTCAAATTTGAGTTGCATTTAATATGGCAACACTGGTTTTGTTGACAAATATGTATCACATGGAAAGAACCGTTAGCTGAAACATATGTCTACAGATGTGTCAAAGTGAATGTGAACCGCATGTTGTGAAGACTTAAAAAAAAAATACATCAAAATACTACTCTAATTTTTGGATATTTAGTTCACAATAGTGTGTATTTAAACATATCTAAATTTCAACTGCGCCAGAGTGCGCTTTTATTTTTTATGAATATTTTTCAGTGTCTACTCCATTGAAGATACGCGAATTATTCAATATATGGTTAGAGGTGAAGCACAACAAAAACACCATAATCGAGTGTAAAATAAAAGAATTTGTGGAAAATCATTTGGATCGAGAATTAGACGACTCTGAGAAAAAAAAAATTCACTTTACGCTTTGGAGATTTAGCAGTAATTGGAAAAAATATGGACGGAAAAAGGCTTCGTTTGAAAAAGCCTTTAGTAGCTGGTTGGATAGTGAAATATTGCATGGGGATCCAACTTCTGCTGTAAGTTATTATCAGTTCTTGGCATCAATCAGAGATAAAACAACTCTATTGTTTTTTTAGGAACCAAGTTCAAGTTCTGTTAAAGGTAGGCCACATTTGTCTTTCGACCAAGCATCACATCGAACTAAGCGAAGACGTGTTGATGAACTTGTTGCATCAACATCTGCAGAACTATCAACATCTAACAGTGGAACTATTTCAGTGGAAAAGGCGCTCGCATTGTACGTGGATATGGATCTCTCTTGTAGGCAATACAATATGATGAGAAACGTTGTGAATGCTGCGCATAAAAATTGTTTTCCGTCCTATTATTCCATCGTAGAAGCAAAAAAAAATTTATTCCAGATGGAATTAAAGTTTCAGAAACGGAAGCACATGTTCCATTACAGGCAATTTTGGATAAAACCGCAAATAGCACTTTAAATAAGTTGGAATTTGGTGCGGAAAATAATGTTATTTTAGAGTGCAAGTGGGGATTTGATGGCAGTGGCGGCCATAGCATATACAAACAAAAATTTGAAAGCCAAGACGCTACTGACGAGTTTTTGTTTGTTGCATCTTTCGTACCATTGCGTATCATGGAAGACAAAAATGACAAAATTTTGTGGCAAAACAACAGACACTCTTCTCTTCGGCTATGTAGACCTCTGAAAATTTTATTTACTAAAGAAAATTCAGAGCTTATAATGAAAGTAAAAGACGACATTCATCGTGAAATTGAACAATTAACAACATATGTCTATAATAATGATAAAAAGAAAATTAAAGTTCAGTATCGCCTAAAATTAACGATGATCGACGGGGCTGTGTTAAATGCTATACATGGGCATAAGAGTTCTGCGACTTGTGTTTTGTGTGGAGCTAAACCTACACAAATGAATACAGAATTAGTTCTTGTAAGAAATGTCAACGAAAATTGCTATGAATATGGGTTATCTACCTTACATGCGTGGATCAAATTTTTTGAATGCATTGTTCACATTGCATATAAACTACCCATAAAGTCATGGCGTATAGTGGATGAACAAAATAAGCGAGTAGTGGCGGAAAATAAAGAGAAGATTCAAAAAAAATTCAAGGATGAAATAGGGCTTATTGTAGACATGATTAAAACAGGATATGGCACTTCGAACGATGGTAACACGGCCAGACGTTTCTTTTCAAATATTGAACAGGCGGCTCAGATAACAGGTGTTGATAAAACTTTAATAAACAACTTTTCTGTTATATTAAGAACATTGTCTAGTGGACTGCACATAAATGTGACAAACTTTGAAAAGCTACTAAAGGAAACATTTACTTTATATATTAAGCTATACCCCTGGTACTACATGCCTGTTACTGTGCACAAAGTTTTAGTTCACGGTATTACTTACATCAAGTACTCCAATGTACCAATTGGAATGTTATCAGAGGAAGCCATCGAGTCCTGTCACAAAGTAATTCGAAGTAATAGATTGAGGCATACAAGAAAGACGAGTAGAGTTGACTCCAATAGGGATCTAATACATTACTTAATTCTGCAGTCAGAGCCTGATATTTCGATGAACAGTCAAAAAATAAAAATAAAAAGATACGATCTTAATGAAATAAAGGATTTTGTTTTTGTGGAAAATGAAAGCATAGTATCCGAGGATGATTTATGCAATAGTATTGATGTTGTAACATTTGAAGATGTAAGCGATGATAATAGTTAATAAGATATACGCATGTCTGGAACTAAAAATAAAGATATTGTTTTTATTAATAAAATCTTTTTGTTATTAATATAAAATTTGTACTGTTTTTTTAATATTTTGCATAAAGACCAATATAATTTTAAATTAAATATAATAAACTTATATATATGGGAGGATATATGGGAGGTATGCGTGTCCTTTGAGATAATTGCATATAACTTAACACAGTTATCAATAATATATTAGAGACAAATCGAGTCAAATATAGTTCAATTCCACAACAATTTTGGAAAATATAAGCATTTTTCGTTTCAGGATATATGGGAGGTATGCGTGTCCTTTGAGATAATTGCATATAACTTAACACAGTTATCAATAATATATGAGAGACAAATCGAGTCAAATATAGTTCAATTCCAACAACAATTTTGGAAAATATAAGCATTTTTCGTTTCAGGATATATGGGAGGTAGGCGAGTCCTTTCACCGATTTTCACAAAACTTCGTTTTTTTTTTTCCTATGTATAAAAGCAATGTGTACCAATTTTCATCTATCTATGTTAACTCCTTCTATTTTTGGCCACCGTTTGTATGAAATCACGACACTGTGCGCCGTCCAGTTGAGACCACAAGAACTTCGTTATCATGTTCCTTTACCAAACGCCGTTTACAATCACTGCAATTTCGGCCTCATCTTCAAAAAAAATAGGGCTCAAATGGCCTGACCAAAATCCGCACCAGACAGATGCTCGTTATGGGTGGATTTGTTTCTCATGGATTGAATGAGGATTTTCTGGGCCCAAAATTGAAAAATTTTTTGTATTCACGAAGCCATTTCAAATGGAGATGCGCTTCATCGGCGAAGAAGAGTCTTTTTTGGAAAAATTGGCATTGACTTCACTTTGTTCCATTACAACATTCCTTACAGAGTATAACTTAAACTTAATCAGGCGGTTACTATGGAACAGCAGATCGAATAGATAGTAGGGAAATGATGTCGAATGAGAGACCAAAGAATACATAGAGATTATAGAACATGCAACAAACTAAGCTTAAATAGTGTTTGATTGATACTAATGACAGCTAAATTATGTTCTATGTTCTTTGCATCGAGCAAAAATACGCATTCCCTTTTATTTGTGTCCGTTTATGTCCAACCAAAGACTAAATTACAAAAGCTACTACCTCGTTGTCATCAAGAGATCGTGAAGAGAGGGATAGCGGCTCTTGTATAATTCTCTATGACCTAATACGAGTAACAAAGTTTTACTTAATAATATCCAAAATGGACACAACAATTTCCAAAAATTTCTATATTCTGTATAGAAATTCTATTAAATTCAGTTAAGGCTCAATTAATACATTCACTAGCCGAATTGTTAGATGTGTGTATCGGCAAATTAACAGAACTATGACGCAAAAACCTGGTGGAACATTGAAGGTTATTAGGCCCAATAATCCAGGACAATCAATATATTCACAACCTAATTAATAAATAAATTAATGGGATGCTTACTCGATTTAGGAGTCAAGACTTAGACCTCAGTTTACCTCAATTTCAAAGGTATGTATGTCTGCTTGATACATCCGGTGTAGAGCTTTTTGAGCCAGGGCACCAAAATATAATCCACAGACATTGCTCTTCCTGGCGACTTCAAAGGTTTGAAAGTCCCGAGAATTCTATATTCGTTAACAATTTCACTGGTACCATCCGATAGCTGTACTTTAACAAAATCTCCAACTGAAGTATCAAGTTCACCCTCAGAATTGTTAGGGAAATGTGTATCCAGTAGCACCCGACGTGACTGTTCACTGGATGTCGTTCAAGGACCATCACTTTTTATAATGTACCCAATAGTACAAGGTGTTGCGGCCAAAATTGTTCTAAGCCTGGAGGCTTCGGATGAATTTTCCATATTGCTGCAGAAATCTATCCAGTATTTATTTTTAGCTGTCCTTAACTCACGCTCTTGTATTGCTTGAGTTCTTCTTTATATTTATCCCAGTCCTGTTGTGCCCTTGTGGACTTTGCCTTATTAAAGAGCTTTCTACATTACTTGCTCAGTTTAATTAGACGTGGCGACCACCAAGGTTGCCGCTGTTTCTCCCTGAGTAGTTAGGGGCTGATGTGACTCGCTTGACCGTTGTATCTATGTCCTTAAGTTCAGGTCTATTTGGAATGGACCTGTTGAAGGTGTCTCTAAATTTTCCCCAGTCTGACTTGCGAATATTGCGTGGAATGACGGCATTCCAATTACGCAAAATCTAATATATCGATGGTCGGAAATGCTATGAATATCCAAAACTCTCCAAACAGATATTTTCTCGCTTGTGCTCACATAAACAAGTGTAACATTGAGGCCCTCTTGCATATTGATAGTAACGAAGGAAGGTTTGTTCCGTATATTTTAACTATACAAGGATTTGAATCAGAATAAGTTCCATAAGTAACTCACCACTTTAGTTGTTGTCAGTGCTTCCCCAAATGTGGTGATGTGCGTTCACTTCGCTGCACACCGTCAGACCCTTTATCGTTGCTTTCGCCGCTTTCGCCAGTGACTATAAGACACAGGTTGGCGCTTCGACGGGATACCGAGGCGAACAACAGTGGGAGTAACCTAACCCCAGACTGGCTGCTACTACATCTTCGCTACTGAAGGAGGGAAGAAGATAAGACAATCACTACCTTGATGCAGCTTAAACCCATATGTCCTAAGACCAGCCACCATATCCCTTCTCACTAATGGCTCCGGGATTAGTACCAGATCTGTTCCTCCTTGAGTCTGGAGGTCTTTTAGGGCAGTGGAGGTTTAACCTCCGAGTGGGGGAGGTTTATCTGCAGAAGCCGGATCATTGCCAGGTTTTGCATTCGCCGTTACAACCGCCTCGTCGTCGGTGTAGCCAAGAAGCTCATCTTCAACTGGCTACTTATTAAGTTCCCGATTAAAGTCTGCGAAGTATCTCGAAGGTACGAGCCCAGGACAAATATTCCCAGAGGTGTGTTGCCAAACCAAAAGAATTGTTCTCAGAAGAGTGTTGTCAAACCAAGAGAAGTGTTCCCAGAGGAGTGTTGCCAAAACAAGAGATGTGTTCCCAGAAGAGTGTTACCACACCAAGAGAAGTGTTCCCATAAAAGTGTTGCCAAACCAAAAAGGTGATGCTCAAGCTAAGAGGAATGTACTTAACGGGAGATTCAGTGGATAGTAGTTCTGTAAATCAAATTACTTTGTAAACTAAAGATTAATAAAAAAATCAGAATTTTTACCCCTGTAGAGCGAAAACTAGTCAGAACTGTTTCAGAACGTTTGGTGGGTCCTATCGAAAAAAACCCTGGATGTAACTCAAATTACCTCAGCCTTTGACAAACCCACTTTATGTAAGTAATGTAACGGCAATTCACAATATCTAACTATGAAAAGGATGTAACAATGATGGAGTGTACTACTGATGGTGAGGTTTCTTTGGATGAACCTCTATCAGGGTAAAATCTAAGGACCTAAGGAGAAAACCCTACATGAGTTAGTGGATACATATATAGATCGTTGGCAGATAAGGAGTACACGATTGTAGACTTTATTTACATAATGAGAGGGATCTAACAAGACAGACGTGGCCGATATTGGACAGGAGAACACCTATGAACCTTGTTCTCTACTCAGACCTTAGTTATATCAGGTTCGACGGAACACTGTCTGGTTGGTTAATATGATACAATACTAAAGATCAGAGCTAGTGCATTATGTAGAAACTGTAGCGATGAGTAAGGGAACAAATCTACTGAACAATTTATCTGTACGAACAGGAGGAACAGTGGGCATCAGTAGTATTTATAATGTCTTGACCGGTACATAATGTGCAAATGCATTGGTTGTAAACTTATTAAGCAAATTAACATTTCAGTAGTAAATAACTGAGATCTCCTTGTTTCCAACTATTTTAGAATCAAGGACAAAAGTTCCACAGTTATTCAACTCGAAAGTGTCTAATGTGTCTAAGAGAACATCTGTAACATTAAATTTAAATCGAGGACGGCGACATAATATACAAACTGGGAGAAACCCTTAGCAGTTGGAAACATCCTTCTGCGTTCGCTTTTATACATATATAATTCCGCAGAAATTATGATGAATGTTCAAACACTTGACAATGCAACGCAGGCATTATCCTGGAAAGCAAACGATAAGTGTTTGTCGCTTGTTTGATGGCGCACAGTCAAAGGATGTTCGAGATGCACATTGCACAGGGGTTGGATACGCGTACCTAACAAAATAGGACTAAATGATGCTGCATCATATGAAACAAATGGGACGCGGGAGTGTTTGCATGTTTACGAATGCGTGCGAGAGTTTGTAGCTCCAGGCCATCGGCCTAAATGGAAAATAATGATACAGCTACCAAACAAGGACTCCGGAGAATAAAAATTTAAGTAAATTACAACGCATTAAATTTTGGCATACGTTCACATGCTTCACTTTCCTCCCTCGGCAAACATTTGAGCATGGACCAAGAGGGATAGATGGCATGATGTTTGATTGGAGGAGTGGTTGAAATGCAGCACGGGTTTGCAAGCAAACGTTTAAATAATGGGTCATGTTTCAGGTTTGCGTTAAGGTCTAGAAGAAAATATTAAAAGTGTCTCAAGCACTTTTATATTACTATCTATGCATGTTGGTATCAGAGCAATAAACATTTTCAGGATATTCATTATGGGATAGTAAGATCCCTAGACATAAAACGAGAGATATTCCTGAAAATATGAAGGAGTGAGCTCTGTATTATAAAACATATTAATCGCGGTTTACAGAATTGTTTCGGTTTCGAAAAGCAACGTTTCACTCGATATCGCCGCCAACAACAAGCCAGTTGATCACCACTGAATCAATTAAGAGTTGGTTACTATAAATAATCAAACCTCAGGTAACTATTGAACCCTTACCAATTTGCGAATAAATTTTCCACAGTCAAGAGAACAGAGAGTGTTACATATGACAACGCTGCAGTCAGATGTAACGCTACCTACGACGGAATAGCAAAGGTAGAAGAGAGTCGATCTATGCTGTATCTAAATGCATAACTCAGTAGAAGATCGAGCGCGAATGAGAGGATTGAAATATGCAGAAGATAAACAAAATCCTAAAATTCTACATAAAAATAAGTCCAGAAAACAAAGTGGACTGCAATCATGTTACAAACATGACAATTGCTCGAAGATTATGACGATGACATTGTTAAACCCTTAGTTTTAATGGTTCAATTATCCAGACCAGCAATTTGAAGCTTCCACACTAACATAGTTCTCATAAACCATAAATTGCTAAACCGCACATCAAATGGGATATCTGGAGCTTCAAACTCTTTAAGCCTCCGGAGTCCGACATGTCATCACCAGAATAACTTAAGGCAGTGAAAGATTTACTGAATGCTTGGCTGATGAAGTCATACATTGCATGTTAAGACTTCAGGTATGTAGCTATAGCATGGATAAACACAATGGTATTTTCCCCCCAAAGCGGGGTAGACTAATTCACTGCTCCCAAAGACTTTAGGGCCATAGGCCTGTCATCGTTCACATAGTAAACTCTCAAATAGCTGATTGTCGACAATGTATATTTTTTGCCATCCGGTACGTTGCATTCCATCTGCGAAGACTGCTCTGTGTCTACTAGTGAGATACAGAGAGGTATCATTAGCTGGGAACGAACACACGACAGTTGGCTTCCCTAACAGACCTCTGTAGAACTTACACCCAGAGAACTAATTGTTGGAAAAGAGGTTGTAGCAACCGTAAATTCAGCTGTTGCCATCGAATTTCGGTTGCCACAACCAAATTTAGTCCACACAACTGAAATTCGGTTGAAGCAACCTCGTTTCATAATCGATTCGATTGTGACAACTGAATCTTCAACTGTATTCATTCTGTCAGCTAAATTTTCTAAAATTTTGGTTGGAGCTACCGAATCTGGAATTAATTCGAACCCAACAGCCGAAATTGGTACTAAATTCGGTTGTAGTAACCGAATGTGGCACCATTTCAGTTGCAGCAACAGCATTTGTCATCAATTCGGTTGTAACATTCGAATTTGGTATCCGTTCGGGAGCAATAACCGATTTTAGCCTTAAGTCAGTTACAACAACCGAATTGGGCATCAGAAACAGAATTTGTAATGAATTCTGTAGGTACAACCGAATTAATTTTAAATTCGGTTACCACAATATAATTCTATGCATTTCAAATAGGGCTGCGACATCGAAAAACATCGAGTACTTTTTACATCGATGTTTTAGTGCCGATGTTTTTCTTTTTCCAACATCGATGGTTTTTATCGATGATTTTCTGTGTGACGATTGTGACAAATTGCCTTAATATAAGGAAATATAAACGATAAAATATAAATATAAACTCGAATTGTTTATATTTGCCAATTTATTCGCCGCCAGACGCCAACCACCACCATTATGTGTAGCTGGTTATACATGGGATGTAATGGGAAACTATTTATTTTAATCAAGTTTTCTAGTTTTTCGCCTTTATATCGTGGAAAAGGGTGATTTATATGTTGATAACACATATCTAAAACAGAATTGCAGCAAAAACAAAACATCGGCAAAAGCATTGATGATCGAAGAAACATCGACGTTTCTGCCTGACTCAGATTGTGACCAGTGGTGCAAATTACCTCTTCTGTTTCAATTTTGGTACCTCGATTTCTAAAAAAAGTCACCAAAAATTAAACATCCCCATCAGCATCGATGTTGGAAAACATCGATGTTTTGAGGTCGATATTTTATCGACATCGATGTCTCTTATTTGAAACATCGATGTTGTAAAACATGTTGTAAAACATCGATGTTTTGACGTCGATGTCGCAGCACTAATTTCAAACCTGACGTTTAAAATTATATATAGAAATATTATATCAATATCAAGATTTTTTTGTATTTACTAACAAAGGTGAGTGCAAATATTGTAATTATAGTTTGTCTTAAAACGGATTTTTTTTGCTGAAAATGCTCAATAAAATATCAATGGTTATGAAATTTTTTAAGGTCGGGCGTTTGAGATGTGCTGAAATCGTCTGTATATAAAACGGATTAGGTAAACCAACAGATATTACACGTCGGAATTGGTGCGATGGCCCGTGATGTCTGGGACATCAAAAAATTCGGAAGTGACAGGTATATCAAATGTATTACTGTCAAGAATACCCTATATAAATGACTTGTTTTTCTCGTTTTGTAAGTTTTTTTATAAGAATTCTTGAAAATAAATAATGAGTTAATAATTAAAACAAATTTCAAAATTCATTTGTGAAAATATCTAAATTCGGTTGTAACAACCTCTAATTCGGCTGTGATAACCTCTAATGAGGTTGCAACAACCCCTGATGAGGTTGCAACAACCTCTGATGAGGTTCTCGCAACCTTCAATGAGGTTGTGTCAACCTCGAATGACGTTACGGCTAATTCGGTTGTCTCAACCAGATTTTTCTGTGAGTGTAGTGGAAAAGTTTAACATGAGACATGTCACGACCGAATTGGGTACCTTACCTTGCGTTTACACGAGACACGGGAGACTGTTGTCATTGACTATATGTATTAGTTTTCAAAGAAGGGAACAAACAGTTATGTACCGTAGGCATCCAGACAATTATAAAGACAATACGCTCTTAAGCACAGTCGTCAGTGGCGTTTCGTGTAAATTCAATATCATTTACCTAAATCTACAAATACAAATACATTTTTCCAAATTGTGTGGTCCTTTTCGATTACACAGGTCAACAGTTGAAAAGGTGCCGAAGAACTGCAACTAGTTTTTAGCTAAGGGCCTTGTACTTATTACATAAATAGCAAACATTTTGATTTTCTACGCGTAGTTTTCTAGATTTTTGCGGATTCAGAAAAACTCAAATTTAAAGAAAAAACAGCATTTATTTACTTTATTTTACATTATTACTAACATAAAAACTTTCTTTTTCGCGATTTTCGTGAATAAGGGGTATTGGGAGAATCACGCTGCATACCCCAGCAGTAGTCAGCCATCATATGCCGATCCCATCGGCCTTGGTATCTCTCTTCCATAGTTTTTATGTCCTGGTGAAACCTCTCGCCTTGTTCTTCGCTATAAGATCCAAGATTCTCTGGAAATTGGTCAAGATGACTATGGATGTAGTGCACTTTGATTGACATATTACATCCTAGGTTTTTAAACGCCTCTAGCATGTCATTTACGATTTCAGAGTAGTTACTTGACCTGTGATTGCCAAGAAAGTTTTTAGTAACTTCAACAAATGAATTCCAAGCAAGTCGTTCCAAATCGTTCATTGAACTTAAAAAATCTTTGTCCCTTATTAAAATTCTTATTTGTGGGCCATCGAAAATGCCGCCTTTTATCTTTTCTATACTCAGACCAGGAAATTTTTGAGTTATGTAAGAAAAACATTGGCCATTTTTATCTAGCGCCTTAACAAATTGTTTCATAAGGCCTAGTTTTATGTGCAACGGGGGCAATAAAATTCTATCTCTTGAAACCAAAGGTGGATTAATGATATTTTGCGTTCCCACCTCCATCGTCTCACGTTCGGGCCAATCTCTTTTATCCCAGTGTTGATGCTTGGCCCGACTGTCCCACAAACACTAACAACATGGGTATTTGGTGAATCCACTTTGCTGTCCTAATAAAAAGTTGACCATTTTTAAGTCAACACAAATACTCCAATGATGTTCGTCATATTTGATTTTTTGCAGCAAAAGTGAAATATTTTGATATTCTTCTTTTAATTTTGTTGAATGGGCAATGGGAAGTGAACCATATTTGTTGCCATTGTGTAAGAGGACACACTTAAGGCTTCGCTTACAGCTGTCTATGAAGAGGCGCCATTCATTTGGCTTGTATTCTGGAAGACCCATTGCGAGAATAAGACCTTGTACATCCGAACAAAAAACAATGTCATTTTCTGACTGAAAAAATTGTAGCAAATCTTTCTCTCTTTTACGATAGAACGTGACTTTTGTACCTGACGATAAACATTTTTTTTCTTTTAATCTAGAAGCCAATACCTCTGAAGATTCTTTAGGAAGTTCAAGATCCCTTATCAAATCATTTAATTCTTCCTGGATAAAAGTTTCTGGATTTGAAAACGATATTTCGAAATCACTGTCGCTATTCACTTCATTAAAGATTTCTTCAGGTGATTGTTCACGTATTGAACGAAATGTTGGAACAGGCACTTCCTCCGAATTGGGTAAAGGTCTTCTAGCAGATTCCAAGTCTGGATAAATCATTTTTTTTTGTTAATGCCACGCAAACTTACACAGCAGAAGTAACAGTCATTGATATGATTTCTTGGTTCCCTCCATTGCATGGGCACTCCGAACTTCATACGTTTTCTTTCACCACTGACACACTGTCTCAAGTGTTCATAGCACATTTTGCAAACAATTTGGGGTATCCACGGCTTGTATTCATCCCTAATTTCCATGTTAAAGTATAAAAAATATGATCTTTTTATGAAATCTGATATAGGTTTTCTGAACTTTTTAGCTGTGAATTCGCCACAAATGTAACAAAACCCATTTGGGTCATTGGAACAACTTCTTCGCGATGAGGACATTGTATTAAACTGATTTTATTTATTCAAATAAACCGATTAGACTAAAAACAAACACTCACAAGTTTTGATTATAGTGAATATTCAAAATTGACGTTAGATCAAAAACTACACGTAGCAAAAAAAAAATTTAAATATTTTCAGTATTGTCAATGAACACCTAATACAAAACCACCAACGGTATCTCGGCACCAAACAGTTTTTCTTAATTTGTTGACCTGTGTTATGTTTAGCTCTCTTTTTTCGCAAATTACAACGAAACTCCACCGAATTGGCCGCTTGGATAAAGTCATTTGCCGAATTTACTGCCTTTGAAAAATCAGAGGCAGTGACGAAAGCAATGCAGGCATGGACTAATGACGTATAGAGTAGACAACTCTCTCAGTAAATTGACGATATGTGATGTGTTGCAGATGAGCGGTTGGATGTTGAAAAGTGTTGCTTTAATAATACCAGATAGAGGCAATTACTCTAACCAACCAACAGTGAATCAGCAACATCATTTCGTTCTGAGTGTTAACATTTTTGTGTAAATGCACTATAAAAAGTCCAAATTACGTTTGGTTGGTCGATTGGTTGGTTGAAAAGGCTGCAAGGCAGCACGCTGTCTAGCACACTTAGGCTAAATAAGCCCATTGTGATACCTGCAGTCTCCTCTATAGCAACTATTGACTTGTTGTCTAGCCAATTTATCCTACATATCCTACATATAACTAAATGTGTTCCGAATATCCTTCGTCGTTTCCTCGTGCTCTTCCATGCAGCATCTACAAAGAGCGGAGTTTCTATGTCCCAATCTTAGGGCGTGTTTTCCTACAAGACAATGTCCCGTAAGTGTTCCTATCACTGTGGATAACCTGCCTCTCGGCAAGTTAAGTAGTTGCCTAGTCCTCTTCCGGTCCACCTGTGGCCAGAGGACCCTGGCTTGTTTGTTGAACTAAGTCTCCACTTGTCCTTGAACATATTATCGGCCCACTGCCTGATCTGCAAACGGCAGGTAGAGATTGGCATACTAACACCTTCTTTTGTCGGAAGAACCTGTGCCGTAGTGCCCTGTTTAGCTAACGCATCCGCTACGCAATTGCCTGGAATGTCGCTGTTTCCCGATTCCCAGATGAGGCTGATGTCAAAATACTTTGCCATCACCCTAAGTGATGAGTGGCATTCTTTAACCGTCAGAGACGTGGCAAACATGGCTTCCAGGGATTTTATAGCAGCCTGGCTTTCTGTGTAGATACATATTCTCCGGAGGGTTGTGACACTACCTTTCAGTAGTTCAGCAACCTCCAGTATGGCGATAATTTCCTCCTGAAATACACTACAGTGATCAGGCAGCTTGAAGGAGATATTTACATTTAGGTCCGGTGAATGGACCCCATAGCCTACTTGCTCGTCCAACTTGATCCATCCGTGAAAATCTGATACTACTGGTATCCCGTTCCAGTGCCTTTTCCCAGGTATTCCTGTTCGGAATAGAAGTCCTTAGATTTGTCGCTGGTAGAAAGTAGGGGATACAGTAGTCTGTTTTTACGGGAATAGAGTTGATCCGGTGTAGTAATTCGCGTGTCCGGAATGCCCCAATATCAAAAGCCACAATCTCTGATTCTCATCTGGGATGTAGCGGCTGCCGATTTGGCCATGATATCAGTAGTACATATGTTCAGGATAGCACTAAGTGCAGTGCCTGCCGTAGTGCCCATTGCCGCACTAACGCTAATCAGTGCTGATCTTTGAATTTTCATCAAGGAATTCAGAATATACTTCTTTTGGAGGGACCTCCACCAAACTACGGTGCCATAGAGAAGTATTGGTCTGACTATTGCCGTATAAATCCACAAGGTGATCTTAGGAGACAGTCCCCAGCGCTTTCTATCGCCCCTTTACAGCAGTAAAGAGCAACAGACGCCTTTTTCACCCTCTCATCCAGATTCGGATTCCAAGACAGTTTTCTGTCGAGAATTATCCCCATAACATTTATGCGTAAATGCACCACAAATATATACTAACAATAAAATATAAAAAAATCCAAAATACGTTTAAATTTTATAGTTTTTCATAAAAACGACATGAAAAATTTAAGTCGACAATTTTGTAACTCCACCTGGTGTAAATCAATTTACGTCAAATAACTCTATCTTTCCGATCGCACCACGATTAGTATGAAAGGGAATATTAGATGAGAAGAATAGCAGCTCTATATGACATTATTCTATGAATGAAAGAAGTTTGAGTGGATTAGTAAAACACTTTGAATGCATTGCTATCATCTCCGAAAAATAGTCTCGTGTAAACGCCAAGTTAATCTTTACCAGGCATGTCAACAGACACACCACACGAAGGGGCATTTTTTCTATTTTCATGGATCTTTTTTACTCTGGAAAACTTCGGGGGGTGGTAAAATCAGTAAATCACGTCAAACATGATAGTTTACAATTTCAGTTAAACATTTGTCTCTACAGTTTCGCTTAATATATTTAGACGTATGTAATACCAGGAAAAATATTTTTGGAACAGGTCTTTGCACAGAGCACCCGCGATGCACAATGTCATCATTAGATAGTGGTGCATGCGAGGTGGACTTCTGCATATATTGACAACAAGCGATATCTTATATGCTACTATCCGTCGCACCAGCACCGAATAAATCTAGTGAATAATTTGGCAGTCTTTGATTTTTACCACGTGCCTTTAACTGTGTCGGCTCTGCAACTAAACTTGTTATTCAAAATAAAGTCAAGTTAAACTCTACAAGCACAAAATCTGATCTTCGAAATGTCGTTATATTTCCGTTGAAAGAATGCATTTTTGAATGTGTTTACACATTATTATAATGTATTTGCCAACAATCATTTATATGTTCGCTGTTTCCAAGTATCAATATAATTCTACAATTTAATGTCAGCACGAATATGTTTGAAACAGATTTTTCCCCTTCTTTGTGTCGTATATAAAACTTTAGCTCGGTCTTGCCCAGGTTTACACTTAAGTCCTTAAGTTACACTAGAGACTGTCTCTTAGAAAATAAACTTAGTTTCCCATAACATCCCTTGAAGATGGAGGCGAGAGATCCTAACAACAACTGAGCTACAAACTTTAGCTCGGCCTTGCCCAGGTTTACACTTAAGTCCTTCAGTTACACTGGAGACTGTCTCTTAGAAAATAAACGTAATTTCCCATAACATCCCTTGAAGATGGAGGCGAGAGATCTAACTGAGCTACACACTTTTCAATTTTTAGACTCACTGATCAAGACTTTCAGTTTCACACCAAATCCAAACGATTTCGCATTAGGAATTTTAGAGGCCTCTTTTCTGCGGAAAATGTTCGGTGCCACACATACTATTTGTGGGAAAATGTAATAATGGATAAACTCTCGGACAGATTCGCTTCAACTTTCATAAGTGGTATGGAACATCTCAGTATGGATGGTATAAAATAGATTTCGGGTATTGTATGGATGTATTAAGTTGGTTGAGTAAAACTCCCAAATCACTTTGATTTTAGAAAAAGTTAGTCAACTTTTTATTATAATGTCTAGTATGCAAACAGTCGAAATTAGTTTCTAAATCAGCAACAGATCTTGAACTTATTCATGGACTTATTTTGTGAACTAAAGTGTTCGGCAAAATTGGCCGCCATAAACTTTGTAAAGGACCTTCAGAGGCCAAATATTGAAAGGAAAGTTGTTATTCTTCTTTTCAAAACCGCAGATTTTAGTATTTGTGTCTGGTCCTGGCAACCCTGGCTGGTGAAGTTAAACGTCAAAATAAACTTTCGCAAGCTTACGCAAATAATAAACAAAATTTTACGTAGTAAACAGACGAGGGATATACATGGCACAGCTGATCCACTATAAAGTAGGAAGTTGATAGAAAACAGAGTGGAGAGGCGAGAAAGCGATAGACAACCAGAAGCAAAATAAGTTTAAATAGTGTTTGATCGACACTAATGACAGCTAAATTATGTTTTATGTTGGTTGCATCGAACGAAAATTTTCGTCCATTTTATGTTCACCCAAAGAGTAAAATACAACAGCAACTTGAACTCGATGAAATGACCTTATACCTCGACGTCATCGAGAGTACCCAAAGAGAGGGATATAAACTCGTATCTATTTCTCTCTGGTAAATCTCGCAGAAGCTTATGGTGATTTCGTTTCTAAAAAATAATGTTGCCCTTGTATGAGGCGGCATTAAAAAAATGTTGCGTTTGCCCCTTCAAAGTTGTGCATTTTTTGGAGTGAGAAAAGAACATAGAAATGTTGCATTTTCTCACATCAGTATTCTTCATTTTGCCTTGTTAGCGAATTTTATTTACTCGCTTATCTACAATTTTGGGGTATATATGGAACCTAAGCGGTAATAAACAATTTTTAGCGACTCTAGGTACAAACTGGACGACATTGTACCAATATAATTCGTATTTTTTGTTATTCCCGCTAATCTAATGTTTCGACCACTTCTTTTGAGAAGTTAAGCGATTCTAACTGAAGCCGCTCCAAACAGCTTATCGCACCACACAAGAGGTACCAAAATGAGCTTAGCGAGGATAAAGAATACACACCAAATGACAGAAAGTTAGCAATTTTTCGGCAACATTGAATTACCACTTTTTGAATTACCACTTTTTTCACAAAGAAACACTAAAATGTACTTTTAGGCTAAAGAATAGAAAAAATTTTGAATTTTTTGTCAGAAACGAAATCACTATTAATTAAAAATTATTAATGTGTTGGAAAATGACGATGATATGGAGTGTGATAGTTGTTGTTAAACCTTCCGCTCATTGTGTACACACCAGTGATGATATTTGTAGTGAATAAGGACTTTCTTACCTCCTTTCGATTTTAAAAAGTCCCCAACTCCTTTTGGTCCAATAAGAGTACTTTCCGATTTGAGAAAATGTTATGTGAGAGGGATTTAAATGCAACACATGGCATGCATTGATTATGATAGTGATCACTCCGCAATTCAAATTATAACTTCCAATCAAGATGATACTAATCTATATTGCGTAGCCAATGACAATAGAAGAACCCTAGACTACAAGAATACTAATTGGAAAAAGTTTAGAAACACATGTAAAAGTATGCTTAAAAACGAGATCCCAACGCCAAATAATAGAAACTTGTCAAATCAGGAGATTGATCAACATTTATACAAATTAGATAAAATAATCACATCTTCAATTGCGAAAAACGTTCCTGAAATTAAAAAGAAAAGTCGTCTACAAACATTTGCTTCGTCTGCCATAATTAAAAAACTTCAAACTGAAAAAAACAAAGTTCTCTCGATTATTAAAAAGCATAACCGCTTAGAATTAATTCTACCACCGCATATTCTAAATCAAGAAAAGGCTAAAATTAAACTTTTAAAAAAACTTATAAACGATAATGTAAACCTACAGATAAACAAACGGAAAGAATTCGAACTGTCATCTCTCAAACCAGGTAATCCTCTTAAATTTTCGGTAATAAAGAAAAATTTTCTAAAATACGACGAGATCACCCTCAGCCACGTTAATGTGCCTTTCACAAGTGAGAAAACAATCATTAAGGCAGGATTTGTTCCTAGCCTTCTAGAAAAAGATAACGCCAAAAACTGCTTCATTGTCAAAGACGATAAATCTATAACCAATCTAATAGGATTTCATTTTCAATCAGTACACTCTGCGAAGCAAAATGTACCAGATAACACAGTGCATAATCAAGTTCAACAATGCTTCAATCAATTTTTGGACATAAAAAATAGATTTGATAGCATGAATACTACAATAACATCATTTAGCCCTTCTAAAATCGCTAATAGCTTGACAAATTCACAAACAGACATTGACAAACGAAATAAGTTATATTCTTTCTAATCTAAAAAATAAAGTATCATCAGGCATTGACCAAATCCCAAACATAGTCCTGAAGAACATCCCCTTCGAAATTCTTTCAGAATATTGCTCTATTTTTAACAATATGTTAAACAACTCTTATTTTCCTTCACAATGGAAAATAGCTAAACTAATTGTTATACCTAAAAAGGACAAAGACAAGAATAATTTAAATAATCTTCGGCCAATAAGCATATTGCCAACTATAAGCAAAGTTTTTGAGATAATCATAAACATAAACATTAACAAAATTATTGAAAATAATGGCTTGAAATGTTGCAAACAGTTTGGGTTTAAATATGGCCATTCGACAATACACGCAATCAATCTCCTGGTTTCAGAGGTAAATTGGAATTGGAATAAAAAATTCGTCACAGGTGCCTGCTTTATTGATCTTGAAAAAGCTTTCGATACAGTATGGTTGCAGGGCTTAATGGCTAAGCCTATGAGTTATAAATTTCCACTGAACATGATTACTCTTATTTACAATATGATCTTCGGTAGGAAATTCAAAGTTAACATTAATAATTCTGACTCTAATTTACTTTTTGATGTAGCTAATGGACTTCAGCAAGGTACTGTTAATGCACCAACTCTTTTCAGCTTATTTCTGAATGATCTATTAGTCACTATAGACAATATAATTGCTTTCGCGGACGACATCGTCATTTACTACTCCAGCGATAAAATAAAAGACTTAAATGAACATCTGCAAAATACATATAATATTTTGGAAAATTTTTCGTCCAACTGGCATCTCAAAATTAACATTAGCAAATGCGAGAGCATCCTGTTTCGTCCTCCCGTCAGCAAATGCAACAATAATATAAGAAAAGGTTGGAAACAGTTTAAAATAATTTCGAACATCTCTAACGAAGTTATTCCGATCTCCGAAAGAGTAAAATATTTAGGTATTTACCTTGACAAATTTTTATACTTTGACGATCACGTCAATCTTCAAATTGATAAAGCTAATAAAGCGTTTCACCTATACAAAAGAATGTTTGGATCAAAGATACTAGATAGTAGGTTAAAGATAATAATGTATCAAACTCTGGTAAGACCAATACTTTCATACGGATGTCCAATTTGGTTCAACATCTCTCCTTCGTATATGGAGAGATTGAGAAAATTTGAAAGAAAAATATTAAGATCTTGTTTATCCATGTATAGATCACCTAACAGCGAGTTCACTCGATATGTGTCCAACATAAAACTCTATAAAGCCGCAAATATCGAACGTATTGATAACCATATAATCAATTTAACTCGAAATCATATAAGCCGTTGTCTCAGTAACTCAGAAAACATACTGATTAAAGCTTCCTACTACGAGAGTGACGAGTATTTCAATTTAGCTATTTTAAATGGTTTTGCACCCCCCGAAACGTTCATCTACTTGGACAGAAAAGGATTTGTACAAAATACTGATAGCATTCCAATACTATATCATGTCTACAGAAGGGCCAACAACAAAATAATAAAGGAAAATATTTTAAACGTCTCCAATACAAGATACGATATATCTATATCTGACAGGGACAAATACAAATCTTTTTCAACCAGAAAGAAATGCTGTTGGCTTATTTCCTAAGGCAACCTATTTTTATCCTATCCTCACCTTTATCCCTGTCCTTTTCCCACTTCCTCCCTCCCATCATATAGGTTTATTTTATTATATTATTTTATCTTATAGAATTATCTGTGCACTGTTTTTGAACAATTTTCACTGCAGTCTAGATCAAAATTTAAATTTTACGTATTAATACTCATTAAGTTTCTTTGTTGTTTTTCTGAAAAGGAAATTGTTATTAATATTAATTATGAAACAGAGAGCTCGATTAGAGACTAGTTTTTAAGTTTAATCTATGTAAATTATATTTTTGATTATTTAAGTACATATATAAAAATAACTTACAAATAAATAAATACTCTTAAATGAAAAAAAAAAAAAAAAAAAAGCAGTAGGAATTGGATGAATTTTGATTTTATATGAATGGCCGATCTTGTCAAATTCAGCTGATCGAAACTGCCAAGACTGAAATATTTGTGTGTCTGAGGCTAAATAAAGCTTTCACTGCATTTACACCAAAAGATTAACTTTTGATTAACGTTTCTCCAACTTTTGTATCCCTCCCAAAAAGTAGGATTTTTCGAGGTCCATAAATTAGGCATTTGTTTGATCAATAATTTCATCGTTGGAGCTAAATCTCTTTCCACCGAGTCATTTCTTTAGGTTTAGAAATAGAAAATAGTCACTGTGGGCTAAATCCCGAGAATATGGTGGATGAGGTACCAATTCGTAGCCCACTTCGTGGAATTTTGCTATTGAGACTACACACGTGCGTTTCTGATCAATTGAGAGCAAACGCGGCACCCATCTTGCAGACAGCTTTATTAAACCCAACTGATCATTTAAAATCGAAACCACACTGCCATATGTAATGCCTGTGGCATCAAAAATCTCACGCACTTTAACTCTTTGATCGGCCAACACATTTCGATTTTTTCGACATTTCCGAGTGTATTGATCTCAATTGGCAGTCCAGAACGTTCAGCGTCATTTATACTTGAGCGACCACAACGAAGAACCAGATTGGTCACTTGGTAATAGATGGCAGGCACTCTTCTAGTGGAATGGATGTACGTGTGATTCGAGGTGCCAATATCGACTCGGATCATTACCTGGTGGCATGTGAAAGTTCGCACGAGATTGAGCAGGGCGAAAAACGTACGAAGCCGAACATGGGAAAAGCTGGATATTGACAAGCTACAAATACCGGAGATATCAATGTCCTATCGACAGAAACTGTCTCTCCTGCTACAGCAGAATACCCTTCCTCTCGAAGACCCAGATGCGCAGTGGAAGCACGTCTCCCATTCTTTGGAAATCGCTGCAAGGACTGAACTTGGCTATCAAAAACCGCGGAAGGATAAGCCATGGTACGACGAAGAATGTCGCATTGCAACTGATGAAAAAGACGCTGCACGTATGACAACGAAACAGTCAGTTACAACGCGTGCTGCTAGTGAGCGGTACAAGAAGCTGAGAAGGGAGCAAAACCAACTGTTTAGGCGAAAAAAATGGCAGTGGCAGCAGAGAGAGAGAGTGAAAGAACCGAAATGTGCAGGATGAATGGTGAATCCCGAAAGTTTTTCCAGAGGGCAAGAAGATCGACCAACGGGCCTAATAATGGGCTGCCCTCCTGCAAGGACGAGAATTGGAATCTGGTGACTGAGAAGCAGTGTGTGCTCAAAATGTGGAGAGACCACTTTTCAGCACTACTCTGAAATACGGTATATTGCTGGGGGAATCTATGCCCGACGATTGGAGTCTCAGTGTATTATGTCCTGTATTCAAAAAGGGTGATCCGTGTGTCTGTTCCAACTATCGCGGTATCAGTCTTTTATCTATCGCGTATAAGGTCTTGTCGAGCGTACTATGTGAAAGACTAAAGTCAATTATTAAAAACCTGATTGGACCTTATCAGTGTGGTTTTAGACCAGGCAAGTCCACAACTGACCAAATATTCACGCTACGCCAAATCCTGGAAAAGACCCACGAAAAGCAAATCGATACATACCACATTTTTGTCGATTACAAAGCTGCTTTCGATAGCCCCATACGGGGAAAACTGTACGAAGCTATGTCTGAACTTGGTATTCGGGCAAAACTGATCCGCCTCTGTAGAATAACGCTGACCAACACCAAATCACAGATGTCACAAAATGACATTTGAATCATGATGCAACTAATAGAGGTTGTGTTATAAGAACAACTCAAATGATTTGCTTTTCCTTCTGTTCATAATATGAAGAATCAAATTCAAATGTATTTCGTTTTTGTAATTTCCAGCTTACTTTTATTGTTGACAAACATTTGTGTTAACTTTGACATGGAAACAAAATATATTTTATTGTTGCCTTGATATATTGGCCGTAATACTGATATCACCTGTTAGAACAAACATCTCGATTCGAAGAAAACTGTTGCTTGCATTGTGAACGCCTTTTGAAAATGTTGCCTGCCTTGTGATTCCGGCTTAAATGGTCAAAACTGTATCAGAAAATAAACAAAAAAGATAGAGATTAAGCTGGAAGTAGTGCAAGCTCAGATCAAATATAAAAAATTAAATTAATTGGCAGCTGTCGTAGAATTGACCGAAACGAGAGACTATTTTCGGACTCAGAATGTAAACTAGGGAACAAGAAGAAACAAACGCAAATTTAAATTTTATACATTTCGAAATATTAAAAAAATTTAGGGAAATTAAAAAATCAAGTATTGATTAACTATTATGGAATTAATGAATTATGAATTAACTATTATGGTATCAACTTTTTGTCTTTGAATATCCATAGTAAACTTGAATGAGGCATATTTTGAAGAAAATGTGGATCCACAAAACGCACGTCTTTATTAAGTTTTTCACATTTCTTAATAAAAATTTCTTTGGAAACAGGGGATAAGTCCAGGCACAATTTTTGATGTAGATACAAGGTGGCGCAAAAGTAAACTTCCGATGTTTTTTGGCTGTAATTTAAAAAAAAAAATGAAAAACTTTGATTCTTCTTGTGGATTATTTTTATTTGGTCTTTTAATTTTTTTTACATCAAGTCGAGAATATGATGTCATGTAAATGGCCGCCGCTACAGTTTATTGTCATTTGAGCCCTTTTTATGGCATTTTCCATCACTTTGGCCAAAACTTCCGGCGATACGTCCTCACATTCTTGACGGATATTGTCTTTAAGAGCTGCAAGAGTCTGAGGCTTGTTGACATAAACCCGCGACTTCAAATCAGGCGATCTTGCTGGCCAGTGCAAATCGCCAAAACGGGAGATTAGGCGCTCGGGAAATGCATCCTTCAGCATATCGGTTGTGGCACGTGCAGTGTGTGCCGTTGCACCGTCCTGTTGGAACCACATGTTTTCCAATCCCAATTCATCAAGTTGCGGCAAAAAGAACTCGCTGATCATTGCTCTGTAGCGCTCACTGCGCTTCCATGACATCGACGGCGCTTCCATGACATCCTCGGCTACAGCAGCAATATTCTCTGCAGAACGGCTACTCCGGGGTCTGCCACGCCTGGCAGCATCTCGTGTTGTGCCAGTCTCTTCGAGGCGAGCGGCTAAACGTCGCAGTGTTTCACCAATAGGCGTTGGACGGCCAGGAAATCTGCGACGAAATTCACGTTGTGCCAAAGTCACCAACCGATTATTGGTCAAATAAATAGTCAGCAATATTCCGCGTTCTGGAGCAGTGTAGCGTAACATTGTTTATTAACGTGCATTTCGCATGTGTTTACTACACAAATGTCAAAACAGAACTGACATTAGGGGCCAATCGCAAAATTTATAGCATTTTCTGATAGGAGGATTACTTTTGCGCCACCTTGTAGTAATTTACACGTTTTGCGTACTAGTATAAGAATAAAAATGCTTACCTCGTGAGGCCATGCAGTGTTACTGTAGCCACACAGCGAAAAATCGTTCGAAGTTTTACTATACTAATTATACACATTCAGTTAGTGCACTATGTTTCAAACACCTAGTTTTTCCGGGCGAAATTCAAATTTCGAAACTATCCCTATAGCTTTGTTTTTTTTTTTGCCAACCAGTTCAAACAAATTGATACTTTTATTTTGAAAAGTAGAAAAAAATACTGTTTCAATTCAATTGATGTACTAGTACTATATGTTTTTGAAATGTACACTTATTGAGTTTAACAATATTATAAGGATTTGTTTTTGCAAAGCTAATAATATTTTTAAAGGAAAAATGGGAAAACCTTTATTTAAGTAGTAATTTGAAACACACGAAATGGGAATATATTAGAATATCTGTCAATTATTTTTCAACATAATCGGAGATATAACAGTAATTTACAGTGTCATAAATTTCTACGACTAATATGGATTTGCATACTTATAAGTCTCTGCATTCTCTAATTATTTCATAAGAAGAGTTTGAATTTCGGTTGAAGTATCTTATATTTTGTCGCGTTATAAAGTCTGCAAAAATCTCATAGTTCGTTTCATGGTGTAATCTTCGTGTAGGATACCTCCAATTTTTATGGTTAATAATTTTCAGACATTTGTTCTGTATTATTTGCAGCTTTTTTAGATGAGTTTTTGCAGCTTTGTACCATATAGGTGAGGGCATATGACAAAATTGGTCTTATCACACATTTGAATATTAAATTTTTGTTTTTGTGGTTAAGAAAAGATCGCCTGTGAAAGAGTGCTCTAAGCGATCTTAGTGACTTTATCGCTTTATCGCATGTGTCCTCGAAGTGCATGCCAAAGTTGAGTTTTTTTTATCGAGAATGACGCCTAGATATTTAACGTGATCCTTTATACAAATGGTATTGTTTTGGAATTGTAATTGCCAATTTGGGTTTCGCTTGTATGATTTGTTGTAAGGAAATATGATGGCTTGGGTTTTTCCATGATTCATTTTAAATTTCCATTTAGTGAAATAATTGGAGCATGCCGTTAAGCTTTTCTCCATTTTTTAAGGAGAGCGCTCGTGAGTTTACTCGATGAAATTAATGCAGTGTCGTCCGCGTAGTAAGCAACATCTATTTCCCTAGGTGGTTTAAAATCGGAGGTGAATATGTTGTAAAAAGGTCCAATGATTCCTCCAGCCCAAAAACCACACCACACAGTGACACGGTGAGGATGCATTTGCTTCTCGTGAATCACTCGAGGATTTTCCTCACCCCAAATGCGACAATTCTGCCTATTGACGAAGCCATCAAGATGGAAATGGGCCTCTTCACTGAAGATGATTTTAGCGACAAAATCAGCATTTTTTTTGGTAAAACAATTTCACAATGAGAATGCGTTGTTCATTCGTGTAGCGCTCCATTTTTACTAACCTCGTACCTTCTACTAGCAAACAATAACAATTGTTCAAATGTCAAACAATGACACTTCGAATGTTGCCTGATTTAAAAATTGCGTTCTTGTTGGGACACCCTTTACAAGAGTGGTGAGAGGACGCAACCTTGAGGAAGTCCTGCAGGGATGGATTTTGTGGATGATATCGAATTATTAACCGATACGACGAAGGTTCTCTTGCCTAGGAAATCAGCAACAATTTTGCTGAGGTATGACGGCAAATTGGTTAGAATAAGTTTATATATTAGCCCGTAATGCCAAACTGAATCGAAAGCTTTTTCGATATCTAAAAGAATTATCCCAGAAGATCTTTTGTTGTGGATCTGTGGATCTGATGGATGGTGCTATGTTCTCGTTTAAAACCAAATTGTTCTTTAGATATTATATTGTGTTCAGTGATAAAATCATTAAGTCGAAAATATATAAGTTTTTCGTAAATTTTTCCCAAGTTGCTTAACAGGTTGATCGGCCGGTTGCCGTTGGGATCGCTCTTGGGTTTATTAGGTTTGTGAACAGCAATAATTTTCGCTTTTTTAAAAAATGATGGAAAGTAGTTTAGTCGGATGCAACTGTTAAATATCGATACAAGAAATGTTATTGCTTTATCTGCTAGCCTTTTCAAAAGTATGTTAGGTATGTTGTCTAGTCCAGCAGATTTCGAATGCTTGAGAAGCGATAAAACATTTGACAATTCATTCGATGTTATAATTTCGACTCCGTCATTACATGGTGGTTCGGACTTTAATTTAAGAACAGTGGAATTGACTATTGCGTCTATGGCGTGGGAATTGTTTATCGTTAAATAATGAGCTTGTTCGAACGTTTCGGCTAACTTTTCGGCCTTTTTATTACCAGTTATGAGTTTTCCATTCACATCCTTCAGATCAGGTATATGCTTTTTACGTTTGCCTCTTAAATTTCGACTTAGAATCCAAAAACGTTTATCACCTGGTTTTTGCGGAATAAGAAATTATTCCACTGAGCATTTCTTCTGTCGGCGTAAAGTCTCTTATCTATAAATTTTGTGCGAAAAGTTGTACATTGACTGTAGAATATTGCTTGCTGGTAATTGGATGTTCTGTGTTGATTCCTTTTAAACTTATTTCGTGTGCCAATATATCTAACTACTTCTCTAGGAAATGTTACATCTTTAATATGTTTTACTTTGGGGGTGGAAGTGCCTCTTGCGGATAGAATAATTTCAACAAATTTGTTGATATCATTATCGATATCTGATATCGAACTATATGATTCAACTGTCATACATATATTTCTGTCTATTATTTGCTTGTAAAAAAAAAAAAAAAAAAAAAAAAATACTGTTTGACAGCGCGCAGTCAAGTCAAAGTCATTGTTCCCATACGTGTTGAAACAATTTTGTAAAATATCACTTTTTTATCGAATGTTTGAGCATTTATTGTGAAAAGTGTGTTAAAATTTTATAAAAACTTTGTAATGGAGAATAATCTGTCATGTAAGTACTTCAGATTGGTTTCATAAATTCCTGAAAATTTTTAAAATTTTTTATAAAAAATTAAATTTTTAACATAACGTTCAATCAAATGGGTTTTTTTCAAAAGTTTAATTTCATGTAAGCTTTTAAAAAAATGTTAACGTTTGGCAAACCAAATGTAAACATATTTGATTACATTTAAATGTGGTTCATTTACTACCATTTATCTCATATGGCGTAAAGTTGCGTATTCTGAATAATATCATTTTTTTGCAGATTCCTATGCTTTGAAAAAAATTTAACCTTTTGAAATTTAGTTAAAACAACCCTCAAAAAATTCAAAAAATTATATCCTTGCCCAATATGTTTTAAATATAATTGCTGCGTCTAAGATTGACGATGATTGCGAGAAATTATTGGTGGAGAGGTACGCCTTTTCTGCAAGTATTTAGAAAGAAAATGGATAAAAAGTGGAAGAAGAGAAAATCAGTTTCCAATTGACAACTTTTCATGGCTAAATAGGGAGATAACTTTCCAAATTAAAAAGCAGCTATTAAGAGTACTTCTTCCACTGTGGGACATCCAGAGTTTCCAGACGAAAAGAAAAGCAGCAGCGGAGCTTTCAACGGCTATATTAGGGCAAACTGATTTACTAGTACAAGCAGCAGCATCCACAGCTAGGAAGGAAGGAAATGCTAACTTAGCTGCAGTTGTTAAGGAAATCAATAGCAAGTCCAACAAGATTTTCCAAAATTAAAAAGATGTACTCAGAAAGTCAACCTAAACCAATTCCTCTTTCTGCAGTTGAAGCGTTAGCTTTTTTCATAGAAAACAGTTTCACAACATCACAGTATAACACAATACGTCGTGAAACTAAATCGAGAAACTGTGACATACATACATATATCCTCACTATAACCAAATTCTAGCTGCGAAGTCAAAATGCCGACCAGAAGGTATCAAAGTGACCGAGACCGTAGCAAGAGCTCCTTTAGAATCTGTTGTGTTACATACTGCCAATAGAATTGTTGAAATGCAAAAGGAGGTTTTTGAAGCCGTAATGGAATCTGAAAATTCTGATCATTTAAAATATGAGTTAATTTTTAGCGACAGATTTGACAGCGGCACAGGCCAAGCGCAATATAAGCAGATATTTCATACAACAGGCTCATCCAATAATTCTGACGCTTCGCTTCAAGCCACAACAATTATACCACTGAGACCCGAACTCTCAACTGGAACTCCTATTTGGAATAATAATTCGCCAACAACAAGGTTTTGTCGGCCAATTAAGTTGGAATTCGTTAAGGAAACGAATTAGTCTATTTTGAGAGAAGAATTGGACTTAAGAAAAGAAAGTGATGCTTTACAAAATTTACTTATACATATTGGCAATGGAAAAACGGTACAAATATCGTTCAAGTTATATCAAGTTAATAGATGGAAAAGTTTTAAATATTTTCACGGGGACTAAATCGACTCAAGCTTGTCCTATCTGTGGTACGACGCCAACGGACTTTCTTAATATAACTGATTATTCATGTGAAAGATTTCGTGCAAAAGAGTCCAACATCAAATTTGGGCTAAGTCCCTTACATAGTTGGATCCGTTTTTTTGAGTTCATTTTACATTTTACACAGAAGGTGTAAAGTAGAAAAATGGCAAATACGGTCAGAGGGTCACAAACTTAAAGTTTCAAAGAGGAAAGAAGAAATTCAAAATGCTTTTTGGAGGGAGCTGGGTCTTCGTGTGGATATGCCTAAAGTTGGTGGCTTCGGAAGCACCAACGACAGAAATACAGCCCGTCGAGGTTTCTCTAGTGATGTAATTTTCGCTGATATCACAGGTGTTAATCATAATCTAATTTTTCGCTTAAAAGTTATATTGATCTGTTTATCGTGTAACTTTCCCATAAATCCAAACAAGTTTGAAACATATTGCTTCCACACAGCAAAAATAATACAAGATTTGTATCGTTGGCTACCAATGACCTCCACTGTTCACAAGGTGTTAATTCATTCGAAGCAGCTTATAGAGAACACTATACTGCCAATTGGTGTTTTTGACGAATCGGCAGCTGAATCGCTCCGCTCCACAAGATTTATAAATCCGACAGATTGCATCATGCTCGCAAAATCAGCAGAACGGACAACCTGCTGGATGTTTTCAACAGAGCCTTAGATACATCCGATCCAATAATTTCGACAAAATACTTAAGCAGGCGCATGCAAGAACATAAATAAGCCTTTAAACCTTCCGCATGAAGTTATAGAGCTTCTAAGTTCCAATGATATAATTGAAAATGTGGATGAAGAAAACCACTACGAACAAGGCGAATTTTTATCCGCTAGTTCAATAAATATTTTGAGTCAAATGTGTCTAGAAAATGAATTGCAGTTAACTGATGCAATCAATTTCACTGAAAACTAAAGTAAAATAATTTTTTTTTTAATAAAATAATAATACTGAAATAACTTTTTCTTAGATTTATCCAAAAATGCCTGTCTTTAGCTTCCCTCTCAATATGGCCCCAAAAAGTTTAATATTTTAAAAGTTATTAATTTCGCACGGAAAAAGTAGGTGTTTGAAACATAGTGTAGTATAGGGACTATTCACCCACCAAAAACAAAGTTCGTTTCTGTTACAATACTTCAAAAACATATTTTTTGGAGTTTAAGATTTCTTACAAGATTGAGTATCATTCGCCGAAACTTTAGAGAGAATAATTACAGAATTTCCTACATCAACACTCTGTCATGTGATTAGACAAACATTCTCCACAGAAGGTGGGTGAAATAATCCACACCCCACAACACAACACACAAAATGCAACAACAACAACCTACAAATGCATTCCCCGACGTAGACGTCATCGTCCTGTTCTCAGTTATCGATCCACTCACTAGCTCACTCACCCCCACACACCCAACACCGACAGATGCTCAGCAAAAGGGGTGGCTGCCACACACACAAGGACCTTCTTGCTTTCGCAGCTTCGAAAATGAAATGGAAACCTCAAATACTTGTATTGTCGTACCACATACGATACAAAACAATTTCATTTTCTACACGAAAACTCTGGAATTGTGTTACAAATACAAATACTAACGAATAAACAGGATAGACGAAAAAGGAAAAGATTCGAAATCAAAAGGAAACCAACTGATGAAGCAGTAGTACGAGTATGTCCGTAGTAATGCCCACGCACACACATACATATATAGTTGAGTATGAGTATGTTGTACTTGTGTGGGTACTTCATGATGGTCTTCCACTGCGGTTCATTACGATGTTCGATGTTTACATTCTATAAGTATTTACTCGAATGTTTGTTTACTCGTATGGTTTTGTGTCCACAAACCACCTTGGTAACCCCCTTGTCGAAGACGAATTGTTGAGGGTGCAGGACAAAATCATCAAGCTGAGCTTTCAAACTTTACGGCATCTGATTGCACATACTGTATATACGAGGGTTGTTTAAAATCAATGGTCCGCATATGAAGGAGCAGCAACACTTTACGAATATAATTGACGATTTGTTTACTTTGTTTTTAATATGTAAACTGAGAATTTTGTATAAAATTTCGAATCGTAATTGAAATTTTGATATTTTTTGTCTTTATACAAAAGTTGTGAAATTTAGGTAAAAGAGTAGAAGAAGCCACCATTCATTGTGCTGCTGGAACGATTTTATTATAATATTGGTGTTACCCTAGTCTATTAGCGGATTTAGTTTCTAGGTTGGGCACGAACTGGAGTGGGACCAAAAGGATTTTTTTAAAAACTTCAAAAAGGAAAAATGTTGAAAGTAAAGTATTTAATCCTAACCAATCGTATATGAAAATTCTTGCATTAGTTAGTAATACACATTGTGCTCAGTTTTCCTCTATCTCTTCAATAGCCAAGACAGGGGTGATATAGCTGGATATTTGTTCGTCGAGGGAGAGAGGAAGAGATTTAGATTTAGAGAGAGGAAGAAATGACACCTATTAGCAAGCACAATTCTCCGCTTGATCTCAAGACTGTTTGTGCTTTTGATTACGCCAGGTCCGAGGTAAAAACAGTGTTTAGACGATCATACATGCTCGACGACCACATTCGACGACCAAATTTTTCATTTCGTTCACATCATCCTACCAAATAATCCGACGTAATTTTAACTCAGATGTTGAGCAGTAAACAACGTCGGATGAAAATCACGGTAGCGTCGTCAATTATTTTGGCAGTATTGAGTGCTGAAAACGACGAAGCAGACAATTTTAGTAAAAGGAGAGGGAGAATATGAATTCAAGACTGACACAAAAAACGACCTTCATTATCTTATTCCAGTCATCTTAGGGAATTAGAAGCAGATTCAACAATGGAATATAACAATTTTTTGAAGTAAATTTCTTACGACATCCAATGTTGCATTTTCATCGTGATCTTTGTACTTTTTAAGCAATTTTACTAGTTTTACTCTTGTAAACGATTTAATATCACGTGCTCCGTTAATATTGCGATGAGGCCTATTTTGAACAAGTGTGTCAACAAGCAAAATTGTCGGGTTTGGGCAGGGGTATCCACGACACAGCTGATCGGCTATGAAATAGTAGATTGATAGAAAACAGAGTAGATAGGCGAGAGAGCGATAAGCAACCAGAATCAAACCATGCAGCAAACTAAGTTTAAATAGTGTTTGATTGATAATAATGACCGCTAAATTATAGTTTATGTTGGTTGCATCGAACTATTTCTGTGGCCAACCAAAGAATAACATTCAACAGCGACTCGAACTCGATGACTCGAACTCGATGACTTACTACCCCGTCGTTATCGAGAGAACGTAACTAGAGGGATGGCGACTCTTATTTATTGCTCTATGGTTTGGGCGATACCATTCCACTCGAAGTCCACCAAGTAGAAATGCATTAACAGAAAGCCAGTGTTTGGTGTGGATTATTGGCCGGCTGCATCATCGACACGTCCTTCTTCAAAACGGGTTATATCACTGCTGTCACCGTCAATGGAGAGCGCTACTGATCGATGATAACCAATTTCGCTTGGTCAAAATTATACGTGCCACGCAGCTGATGCTAATGCGCTTGTTTTTGGGGTATAATATTTATTGTGAAAGTACTGTAGTATATTTAGGATAACTGTTTTGTGTATCAAATTTATAATGGGAGTACCAAGGGACTTTGGATTATATAGTATCAAAAAGTACAATTGTGCCAACTTTTCTCTCTCTGCGTCGAAGCTGTAACAGTTATGTTCGTGGACGGTCTGCTCATTGTAATCTTTATTTTCGTATTGTCGGCAATTAGTGCCAAAACCAATTTTCCTGAATACACTGTAAGTAGGTGAAAATGAAACACCGACACGCCGAGGCACGTCAACCTAATTTTGGATCGTAGAATCCAGTGGTGTACCCCGTTTTGAAAAGTTAGCTCGAAGTCACGAGATATTTCGATTTTAAATTTGTAGTAGATTTAAGGCGATTTTTGATTTTGTTTGAATGAAAAAACTTTAAAAACTTGTTTAAAATCAATTTGTTTATTATTTATTTGTCAAAATTTATATCTAGAAATAATGGACGTCCATTTTCAAGTGGACATGGAACTATGTATATTTGCTCTTATTTTGATGACTTTATAAATTTTTTTGGAAATTTTCCTGTAAATTTTCCACACACAAAACAAAACATATTTAATTTTTCGCAATGTGATCAGCATTTTTCGTCACTCATTTCTCTATTTTTTCAAAATGGTCAATAAAATGCTTCTATTTTTGATGTGTTAACATCTATAGCGGCGGGTAGGGACTAATCTATCAAAGTGAACACTTTGATATATGTATATGTTGTAGCATCTGTTTGTAATAGGGATGCCAATCCCAAAATCCCGAATCCCAAAATTATTATGGCCCCAAATTGTAAGAGGTAAACTAATTCTGCTTCCAAATAGATGTCTACTATTTCAACGGTTACATTTTGTCGAAAAAAAATATATAAATTGATTTAACAAGAACTTTTGCAGGTATTTCCCTCGAATAAAATCAAAAATCACCTTAAATCTACTATAAATTTAAAATCGAAATATCTCGTTATTTTGAGCTAACTTTTGAAATCGGAGTATATTACTGGATTCTATGACCCAAAAATTAGTTGGGGTGTTTCGGTGTTTTTGTGTGTCATTTCAAAACTTCAAATTTTACTTAAAGTGTATTTAATGCCCGTATTGATTTATTTCCCTCTATGGAAGTTTAAGATCCTTCCAGTCTACGGCGTAATAATAAATTAGCTCCAATACGTTCATGGATTCTTTAATATTATAACTGAAATCCATTACAAAAGCTACGATCCCACTAAACGTGTTTAACACATTTAACATGTCAGCTGATTCTTATATGAAAAATCAGCTGCAAAGCATGTTAAACGTGTTCAGTGGAAACGTAGCCTAAGTGATCGTACTGTAGGTTCATTGAGATCATATTCAGTGTTATGTCCAGACATATGAAAAGCAGCTATATGTCTGAATGTCCGCGACAGATCAACAGAACAAATTAACCAAGTTTGTTTTAACTTTGACTGGCCAGTGTGTATCCATGACACAGATAGAACATAGAGTAGATAGGGGAGAGAGTGATTATTAATCACATGCAAAACATGCAGCAAACTGAGTTTAAATAGTTTTTGATTGATACTAATGACAGTTAAATTATGTTGCATCGAACGAAAATACGCACTCCCTATCATTTCTGTCCGTTTTATGTGAAACCAAAGAGTAACAGACAACATCAACTACACTGAACGGAAAAGCATCGTCATACGGATGAAAATGTTCATCACCCCAACAATTTTTGTCATCGAAAGTGAGCTAACGTAACGTTTCATTCCCGCTATGAAAATGTGTTCATCAACTGCAAATTGTTCGTTACTTTGGTGAAAGCATGGTTGTTGCTGCAATGAATTTGCTTCATTATTGCAACGAATTTGTTTCGTTGCTGCAATGAATTTGTTTCATTGTTGCAATGAATGGGTATCGTTCTTGCATTGCTGCAGTGAATTTGTTCATTGCTGCTATGAATTTGTTTCATTAGTGCAACGAATTTGAGTCATTGTTCTAATGAATATGTTTCATTCCTACAATGATTTTGTTTCATTGCTAAAATTAATATTTTGAGGTGTGTTTGAATTGAGAATTGTACATAAATACACTGTTAGTATTACATTGCAGATATTTTGATAACAATTTTTTGAATTTTTGTTTTCGAAAATCTATTTGCTAAATAGATTATATTCATTCCATGTTGAAACACTCGTCTGGAGAATATTGTGGTAGTCGAGGGGTTGAGTGTTATTGTGGCCGTCATATTCAGGTCCTGCAATTAAAAACATATACGAGGAATTTATTGTTAACATTTATATTTAAGATACGTACATATCTATGTATGTCTATACTTACCATGAACATAAGCTCTACTCCCCTATGCTCTACTCCTTTAACATAGAACCACATCATTGTTTTGTTAAATCATGCAATTGTTGTTGTGTTGAGGGTTTTGATATTCAATTGTAGCGCCAAATCTCCCCGTCATTAAAAGAGTGAACGCTTTTCTTCAACTGCTCTTTTATTTATTTTAACCAAATTTGTTAAAATTTCCATTGAATTCATTTGACTGTACGTTGAATTGTTATTTTTTATGTTCGTCGTACTTGAAACACTGTTTCTTTGACTTCTTCGTTTTCATTGACTTCTACTGCGCGCACAAATGTATGTACATATGTCTTTCGTTTTTTTCTGAATCCAAACTCCAACAAACGAAACAGGCGCGACTGAATTATGATTAAAACACGAACACACCCACAAGAGTTCAGTTACATACAAGGTGGCGCAAAAGTAATCCTCCTACCAGAAAATGCTATAAATTTTGCGATTGGCCTCTAATGTCAGTTCTGTTTTGACATTTGTGTAGTAAACACATGCGAAATACACGTTAATAAACAATGTTACACTACACTGCTCCAGAACGCGGAATATTGCTGACTATTTATTTGACCAATAATCGGTCGGTGACTTTGGCACAACGTGAATTTCGTCGCAGATTTCCTGGCCGTCCAACGCCTACTGGTGAAACACTGCGACGTTTAGCCGCTCGCCTCGAAGACACTGGCACAACACGAGATGCTGCCAGACCCCGGATTAGCCGTTCTGCAGAGAATATTGCTGCCGTCGACATCGACCAGACGACGTGCCACGCAAATGGGTATCAGTCGACGGTCTTTACAGCGAATTTTGGTACAAGATTTGAAGATGTTTCCGTACAAAGTCCAGACGGTGCATCAGCTGTTAGCTGCTGACCGCCAATCGTGTCTAACATACGCTCAAGCCATCCTTAATCACCACCAAGACGAAGATGATTTTTCATCAAAAATAATCATGAGTGATGAGGCCCATTTTCATCTTAGCGGGTACGTAAATAAGCAAAATTTGCGCTTCTGGGGCACTGAAAATCCGCGTGTAACCCATGAAGAGCCATTACACCCGCTCAAAGTCACTGTATGGTGTTCTGTTTTCGCTGGAGGAGTCATCGGACCTTTTTTCTTCGAAGACGAGTTCTTTTTGCCGCAACTTGATGAATTGGGATTGGAAAACATGTGTTTCCAACAGGACGGTGCAACGGCATACACTGCACGTGCCACAACCGATATGCTGAAGGATGCATTTCCCGGGCGCCTAATCTCCCGTTTTGGCGATTTGCACTGGCCAGCAAGGTTGCCTGATTTGACCGCTCCAGACTTCTTTTTGTGGGGCTTTTTGAAGTCGCGGGTTTATGTCAACAAGCCTCAGACTCTTGCAGCTCTTAAAGACAATATCCGTCAAGAATGTGAGGACGTATCGCCGGAAGTTTTGACCAAAGTGATGGAAAATGCCATAAAAAGGGCTCAAATGACAATCAACTGTGGCGGCGGCCATTTACATGACATCATATTCTCGACATGATGTAAAAAAAATTAAAAGACCAAATAAAAATAATCCACAAGAAGAATCAAAGTTTTTTTTTTTTTTTTAAATTACAGCCAAAAAACATCGGAAGTTTACTTTTGCGCCACCTTGTATTTCGGGGTAGTTTTTCTGCTATCGATGCGTCACTTTCTTTGCTGTCGTGTTGCTCCTTGCATTCTGTTAATATATCTATTTGATTTATAGATACTCAATTTACACAAACGATCAGAACAAACACATAAATTCACACAATTTAGTTTTCACAACAAAAGATTATTACTATGTATGAATAAATTATTCCGGCGGAGAAATAAATATGTCTACCACTTTCGAATGTTGCAATGGAACTGATTTAAGGTGTGTACGTGACCCACCACTCATGTTCACCATTTTCTCTTGCTGGCCTCTTTTTTACGCTCGCTCATTTTTTCGACTGCTTCTCTCTCTATACCATCATAAAAATTAGTTTCGTTACAATAACGAAATTGTTTCGTCAACTAAAAATGTTGACAAACCTTCAGAATAAATAAATAATTAACATAAACTATAAAAAGTAAGAGATAACCCAAATATCAGTAGTTTTTAACTCATTTTTCTACAAAATTCAAATTAAATAAAATTGTTGCAGGAACAACAAGTAAGTTGTTGCAGCAACGAAATGAAAAATTGCCAAATAAGTCAAGTAAGACATTTTTCGTTGCAGCGACTACCAAATTGTCGGATATACGACATTTTTCACTATAACAACGTAAAAACTTTAATGAAAATGTTTCATTCATGCGACGAAGCATTTTTCTTTCAGTGTAGAACCCGATGAAATGACCTACTATCTCGTCGTCATCGAGAGAACATACACAGAGGGATGGAGACTTTTTATCTATTGCTCCATGGACTAACGTAGGATCTTGAAAAGATATCATTGCCGCAAATGTTAATCAAACTTACGAAATCGGTCCTAAAGTTCAAAAACGTATTTTTTTTTGATTTTTATTTTATATATTAGTTTATATTTATGTGTTCTTTAAAATTATAAAAAAACATATTTTTTCATTTCGTTTTTAGAACAAAAAAAGTGTTTGGTATATTTTTCATAGAAAATATTTTTATATGCAAAAATTAAACTTAAATTTAATTCTTATTCTTATCCAATTAAAATATGTAATTAATATTATATTGAGTTGCCCTTGTGTATAAGAACTTGTTGTAACTTGCGTGGCATAGAACTCACTAAGTTGATTAAATTGGACATTTAAATTTTCTCCCATTCCGCCAATATTGCTAGTTTTAAGTCTTTAAACGTCGTATACTGCTTCGACTTTGAAAACACCATGGAGGTCTTCAATTGGGTTGAGGTATGAACTTATGGCTGGCTCCTCCAGTAATGGAATATTTCGGGACTTAAAAAATTAAAAAATCTCTTGTGAGCCGAGCAATGTGGATCGGGGCGTTCTCTTGTTGAAAAGTCCAGTTAACTCCATACAATTCGCCAGCAAAATCCATTAAACTGCTGTCCAACAGATCAACGTATGTTTCCGCATTCATTTTAATTGGGACAAAGCATATTTCTGACTTCCCTCGTGCTCCAAATGCAGCATATATCATAAGAGATCCACCAACGTGGTTTCGCTTGTAGCACGTTTGCCGAGGATGTCGTAAATCTTTCCAATATTTATGGTGGCCATCAGGTCTGTCCAAATTAAACTTTTTCTCATCACTAAATATAACGGTTTCAAATTCGTCCTCCCAAAACGTATACTTTTCTGCAAAAGCAATAAGCTCATTTTAATGGCGCTGGGTTAAGCGTGGCTTGGCCATTTTGCTTTGGTACCGAAGACCTATATCTTCTTTAGCAGTTGCTGGACACGCTGTCTCGTTACATTTAGACCCAATTCCACCTTTATTTCCCTACAACTCATACTCTCATTAGCTGCTAAATGCCGAATGCGCAGCTTAGTCCTCTGGTCTACAGTTGAGATGCGACCACTGCGCTTAATACAACCATAGTTTTCGGGGTCTTTGAGGAAATTTGAAACTGTATTGCGATGCCGATTTACCGCAGCTACAATCTCGCCATTTCCTTTACCTGCAAGTCTCATTCCAACAATTTTTCCGAGCTCCTCATCCGTAAGTTCACTTCTACGTGGCATGTTCAACTAGAAACAAAACTGTGAATAAAACGTTTCTTAGAATATATTCTCATAACGATCACTTTACTTACGTACATAAAGATATTTTATACTAAACGCCCGAGAAAAATAGAGTTGGTCACTTTAAAGTGTCAGGAACGCGACTGCACATATAATTATTTTCTCTTGAATTACAAACTTACAGCGATAATCATAGATGACGGGACAACAAATAAACTCCAAAAGAGAAAAAAGTATATGATAAAGAGAGAGGGATATTATCGAAAAAAATTGTATATGGTCGACATTAAATTACAGTTAGTTTTCAGAAGGAACGAACAAAAAAATATTTTGCACATATAAATATTTGACAGAGGTACTACTTACTGATCTTAGATCGATACGTAATTTGCATATGTAAATTGCATAATTCAGTTTGTATATATGATCAACCGATGACATCAATTCAGGCACAGTAGTTAGGCGTCGACTAGTCATGCCAGTGAGTATGCTTAACTGTATTGTCTATTATTTCAACAAAACCAACAATTTTTCAATTAGAAAAATGTTCCTGACCTTGTAAGCCTGTAGTTTGAAATTCTCATACATTAACTAAAAACTAACGAATTCGGTCATAAAATTCAAAATTAAAAAAATATAAAATTAGTCACCGGGTTCCGTTAATGTAGAATACCTGTTTGTTTCTCTGTAGAGTACAGTGTATATTACCTATAGAGTAATTCTTTAAAGGGAGTATATTTGGCTCATCTGACGTTTCCTTTCACACTCTTCGTGATGCGGTCGGTGTGATAGAGAGATGTTTGACGAAAAGTGACATACACCAGGTGGAATTACAATAACTTCTGACTTTAATTTTTCATATCTTTTTAAATTTAAATTTAAATGTGTTTTACACTTTTTTACCGACTGTTATTGTTAGGATACATTTGTGTTGCATTTAACACAATAATTTTAACACACAAAACGAAATACCGTTGTTGTTATTTTGTTGGTTGTTTTGAACCATTGCCTCTATCTGGTATTATTGAAGCAATTCTTTTCAACAGCCAACGTTCATATCACACGAGGCCAAATGTCAGAATTTTGCTGAGCGAAAGAAAAACTCTAGTTATAATAATTACTCTATGATATTGCCTAGTATTTCTGAGTGACCTCGTAAAAATCAAAATGATATGATGTTTGTCTCATTTTCACACAAAATTTACTTTCCCACAAACTGTACAAAAGATTTTCTATTTTTTACACTTTTTCAAATATAAACTGGGACTTTAGCTCGTGCTTGACTGAATTTGTGAACTTGTCTTTTTTTTGCCTTTGCTTGCTATGAGAAATTTTGATAGTAAGGATAATTTGTATTTCATATGTATGTATGTATTTCTTCAGTTCCCATGAGTTGTGTGTCCTTTTATATTTCGGCTGATGGATTTTTTTGCTTAATGTTGCATTACGTTGTGGCACGTGCAAAACGTTCGCTAACACACACATACACAAACGTGTGTTTGTGTGATAATGCACGCGGCGCTGTGTCAACCCCCAAAAATTAAACAGAATGAATCAAGTAGTCCTATACGCCCATCGGAGTCCACACAATACTCGCACATTTCTTTTGTATTCCCAGTGCAATATGTGAAGTGACGAGTGCTAATGCCACTGAGAGTGTTTAGCAAAAAAAAAAAAAAAAAACCAAAAAATACGGAACGAAAAGAAAACACAAAATGTAATCCAAAAGAAAAACATAACAAAAAACTCAAGGGTAAATTAAAAATGCCGCAAAAGTTGTGTGCCCAAACATTTAAAAAATATTCTACAACAAATTGCCAAATTTGCACGGTGCTCATAACTATTGTAAGAGAATTGAGAACTTTTAGCGATAACCGGTACTCGTGCTAAAGCTCCCTATTCAGTTCTTGCGAAATTTTCTTTAGCACACGAAGTTCATGTATGTATATCAAATTACGAACATCTCGTGAACCCAAAATTTCGCTCTCTTTTCATTTGCTTTGTACTCAGCTCTTAGCTAAAATTTCGTGTACAATATCCATAACAGGGTTGTTATGCCAAATTTAAACACTTCATTTATTTTAACAAACAAGAGAAGCATTGTAGTAAGTTAAGTCCCAAGTGGCAAGCAAATTAAAAGCGAGCAAAATTTTCGTTATTTTTGATGTGTTAACATCTATAGGCGCGGATAAGGACTAATACCCTTTTCACACTTACCGCGTTTCAGCTGAAACGCCGACGTTTTGCTCTCTTTCGATGATGTCAGCGAAACACACTTTAATTGGCACTTATTTGCATACAAAAAAACGCAAACATTATGCTCTTTTTACTGTAGTTTGTTTGAAACCACAGTAAAAATGAGAGAGAGCACAGTGTTGTACTCCAATACTAGTTAAAAAAAGGAGTTTGTTTACATTATGTATGTCTCAATGTTATTTTATATTTCTTTATTCACAAATGTGCGTTTGTGTTGTTTACAGTCAATACAGAAAACACAAAACAGAAATGAGAAATGTCACATGAAACCACAGTAGTTTAAAAAAAATACAATGTGAACACCATGGTTTCGAAATGATCTCAAGAGAGCGAAACGCCGGCGTTTCAGCTGAAACACGGTAAATGTGAAAAGGCTATAACTCACAAAGTGAACACATCCAAACACAGTTTGTCCGACTGCGATCACACAGATTGTTTGGCGTTAAACTCCTCCGAAACGGCTGGACCGATTTGTATGAAATTTTGTGTGCATGTCGGGTAGGGCTCAGAATCGGCCAACATCTATTCTTCATACCCCTAAATGATAAGGGTGACCCACCCCTTTGTAGAACACAGATTTTTCCGACTGCGAAACAGAGATTGTCAGCCTGAGATAAAAAACACACACTGATGTAGCGCCAGCGAATAGTTGCCTTGTGGTGCGGAGCACTCTTAGAGCAAAGAGAATAATGACATGGTTCTACGTAAATAAAAATGAGATAGCAAGAGTGGTTATACGTATAAAAAAATGAGATAGCAAGATAGCAACGAAAATTGTGTGAGCTTGTGTAGCATATGTACGAACATAACAATTTATGTATGTACATGGGTCTGTTGCTTTGCAATCTCTTTGTTGTGGGAATAAAACAAAAAGTATTAAGCAAGACAATAATGACACATGTGCTTGCACTGGTCTTTAAATAATTTCAAGTATTAATATTATTTAAATGTAACGTCATCATATGATTGAACGCTGTTTTTTATTTTCCAATGTAACATTTACTAATGTGTTCATAGAAATCGAAAAGGTACCGTGTAACAAAAATGTGTTAACACATCACCCGTGAGTTCGAACACTCATTGGATTTTTTTATACACGTACTTTTGATGGCAACGACAAATTCATACCTGAATACGAAAATTTCGTGTACAAAATCAATTACAGGCTTGTTATGCCAAAGTTATTTTGTACTAAGACAATTGGGACCGAAGTTTAGACATTTCAATTACTTAGACAAACAAGTCACATCACAGAACAGAAATTATTCATGAAAACTATTTGGAAGATGAATCTTTTTTTTAATCTGAATTTATATGACCGATTTTGTTAGTTTTTGGTTAATGTATAAGAAATTCATACTACAAGCTTACAAGCCAGGAACATTTTTCTAATTGATAAATTAAAAATATCTGTAATAAAAGTTGCCGTGTAGAGATAAATCACAAAATTTCTAACAAAAATGTCGCAAGAAATAAATTCACGGCTTAATGAATTGCAAACATGTCCATTTTATTCACATTACTGACAATTTTGTCTATCGAATGATCGCCATGTAAAATGGAATATGGGAATTTCTTCATAACCTATTAGTGTCTCGAAATTCTGTGGGAAATTCTAAAGATTTCAATACTTCGCTCAAAATATAAAGTTTGCTATTAACAGCAAACTCTGTTTGCTACTCATTAGCGCAGTATTTCTACTATTACAGGAAATACAGGATGTTTTTTATGTTCCAGGCCTATGTTTTTTTGCCCGCCATTTCTGTTTGGTTGACATTTGGCAGTTTGTATTTGACAGTTGTGTAGAGCAATCGATAGCAAATTATAATAAAGCATCTAACGCACCAACAGCGTGTTGCAGTTATGAAAACATTTTATGTAAATAATCGTTTACTTGGTTTAAATACCGAGCAAGTAAAGCATTCGGCATATTGTAAAGAATTTGGAAACTGTGTATACTTATAAACTGGGAGATAAAAGCTCTGTTCGAGTACTTTCCCAGTAAAAATTTGCAAGAATCTACTTTTGAGAGCGAAACAACATTTTACTCTCTTTATGAAAATTTGCAAATAAAGTACGCGAACGACTTCCAGTAATAATTTGCAATGAAACAGCTGATGTTTATGTGTGCAAGGAAACAGCTGATTTTTCTGTTTGCATTTCATTAAACAAAAGCTGTAATTTTTATTTGGAAGAAATTTTTATTAAAACTTTCCGATGAGGACGAATCCAACAATGTTAGCGCAGTACCGATAGCATATGCTCGTACATCGGGAATTCCATTTCCACCTTAAAAAACATAAAACTTAATTATTCTTAAAAAACAAGGAACAAATAGGGTATTAAACGAAAAAAAATAACAACATTTTCCGCGCTGCTCCATATTTTGTGAAATATACGCCTCCAAAGCTTGAATGTATAATTTTTGACAAAGTTTGTAACCTCCGCTCTATGTTCTGCAATTTTGCCGCTGGACTTACAAAAAAGTTCGTCACGGAACACGGACGGAAATATGTTTGCGCATGCTAACCTCACTACAAAATGTATTGTACTTACAAATTCTTCCAACAAATACATTTTTGGAAGTTACCACAAGTTCCAATAGAATTGAAAGAAATTTTATCCTTTGCCACATACATACATTCTGGCGTTTATTTCCATACCTTTGCTGCCGCCGCAGTTGCCCAATAATGACGTCGCCGGTTCACCAGAATTTCCTGAATGTTTTCCATTTTGTTCCGAAATTTCACAAATATATTGAATAAAATATTAAACAAAATAATTTGTACTTACCTCTGTCGTTGTTAATTTATTTTTGTGTTTTGTTTCTTTACATGAAACAGCTGATTTCAAACAGCTGTTCTATCTTGCAATTTTATGTTTGCTAAAATTTCTCCAACCAAAATTTGCAAAAACTCTAACATCGAACTGTCAAAATTTTCGCTCTCTGGCTCTCATTTACTGGACTTTTGGAGTAAACTAACAGAGTTCAGATAAAATTTGTACAAATTTGCACAAATTTTCGAGTACTCGAACAGAGCTAAAGTGAAGTCTGGTCGAACTCGTACCGTATGTACGGCACAAAATAATTCAGATGCTAAAGACCAACATTATTGCAGAAATTGGAGCAATAACACGCGTAATATATCAAAATCTTATGCAAAATATGGCTAAAGGAGCAGACATATCCGCAGCGGCCAGGGGCGGGCATTTAGCCGATATTATATTTCATACATAATTGTTATAAAGCAAAGTGTCATGCAATAAAATATTATTAAAAAATATTGAAACGTTCTGTATACTGCCCCAACAACAAACTGTTGGCAGTGTTGACAACATATGTTTACTAAACTAAAAAACATTTTTGTTCCTCTTTTTCAACAGTCTTTTCTGCTGTGATTATTAAGAAATTTTTTTGAGTGTACTCTAAACGAACTGGAGTTTATCATTCTCAAAGACTTTCACTTGATAAGAAAGTCATAGAAACAATTCATCAATGAGTTTCGAAATTTGTTGTGTTTTCTTATTTAACAGCCAATGCCTCAATCTCAAACGAAAGCTTTGCTTCATGTTATACTCGAAAGAAAATTGATTTGGGTTTGAAGGCGTAAAATTTATGAAAACATTTCATTAAAAATTTGGGTTCCTCTATTTCGAATCTGCTGTCATTTGCGAACAAGTATTGTGTCAGACGAACTTAAATATCATCTCCGAGGAAACCAATTTGAGTCGAATGTGAGTGACTGCCTTCGTTCGCTTAGCTTCTCGTTGGAGATAAAGGAACACGCCATAAAGTAACTATATTTTGAGTCAAAATTAATCGGCATTTTATAATCTTGTTTTAATATCTTATGTTTGGGTATCTGTGTACTGAAAGAAAAAGCTTCATCAAATTGATGAAGGAATTTATACGATTTCACCATTTTCAACCTGCGACACATTTCATTGAATTGATGAACAATTTTTCATCAATCTTTCATCCATATTTCATCAATAGTTTATGTTGATTCAACGACAAAGTTACATCAAGTTGATGTACATTTTCTATCAATTTGATGTAAGTTTGTCAGCAAATGGAAGTAAATGTTTCACAATTTTGATGTAAATTGTTCATCAATTTGCTGTAATTTTTCGTCAATTGGATGTAATTGTCATCAATTTGATGTAAGTTTGTCTTCAATTTGATGTAAATTGGTCACATTTTGATGTAAATTGTTTGTTAATGTGTAGCGAAACTCATTGGACTACATATTTCTCGTTGTAAAAAATTTACAAGAATATAGAAAATGCTCATAGCGTGGACATTGTTTTCTGTTTAGTACACTATTTTTTAATATGTATTTATTTTCTATTTTCTGTTTGTTTTTCTCTTTATTTTTCCAATACTGCCGTCCATATTTTGGAGTGATCCCACTAATTGTTTCTAAAGTCATATGATGAAGATTGATGTAAAACAGATCATCAATTCAATGAAGCTGAAAAGGTGAAGAAACGCACAATCTTCAAATTGATGAACTTTTCCATTGAGTTGATCAAATTTGCCATCAATTCAATAAAAAACAATTGATGAAAATTTATCATCGATTTGATGTAATGATTTTTTTCAGTGTGTTAACGACACTAGGCACGCATAATGAAATGTTAGCAAAGGCACGACTCACACGGGCACGAACTTAGTAATTGCAAACACGCATGCGCCCGCACGAAAGAGCACGGTCTAGCACGAAAATTCAAAAAGAGTGTATACACTGAAAACGTTAGGTAAAAGGGTATACTATATTTATAGAGATGTGAGTACCAACAAATGGATGCGTAACAGGGACAAACCAGTTTTGCATTATTCACAGCATACATAACCCCCTATTGTCTCACCGCAAACTTGCCTCTGCATTTTAATGTTTTATTAACTTGAATTGCGGTTCCATTCTTAGAACTCCTCTTTGTGTGTCTTCTTTTTGTGTTTTGTTTGACAGTCTTGATTTTTATTCTGTATATTTTCTTTTCAATGTGTGACGGACGAAGTCAATCGAATTGCTCTATATAGTTTAACACGGTTGTACAATTCACACACACGAAAAGCTGCAGCTTACAGAGTTGTGCATTCAATTGGTAACATTGCCAATCACGGACGTAAAGATAACAATCATTTACACTGACAAAATTTTTTGGTCTACATCATTTCCAATTGAAATTTAAAAAAAAAGCAATTGAAATTTAAAAATTCTATTGAAATTTGAAAATTCTATTTGAAATTTGAAAATTCTATTTGAAATTTGAAATACATCAATTGAAATTTGAAAAACATCAATTGAAATTTAAAATACATCAATTGAAATTTGAAACACATCAATTGAAATTTAAAATACACCAATTGAAATTTAAAAATATAATACATAAAATCGGTTAATAATTTTTAAGTTTCAAGTGACGAATTTTAAATTTCAATTGACGTCTTCCAAATTTCAATTGATGTCTTTCAAGTTGCAATTGATGTGATTCAAATTACAATTGATATGTTTTAAATTTCAATGGATGTGTTTCAAATATTAATTGATGTGTTTTAAATGTTAATGCAAATACAAATGAAAGAAATTAAAAAAAATTGTTGTGTTCTTTAAATAAAATCTAATTTATTGCATAAAAAGTTATTTTAAATGTCATAAGTGCCGAAAAAATGAAATGTAAATTAAGTTTTTTCAATTCGCCTTCGCTCATTCTCTTTCAAATGCAATCCTGCATCAAATTTGCAGCTAGGATGTCGAACAGCTGTTTCATCGAACCCCCTGATCAAAACTGTCGTTGTTAGGCCAGTGACTTTCGACAAGAATTTTATGGAGCTGGAACACACATGCACACGGTTTATATCTTACTCAATGCCAGGTGGATTTTAGCCCAAAAGTCAAAATCCATTTTAAACGCAGGAAAGATAATAAAAATCCCAACAAGTTGGGATTACTTTCGTATGTCTGAAGTACACCCCAGGGGAATAAGATCTACTCAGTGTGTGAGCTCCCCATGGTACTCCAATGTTGGGATCATTCGTGCGTGGTCGCACGAGTCAAATTCGAACGAAAACGCGTCAAATGTGCGGTCGGTCTAATATAATTAGAATAAGCACTTTCGACCCCAAAGGTGGAGCTTTTATACGAAATGCTTACCAGGGAACGTGTCAAGGCCGAATTTGAAACCTCAACAGCTAAAACATGTGCACTTCAAGGGGGCGGGGGCGGGGGCGTGTTAGCACCACATTTCTGAAACCTTGCGATGAATGGAATACGTGGCAATGGCTATAACGGGCAAGTATTCCAGTACCCTAAGGGTTATTTTCCAAAGTAGCTTACGGGCTTTCGGCATATGGCCGAGTGAAACTGGACGAGGTGTAAACCCGATCAACACGTAGCTGGTCCTCTTTACTCGAAGGTATTTAATATTTATCGAGGAACCTATCAAGTTGAATGGTTCTGAAAGAAATTAATTGAATGGTTCTGAAAGTATTTAATTTCAGACTCAAAAAAGACAACTGTAAGAGGGCTATATGTTGGCAATAGGTGATTTTTTTCGATAATTTATCACAGATCGATACAGCGGTTGTGAGATCGAAAATGAATTATGAGGTTATCGTGTAGTGGCAGGTGCTAGAGTTCAGAGAATGACAATGATGAACAACACGGGTGCTCTGCTCACCTCTCCCATGAATTCACAGAATTTAATGTTATAATTGTTGCCGTTGACCTTTATGGGTAGGCAGATTCTCGACGAATCTTCTGTGGAAGTTTAGGTTTAGAAGGAATATATGATAAAACATCGCTAACATTCTGCCATACCGAAGGCATGATTTTAATACGGTGAGTTCCCACTTAAAAGCGCTAGTGTTTGACAGAAAAGGGACATCGTTCATAGCCGATTTTAAGTCTAGAATGCAGAGCTTTCAGTAAGCGCATCTTTGAAATACTTTATAAGTTATGAATTCAAGCCTTCCAGAAGCTAATTGAGTATTGCATTGTGTTATATTTTTATTCATATCTGGTGTTCTTAAATCATTTTTCGCTTTCTAAACTGCATCTAGGGATGGGATTTTCATGCATTTATTGTTGAACAATATGCGCCTAAAACAAGCTCGAAAAAGCTCAAAATATGCCTTAAACATTAAATCACTTAATTTAAAAAAATTGTTTTTTATCATTATTAGTTCTGACGGCAACAAAACAAAATCTGTCCGTTGAAAATTTAGCAATGCATTGTCAATAACGTTGAATTGCCGGACTACATTAGATTAATTTACACATAGATTTGTCAACTCGCTCGTCGGTTTAATGTTTGAAGAGAAGCGAACTTGTGTTTGAACGTCAATAGAAGAATTCTGTCGCAGAGGTTTGACAAACACAACTGTAATTGTTACTGTGAATGTTCAAAATATGTAAATACTCGTATAAGAATATCGTGAAAACTAAAAATGGAGGATTTTGTTCGACGTTGCTGACAGAAGTTTGTTTCCTCATTGAAGAAGCGCAAAGAGAAACGTCAGATGAGACGGATGGCAAACAACTTAAACAATATCCTCACCATGTATAAGTAGGTTCACCCGACTTGGTTTTGTTTATTTTTCGTTAAAAAAATGTGCCCTTATATCTCTATATGGTATCGATTAGATTAGACATCCAATTCAATCACGTGATCATGAGTGCACGTAGTGAAAAATTTCAATCGCGTACGTTGTCGTCTGTGATTGATATTTTTGTTATTCACGCTCACGAATTATACTAACAATAACACTCACGACTAGAATGTACAAAAAACTGTAATTTTTCAAAGATCGGATTTCGGTTTGTTCGAAAAATCAATTTCGGTTTTTAATTTTGGGAAAAACCGGTGGATTTTTGATTTAAATTAAATTAAACATGAGGCACTTACAATACAGTTGTTTAGCGACTATTTTAAATTTTTATTCGTGTTTAAAACTAAACATTTCAAAACTCTATTTAAGTATGACAAATACGTTTTAATTTGAAATAAAAAATGTGTATAAATTTAAAATATTTAAAAGTTTTATTCAAATTCACATTAAAAAATAAATACATAATACATCCCACGAAGGAATTGGGGTGAGAGCTTCTCACAACCAGTCAGCTGTGCGCTTTCTAGTTCTATCCTCACTGATTGTGGCCTACAGGTCTGAGAAGCTTTTTCATGGCTAAATACTCGACAGTATCGCCGTCACTGTGCGAGGTGACCGCCGTCGAAAGAAATTTAAGGTGGTTAGAGCAGGGAACGAACCCACGATCTCATGTACAAGAGGTGCGCACACTGATCATTGCACCAGCGACGTCCAAAATTTTCATTAAACTGATTTCGATTCGAAAACCACACAGAAAAAAGCGAATGCTCAAGTCAATTACGATATTTGTCAATTCAATTATTTTTATACTTGGATTTCCGCCAATGACGATTTTTGTAAATTCAATTACTGGAATTGTAAGATCGTAATTGAAAAGTTTTCAATTAAAGCAAATATTTATTTGAGCACAGATTTAATCAAAATTTCTTAATATTGTTGATTAAATTAGTAATTGAGTTAAGCATGACTTTAATCAATTTTTTATGGAAAATTTCAATTACGCGTGTAATCAAGTTGAGTGAGTGCTTAATCAAAATTACATAATGTTTTGATTACGCGCGCAATCAAGTTGAGTGAGCGTTTAATCGAAATTATATAATGTTTGGATTACTAGCGTACTCAACTTGAGTATTCTGGTAATCAAAAGTCGGTGTTCGCTTTCAATCGAAATCGGTAATTTTTAATGATTAACATTAACACCCAAAATAACAAGAACCAACATCTCATATTTTTTGAACATTTTATTTTTATAATTAATTTCAGTTTGATTAAATAATAATTAAAAATAATAAAAATAAAAATTAAAAAAATTCAATTATACTTTTTACTTATGAAGTATGTTTTATTTTTATAATTAATTTCCGTTTTGAACATTTATTTGTAAATTCTCAAAGATGTGTTTTGATTTCGCAATAATTTTGTAGCACATGTGTTGTTGCTGTCATTGTGTTGACGAGTGCCGATTGCAATAACAAGACACCGTTTGTAACGGATTTTTGGTGATGCGCATCTTCCACTTGTTCTCCCTGACAACAACAAAAATTCGCCTTAAAAATCGATCAAAAAAACGACAAATAACATATAAAGAATGTTGTAATTTCAAGTACACAAGTACTTGATTCCAGTGAAATTTTAATTGATCTTCTTCGCTTTATAAAATGTAAAATTGTTGAACCAAGTATTCAAATGATTGAGTCAAATAATGAAATAATTGAATTTTATCTCTGTTTTCAAGCAAATCAGTAATTGAAATTAATTCGGGAATATTTTTTTCTGTGCATATTCAAATTTGGGATAGATTTGTATGTATGAAAATCTTATTAAATGCAAAACAATTATTTATACAATGTTAAATTATTAAATAATTTTTAATTAATTCTTATTCAATCATAAAATCATTTTGAAATTTGAATAAAAAATTGTTTGGAAATCTCGCTTAGACTTATTGAAGCATAAAATCATGTTAGAAAATAGAAGTTAAGTTTCTTAATTCCAAAATTGCAATAAAATTCTAAAATTACATAATTTGATATTAATTTGATATTAACACAAATTGAGTAAAAGCCGGTTAATCGACGTCAAATAACCGGATTCCGTTTTGTTCGAAAACAGCTTTTTAGCTTTCACAGATTTTCGGTTTCGGTTCGGGCCACTCTACTCACGATACACTCGCACGAGTGATGCTTGCGAGATCCTTGGGGCGTTTGCGGCACGCCTTAGAGTTATCCATCCGAACGGCTGAAAATTTTCTACACACCAGTTTTTGAGCAAAAGAACAAAACTGGGGGGTGGGAGGAAAACATTTTCATCGCTTAAATATCGTCATACAAATAAGGGCCACACTACTGAAGATTCTACACAATTTTAGCATTTCGTCGTCAAAAATTCTTCTACACCATTTCCAATTGAAATTTGAAAAAAATCAATTAATATTTAAAAATTATATTTGAAATTTAAAATACATCAATTGAAATTTGAAAATTCTATTTGAAATTTGAAATACATCACACTAATTGAAATTTAAAAGACATCAATTGAAATTTAAAACACATCAATTGAAATTTGGAATACAACAATTGAAATTTGAAATACATCAATTGAAATTTAAAAATCTAATACATAAAATCGGTTAATAATTTTTAAATTTCAAGTGACGAATTTTAAATTTCAATTGATGTCTTTTAAATTTCAATTGATGTTTTTCAAATTTCAATTGATGTGTTTTAAATTTCAATTGAAGTCTCTCAAATTTCAATTGATGTCTTTCAAATTTCAATTGATGTTTTTTAAATTTCAATTGATGTATTTCAAATTTCAAATATAATTTTCAAATTTCAATTGATATTTTTCAAAATTAAATTGATATTTTTCAAATTTCAATTGGAAATGGTGTAGCATGATTGAACAAATTGAGTTTTATCCGGCTATATATTCAAACGTACGTACAAGTTTTGTAACAAATGAATTATAAGTAGTGTTTAACAACGCCTCCATCACCGCCGGCTTTTGAGATTACGTAGAAATCGCCGCGGCGGCGCCTCTAATCGGTAGGGCCCTTGTTTAGCGACGGCGTTTATTTAGACATGAACAACTTCTCAAAATTCCGTTCGAAACCGGTGTACAACTCCCGATTCCGATCAGTGACCTTAAAACTATTAAGGACACAACTCACTGGTTGTGAGTAGCTCTTCAATAAAAATCAACGTTGTTTGCAAATAGAAACGATTGGGTAAATCATTGAGTAATACTTAGGAGCCTCTATTACTCTCTTCGATGCTTCTTCATGACGACGAGGTAGTAGGCCATTTTATAGAGTTTTATTTGCTGCTGTATTTTACCAATTTAACACTTTCGTTGGACATAAAACGGACAGACATCAAAATGAATGCGTATTTTCGTTCAATGCAAACAACATGAAATGTAATTTAGCTGTCATTATTATCACGGGTCAGAATTATCACGGGTATCGATGTTAAATATGTACATTAGTTGGCATTTAAAAAATTCGTTACTGTAAAAGTATTCTTCTATTTATTCTAGATTTCTTATAAATTTCATTAATTTTGATGTAGATAACAGGACTCAAAAACCAAAAATAAATTTGTTTGTGAATATTGCCTAAGTTTACTACTGGTCAAAATGGAATAGACGATTCAACCGCCTAATTACTTTAATGAGTTTGAAAAACGAAAACAGCTTTTAGTAAAGCGGTTACTTGGTTAACCGCTTTTGAGTGTATATGGTTGAGTATTTCAAATTTGAACACGTCTGTTTAATTTTAGTCTTAAAATTATATACATTTCTGATTTAAGTATGGATTTCTATATAAAATTTTATACAAAAATGTGTAACTGAATCAAAATTATTAATTATACATATCGTCACCTAAAATGCAAAAGGCCGTAACTACACTTTTTAGTTTTTACAGGAGAAGGAATAAATGTTATAAATATTTCTTAAAAACTAAATTTTTCCCATTAATTTGTTTTTCAGAAACAAATCTTTTTTCGTTTTCTAAACTTGAATCTAAAATTTGGATATAAGTTTTAAGTTGAATTTAATTTATAATGTTTATTCCTGCTCCTGTAAAAAACTAAAAAGTGTAGTTACGGCCTTTTGCATTTTAGGTCATATTATGAATTTAAAAGTTGTATTTTTCAAAACTTGATAAAACAATTTATTTTAAATAAATATAATTTTAAAATAAAGATATAGTTTGAGTACGTGTTTAAAATTTTAAAATACATAGTATTATCCGATACCGTTTTTATACGCCAATTCCAGAAACGAAATTTGAGAAAAAAAATTAACGTACTGAAACGATAATGGTTGCTAACCCTAACTCAAACAAGTACAGAAATTTCAGTCGGGTGAACTGACTTAAACATAGCCTCATCCGTAGTTATCCTTTGGGTCCGAGTTCCATTAAAAAAGGTTCATATTTTTGTTTTGGCACCCTATCAACCTTCAGTTACCCGTGGCAAATTTGCCCATATTCAATAGCAGAGTGATATTTGCAAAATATTATCTTATTAGCAACTTATTTGGGGTATTTATCATGACCACCAGGTAATTGTCCGCTCAAAATTTGTATTGGTGGTTCGAAAATGGTTACCAAATTTGACAGTACCAAATTTCACTAAGATCGATTTTTGCTTATCGAAGATATCGTGTCGGTCATCCTGAAAGCCGCCCATTTTTTGTATGGGAGGCACATAAATGAGTGTAGCAAAATCATCATTGGTTTAGTGAGTGAGTGGCGGTTTACGAAATGAAGCCTAATGCACTAAGGTTGGAAGTATTTTACACGTGTTATCATGTCGATAACCCGGATGGCCCCCGAGCTTTTGTTTGGGAGGGCGTAGTGACCTCTCCAATTTTCTTGAGTGGAGTTCAAATTTACATATTATTTGAAACTAATAACATACACTAAATATATCGTTTGTATAGGATGTATCAGATGGAGTGTGGTCATAACACCATAACAGGCATGGCTCAAAAGTCTTAAAAAGTCCCAAAACGAAGTTGGTCCATCTAAGATGACTCATTCTATGCGTTACACTTGTCCGTATCAAATGACATATGCCCCCACCCCTATGAGTGAGGGTGCTCGAAAATGTATGGTCTATGAAATTTTGTTTTTTTTTTATCAAATTTTTGATTGTTTCAGTTTTAGCACTTTTTTTTTGATAGCCTCTGGCAACACTGGTGTGCATCTGTCTTTTTGCATTATTCTCTCAGTCAGTGAGTCATACGTATTCCTGAAAGTGCGTGCAAATTGCAGATGTAGTGTATCTTATTTTGCCTGATGTATTTCGTTTTAGTTTCATGTATTCAGTCGTCAATGCTTCATTGGACAGAGGATATCAAAGGCGCTTGATCAGTGAAAAAGAATAAACGAAGGCTCGGACTCTTAAATGGTTTGTGATGTTACTTAGGTTTTTGTGTATGTGTTTCGTATAGTTATATGAATGTGTGCTACCAAAATGAGAAAAGATTTTGAGGAAAGAAACTGGAAAGGGCATGTTTGCCATTAAACATGATGATGTTTGCATTTAAACACAAGTGAGTTTGGGACTTGCAAACGTATTAATATTTGCAGTGTGTTCCAAACATATCCAGCGTTCCTGCAGAATATGTTTGGGAGAATATGTTACAAAGGCCGTTATTTTGCGTGAAATTTTTGATGTGTTAACATCTATAGCGGCGTATAGGGACTAAATCTATCAAAGTCAACACATGCAAAAAATACACAGACAGGTTTTCTGCTGCTGCTAAAACCAGATTTTATGCTGCTGCTAAAACCAGATTTTATGCTGCTGCTAAAACCAGATTTTCTGCGACTGCGAAAGAGAATAATGACGTGTTAAACAAAAATGAGCGAGCAAGAGACCAATGAAAGAGTTGGGTGGCAGGGGTGAGGCAAACGAAATTGTGTCTATAGCGTATGTATTAATATAACAATGTATGTATGTACATGTGTCTGTTGCTGTTGTTGAACGGAGATATAAAGCATAGCCACGCAAAATTTCATTTGCGAGCCCATGTCGACGTTATGCGCAGTCGACGTTATGGTGACACACTAATACGTCAGCTACTTCGTACAAAGTATGTGTGATGTTGTGTTTGGCTGTTTCGTTGCTGTTGATATGGCAAACATGTGGTTATGTGACACACGTATACGTCAGCTACTTCGGACAAAGTGTGTGTGATGTTGTGTGTTTGGTTGTTTCGTTGTTGTTGCTATGGCCAAACAAAGCGAGTCATTTGATGTTCAGCATTGCCCGGTGTATACAAAACAAGTAATTTAATTCAATAAACTATTATTTTTTATTTTCCAATGTAACATTTACTAATGTGTTCATAGAAATCGAACAGATACCGTGTAGCAAAAAGTTGTTAACACATCATCCGTGAGTTCGAACACTCATTGATTTTTTTTTCATCTCGTGAGCGTGCGTGATCTTGGCTGAATCCTTTAATCTCGATATTTATGTGATATGAATACTTTATTTCGATATTTATATCTCATTTAGACTCAAAATGTACCTTGGTATGTTTTATTTTGATTTCCAAAATATTTCGTGTCTAGTAGCATTAAGATCGCGTGAGCTGGAGGATTTTAAAAAAAAGGTATTTTTTTAGATTGTCAAAGAATTTTGGGCTTTATCTACATGGACACTGCATACAATATTTGTACAATATGAAAGGATTTTTAGTAAAGTGCGTCCTACGGCGTAAAAAAATGACAAAGTATGTCTTGACATATCCTTTTTTTAGAATTTTTAAGATTTCAGTACGGAGATTTTTTTTGATTTAAATGTCAGATTGACATATTTTAATCTTTAAACGATTTAAGTAAACACGTGTTTCAGACTTTTTTTTTTCAAATTCGCACTAGATCGCGGTTTACCAAAAATTCAATACGGAGGGAACAGTAGGTTCTAAACAGGGCAAATTTGGTACCAAATCTTTTTATGTGACAAGGACGTCATTGTTGTTGATATACTGTATTTATTTTGTAATACTTTTCCGGGGTGATCTGCACCAAATGCTGAATATTTAGAATTACTCCAATCTGTCATTTTTTGAATTTCTTTTTTGTGTGGAAGAAATACTCTTTTTGTAGATATATATAGTGGTTTGGACTTGGGTTATATTATATTATATCAAAGTATATTTATATATTTAAATCAGAGAATTCCCCATCATACTAAAATCTTAAAAATTTGTTTCTTTGCAGAATATCCCTGAAAAAAAGATGTGTCAGGACATGGTTTAACATGTTTTATGTACGAGGGCGGATCATCGTACTAATACTGTATATAAGTGCATTGTCTTTAGATAAAGTAATTTTTGTTTGCAAAACTAAAAAATACCTATTTTAAAAATGGTCCAGCTCACGGGATCTATATTTGCATTCAAACAACAAAAACGGAGCAAATGTTCACTTGTATGCGTCGACATTTAAAATTCCTGATGGATATCCTATAGATTTAATGCTTACACTTTTTTACTTTTTCTATCGTAGAAAGCAAAAATCTGTGTTAAAAATAATGAAGTTTTAAATAATATACTTCTACTAGGATACAGAATTGCATCAAATCGAATTCTATTTGAAGTACGAAACACAGAACTACTGCTCCCACTCCAAAGTTCAACGAACTGCCAAAACTGGGAATACTCATGGATAATACCACAATGTTAACGTCGAATTGAATGTTACCCCACCCCGCCCACTATGACAGCCAAGAAAAAGCGTTGATGACATAAATTGACTAACATTTTAAGGGTCTACGAAAAACAAATCCCTGAAAAGTTACAGTGCCCCAGCAAATATTTTACCCAAAAAGAATACGGGAAAAGGACTAAGAGTATATAAGCATAATAATACATTTCCATGTACATATGTATGTTCAAGCTGTCTACAGGCAAAGTGCATTTGGAACTAACAATTACATTAAGAATGCATAATAACAGTAATAGTCCAAAGGAAAATAATATGTATGTACTAGTATGCAAGTACGAACATTTAAGGAACAGATACAAAATCGGTTAAAGGGCGATACGATGATGAAGACCAGACATTGACGGTGACAGCGACAGCGACCAGGGCAGTAAGCAATACACACACACACCTATACATTGGCGGATATAAGTGAATATCCGGCATCCGCCTAATGTGATAACATGACTTAGCCAAATGTATTCAAGTACATAAACCAGGTATGGCAAATGTGTTGGTACTTAAACAATAGTACAAAAGTACTACTTTGTCGTACCAAATATTCTATCGTAATTCTAAATCTAAATTCTATAGTTTTATAAATAGTTTTAACGTTTTTCTATACCCAAAAGAAAGGATAACCAAATCGAATTCCAATAGAACTTAAATTAAGGGAAATTGTACTTCGTTTAGATCGAAAAAAATTATACAAATATGTGTACATAAAACGGGGAAATATTTCATTGAATAAATTTAAAATTTCTGTAATTCAGAGCTCCTTTTCCCTCTAATGAGTAAATGTTTCGATAAATTGTGAAAAATTTTCCTCCAAACGTAGTAAAAACTCAATCAAAGCAGTCAATTATTTTCTCAAATCAAGTTTATTTCACACTTTATAATGGACCTAAAATTAGGAAACTGTTTGTTGACTAATGCACCAAATCCCTTAAACATAGACCAATTTGTAGTGCGAACACATTTCCTCAGTTGTAGGAAAATTTTCTTAAAGAATCATGGCAATCATTGTTTCTTTTTTGAAACAAAAATATCTCTGCAATGGCTTTCAATGAAAGCCAGCATGTGAAAGAAGTTTTGTGAATATTGATTGTTATGGTAAAGTACTGTTGTGGACGTTTACGCACAGATATATGTTGGGACAATTCTCTCTAAGTTGAATTTTTTTTATGTTAACATCTATAGGCACGGGTAGGGAAATCTATCCAAGTGAACACATGCAAATAACACATAGCGTTATCATCACATACGTGGTTGTTGTACAGCAATAATCTCTGCCTGGAAATATGTATGATGGTATTGATGTAGCGACAGCGAGCAAACAAGCAGGTCGTCGTCACCAAAGAGTATTGAATAGTATCGTATAAAATAGAAAGATTGGTGTCTTTTGAAACATTTATGCTTTTTGTATTGTTTTATGTAACAACATTGTCGAAATGGTGCATTTATATTGAAATATTCTATAAAGAGAATAAGACTCGTTTATGCTCTTTACTCAGACTCTCTACGTGAGAGCGGAAAAAAGTGCAATAAGTTCTCTATACTATTCAATACTTTTTGTTGTCGCTCTGTTTATGACAAAACAAAAACAATTATTTCAGTGAGCTAATTATTGCTTTTTATTCAGTTGTGTGATAGCATTCAAACAAGCAGGTTGTTGTCACTCTATTTATGACAAAACAAAAACAATTATTTCAGTGAGCTAAATATTAAAAAAAATCCAATGAGTGTTCGAACTCACGGGCGATGTGTTAACACCTTTTTGCTACACTGTACCTGTTCGATTTCGTAAATGTTACATTGGAAAATAAAAAGCAGCGTTCAATCATATGATGACGTTACAGTTAAATAATATTAATACTTAAAATAATTTAAAGACCCAGTGCAAGCATATGTGCCATTATTTTCTTGCTCAATACTTTTTGTTTTATTCCCACTAAAGTCAAAGACTTGTATATACATACATACATTGTTATATTCGTACATACGCTACACAAGTTCACAAAATTGTCGTTGCTATCTTGCTATCTCATTTTTATATACGTATAATACGTCATTACTCTCTTTGCTCTGACAGTGCTCCGCACCCACATTTTATTGAACTTACCTTTCACTATAATAAAAAAACAACAACACCAACAACAACAACAACAACTACAACAACTACTAGTGCTACTACTGACATGTTGGTGATTTATTTGTGCTTGCTGTGTCGTGGAGTGTTTGTGTGGGCGGTGGGTGTAGGGGGGGTACCTACAATAAAAACAACCAAACACACAAAATTACACATACTTTGTACGAAGTAGCTGACGTATTAGTATGTCACCATAACGTCGACTGCGATGGTTTTAGCAGCAGCATAAAATCTGGTTTTAGCAGATTTTGACTTTGATAGATTTAGTCCCTATACGCCGCTATAGATGTTAACACATAAAAAAACCGTTCCCCATGACAACCCATGAAGGGATTGGGGAGAGCTTCTCACAACCAGTGAGCTGTGCTCTTTCTAATTTTTCACTCACTGGTTGGGACCTACAGTTTTTACACCGGTTCCGAGCGGTATTTTGGGGAGCTTTTTCGTGGCTAAATACTCGATAGTGTCGCCGTCACTAAGCGAGGTGACCGCCGTCGAATGAAATTTTAAGGTGGTCAGAACAGGATCTCATGTACAGGAGGGAGCTGATGATATGCCTGGGTGGGCATTGAAATAGCAATATTCCCAACCATCCACCATAAAAATCAATTTCACATTATTTCTTTACTAATATATAACTGAACTTGAACCGAGAATAACATCCTAAAGATCGAACAATTAAAACTTAAACAGAAGAGAAACTGAATATTTCCACCAAGGAAATTATTTCCTCAAATCGAGTACGTTTCTTACAACAATTTAGGAATAACGACCTTAACATCCAACAAAAGTCGAATAATACAATTCAATAACCTATGCACGCTGATAAATCTGAATTTTTGTTGTTGCTCGGATGCAAACAAAACACGTCTACAACCTGTTGAAAAAACAGTATGTTTGTGTCCAAACACATTCCTTTTGCTATTCAATATAACATGATGGAGGCACAATGATTAATATGCTATAATATATGTTGTTGTGACCCAAATATGGCTTTGTTTGTTGAAAACTAATAAAACCAAAAACGTGTCAGACAACAAACACAAAAACGTAGGAGGTGTTCAATTTATAAAAAAATTCTTGCACGTAAGTGTATTGATATTCCAAACATATATATGATTGCTGCATAATGTTACAGGGGGTGTTTTTCCAGTGTGTATGAGCTTAATGAGAATTGGGAAGGTAATACACAAAATTCTCAACATTGTATATCTATATTTGCCGTGCATTGTTACTTAAATTATGTAAAAATGTTTCAAATTTAGAACATAACTTTCATTTCATTTCATTAAGGACATTTTGACATAAATGTACTACACCTGTACTTAAAACCAATCCATATATGTAAGTATGTACTATAATTATGTACAACTATGAACTCAAATTTAAAATTTAGAAGAATTTCTTGCACATGTTTGCAAACACTGTTTTCGTGAATTGAATGTCTGCTGCTTTTTGTATGTTTATTGTCTGTCACATTTTTATTTTAGCAGTTTTCAACAAACAAAACCACATTTGGCTGATAAATACATATATTATAACCTATTAATCATTGTGTCCCACACATGTTATGTTGAATAGCAAACACAAGGTGTTTGGACGCAAGCATACTATATTTGCGACAAGCTTCAAACACGTTATATTTGCATCCAAAACAAAAAAATAGTCAACAATTTTCAGCGTGTACAATTATTTTGCAATTTAATACGCTTTTGCCAAAAGCAACACCACACCCGTTAAAAATAAATTTGAATGGGTAGAAGAATTGCAACTGAAATATTTTCAAGATAAACAAAGATTGGTGGTCACTCTCAGCAACAAAATTTTCCATTCAAAAATAAATGACAAGATTTCTTACGAAATTTTCGCAAGAACTTTCAAATATTTCGTGAAGGAAATCAATTACAGGGCTATTACACCAAAGCTACTTCATACGAAAACAATTGTATGGGCCGAAATTTGGGCAAACAAAAATAGGCAGTGAAAACGGATTACGAATAGGACTCATTCATGAAATATTTGTAAGTTGATAGGTGGTAACTCTATTCCTCAAAAATTTTCGCGTGGAGATAGATAACAAAATTGCTTACGGAATTTTCGCATCAACAGAGTACGGAGCTTAATTCTGACGGTTTCTACAATAACTAATGATACGAAAGGGGGTTTCCCCCTTTAGACTGAAATTAATGACTAGAGTATTCACTCGTTCTTTGGTTGTTTCTTACTATATAAAAGTTATAACTAATTATAAGAAATGACTAGAGTTTTTAAAACAGTTTTGTAAATGTGTAGCTAAGGAATGACTAGCATTTTTAACTGGGATCAAAGAGAATTTGTAGAAGTACAATTTTTCTGATTTAACACGAATTTGAAATCGGAAACGTACTCGTCTATGATTTCACTTGAAAATTTTAAATTCATCAGCAAAATTAACAATGAAACTTAAAAAAAAATCAATTTTAGTGCCCTTTCAAAAACTGCAAATTGAAATTCAAAGAACATCAAATGAAATGCGAACGACTTTAGTTGAAATTCAAGAGACTTATATTATAATTCGAAATTCATTAATTGGATTTCTTTTGAGATCACTGGAATTTCAGTTGAAATTCTTTGAATATTAATTAATATTTTTCGAATTTCTATTTAGGTTCTTGCATTTTTCTTGGTGTCATTTAGAATAAAAATATTATAGGGTTTTATTCAAACACATACACAAGTTGTTATTTACGAAATGTCACACATTTTCCGAACGAAGTTCAAATTTAGATAAGATTTAAGTATTGGATGACACCCGGTAACATTTTCGAATTTCAATTAATGTCTCTCGAAATTCAGGTGTAGAATTTTCGGGCTTCGTTCTTCCTTCAGTATGTGTCAATTTTCCCACTTTCGGGCTTTCTCCACTGCCGATTCTTACGCCTCAAGAGACGCGTGGGTTCTGTTCCTTTACGAGAGCTTCCTTTAGTAGGCTGTGGCAACCTCTGGTAATTGAAGCTTTCCGATGGCTACCTTTCTCTGCGTCTGGTTTCGTACGATTTTCGCTCTACTTAATCTTGTGGGAAATTTTGATGCTACCAGGTAGTGATCAGAATAAATGTTAGCTCCCCGGATCAGTCGTCTTTCCATTACATTATGAGCGTCACGTGATGATGATCAATTGCAACGTTATCAATTAGTATTATGGGTGTTTCGATACATACAGTTTTGATGAAATCATCGAAAAGCATACCAAAAACATCTACTGAAGATGATCTTGGCAAGATCCGAAATAGCTGTACAGACAGCTCTGGTATTTGTTTTGAAAATAATATAAAACTAATATATAAGCTTAATATTAAAAAGATCTTGAGCTTGATTAAATTCAGAAACTTGAAGTCTAAAAATTTTTATTTTTCCTAATTTTACATTTCGCTGAGGGTAGTGCTACCTTTTTGATATAGAAAGATACAATCCAGCCCGATATTATCTCAGTTTCCAGAAAATTAAGCGGAGTACTAAATATCTGAAAGTGGGTTTTAAATCGGGACAGTAGTTTAAGTAAAGTGAGCCAAAAGTAAAAAAAAGATTTTCTTATTATAAAAAAATCCGAATCAGGAAAATATCAGAAACATTATAAGTAGAAAAAGGTACACAATTTTTTCAGTTTTATTTGTTTTTCAGATAACTTGCATCTTAGCGCAGAAAGAAAATCATAGCTGAAGATAATCCATGGATAAATATAGAAGTTATGGCCCAATGTATAAATATTTCAAAATTTTGTCGGTTTTGTATTATTTTCCTTACTACACTTGTTTTGCTAATGGCGTTAATGTTGTTTGTTTCATTGCGCATTTTTTCTAGTTATATTTGTTGAAGAACAAAAGGAACAAAATCTCTTTACTCACATGAAACCGATTTTTTCTTTGTTAGCATTGTAATGTTGCCTATGTAAAAAATGTAAACCGGCTCACAGTCTCCGAAATGAAGGCGTCTCAATTTTGTGTCTATAATTTGATGTATTTTGAAATAATCTTGTTACTTTATATAGAATCAGAACCAACTAAGCATCGCTGGAGAGCTTGTGTATAAAACTTTCGGATGACGTCTACATTTTCTGGATCTATTAGCCCACTTGTGACCTGTTTCAGGTCTTGTTTTTATAGCACTTTTTTTAACTGTTTCTTCTACACAAAAATAAGTTCCATAGGGAAGTGTATATCTTTGTCAGAAAGATACGATTTTAAATTTTCTTTCGCGGCATTAACGATTTCGTTATATGGGGCAGGATTTCAGTATGACTTTCAAAAACACCCGACCCGATAAATACTATAACATAAGGCGAAAACCTACATACAACTTTTCATTAGTTTACGTTTTTACCGAAATTTCGGTAGATTTAATGACTTTCTCCACTGTGGTAGGCCAACACCTGATTTGGAATAATTTTTTGTCGTTTCGGGTTTCCACCTTTGGGGTAGATACGAGTACAACACCTGCTTCGCGGCTTCGGTTTAGTTTTTTTTTTGTGCAATAAAGCTTTCAGCTTGGTCAGAGCTGAAACCAACATAGGCAACCAGGATTCGGCATGTAGTTTTTTTATGTAACAAAGCGCTGTTTTAAAATTATTATTATCATTTTCAAAACTGTGAACTGACCTTATATACATATCTTGTGCATTTAACGATAACGATAAACATAATACGTCAAATGAAAGCTGAAAATCTCGCATGTAAGTGTAGGATACAAAAATTTGACATGAGCCAAATTTTAGCGTAATAAAAACTATTTCCTTACAGTTGAATCTAAAAACACAAATCCTGAAACTGATTCTCAGGGGGTTAGTGGCTCTAGGAAATGCATACATCGCCTTCCACAGACACTGATTTCATTTTAATACGATGCTAAACATCTGGGGAACTATGAGTCGCCTGGAGAATATACATATGTATATATTTGCATTCAAAGTAACAATACGAGGGTAGTTTCAGAACTCTGGGACTTTTTGAATTAAAAGTATTTTTTCGGCAAAAGATTTTATATATTTCAAGGAGACTATACCTTTTAGCTCGATTTATTTAGTTCATCGATTTACCAATTATTTTATTTCTTCCAAATAATAGGTGTCCTCAAGGTCCTCAAAATAGGCAACAGTTTCAGTGATCACCTCGTCATTCGACCCAACTATCTTACCGCCGATGCATTTCTTTTGGAATATAAAGCAGTCACCCCTGCCCTGTCGATTGGGCAACTGCAATTAAATAATCGATAACATAGACGAAAAGTGTTAAAGGGTGTCACAAAATTCACACAATATTTGAATTTCGCGTCATTTGAGCGGTAAAGTGTTATTATTGATACAAAAAGGGACACCGTGACTGCTGACAGTTGAAGTTTAGTCGGACGTTTTCATTGTTGAGTAATATTTTAAATTTTAAGCGTCAACATTGAAGAATTTGAAAGTTCATAAAGCCACGAATGATGGCTAAAGCCATGTTAGACTGTTAGAGAAATCGTTGGATATGTCAACATTTTCATCTGGAGAGAGTAAATGGAATAGTGTAAACTTGAGGAGAAAGATTTGCAGACAAAATTATCACAGATCTGTTAGATTTCTCAAATTTTCTGATTTTGTTCAACAAATTATGCGATCAGGGTTGCATTTTGAATGAAACGAACAGAATCAAAGAAATCCAAAATAAAATCTTTAATTTCGTCACTCTTTACAAACGTTTAGTCGTTGTTGACAATTTGCTGTATTCTAGTTTTATTTTCTAGCTGTGGATTTAGTGTGTCACTTTTGAAGAATGTAAATCGAACGATTTCTTGCAAACGTAAGAGATTTTAATTCCATTTCTCTCACCACATTTGCACCAATATTCCAACACGGAATTAAGAAACAATTGAATCCAAACGTGTCACTATTTGCAGCGAGTCGTTGACTGGAGGCATCATCAGATCATTATTAGCCGTTAATGATGCTGGTCAGGCTAAAACAGTTATTGGTGCTCGATATCGCGACGTGATGACCCAGTTTTTTGTGCACATATTGCAAGATATGAATGTTAAAGACATGTAAAGGCTTTTCCAATTTGAGTGATATGATTTCTTTATAAAAACAATTCAATGAGTGTTCGAACTCACGGGCGATGTGTTAACACCTTTTTTTACACGGTAGCTGTTCGATTTCAATCAACACATTAGTAAATGTTACATTGGAAAATAAAAAATGAATAGTGTTTGTGCTGAAGACTCTTTTGCTATTGTACTTTCTTTTTTTTCTAACATCTGCTTTAACATTAGATGTAATATTGTTAAAATAAATAAAGCAATATTTAGCTCACTGAAATAATTGTGTCTGTTTTGTCATACACAGAGCGACAGCAAAAAGTTTTGAATAGTATAGAGAACTTTTTGAACTTTTTCCGCTCTCACGTAGAGAGTCTGAGTAAAGAGCATAAACGAGTCTTATTCTCTTTATCGAATATTTCAATATAAATTCACCATTTCGACAATGTGATTACATAAACCAATACAAAAAGCATAAATGTTTCGAAAGGCATCAATGTTTTACATCAAAATTATGAATTATTATTATTCTCTATACTATGCAATGCTCTTTGGCGACGACGAACTGCTTGTTTGTTCGCTGCCGCTACAATAATACCATCATACCTATTTGCAGGCAGAGACTATTTTTGTTTGTTGATTGCATGTGTTCACTTTGATACCCGTGTCTATAGATGTTAAAACATCAAAAAAACACACTAATTTGTAAGGAAATCCTAATGTGTTTTATTGAATCTGAAGTACAATCGATACAATTAAGTTCTGAATAAAACGTCTTTCAAACGGCCTCCACGTGTTCTTTTGCAGGAACGAATTCAATGAACCCAATTCTCGAGCACTTTCACCACTAAATCAAATCGTATGTCATGAATAACACGTTCAATATTGACTTGTAAAGCTTGGAAAGAGTTTGGTTTATTGCTAAAGAGAAATGAGAAGATGATTTAAAAAAAAAAAAGAATCGTTATCTTTTTCAAGTCGTTCCAAGACAAAATCAGCAAATGGATGACGTTTACGGTAGTCCAATGCCTTCACTTCTTGAGTGATAACAATTTTGTACGGATGCAAGCCCAAATCGTTTCTCAAAATTGTGATTTGAGACAGTCCCAATTGTTGACAACGTCTTGGAATCGATAAATTGCAGTGTTCAGAAACACTTGCCTGAACATCGGCAATATTTTCATTACTTCGAGCTGTTCTTTGTCTTATTGGCACTTGAATATTATGCAAAGAAAATGTACGCTCGTAATTTGCAACAATTCGACGAATAGCGAGCACAGGTGGATGATTAATACGACCATAAAATGGAAAAGCGCACTTTTGGAGAACGAATATTTTGGTAAAAAAATTAAATAATTTGTAAACGTTGTTCTTGCGTATATCTATCTCTCCATGATGAAATTGTAAACTGTACTGAATACAAAGAAAAATTACAGATCATGATATACTACAAATGGCCGAAACGTTACTTAGAAATCATAGCACTCAAATTGGAAAACCCTTTAGTTTCGATAAAGCTGTTCCACATACCGTTCAGTCCGAGGAGCAATTTAATTGCGGTATGATTCATTTCCAGGTATGATTAGCTGCCCAAGACATATGATTCAAAGCCCTTGACCTTTTTTCTTTCGCATTTTCTAAGTTTCAGGTGTATGCAGACAAGCCCATCCCCAGACCATCCACGCAGGAGAAAATCGAGTGCTGTATCAGTGAAACTCAGTCACATTTATTCAAAGTGGGTATCAACAATTTCGATAAATGAGTGGCTGTGTTCTATGCCATCGGTGGTGCAATGGTTAGTGTGCGCGGCTCTATTTTCTTGAGAACGTAGGTTCGATCCCTGCTCTGATCACCTTACATATCTTTCGAAGACGGTCACCTCGCTTAGCGATGGCGACACTATCAAGTATTTATTCTCGAGTATTTATTCTCAAAATACCATTCGGAACCGGTGTAATACTGTAGGTTCCGATCATTGAGTGTAAAACTAGAAAGTGTGCAGCTCACTGGTTGTGTGAAGCTATTTTTTTAACATGCCAGCCAGCAAAGACGTGGTGATCATTTATTTGATAAAATTCTGAATTTTTCAATAAACTATCCTTCCTGCGAGAATTTTTGGGGCACTTTCATAATGGGAGATTTTTTTGCTATTTGGTATTTGGCAGTTCATGCTTGATTCGTGACATGTGTCAAAGTCAAAATTGTTCAGTTTGCCTTGGCATTTCATCAGGAATAGACTTTCAAGCGTACAACTCTTGCAAATCATTGAGATTTCTTATCAAAATTCGTGGTAAATGTGTTTCGCTAGTTACGTTCATTATATGGTCGTCATAATCGACCCACCCAGCATGCTATCCAAGATATTGTAATCAAATTTCGCAGCGGTTTCACACTATTGGACACCAACTCGCATCCGTTGAGTGCGTACCGAGGAGAATATTGCTGCTGTATTCGGCAGTGTGAATGAAGATAGCGACATGTCCATCCGTCACCAATCTCAGCGATTGGGTTTTTGTTATTCGACCATCTGGAAGATTTTACGCAAGGACCTCGGTTTAAGCTATGCAAAATATAGCTGGTACAGGAGCAACGTCGCCTATTGGGTGAACGGACCTTAGAGACGCTGGAAGAAGATGTCCTTTTTTTTATACAAAAATTGTCTTGAACGGCGAGGCTCATTTTTGGCTCAATGGATATAAAAACAGAATGAACATAATAAACAGAATTGCCGAACTTGGTCCGAAGAACAACCAAATAGAACAATAAAATGAGCTGTTTAGTGCGGTTAATGGGCCGGCGGCATCATTGAATCGTACTTATTTTATTTATAAATTCTGTCCTCGTTATTAAAATACCGTTCCGCCTTGATACATAACAATAGTCGTTCCGTGATATCATTTCTTGGTATCGTCATGTACATTCCAATTTCACTCCATTTATCACGATATTTTAAATACGAGATCAGAATTTATGAACAACGGAGAGGGATGCCTATGTGATCTCCAGCATCGCCGATAATAGCAGACATCATGGTGGAAATTTTGCTGGATACGACACTTGAGACTTTAACGGAAAATCCGAAAATCTTAACAATATATGTGGACGATATATTTGTAGTTATTAAGCAAACTGAGGTGAAGGACACATTAAAATCACTTAACTCCTTCAATCAACAAATACAATGCACAGTGGAAGTGTAAAACAACCATACATTGCCATAACCTGACAGTTTACATATCAGACAAGATAAAAATATTAAAATTGACAGGTATCAGAAACCTACAGCATCCGGACGATTAACAAAATATTATTCCAAGAATCCAAGTGGGACGATAATTAATACTGCAAGTAACTTCATCAACAGGGTAATACGGAGAAGCAACTTCAAATTTCATGGGAAAAATAAGGAGAAAATACGGGAAATTCCATAGTCCATAACGTATGTCCACTTCACTCTGAACCGGACCGTATTTCAGCCGGACCAGAGGACATATGGCTAGTGGTATACAAAATCAAGTGCAACGGCGTCAAGTCCAACATATTCCCGACAGTTTGTGTTGGACATACCCCAAATTGTCACGAAGTGAAAATTTTAACTGAAGAGAAATGCTACTCGCGACGCCTCTTTCAGGAAATGCTGTGTATCGTATTGCCGTGTATCGAACTACATGCATGATACAGATCGATGTGCGCAAGTGTCTGGACACACAGTTGAACTCAAATCTGTTGACAATAGCTTGCAGTTTCGGTGGGGGCCCGAGGGCCTGCCTGCCGGGCGTATACTTTTTGTTACCTCACAAGTAATTATACACATTATACAACTATTTAGGCGGAAAAAATGGCAGTGGGAGCAAAAGAGAGTGAAAAACCCCAAATGTGCAGGAAGAATGGTGAATCCCGAAAGTTTTTCCAGAGGGTAAGAAGATCGAATAACGGGGGTAATAATGGGCTGCCCTCCTGCAAGGACGACAATGGGAACCTAGTGACTGAGAAGAAGTGTGTGCTCAAAATGTGAAGAGACCACTTTTCAGCACTACTCCACTCAGTTTCTTCCACAGAAGATCAGGAGGTAATAATAGTGGAAGATAGTGTAGAATGTACACCCCCAACCAAGATAAGATTAGAACGGCGATCTCCCGCCTTAATAATAATAAAGCCGCTGGTGCGGATGGCCTACCCGCTGAACTTTTTAAGGCAGGTGGCTAAGGACTGCTAGCCCACATGAATCGACTTATAGGCGGTATATGGCTGGGGGAATCTATGCCCGATGATTGGAGTCTCAGTGTATTATGTCCTGTATTCAAAAAGGATGATCCGTTTGTCTGTTCCAACTATCACGGTATCAGTATTTTTGTCCTTTTTGTCGATTACAAAGCTGCTTTCGATACCACCTTACGGGGAAAACTGTACGAAGCTATGTCTGAACTTGGTATTCCGGCAAAACTGATTCGCCTCTGTAGAATGACGCTGACCAACACCAAGTCAGCAGTGAAAGTGGGGAAAACCTCATTGAACCATTCTGTACCAAGCGAGGACTTAGACGAGGCGACACACTTTCGTGCAATCTTTTCAACATCTTAATGGAGATAATAATGAGAAAGGTTGCTGTAAATACGAACAAGACCATTAACACGAACAGCCATACGTTTCTGGCGTAGTTATGCTGACGACACAGACATCATTGGGCGAAATTTGCGAGAGGTTTCTGCAGTATTTTCAAGAATCGAAAAGGAATCAGCGAAGGTGGGTCTTGCTGTTAATGAGGGCAAGACAAAATTGATGGTGTCAACGACTATAGGAACCTCTCGACTTGGTCCGCACTTGAACGTTGACAACCGATTTAATTTTGAAGTGGAAGATGAATTTGTCTATCTCGGATCCGCCGTGAACAAGGACAACAACGTCAGCCTGGAGATAGATAGGAGAATTGTGCTTGCAAATAGATGTTATTTTGGGCTCAGCAAGTAGTTTAGGAACAAAGCCCTCTCTCGACGGCCAAAAGTCCAGCTATATCAGATTCTCATTTTACCTGTCTTGACATATGGCTCCGAAACTTGGGTTATATCGCAAGCGGATGAAAAACACCTGGGAGTGTTCGAGTGAAAAATTCTCCGTAAAATATATGGTCTTGTTAGGGATAACGGCGAGTACCGACGTCGCTGGAACGCAGAGCTATATAATCTTTATTCTGACGTGGACATAGCTAGGCGAATCAAATTAGGCCAATTGCGTTGGCTAGGCCATGTTATCAGATCAGCCAGCGTGTCGATAACGTACACGATGGAAGCAGGAAAAGAGAACGACCAAGACTCAGCTGGAAAGACCGGGCAGAAGAATCCCTCCGTATCCTTGGTATTACCAACTGGCGAGAAAATGCGAAGGATAGAGCCAGTTGGAAGAATATGTTGAAATTTGTTTAATTTGTTTGTTTAATTAATATGTGTAAGACGTCTGACCTCATGAAGTTGTAAAATAGTCAATAAAAGTAAAGTAATATACTTACATATATATTGAAAACTTCATGTTTTATAGTCTCAATCAGAGCAAACAATAGTTGAAAGTTTTGTGTTTATTGTTTTTCACAAATGTTTTGAAAACTTTGTTTTTATTCATTGTGCTAGATTCTTGAAAATGATCATCGAAGTTGGTCGAATTATGAGATAAAAATAAACAAAATTGTGATAAAACGAAAAACATGAAAAATATTTTTTAATTGAACAAGTTTTTTAAACTCGAATAATTTATGTTTAATTCAAATAGTACTTTCCTCCTTCGAGAATCACTTTTTACTTTCACAATGTACTATTTACAGCTTTGAAATTCACCATCCCTGATTTACATTCACCCATACATTAGCATCAAGGATAAACGCTGTGGCATGTGCTGTTGCTGCTATTTATCCAGGAGCTGCATATAACTTTTTGTTATTTTGGTTGTAAACCCGGTTCATACAACTTTTCTTACAACTAGAGACGTGAAGTGATGTGGTCGTAGTAAACGAAAGTTGTAGTAGAAGATACTAGGCAGGATATACATACATATACATATGTATATACTTATCCATCCATACATACGTACATATGTATCTGCCTACCTACCCCACCAAATAAAATATTTGTTAATGGAAAACCAACAACGATAACAACAACTTGAACGGCAGCAAACAACAAATCCAACTGCATCTGAATGCTGTTGTTGTTGTTGAAATGCCTAAAGAGAGGCAGAGAGTGCAAAGGACTTTCACTGACGCCGGCTTCCCCGAGTTATCGCGATAATAACATGAACATGATTATGACGATGTTGTAAGAATCCTTTGTAAAATGCGGTTGTGTGTGTGAATGGGTCTAGAAAAAGGGTGACTAACATGTAAGTGTACGCGAGTGCTAGTGTGTACTGTCTGGCTAAAAGGACATCGCCAGCCAAAATCGAGGGTTGAACAAACACATATTCTTAGTAAGATGTGCTAGAGTGTGTGTGTGTATGAGTTCGGTTTGTCTGGTTGGAAGGTCGTGGTCGTGGTCGTGGTCGTCGTCGTCGACGTCGCCGTCGCGTACTTTGTTGGGTTTTGTTGGATGAACACACAGGGTTTTCCCTGCTTCGATTGTTTACGATTTGCCGGCGTTTTGTTCCCTGTGTCTGCAATTTCCAACTAAGGGTTCATATGCACCACCAACGCCCGTTAGGTTTTGCTATAAATTGGGCGACAGGATACAAAGTTAGTCATTCTTAGCATAAACGTCGCATAGAGCACAACGAATAAGAGAGAGCACAAACGCCACCGTTACCCAATTCAAAAATCTTTTTTTTCGTTTCATTGTTCAACGTTTTGTTAAAGATAATTTTTGTTAAGTTTACCTTAAGTTCACAATAACAAATGGCCGTCTGTGTCCCCGCTCCACCGCCACAGTAAATCAGTGCAAATTTTAAAGATTTAAATTGAAATTTTTGCTTACGTTTTCCTAGCCGACAAGTGTTTTTCCTACACCACGTTTATGTTAAAAATCGGTTATTTACAAAATTTCTGCTACAACAGTTGTAAATTCAAATAAAAGTGAAAGTTTATTTAAAAAAAAAGACTTCAGATTTCAAACTACCAATTGCAAACCCCCAAAATGGCTGCTGCCACCCAACAACAGCAACAGACACAACAACAACAACAACATCATCAGCATCACTATCCCTTAAATAGCAGTCTGCCAATGCTGCACACACATTCCATACAGGGAATGCCCCATGGTTTGGGTTTGTTGACCACGGTGGCTTCGCTGCCACCCAAATATCGCAGTCGTTACCTGAAAATACAAACAAAATGTGAGATTCCTTTGGATTTATCAGTGAAACCCATGTCTCCCCACACCGACAACGAAGTGCCCATGGCTGTCAATTTCACTGAGGTCTATACCGAACCCTGTTCGGATACACAGTCCCAGACCAGTGAGGATATAGTCGAAGAAATTTGTACCAGTCTGGCCAATAATGACAATAACACCATCACCACCGCCACCGCTACCGCTACCACCACCCCCAACCTTAACACAGCACCAACATCCATAACATTCCCCCTTTCCCAAGATCACAATAAACCGATTACGCCTCCTTTAACGCCCACAAAAAGAAAATTCTCTGAATCGGATTTGGAAACCGAACAGGAATTCAAAGAAAATCATAACAAAATAATGAAAAACGTTAACAATTCCAATCAACAGCCACTGGTGGAGACTACACCCGCCAAACAGCCCATCAAAACATCGGACACTGCCCCAAAAACAGGTAAAAATCCAGCGTCTAACACCTCTGCCAAAAGCAATAGGAGCAATAAGGCTACGCGCAAACTAAAATTCGATGAAGAAACCAGTTCTCCGGTATCGGGAACGATAATACGCCCCCTGGAAGATATAACCGATGGTTCGGTGCAGTACAGCAATGGCGACATTGATCCCAAATACAATATCGTCGAAATCACCGAGGAAACCAAGGCTGAATTGGCGGCCATCAAGAATGTCATTGGCGACTACATCTGCAAATTGTGTCGCATTAAGTTTGAAGATGCCTTTGGTTTGGCCCAACATCGCTGTGCCTGCATCGTATTGCTGGAGTACCGCTGTCCCGAGTGTGGTAAGCAATTCAACTGTCCCGCCAACTTGGCATCCCATCGCAGGTGGCACAAACCTCGCAAAAATGGCAATCCCATCGCTGCAAACTCCAACTTGACGTCTACGTCAGCACCGGTGCCTGCAAACCAAATCAAAAAAGAGAACCGTGAAGTAAAGGCCTCGAAAAAATCCGACAACGAAGGTGACTCCTTGTGCTACGCCTGTCAGCAGTGTGGTAAAAAGTTCAAACGACAGGCTTATCTCAAGAAGCACGAGTTAACCCACCAGAAAGCTACTCCAGTGAGCACAATAGCCGCCTCAGTAATTAGTACTGAAATGTCACCAAATTCTGGCATATCGCACAATTCTAGTCCTGTTCAGCAGGCAACGCCACCATCATCATCGTCATCATCATCACCGTCATCATCATCGTCATCGCCATCAGCACCACTACCACTGTACGAAGAAGTGGTGATGACAGAGACAGTAGTAGGCCACCATACATACATGGAAGATGATCAAGAGGACACCATGTCCGACTACAGTTCATCGGCTACATCCTCACATCACTATGGCCGATTACAGATCGTCGAATCGGGTCTTACCGAAGAGGAGAATATAGCCGCAGCCGCATTAACGAATCTACGCAATTGTGCTTCGGTAATACAACACACCACCTTGGCCCATTAGGCTGGCTGGCTGCTTCCCAACACAGTCGCAGCAGGTTGGGTTGTGTGAGTGATGGTGAATTGCCATTTAAGGGTGAATTTGTCAAAGTGTCAACGCCGGCAAGTGATGGAAAACCGATAGGCGAACGAACCCCCCAGGGTTGTTATTGCAATAACAGGTGAAATATTTTCATTTATGCGTTTAATTTGTTATAATTGTATATAATTATGTTGTATAGGGTTGTTTATTACCGTTTTTAGTTGTTCAATTTCATTATCATATTTTATTATATTTTTGAAAAGTTCTCTGTTTTCTTGGCAAATTAAGTTTATTTTTATAGAGATAAACAAAACACGATAGTTAGGTTATGTTTGGTAATTTTGTTTAGAACTAACCACAAGATGATCTACAGCTAAATTTTGTAAACCAAAGATTTGTTTAGGCATATTTTTTTTCGTAATTTCGTATATTAATGATTTTCATTAAATTTTAGAGTTAATTTAAATTTAAAAACTAACGTATTTAGGATTTTGGAAATTCAAAATTTCCCTGCAACGAATCGGTTCATTAAGACAGAGATAGCATTTATTTAAATTTTACAATACAATACAAAAAATATAGGTTTAAATTCACAAATAATTGCAAACGTTTTGACTTCGTATCAGAAATTCGAGAGACATTAATTGAAATTCGAAATTGTTACGGGGTGTCATCTAAATCTTATATACTTCGAATACATCAAGTTTCTCATATATCTAAATTTAAAATTGGTACGAAAAATGTTTGACATTTCGTAAATAACAACTTGTGTATGTGTTTGAATAAAACCCCATAGTATTTTAATTCTAAATGACACCAAGAGAAATTCAAGCACTTAAATAGAAATTCGAAAAACATTTATTAAAATTCAAAGGATTTCAAATGAAATTATGAGAAAACAAATTAAATTCCAGCAATCTCAAAAGAATTCCAATTAACGAATTTCTAATTTTAATAATAGTCTCTTGAATTTCAACTAAAATCTTTCGCATTTCATTTGATGTCCTTTGAATTTCAATTTGCAGTTTTTGAAAGGGCATTAAATTTGATTTTTTTTAAGTTTCATTTTCAATTCTGTTGATGAATTTAAAATTTTCAAGTGAAATCATTTACGTTTCCGATTTCAAATTCGTGTTAAATCACAAATATTTTACATTTATAAATTCTCTTTGATCTCAGTTTTAAAATTCTAGTCGTTTCTTAGCTACACATTTACAAAACTGTTTTAAAAACTCTAGTCATTTCTTATAGTTAGTTATAACGTTTATATAGTAAGAAACAACCAAAAAACGAGTGAAAACTCTAGTCATTAGTTTAAGTCTAAAGGGGGAAAACCCCTTCCTTATCATTAGTTATAGCAGAAACCGTCAGAATTAAGCCCCGTACTCTGCTGTTGCAATTTTGTTATCTATCTACACAGGGAAATTTTTGGGGCATAGAGTTACCATCTATCAACTTACAAATATTTCATGAATAAGTCCAATTCGTATTCCGTTTTCACTTCAATGCATACGGTGCTACTTTTGTTTGTCCAAATTTCGGTCCCAAACAATTGTTTTCGTATGAAGTAGCTTTGGCGTAACAGCCCTGTAATTGAATTTCTTCACGAAATAGTTGGAAAGCTTCGTATTCAGTTCGTGCGAAAATTTCTTAAGAAATCTTGTCATTTGTATTTGTTGGTGAGAGTGACCGCCTATCTTTATTTTACCTTGAAAATTTTTCAGGTGCAATTCTTCTACCCACTCCATTTTATTCTTAACAGATGTGGTGTTGCTTTTGGTTGTTAACATTATTGGAATGTCAAAATTTCGGTGCCAAACAATTATAAACAATTGAAGCCCCTCGTGGAAGAAAGTGTTAACTCACTTTTTTGAAAAACAATATTTTCCTTCTTTTAATGTTTCCATGGTAACTGATTTAAAAAAAAGAAAAAAAATTTTTAAATATAATTTTAATAATTTAAGTATCAGATTTTGAAAAACAAAATCAGATATCATGGAAACATAAGAAGGAAATATTGTTTTTGAAAAAAAAGTGAGTTAACACCTTCTTCCGCCACGGGCTTCAATTGTTATCGTACGAACTAACTTTGGGGTAACAACCCTGTAATTGATTTTGCGTACGAAATTTTCGCACAGAGGTGAGTACCAAGCAAATGAAAAGTGAGCGAAATTCTCTGTTCATGAAATTTTCGTCATTTAATATACACGTAAGTTCTTATGGGAAGGAAAATTTCATAAAAACTGAACACCGGGCTTAAGGAGCTTAAGATCAAGCAAATTTTCGGATCACGTAATTTTCGGTGTTTTTATATACACGAAAATTTTATTAGAACTAAATACTGAACTTTAAATGCGGAACAATAATATAATTTGGATACCAAAATATAAAACGATACCTTCGAAACTCTTGCTTAAGTATCAAATATAATTTCTAGTCTTTAATTTTACATCTCTGAGAAGATGAAGCAATAAGGAAGTAGAGAAGAAAACACCGGCGCAATTTGGCAACCCTAGTAGAAGAGAACCAAAAAAGTCGACGCGATTCACTCAAACGCATTTCTTTCCCGCGTCATAACTTGATTATTTCATACTTTTTACATACTTGATGTAATTTTATTTAATTATGGTTGGTGTTTCTATAGTTAGATCCAATAACACCATCAAAAAACTGCTCGAGTATTGAAATATTCAACGAAGAGAGTAAGAGAGAGAGCAGAGAAACGACGCCCTTCACTCGCTTTCTTTGTTGACATTCCACTCCACAAGTAAATTTTCTTCTCTATACCATAGTTGAGGACGAAACTCAACTGAAGAACGAGAAAAATATCTAGTCATTAGTAATAATTTGAATGTTAGGAAGCTCATGTCCAAGGATTGCCACTTGTAACAGCCCTCGTAAATGAGGCACAACCAAACTCAGAGATTTCACTCAAATATATTTCTACCTCACATCATAAGCATAGCAATTTCTCATTTTTTACACACTTTCTGCGCTTTTGCCTTAAGCGAACCACAGATTTGTAATTCATGAGCATGAGCTTGGTCGATAACTTTTTGTCTGCCTGAGGAATTTAAAAAAGTAATAGCAAACAATTTTGCAAACATGATATTGATGCGAACAACTTTGATTACATTCATATTTCGTACCAAGAAGGGCGGAAATCTGGCAATAAACATCAAGTTCCAAAATCTGACGGCTGTATTCTAAACTGTCGTTTGGTAACTACTGTTCGACCACCTGAATTTTGTATAGGAACATTTTTAAGTCCAACGTAAAGAAAGTGCAATTGTTGTTCTGTTGTTATTTTCTTGGGGATTTTCCGGGGTCCTCTACCACATTTTCACGTATTTCTTCGATGTCTTGGTCTTCAGGGGCTTCTGCTGTACCGCGTTGTGTCGCTCTCTTCAAATCGTTTCGCCAGGCGTCTAACTTTTTGCGCTGTGGGTACTGAACGATTGTGATATTTTCAATTGTTATGCACTACAAATTTCGCACGTCTTTACTTCACGAGTGACAAGATCAAACTGACATATGATAACAGTTGCAAAAATGCTAGCACTTTCCAATAGGGTGATTCGTTTTTGCCCCATATTTAATATCCGGACTTCAAAAAGCCCAAAAGAAAGAAGTTTGGAGCGATCATATCGGGCAATGTTAGCGACCACTGCAATTCGCCAAAAACAAGATATTTGGCGACCCGGAAACCGATCTCCGCTCTGAGCACTTTACATATCTGTCGAGGCTGGATACCTCGCTTTTTGAGGGCGTCACTATCGAGTAATTGATATTAAAAGGCTGCTTAAAAAACCGTGCGGAACCTGTGTAAAACTGTAGGTCGCAATCAATGAGTGTAAAACTAGAAAGCGCACAGCTCACTTATTGTGAGAATCTCTCTCGTGTCCCTTCATAAGATGTTCATTTCCAAACTAAATGAAAAAACTGGTCATATGAAGTTCATTTAAATTGAGAATGACCAACTGTGACATATTTCCAATAGGTTCAGCTTCCCAGTTGCTTATTCTCCATTTAAATTAGCTTTAAATTATCGGGGTTTCTTATTTAATATGACAATTTTCTATGAGCTTTTATACTGAGCTTATAAGTTTTAGATATTAATGCTCAGTTTCACAGTTAGCCGTTTTCTATTTAAATGGAATTTAAATGCCCGAAGTGTGTCGTTTAATATGAAAATTTGTTGGGAGCTTTTGATTTGAGCTTTTAAGTGATGAGTGCGAAACTCGCCCTAAAAATTCCACTCCAAAGATCTACATAAGCACAACAAAATTAGCTCTAGTCATTTTCTAAGTGTGCGTTTCACAATCGTGATTTACAAGCTTAATTTAAAAGCTCCAAGAAAATGATCATATTGAATGGCATTTAAATGATAAACTTCGCGCATTTAAAGTTAATTTAGGTGAAGAATGACCAACTGTAAAACTGAGTCTAAGCGAAAACTATTAGTCATTACCGAATTTCTATCTTAAAATGAAGCAAAATTCTAGCATTTTTAAGAAATTTGGCTTTTTCCAAATTTATGATGCTTCTATTCAAAAAATTTAATATAAATTTAGGTAATAAGTTTTAGGTTAATTTTCAAAAAAAAAGGCTAAACCAAAGAACGAGTGACAGCTCGAGTCATTAGCCATAGGTGAGATATTAATAGTCGTAAATTTCACATTAAATTGCACTAATCTTCTTAAAACGTATCCGAAATCTGGACATTTCAGAATCTTTATATCGTATCATTTCAGAGATTAGTGTATTTTGTGGTCACTAAAAGCGAGTTTCACAATCGTCATTTGGAAGCTCAACTTGAAAGCTTACAGATAGTTTTCATATTAAACAACATATTAGTGATAAACATCCGGCATTTATAGTTCCTTTCAGTGGAGAATAATGAGCCACAGTGAAACTGAGCCTAAGCATCTTCTAAAATTCAAATACAAACTTCGTATTATTTAGTTAAAGGTTGATTGGGGAAAGTCGAAACCATGGAATGAGTGATGATGGATCAGTCAGAAATAAATAAATAAATGGTTTCCCATTACATCCCATGAAGGAAGTAGGGAGAGCTCTTGGTCAGAAATAGTCAAAATTTAAAATTTAAATTGCAACCTATGAAAGCTCTAATCCATTCAGAATCAGAAGAAAGCTAATTGAAAATGGTCACAGTAAATGATAAACATCGGGCGTTTAACGGAAAGCTGTGTAACATTATTACGTTCGTACATACGCTACGCAAGTTCACAATTGTCGTTGCTCTCTTTCTATCTCATTTTTATATACGTATAACCACGTCATTATTCTCTTTGCTCTGAGAGTGCTTCGCACCCACACAATCCAACTATTCGCTGCCGCTACATCAGTGTGTGTGTTTTTTTGCAGTTTGACAATCTGTGTTTCGCAGTCGGACATATCTGTGTTCTATATAGGGGTGGGTCACTCTTCTCATTTAGGGGTTTGAAAAATAGATGTTGGCCGATTCTGAGACCTACCCGATATTCACACAAAATTTCATACAAATCGGTCCAGCCGTTTCGGAGGAGTTTGATGGCAAACAATGTGTGATCGCTGTCGGACAATCTGTGTGAGCGCAGTCGGACAAATTGTGTTTGGATGTATTCACTTTGGGAATTTAGGCCGTACCCGCGCCTATAGATGTTAACACATCAAAAAAAAAACAAAAAATGTCCGATGTTTGTCGTTTAATATATAAATTTTCTGTGAGCTTTTTACTTACGAATGAAAGTCTCATCCTAAGGGCGAGTTTCACACTCGTCATTTAAAAGCTCCATTTAAAAGCTCGATTTTAAAGCTCACAGACGTTTTTCATATTAAATGACATTTAAATGACAAGCGTCGGGAATTTAAACTACATTTAAATGGAGAATTTTCAACTGTGAAACTGGCCATAAGTAGTCTGTTTAAGGGTGCTTTGAATAAGAAAAAGAATGAGTGAGAGCTCTAGTCATTAGCTATATCCGAAACGGAAATATTCAATATTCTAAAATTCCAAAAAGCTTCTAGAATTTATTTAAAAACAACTAATTAATTTAAAAATTTTTAGTCTTTAGTCTAAACCAAAGAATGAGTAAAAGCTCTAGTCATTAGCTGTAGTCGAAATAAAAATATTCACCAATTTATGCTCTAAATTGCTACTCTAATTGGAAAATATTTCAATGTTCTAGTAATTTAAGAAAACATAGTTCTTTCTACAGCTGCTTTGTTTTATATAAAACAAAACATTTCTGAAATTTCTGGTCTTTAACTGGCCATTCCCCTATTAAATTAACTGGTATTTCTCGTTTAAATATTATTTAATAAGAAAATTTTACCTGAGCTTTTAAATTTGGCCTTTAAATGACGATTGTGAAACTCGTCCATAGCTTGCTAGTTCCGAATAAAGTCTAAGCCGAAGAATGAGTGAAAGCTTTAGTCATTAGCTGTTGTCAAAATTCAATTAGTTGCCAATTTAACCTCTAAATTGCAACTCTAACTGCAAAACATTTCAAAATTCTAGTCATTACAGAACAAATGACTTTTTTCAAAAGTTACTAATACTAATTTACAAAAAAATTAATTTCAAAATGTTTAGTCGTTAATTCGCTGGCTTTGAATAACCACCAAGCCAACTGATGAGTGAAAGCTCTAGTCATTAGTTTTAGTAACGGAAATATTCGAATTCGAATAAACTAATTGAAAGTTTAGTCATTAAAAAATATAGTATTCCTTGAGTCACTAGCTTCATATATAAATGCTAACCCATAGTTGATTTGAAAAAAGTTTATAGCAGAAATGAGTGAAAGCTCTAGTTATTAGCTTACGAGCGACAGTTGTAAATTTTAAAAGAAAAATTAATCTACATTGTGGTCGCTGTAAATTTATGGTTTACAACAAAATTTCTCGTCACAAGTTTTAAATGAAAGCTCTAATTAGCTATTAGTTAAACTACAATGGGTATAAATACAAAGGTTTTGTAGTTAACTATGATTTTTGCTAAATTCTCTATTTTTTTTTAAAGTTTGAGTCAAAAATACGAAATATTCAATTTTGTTTGACTCAAACTGTAATTGAATTCGAAATTTAAAAAAAAAAAAAGATTTTCGATTAGGTTTATATAAACTTGAGAGTAAAAAAAACATTTTCGTTTTAATTTCTAAAAAAAATTATATAGAATTTTTTTGAATTTTAATTGTTACGACCGAATAAAAATTTTTCTTTTAACATTACCGAACCGATTCTGGGAAATTTTGAAGATTCTCAAAAAAATTTAAAATTTAAAAACAAAATATATTGTAATAAATTTATTCCAACAACTCTTTAGAATTCGCAAAAATATTTAAAATTAAATTTCTAATATTTGTTTTTGGAAAATTCTAAAAGTGCAGGCAAACAAACAATGTGCAGTTTCATTTAGTGTTTAATTAAGAAAATTTGTAAAATAATTTTCATAAATCAGTTTTCGCAAAGATCTCATTTCATTAAATTTAAGAAAATAAAATTTCACAACTCAACAAAAAAAATCCAAAAATTCAGGCAAAATTCGTGCAGTATTAATACATTAAGTTCAATGACATTTTTAATTTTATAATGAATAATTTCGAAAATGAAATATAATTGAAACGAGTGTGAACTCTAGTCATTCCACTTATACAATTAAGATAAAACCTTAAAAATCTTCTGATTTCGTTGAGGAACCCATTAGCATTTAACTTAGTATTATTTTTAATATAATTTAGAGATACAAATCTTATTGAATAACCAGCTGAAATGAAAACACTACCATTAATAGTTAAGTCAAACAACACAAATGTGAACTGGACCTTAAGCAACAGTACAATATTGAAAAAAACAACAAAAAAAATAATTATATTTTCTTAAATATTAATAACAAATAAAATAACTGCGGTTGTGTACTTAAATTTATACTTAAAATAAAGAAACTAAACAAATACTGAAAATCCTTGCAATCTTGTACAGATTTAACAACTATTTGAAAAAATATCACAACATTATTGTTCCTTAAAACAATACGAACCATTTTTTTTCGAACAACACGAGAAATACATATTTTTATAAAAGTTACAACATTTTGATAATATATTGTTCTACAAAAAAAAACGCATCAATATCTTATAAAACAAACACACACACAATCATATCTTTGTATATAATTTTTACATATATATATTTTTCTACAATTCAACGTATTTTCTAATTCTAAAAAAAAATTGTCAAACATTTACAAAAAAAAAAACAACAAAAAAAAAAACCAAAACTTGTAAATAAATTTCTTATATGTGATACTATTTGATAACATCGTATAGAAGGTATAATACTATTTTAAGGTCATCATACTATTTATATTAAAAATCGTATGTAAATTTAAATTTAAGTTATTTTTTTACCAAATCGAGAATGTAATTTAAGAGTCATATATACTATTTTTATACCAACATATATGTAAGCGAGAGTGAAAGAATGTGAAAGCAATAAACTTGAAAATTTTGTACAAAAAAAATCTTCCTCTGTCCTTTTTTCCTTGACGTCCTACATCAGTAGTGGAAAATGTACCAAATTGGGAACAGTAAATCAAGTTTTTAACAAAACTAATAAATCATCATTTCCCTTACGGGAATTTTTATTCGGTCTGTTTTCTAAAAACTTACAAATTTATTCAAGCTCAAGACCTTTTTAAATAATATAAAGGTTATTAGCTTTATATTACTTTCACAAAAGTCGAGCATAAAAATGCTCCAATGATACCAAGGCTGTCTGTATAGCTATTTCGGATCTTGCCAAGATCTTCATCAGCAGACGTTTTTGGTTTGTTTTTGGTGAATTCTTCAAAAATATATATCCAGAAACACTCATCATTATAATGAGAATTCCTTTGTATACTCGCTTGAAGAATACCAAGCACTACCATTGGAACACCTTCATGCACAACTCTTTTTATCATGCCGAAAAACCATTGGTTTTAAACAGACATGATTTGTTTTTGTTATGTCATTACAAAAACAACAAAACAGAGGGTTGCCATCAACAATATTATTGTTTCAATCTCGCGGTGCTCTTCGTCAACTTTCATCATTTCCCTTACGGGAATTTTTATTCGGTCTGTTTTCTAAAAACTTACAAATTTATTCAAGCCCAAGACCTTTTTAAATAATATAAAGCTTATTAGCTAATTAACTAATAAATATTACAGAAGTTCAAACTTGAGAGTTAAATAACTTTTACTGAGAGTTCGGCTTTTACGGTCTATAATTCTAGTTTACAGTCATTTTGTCCTAAATCTGCGACCAATTACTTTTACTATTTACTGGTCTTCAAAACTCGAAAACACTATAAAACCAGTACAGAAATGTCAGTCGGGTGAATCGACTTAAACATACCCTCGCCCTTAGTCATCAGTTGGGTCCAAGTTGCACTAAAACACTTAACAGTGTTTTTGAGCCGACCAACATTCAGTCAACCGAATCGGCGTGGCAAACTCGCCCATATTCAATAGCTGATTCACGCTGCCCCAAATATTATCTAATTCCCAAGTTAATTATGACCGGTTGTGTTTTGGGGATTTGACGTGACTATTAGTCAAATTTCAACCCAACATTTGTGTGGAAAGATGAAAATTGAATTTTTTTACTACTCTCTAGCTTTTGACAGAATATTGGCCTTTATCAAATTTTATTAAAAACGAGAGACTTCGTGTCGATCAGCCGGAAACACGCTCAACTATTGTATGAAAGGTAAAATAAATGGGGGTAGTAAAGGTGCCCATTTTGAATTACAGAGAGCCTTTTGGCAAAACATTGCTCAGTATCAAATTTAATTAACATCGGTTTTGGTTTACGGGAGATATCGCATTAATGACAGCTACAAAAATGGGAGTGAAACTCGTCCTCGTTGTCAATTGGCAAAACATTACATGATCGGTTGAGATTTACGGGAGATATCATGTCAATCAACCGGACAGCCGCCCAAATTTTGCATGAGATGTACCAGATTTTTTACTATTATTATTTATTCCCGTCGTTCCTTTGAGAAACATAGAGCCGTTATAAGTGTATTCCATTCAGATTTACTTTAAGCTCTTAATTTCACTTCGTTCCATGAATTCCAGTCATAGCGACCTCATTCTCCAGCTGCCTTCTTTATTCTCCTAAGGCATCGGTTTACAAATACTTACATGTCGGTTTTGTCACGATCAGCAGTATTCCATGTCACACATCCATATGTTAGAGTTGAATATTTGGATTTTGGTGTTTCTGGATATAATAGACGGTTTCCATACTTTGTTCAATTGACTAAATGAACGTCAACGCGCAATTGATACGGTTTTTAATATGTGCACGCTGAGAAAAAACTCGTTCCTCCCAAACGAAATCTCAGATAAATGAAGTTCGTTTGTGGACTGTAGTTGGGGGAAACGAACTTCTGTTAATCCATACATTTCATTTCGTTTGGGAGAACCGCAAAACTTTTGCAGCAAACGAGTTACGAAAAATTAGAGCTGAAAAAATGTTTACGATGAACGAAAAACGGTTCCGCCAACTGTTCCATCGGTTAGAGGCAGCAACCGAGTTGTAGTTGCTCTAAACTAAAAAACGTTTGCGAAAACTGAAAAACGTTTGCAGTAAATGAGATACGAGAAATTAGGGCTGAAAAACGGTTGCGAGAAACGAAAAACAGTTCCACCAACTGTTCTTTCGGTTACAGCAACCGAGTTGTAATTAAAACTCCTATTTATGACTTCCGTAAGCACTTTTTTTGTTTAAATTTCAAACATTTATGATTTTGGTTTTACCCATAAAGTTTGTTTTAACCAGTACATTAGTTAATCATACCCTTACCCTAAGTCATCCATTGCGTGGGAGTTCCGTTAAAATCGCACATACTGAGAAGTGACCATATTCAATAGCAGATTGACATTGCGGTAAATATTATTGAATACCCAAAATAGTTAGTTTCCCTCCGAATATTTATAGGCGAGGTACAAAAATGGACATGGCAAGTTGTTGCCAAAATTTTGATTAGTACCAAAATTTATTAAGATCGGTTATGATATATTGGAGATATCGAGTCGGCACACTGCAAACACGCCCAACTTTTGTATGGGAGGTACGAAACTGGGCGTGGCGTAATAGTCAGTTTTGAATTACACAGTAGCTTTTAGCAAAATATTGCCTAGTACCGAATTTTATTAAGATCGGTTGTAGTTTACGAGAGTTATCGTGTCGATCAACCGGTCATCCGTCCAACTTTTATATGAGAGGTACCAGAATGGGCGTAGCAAAACAGCTCATTTTCTATAGGAGAGTTTTATTTGGCTAAATACTGACTAGTACAAACTTTCATAAAGATTGGTTCGGTTTTGGGGGACTTCTCGTGCCGAACAACCAGACGGCTAAACAACTTTTGTGTGGGAGGTACCAATATGGGTGTGGCAAAATCACCCTTGTTTTAATCGGTGATTGACGTTTGATAACGTGAAACCTTATAAATAATTTCATTAAGATTGCAAGTGTTTCACGCGATTTATCGGATTGACAACCCGGACGAACACCCTGTTTTGTATGGCAGGTACCGGAGTGGGCGTGTCAATCTCGCTCAAAACACATCCTTGCGGTACCCCATCCTAATCGATATTTACTTGCTGAGTTTATTTTCGTGTAAACCACTGCAGGTAAGACCATTATGTAGACTTTGGATGAGTGATATGAGGTTTGGCGGAGTTCCTTTGCATTCAAGCGCTTTCCAAATGGTGTGAGAGCCAACTTGTCAAATGATTTTTCATAGCCTATTAATACTAAATATAGCGGGGATCTCCATTCGACAGATTGGTCTACGATAATTCTGAGGGTATTTAGTTATTCTACGCAGGATTTCACAGAACGAAAGCCAGCTTGAGGTGGGCGGAGTTTTGGCTCCCGGGCTATCTGACATAACTGTGTGATGGGCGTGTTTGCATATGTCAATGCTGGAAGATGTGGATGTTTCAAGCATTTCCGTGTAGTGCTTTGTCCATATGTCCAACTGCTCGGTGTTTTCTGTTATCAATTCGCCAGTGCAGCTTCCAAGTGTCGCCGTAGCGACGACTTTTCGACTTGTTGGCCTTTTCGTTGTCTTGTGTAAGTCTCTGTGACGATTTGTGGCTACGGCAGCTTGGGCTTCTCTCCCAAGTGCGTCGGTAAATAATCTTTTGTCTTGGAGTGCACTGCGTTTAACTTGCTTGTCGAGATCTTTGTGACTTTTTACAAGTGCCGATTTCTGGGGACTTGTTTTAGCGCTATTTAATAAAATTATTGCTGATTTCCTCACGTCGTTTAGTTGTCGTCGTTTTATACTAGCTTACGATTTTAAGTTGCAGAAGTCGCGAGAGAATTTAAAAATTAAGCAGCGCAATATCATGCGACTCGCTCGCGAATAGCGAACCTAACTCGATAAAGACCATTGCTCATTGTCATCATTAGTCATTGGATCTATCAAGACTATTATTGCCTTCCACATATACTGATTTTGACAGATGCAATGCAAATCGTTGGATTTGATCCGATAGTCTGTCAACACCTTAAGTTGTTTTTATCCCTAGAGCGAGGCAAAAATACAAATATTCGAATAAAAATCTTACTCACGTATTCGAATATTTTTCACTCTTATTTCGAGTTATAAAATAAGCCGGTTCGATCACGAGCCGGTGTGTTTTGTAAGCCGCCGTTTTCATCGGCTTATATTGACTTGAAATGCCCGCCGGACAATCATTAAACCAGCTGACAATCTGTTCTATGTTTGGAACACAATTTGTCACCATGCGGAAAGATACAAATATTAATTTGTTTGCATACAGCTGGAAGAAAAATGTTGTTATATCATTTTGACGGAAAAAACCGTGGTTGTCAGATTCCTTATGAAACAAATTGTTTTCAATTTTCTCTTTGGTGAATATTTTTATTTCAACATCGCAGTTTATGGTAAGAAAACTCTCATAATAAAGGTTTTAAAAAGAAAGCGTTAATTTGAAAATAAAGTTATAAGAACACAAACACAATAACGATTTCGAAAGGAAACGCTGAGCAACAGAGTTTTCTAAAAGAAACTATTGACAGCAAAGTTTTCTAAAATAACCCTTTTACAGCTAAGTTTCCTGAATGAGAACGAGACATTTGCTAACAAGAAATTGCTAAAAAACAAAGCTTTCTGAAAGAAATATTGTACAACAACGTTTTCTAAATCGAACCATCGACAGTAAAGTAATCTAATAGAAACCTTGGAACTAATGCTGTCACAAATAAACAATAGCTTTTCCTAAACTCAAGTATACATTGCGCCGGTCAAATTCCCAAAACCGACTATGATTTCAATTCCGATCTGGGCCTTTGTGAATCGATATCAAAGTACTATGGTGAAACAAATTTGTTATATTGAGAAAAATTTGCATTCTTACTGCATGAAACGATATCTCTCCTGACATTATTAAATTCTGACGTTATATATTTGGCACAAACATATGAAGTATTTATATATATATATATTATATACAAGGTGGCGCAAAAGTAATCCTCCTATCAGAAAATGCTATAAATTTTGCGATTGGCCCCTAATGTCAGTTCTGTTTTGACATTTGTGTAGTAAACACATGCGAAATACACGTTAATAAACAATGTTACGCTACACTGCTCCAGAACGCGGAATATTGCTGACTATTTTTTTGACCAATAATAGGTCGGTGACTTTGGCACAACGTGAATTTCGTCGCAGATTTCCTGGCCGTCCAACGCCTACTGGTGAAACACTGCGACGTTTAGCCGCTCGCCTCGAAGAGACTGGCACAACACGAGATGCTGCCAGGCGTGGCAGACCCCGGAGTAGCCGTTCTGCAGAGAATATTGCTGCTGTAGCCGAGGATGTCATGGATGCGCCGTCAACATCGACTACAGAGCAATGATCGGCTACAGAGCAATGATCAACGAGTTCTTTTGCCGCAACTTGATGAATTGGGATTGGAAAACAAGTGGTTCCAACAGGATGGTGCAACGGCACACACTGCACGTGCCACAACCGATATGCTGAAGGATGCATTTCCCGGGCGCCTAATCTCCCGTTTTGGCGATTTGCACTGGCCAGCAAGATCGCCTGATTTGACCGCTCCAGACTTCTTTTTGTGGGGCTTTTTGAAGTCGCGGGTTTATGTCAACAAGCCTCAGACTCTTGCAGCTTTTAAAGACAATATCCGTCAAGAATGTGAGGACGTATCGCCGGAAGTTTTGGCCAAAGTGATGGAAAATGCTATAAAAAGGGCTCAAATGACAATCAACTGTGGCGGCGCCCATTTACATGACATAATATTCTCGACTTGATGTAAAAAAAATTAAAAGACCAAATAAAAATAATCTACAAGAAGAATCAAAGTTTTTAATTTTTTTGTATACTTTATACATACAATTTTGCGCACTGAATTCGGTTGCAATTCGGGTTAGCTCTGCACTACTTATTTATCCGGTAGTGTGATTTTATCCATCTTCAAAAATTTCCATTCACTTTTTATAAATTTATCTAGAACACCACGCGATAGTTAAATTTTCCTCACCACGCAAATGTCATATTTTTACTAACCTGGCAAACAGTCGAGTTAATATTGCTGAGCAAATATTGAAAACAAAACGTCGGCCATTGGTGCGATCCGTTTTGTATGAGAACATTTTTGTTTTGTTTTGACGTTTGCTGTGCATGTTTTCGAGGTTTTCAAGTTTCCGCGTTTCCATGAATACCACTATTATGACATTCAGTACATTGTGTGTAATTTTTTAAGTCATGGAAATACAACCATATACGGACACCACTACGTGGTGATCATTTTGTCAGGTTCATATCTTGCAATTCGTTCGGAATTTTGATTTACTCTCTGAGGGAAAGTTGTAGCTCTTGTCATAAGAAAACAAAAATTGTGAACAAATAAAATCAAAAAAAACTTCATCTTCAAGGTCAAAATCGCAAAAAAACTTTAACTTAAAAAAAAAATTCGATTTTTTTTACCTTTTTTCCCCTATTCAGGTCCATAGGTAGCAAACCGTTCAAAATTCAAAGAAACAATCAACTACAAAAATTCACCTAAGGTCTCAGTAAACAACTTTCTAGAACACATGAACTTTCTAGGAATGATTGAAATTTCAAACTTCAAAGAAGCAATCAGCAACAAAAATGTACCTAAGATCTCAATAAACAACTTTCTATAACATATGAACTCTTAACACCGTTCACTTCAACATTGATATACTATGCTATCTCACCGACCGCAGCAGCACAGGCAAAGCAGTAAGCTCAGCACACGCAACAAGGGACGCAGCACACAATATAAGAATAATTCCAAGGAATTTCATATGTTCTAGAAAGTTGTTTACTGAGATCTTAGGTACATTTTTGTAGTTGATTGTTTCTTTGAATTTTGAACGGTTTACTACCTATGGACCTGAACAGGGGAAAGTAAAAAAACCGAATTTTTTAAAGTTTTTTGCGATTTTGACCTTTATATTTTTAGATTTGATTTTATATATTCATATGCTCACAATTTTTGTTCTTTATGACAAGAGCTACAACTTTCCCTCAGAGAGTAAATTACAATTTCAAACGGTTTGCAAGATATGAGCCTGACTCTTTTGCAAAAATGACACCGAGTCCCCAAATCTTTGGGGGCCCATAAAAAGTGCATGACTTTGGGCAAAACTGGGAGGCACGGGTCTTGTCTTTTTGGTCTTTTATCACGTATTGGTATCCGTATATGGTTATATTTTTTCGTGTTACACTGTGTTATCAAATACGATAATGTAACTTCGTGGTTTTCCATATTGTTAACTTTAACTAGCTGTGTCATACCTTCTACAAGTGTCAACAAGGAGAAATATTCAATTAATGTAGATTCATTAGGGTGTCCCAAAAGTTTTTCGTGTTCGATTTTCATGGTTTCTAAAGCTTAGTTGGAAAGCTTATAGGGTAAACTATTTTTGAGATTTTTTTCAGATTTTTCGAAAGAGGTTTAGAGGTCGCGCAAAACGAATTTCCCCCAAAAATCAGGTAATCCGCACATTTTTGAATTTTACTTAAAACTCGGTCAGTGTCCACGATTTACCTAGTTCGTAAGCCAACATTTATAAAGCAAAACGTACAAGCTTTGGTTGTATATGCATAAATCACCAGTTTTGGCAATGATTTTGCTCAATAAGGTGCCATGTATTAAATTTTTTCGTAAATTTTTGATAAATTTTGTAAACAACGGTTTATAAATTTTAAAATTTCTAAGAAAGTTTAAAAAACTGATGATGCACTTAAATATACGGATAAATTCCAAGCACATTTTTTTGCAGTTACTGTTCCGGAGTTATAACATTTTAAAGCCTTTTACCCATTGTATGAAACTAATAATTTTGTTACGATTAACGAAAAGCTTTTACTTACTCTTAATGACCAAATAACATTATGTAAAAACAGTCCGATTAATGCTGCGCCTGAGAGTGTGCATTGTAACAACATACCAGCTCGCTAAACCTGTAGCATGAATTGGCCTCTGTTAAGATAATTCTCCACTATTTGAGATGATTCTACAAAGATAATTAACAAAAACGACTAGAAGGTTCTTGAATTCGCTAGAATTAACTACATTTGAGTATGGTGAGTTCGTATAAATACCGGTGGAGAGAGGAACGGACAGTTCAGTTTGTGATTAACCGCCTGAAAGTAAGCAACGCGATTTGATAGTAAAACATAAGGCTTATTAAAGTGGTGTAAATAAAGTAAACTGTTCTAATACATAAGTAAAATAAAAGGAAGTTAAACCGTTGTAATCATCGTAATTTAAAACGAACCTTGTTTTATTATTTTGAATAAATCAACGCAAAAAGGATGAATAAGGAAATTCGTAACATTGGTGTCAGAAGTGAAATTACGAATTAAGGACAACGATGAGGTTTGAAGAACTCAAAGTTGAACAACTACAGAAGGATTTGAGTAAATTGTAACAACCAGCAGCTGGTAACAAGGTAGAGCTGCAGAAGCGATTACTAGAAGAATTCAAGCGCCGAAACATTGACATTGACACACACCAGTTTGAGTGCAAAGAAGAAATAGAAATATCTGCAAAGGAAACAACTAGTAATATGGATGTTTCTAGGATGTTTGCAGCCATGATGGAAAAATTGAACGAAAATTCTCGAATGATGGACGAGAAATTTGGCGAGAATTCTGGAATAATGAATGAGAAATTTGGTGAGAATTTTAGAATTATGGATGATAAATTATGCGAGAATTCTACAATTATTAAGGAAACATCAAATGCCACAAATTAGAAACTGCAAGAAATCTCTGATGTTGTGAGCAATATGGAGATTCAAGTGAACGATAAATTCGAAAAGGTTGACGAAAAAGTCGAGGAAATAGGGCAGAAGATTGAAGAAGTCGAACATAAATTTGAGAAAGTCGAACAGGTTGTGGATGAATGATTCGCCGTACTGTAAAGAAAGATGAATGATCTCCAGTTGCAAGAAGGGACAGTGCGAGTAATTTCCGAAGGCTCTGGTAGATTGAAAGCCCCAGTTTCGATGGCTCTACACCATTCGACGTCTTTAAGTTCCAATTCGAAATGGTCGCAATTAAGAATTTTTGGAAAAACAACGGTCAAGATCTCCAGCGATAACGGCCGATACCGGGCGAGTAAATGACCGTCCACATGTAATCGAACGTGAGCAGGATTCTAAGGCTGAGATAAAAGAGCAAATTATTGACGTCCGATCCCTGCGAATTGAATCAGTTAACGAGTGGTTCACGGCACAGAGAAGTAATCCTGTATTGGCAAAAATTATTTTGGCAAAGGAAGAGGATAGACAATTAACGCGGAATGGAATCGCTTCAGAAAGCCCCGTTTTAAAATCATATTGGGCCCAGTGGAATAGCCTGAGATTACTGCATGGCTATCTATACCGTGTATGGGAAAGAGAAGATGGTAAAACGGAGAAAAATCGAATTGTGGTACCTGCCTTGAAAGTTAATTGCAGAATCTCATAGTGGTCCGAGTGGTAGGCACCTCGGTAAAGACAAAACTATCTAGAAACTAAGTGAACGTTTCTATTGGGTTGGTCGTCAAAAAGCTGTATCCGAGTAGATTGCAGGCTGCACTCAGTGCTTGACAACAAAAGGCCCAACAAGGTTGTCAAACGAATAAATGGCGTGGCCTTTACAAGGTTGTCAAACGAATAAATGGCGTGGCTTATAGAATTCAGAAAAACCAAAGTCCAAGAGCTAAAATAAAGTTCGTGCATTTGGAAGGACTAGCCCAGTATGGAAAACGCGAGGTTGAGCCTGCTCGGGACGAAAAGGCTTTAGTAGGGGGCAGTGTTACGATTAAGTAAAAGCTTCTACTTACTCTTAATGACCAAATAACATTATGTAAAAAACAGGGTGATTAATGGTGCGCCTGAAAGTATGCATTGTAACAACATACCAGCTCGCTAAACCAGTAGCATGAATTCGCCTCAGTTAAGATAATTCTTCACTATTCGAGATGATTCTACAAAGGTAACGAACGACAACGACTAGAAGGTTCTTGAATTCGCTAGATATAACTTCATTTGAGTATGGTGAGTTCGTATAAATACCGGAGTTCTTTGGAACGGAGAGTTCAGTTTGTGATTAACAGCCGGAAAGTAAGCAACGCGATTTGATAGTAAAACATAAGGCTTATTAAAGTGGTGTAAATAAAGTAAACTGTTGTACTACTATAAGTAATTATCGCAATTTAAAACCAACCTTGTGTTATTCTTGGGAATACATTAACGCAAAGAGGACAAAAAGGAAATTCGTAACAATATTAGCTATAAACTCTTTGCCATTTTTGCACCGGATTTGTTTTAAACATTGCATTAATGAAAAACTCTACATGCACTAAGTAACGACAAAGAATTACACGCAGAAAAAAACGGCACAACATCATATTGCAGGAACCATATATATGTTTGCAAGCATTGTTTTCATGAATTGAAGATGTGGTGCGTTTACTATAAACAAATTTCCAAACGTTTTTATAAACACATTTTTGTTGATGAGACAGCCTAGCATACCTGTCCTGGCACAATATGGAGTATAGTAGACGTAAATTATCGGCAATATTTTCATATACCAATTCAAAGTCTCAATGAACTATGCCCACCCTGTATTTTGTGTTATTTGGGCTACAAAAATTTTATTCGATGCGGGTTTGGAACTATATGGTACGTATTTTGTGGTTTATTTCTACTCATATTTTAGGCACTACTTGCATTATTGAGGTACCAGCAATTTGGGGACAACATCAGACCGATTACTAGTTTTGTCTAAAGGCTTTGTCTTTGCTCCAGTTGAACATACGGAAGTATTTCGGATCCCCAATTATTCAAATTTACTTCACAACAAAAGATAAAGCTGAATTAGTTGCATTTTGGATGAAACAATACAACTTTTTGGCCACGGGTGTACTGAGAGTGGCATAAAACAGGCATTTTTTATAACCCGGTTTTTGGTTTGCTTGAACAATCAATTTTTCAGGAAACTGGGGGTTTGCTTTAAATTTGGCAAAAACTGGGGATTTTCGGTTCGTTTAAACTGAGTTACACATGTGTTTCGTATTTTCATTTGTGTTTAAATTCAAAATTTTTAAACTGTATTTAAATTTAACAAGCACGTTTAAATTTCAAATTAAAATTAAAATTATATTCCAATTTGGAATGTGTGTTAACTTAATGTTTATTCAAATTCACATTAAATTCATTTAAATTTTAAAACCACATACAAATTTGAAAGAGATTTTCAACAACGAAAAAAAAACATGTATATACTGATATAGATTTTGAAGTTTGCAAAAAAAAAATACTTTGAAAAACATATTTTATTCTTATTCAAACTATAAAATCATTTTTGAATTTGAAAAAAAATCTATCTATTTTTCTTCTTTTCTTTGTTGTTTTTTTATTTAAATTTTAAATCTCAGGGGTATTAACACAAATTGAGTAGAAACCTCTAGCGATTCATGCGGATCAATAACCAATTTTTTTTTGTGGTAGAAAGAATAACACAGTGTGTAATAAGTCATGGCAAAATAACCATATACGGGCACTACTACGTGAAAAAAGAGCAAAAACAAAAGATCCCTGTCTCCCAGTTTTGCCCAAAGGTTTTTTTTATGGGCCCCCAAAGAAGTGGGGCCTCGGTGTAATTTTTGCAAAAAAGTGATAATTTTCTCAAGCTCATATCTTGCAAACTGTTCGGAATTTTGATTTACTCTCTGAGGCAAAGTTGTAGCTCTTGTCATAAAGAACAAAAAGCAAAAAACTTTAAAAAATTCAATTTTTTTTTACCTTTTTCCCCTGTTCAGGTCTATAGGTAGCAAACCGTTCAAAATTGAAGGAAACAATCAACTACAAGAATGATCCTAAGATCTCAATAAACAACTTTCTAGAACATATGAACTTCCTAGGAATGATTCTTAACACCGTTTAGGTAACCCTTAGATAACCGCAAAAGTGAAAAATTTCCTGAAAATTTGTTAATTTCATTTGTTTTTTCTTTACTTCAACATTGAGATACTATAAAGCCTTCCCCCCGTAAGTCAAACGGCATGTTGCAGGTGTCATTGTTATACTATTACTGATTTTATTAATCTTAGTCCATGGTAAAATGAGTAAGGTAAACTCGTTAGAACAGCTGATTTCAACATATTTCTTGCTTATGTGTTACTCTTACGTCAAATTCACATGCATTTTGTTGTTGTACTTTTTTGTTTACTTTTACAGTAGATACACCCATGAAGAAAATTTGACAAATTATGGACAAAATCAAAAACAAAATGCCTGTGTTTGTTGTAACAATTCCTAGTGCGTTTACCTTACTTATTTTACCATGTCTTAGTCCTTAGGTGGTATGGGTTGACATTTAGAGTTAGGGTTGTAACCAAGAGTAGTAGCATGGATATTTAGTAATAATGATTCAGTGTTGCAGGGATTAGTAGTCTCAGCAGGGATGGCACTACAATACTATGATATCTATTACAAAAATTATAAAAAAAAATATTCGTATTATGTTTATAATGTTGATGGCCCTGGACTTGCAAATCGCACTCTCTTAAGTTGTGGATCCAAATCCGACTCTGATTCAGAACTTATGGTGTCCACAGGCACGTTACTTCCAGACTGCCCTCTTTTTCAGATACTTCATTAACATCATACAGGGTGATCTTGTGACTCCACCAACATACCTGAAATGAATTAGAAAAGAAATCAAAAAAGGAATGCAAAACAATGCATCAATAAAATTGATATTACCTCTGCAAGCAATGCGTCGAGTTTTTTGCCTTTGTACCGTTTTTCCATGGGCATTGTGGTTTGGTGAAACCGTTCTCCTTACTCATCGGATTCGGTAGGGAGTTGTTTGATAAAATCATCAAAATGAAAATGAAGAAAATGCAGCTTTAATGTCATCGATGTGCCGATTTGATACTGAGTCTAGGAAGAAATAAGTTTACTAGGGCTGTTTTTTGAGAAAACCAGATTTTTATTAAAAAAGTGAGGTTAAAAAATTCTTTTTTTTTAATTTGCCCCAATGAGTTAATAAAAATTAAGATAAATAATCAATATTCTTCGAGCTTGAGGCCTGATTTGCTGTTGTTGTATTTATTTTCCTCGATATTTCGCTACTCCTTTGTGTAGCATCATCAGGCAACAACAGCAAATCAGACCTCAAGCTCGAAGAATATTGATTATTTATTGATAAAGAAAAGGTCGAACAACAGAATAAAAATATTAAAAATTAAGATATTTATATACAGATTTATAGCGTTTTCAAAGGTCTTCTCAGTGATACTCAAGCTATAAAGGCCAATATCTCAAGAAGTTGGATCGGCCTCCTTAAAAAAACTTTAATCAGCGCTGTAAGCCCTACCAGGCCAAAGAAAATTGGCGCATTTTTCATAAAATAAAAAAAGCGCTTTTTGGGCGATTTTCGCTCATTTTTTAAAGTTTTTCGCGATTTTGACTTTGAAGTTTTTTTTTGATTTTATATGTTTACAATTTTTGTTCTTTATGACAAGAGCTACAACGTTGCCTCAGAGAGTATGAAATTCCGAACGGTTTGCAAGATATGAGCTTGAGAAAATGATCACTTTTTTGCAAAAATTACACCGAGGCCCCACTTTTTGGGGGCCCATAAAAAAAAACCTGGAGGACTTTGGGCAAAACTTTTTTTTTTGTCTTTTATCACGTAGTGGTGTCCGTATATGGTTATATTTTTTCGTGTTGCACTGTGTAACTGACGTCGGGAAGAGGCTGGAATTGGAACATATCCCAGATAGGAACAGAAGATTCGTTGAAATATGTAGCTAACACTTTTTACTTCCAGTATTAGTTCATAACTACATTACGAAAATGACTAACTAATACACATAGGGAAAAGATTAGTTGAAAATCAATGAAGGCATTGGAAATTCCACGATAATGTCTGTATTTCGATTAGAATTCATAATTGTTTTACTTACATACTTATCCCGTCTCGAACAACCCCGGGGAATCTGGGACCTTACAAAACGAAGATAACATATTTCGCCTACCAGTTCGATCTTTTGCCCTATCTCTCCAGTTGACAATACCAAGTATACGCAGGGATTCGTGAACTTGATCCCTCCAGCGGAGTCTTGGTCTTCTTATTTTTTGTCTTCCTTCGAGTTTGGTTTCGAAAACCCTTCGTGCTGGTTCGTCTTCATCCATTCTACTGACATGGCCCAGCCAGCGCAATCGCGTTATTTTGATCCGCTTAACTATATCAATGTCGGGATATAGCTCATGCAGCTCATGATTCATGCGTCGCCGATACTCGCCGTTGTGCACTATAGGGCCATACATTTTTCGTAGTATTTTTCTCTCGAAGACTCCTACAGATGTTTCGTCTGCTTGCGATAGGACCCAGGATTCTGCGTCATAAAGCAAGACAGGTTGAATGAGAGTCTGGTACAGCTGGACTTTTGTTACTCGAGAGAGGGCTTTATCTCTAAAGTGCTTGCTTAGCCCAAAATAATATCTATTCACAAGCACAATTCTCCGCTGGATCTCAAGGTTGACGTTGTTTTTTCTGTTTACGGCAGATCCGAGGTATATAAATTCGTCCACTGCCTCGAAATTAAAACGGTTATCAACGTTCACGCTTTGGTTTAATCGCGTGGAGGCCGTGCTCGTTGAAACCATTAATTTTGTCTTGTCAGACCCACTTTTGCTGACTCCTTCTCAATTCCCGAAAACACCGCAGTAACTTCTCTAACTGTGCGCCCAATGATATAGGTATCATCAGCATACGCGAGCAGCATGTGACTTTTGCTGCTGATGATTTTATTCATGTTGACAGCAGCTTTTCTCGGAATAATCTCTATTAAGATGTTAAAGAGATCGCACGGTAGGGTGTCACCTGAGGCCTCGCTTGGTTTCGAAAGGTTCGGTAAGATCCTTACCAACTTTCACTGCGGATTTGGTGTTCGTCAGGGTCATCCTGCAAAGGCGTATGAGTTTTGCGGGAATACCAAGCTCAATCATTGCGTCGTAGAGTTTCTCCGGTATCAGACTATTGAAGGTCGCCTTATAATCAACAAATAGCGTGAAAATCAGGTCAGTTGTCGATTATCCAGGCTTAAAGCCCTGGTCCAATCAGATCAGCGATAATTGGTTTTAGTCTTTCGCACATTATACTTGATAGAACCTTATATGCTACGGATAAAAGGCTTAGTCCACGGTAGTAGCACAGAGACTCGGGTCAGATTTTTTAAATATGGGATATAGTACAATGAGACTCCAATCGCCGGGCATGCATTCATCTAACCAAATTTTGCTAATGAGCTGATGCATGCACCTTATCAGCTCATCGCCGCCAGCCTTAAACAGCTCCGCCGGTAATACATCGGCTCCTGCGGCTTTGTTCTGACCTCATCTTGGTTAGGAGGGGGGCAATCGATGTCGTCGTCCATATTGTGATCGATTGTCCCGTCGTCATTGGATATCTCAGGTACCTGTACCGCAGAGAAATTATCTCTATGTGGGGCCCTCCCTGAACCATGTCCATTTGTTCCGTTGTTGACCTTATGGTAGAATTTTCGACCTTCGTTCTTCCTTCTGTATATCTCAATTTTCTCACTCTCGCGCTTTCTCCACTTCCGTTTCCTACACCTAAAGAGACGGTTTACCTCCGTTCTCTTTTCTGTATACCGCTCAGTGGCAGCTCGCGTTGCAATTGACTGAAGTAGTGCTATACGTGCAGCGTTCTTTTCATCATTTGCAGTGCGACAGTCTTCATCGTACCATGGTTTGTTGAGAAGTGGTTTTTCAAAACCAAGTACGGTTGTTGCGGCAGTTTTTATAGAGTCGGAAATGGGTTTCCACTGCGCTTCAGGGTCGTTATCGGGAGGGGGTGGATTCTGCAGCTTTCCGATGTCCAGCTTCCTCTGCGTCTGGTTTCGTACGATTGTCGCTCTACTTAATTTTGTGCGAACCTTTGCTTCTACCAGGTTTTTACATTTTACCTATTGCCAGGATATTTAATGCCACTGTCCATTATGGATCAGACGCTGACCAGGATGTAATATGTCGAACCTGGATATCCTTCTTTTGGTTTCTATCCGCCGTTGTCCCGTATGTTTGGCTCATCCGCCTTCTAAGGACAAAATAATATGCCCGATAGTCTGATGAGCTTCTGTGACATCAGTCACCTACTAAACCTGACACTTATCAGTGATCGCATAACCAATCAGGCTGCTCATTTGTTTCGCCTCCTCACTCTAGCTAGCTAACGAAGATTTTCGAAAAAGCCACTGCCCAGGACATACTGCGTGAAAGTAGTGAGCTGCTTGGAATCATTTCTGGGCACTGCTTAGTGAATGGCTATCAGAAACTTTTCACCTCCACGGACAGTCCCATGTCCCCATAATTCATAATTATCATACATCAGAATTATTTATAACTGCTTCGTTATAGATGATAATCGTAGCTGCAAGGAAACATGGAAAGTAGAAATAAAAATGCAGTACTCGTGAAGAGCAAGGCCGTTAAAAAAAGTGCAGTGTCCACGAGGATCAAAGTCTTCGTTTAACAAAAATACAGGGCCCACACCAGCTAAAGCCTTCGTAAAATCAAAGGGGCAATACTCACGATGATCAAAACCTTCGTAAATCAAAGGTGCATACCCACGAGGGGAACAGCCTTCGGATAATAACGATGCAGTACCCTCAAGGGGTACAGCTTTCGTAAAAGCAAAGGGACGAATCTCACGAAGAGTAAACCCTTCATAAAACAGAAGTGCGATGCCCCCGATTAGCAGTGCCTACATGCAGTTCTTAAAATAACTACTCTGATAAGTTCTTAGGAAAATTATTGGGATCGGCTGCGCTTTCCTTAACTTGCCAATGAACTTCGTTTCGGAGTGATAACCGATCACGACTTAAAACAAGAGTCGACTACTTATACAAACATATACTACTATAGTAGTTAGAACCCAAATGAGTATTGAGACTGTGATATGAACAAATGGTAAACATCGAAGTCGCATTTTGCCGTTTACAGATATGGTTTCGTCTGTAGTGCATGTGTACACGGTAAAAAATCTGTCTGCTTTTGTTGTTTGGATGTAAATTTTAAATGTTTGCAGCTTGTCTCAAATATTGTATTCTTGTGTCCAAACACATTGTGTTTCGTATTCAATATTACATGTTAGAGACACAATGACTAACAGGTTCTAATATCAGTTTTTGTGACTCAAATGTGGGTTTGTTTGTTGAAAACTGCTGAAAACAAAAACGTGACCGGCAACAATGAAACCAAAGGACAGCAGATTTTCGGTTCATGAAAATATTGCTTGCAAACATGTACATGGTTCCTGAAATGTGTTGCTGGGGCCAACTTCAGCACGTACATCGTGTGGACTGGATTGATAACTGTTTTCCCGAATGAACCATTGGTAAATGTCCTTCGAATTGGCTATTTGTGAACAAATGGTTTGTTATATTCTAATTTTTTATCGTTATCAATTATACTTCACTGTTTTCTTATTTTTAAACAAATATGTCAATTGTCACTCGGAAAGATCTGTCGTTTTTTGTTATTTGGATGCAAATATAACGAGTGTTTGTTGCTTAACGCAAATATAACATACTTGTGTCCAAACACATTGTGTTTGCTATTCAACTTTACATGTTTGAGACACAATGATTAATATGTTATAATGTAAAAAGTAAATGTGAAAATGGCCGTTTTATATTTTTCTGTATTAATTATGTTAAATGTGGATTTATATTGATAAAATTAATTATAACAAGTAAAAGTGTTAAATTCGGCTGTGCCGAATCTTTGATACCCTCCACCTTAGTGTTAACCAGCAAAATATTAAATTTTAAAAAGGACCTTTTTTAAGAAAATGTACTTTTTTAAAAAGCTAATGGCAATTTATTTGATTACAAATATAATAAGTTCAAAAAAATTTTGCTGGGTTATTGCTTAGATCAAAATTTTCATCTGCGGAAGTACACTGTAGCTAATGGTGGAAAATAGACAAGTGTTTATTTGTGTTAAACACAACGACCGTTACTACTTTGAGTAAAAACAAGTAATATCTATTCACCACTCAATATTCTCTCTCTTAAAAGTTTCAATGCACTCTGCTATCCAAAAGTAAATATGAAATGCTAAAAAAAAGGCACAACTCTGCTTTACTACATGTATGACACATACATTTGCGTTCATAAATTTGTATAGATTTTGTCACACACAGTTCCAAGGCTTCGAGGCATGAGGGGTAAGGCGTTGTACGTTAGAGTGGAAGGTTGCTGGTTCGACTGTCATTATTCATTTATCCTTTTTTTTTTAATTTTTTTTAACAGTTCTTGAAAAAATCCTTTTAAAAATAAAAAAGCATTTTTTGAAGAACTGTTAAAAAAAAAACAAGCTGGGACGAGAGTTGAACCAACAACCCTCAGACTCCAACGCGCAACCCTTTACCCATCAGGCCACACCGACCTTAGATGAAGTGTGATAAAATTCATATAAATGTATGAACACATGAAAGTACATCTAAACATTCTAAAGTACTTACCTATTATAAAGAACAACAAAGATTTTCAACATGGAGATTCACCACACGGCAAAAGGAGTAGTTTAGTATAAAACTACAAAAATTAATGTGAAAATTTTATGAGTTTTTTTACGTTTCCAATCATAAAATTTTTTCCAATGGATCAATTTCGCTGATTTTCAAGACCAAACTGCTCAGGAATACGTGGAACATTCTGGCCAAAAACCAAATCGCGTTATCGCCGATTGAAGTCGTGAGAATGTTTTCAACAGACGGACAGACGGACATGGCTATATCGACTCCGGTTGTTATAAGGATCAAGAATATATTTACTTTATGGGGTCGCAAAGACTTATTTCTATATGGTACAATCAGAATGACAAACTGGTATATACCCTCTATCACTTACAGTGGAGGGTATAATAAATAATACATCTATATTGAAGTCAAAGAATAATTTGTTCCTAAATATTATTATGTTTCGAAGGAAATACGCAAATGTTTCCACGCAAGTATATGGAGGTTTGGGTGAAACACGCGAATGCTTCCAAGTAAGTACTTATATATGGATGTTTGGGATGAAAAATGCTTATGTGTCCAAGTAATGGCATACATATTAGCCAGTAAAGATGCTACTATTTACATTTAAATACAACTGGGATTGGGACTTGGAAACATATAAATGTTTGAAGTGTGTTCCAAACATATACATGGTTCCTGCATATATGTTTGGGAGAATATGTTACAGAGATTATTTTTTTCAGCGAGCATATACAAAAGTTGTTCCGTCAGTTCAACTACCACTACCTCGCTCTTACTTACTTATAAGTACTTCATTGGCCTAAAACAACCCAACAGGGTTAGGGGCCTTACACAAATTAGGTTAGGTAGAAGTGGTTGTTAATATTAATACAGTTTTCCAATGAGTATCGTTGTTATTCCACCGGCCATATTTTTTCCCCAATGGGCTTTCAAGACATATGATACCTCATCGCGATATTCCACGATGTGGCTTAAGAGCTTACGTATATTAGTCGCTGGCAAACGAATCGGTATTTTCTTATTTCATTCATCTTATTTCCCTGAATAACTGTTAAATCCAACATAATATAAGATCCCAAAATATATAATAGTTTCCTACTCTCATAAATTGTCTGCCGTAGGATATGTTCAACGATCGCGCCCTCCACTACACCCCCGTAGCTTTTGCAGTACACATGTGCTGAGATTACACGTCTAGATGACTATTGAGCTTTGCCCAGTGGTAACAGTACTTTGGGTAGACATATATTGTCTAGGGCTGGATGTCACGTTCAGCATACGATTTGCGGGTGATCCAGCATTGTGCATCACCTATCATTTGCATGTCTAAGGCCTTCGGTTTTGAGCATAAGTGGAACTGGTAAGGTAGTCCCTAACCTCACCCTCCCATGTGCTCTATGTTTCCCTCCAATGTTCCTGTACCTCGGCACCCAAATAAGGTAGATAGTGAACTGCGTGGCCGTTGGATTTAGAGATGCGCGACAGTATTTGAGATCAGGCATCTAGATCCAAGGGATTTTATAGCAACCTGACTGGCAGATGTTGATACCCCAGGCGGTGATGACATTTCAACTCAGCCTGATTATAACTTATCCGATTGCCATGAGTTCTGGCTGAAAGATTCTACATTAGTCTGGTAGTCTATCCTTCGAATAGACTCCAAAACCTACTTTCCCATCTACTTCGGACCCATCAGGATAGAAACCTAAATAATTTATATTACTTGGTAGGCTTCCCTTCCACTCCTATCGGCTAAGTTTATCTCAAAAATAGAAGTGGTGGTCATGAAATCCACTTACATTGTGGATTGTTGCAGATCCCTTAAAAACGTGGCATGGTTAAGAGTACGAACTCGAGTTACGCCGGATTCACATCCAATTCATACTCAGTGACCCACTTAGTGATTAAGTTCTGGAGCACATCTCTCCACGTGGAATGCTAATTCCCTATAATTCAAATGCCAGGTCAGCAGCATATGCTACAACTGTGTACCCGAATCCCTTTAGCTCAAACAAAACACTATCCAGTGCTAAATTCTACAGAAGAGGAGATAATACTCCACCTCTGGGGATTCCTCTATTCACATTACGATTTAAAGTCGTGTGACACTGGGACGAGGCTATGAGCCTTCACGTAAGTAATCTATAGATAAAATTAATGATCTACTGGTCAACACACAGTGCCGATTGAGCCGATTTTATCGAACCCGGTACCGACACCGTTGAAGTCAACCTCTTTATCGACAAGTGCGACAAGATTTGTATTCCTTTAGACAAATATAGTTCTCTATGATGATTATGCAGAGCTATGAAGAGCGTGCGGAGCAGCTACAGTAGATGGCCCTTGTTGTAAGCGTGCTAACATGTGGTCAGCTGAGAAGTACCTATGATCGTTCGAGATGAGTCAATCATCGTTTCCAGTATCTTTAGAAGGACAGACGGGGGACTGGTTGGTATAAACTTCGTTGGACTAACATGCGATAGTTTCTCCGCTTTCGCAGTGAACACCACCTTCGATTATCTCTATCTAATGGGAATATAGGACAGCTGTATGCAGCTCGTAAAGTTTAGGAGCCAAAATGTTTAGTCCACTTTGTTACTTCTCGGTGGTATGCTGTCAGGACCAGGTGATTTGTAGGTGTTGAAACATCCTATTGTCCAGTAAAATGTTTTATTTGTTACGATATTTCCTGCATCGTGCGAGATGGTGATGATATGTCGCCGGACAAGTTTGGTGGAAAGTGTGCGTGAAGCAGCAGGTTTAACAATTCATCACTTCACGTTGTCCACCGTCCGGTTTGTTCTTCCATATATCCCAGGGATGTGGTAGTGGGCGAAAGAATTTGATGCGATCTGGAGGTCTCAGTCCCGTTTTTAACGCTGTCGCAAAAATGTTTCCAAGAACTGCCTCAGTAAAATCTTAACTCTTTCTTGAATTTCTTAAGTTTTAATGTGTTTATGTTCCAGTGCCATGAACGTATTAGAGAGAATGTCTCACAAACAGTGATCTGTGCGCATTTTAGTTTTGGGATCTACATTTTTACACCAGTTCCGAATTGTATTTTGAGAAGCATTTTCATGGTTAAGTACTCGATAGTGTCGCCCTCAGTAAACGAGGTGTTCGTCGTCAGACCAGGGATCGAACCCACGTTCTCATTTACAAGAGACGCGTATACTGCCATTCCACAACCGACGGTAGACTTACGGCCTGTTTTTGTAACTTGTTTTTTCTCTCATCGCACGTCTAGAGCCAAACGAATTTCATTTTTGGTTTTTAAAACTATTTTTTGAGTGCAAACACAAAAGCTGTTAGTTATCGTCAAAATGTAGGTTCACATAAGTCAACAACGCACAATGTTAAATGTCAAAATAGACAATCGTAAAAAATTGTTCGTGTGGGTTATATTGATGTGTTTTCATTTCAATAAATAAATAAAAATAGATTGTTTGACTAAAAAAATGTAAGTATTTTTAACATTGAAACGAAACAGCATATATTGATAATAACAATTGTACTTATCAAAGTAAAAAAGACCAACTCTATCCAGTTTCGTGCCTTGGTAGACTCGATGGATGAGTTCCCACAACTAGCCACTCGGTCCCAAATCTTCAAAGAGATTCGAAAATACTTCCTTATTAACACGGAAGTCTGCAATAAATCCACCGAGTAATACTTTAAGAGTGTGCACTAGTTGATTTTTGTACTAACGAGTTCCGAGACCTACGAGGAAAACATATAGAGAATGAGAGCAATCTTTAATTTTAAAAATGTTCGTGTTAATTGGGATCTACACAAATATCTTTACTCTAACACTTCATTACATTTTGATTTTTTTCACTGAATATCCCTTTTTTTAATCGATTTAGATGGCAAAATTTACTCCCAGTTGATGTGTTTTGTATTTCTGGCTTGACACTCGGCGGCAGAAGTTTGAAAATCACACCCCGCAACCCAGTCCCTATCAACGAGTCTTCTTTGATAGCACATTCTCTATTTGTTCTCCAAGTACTAACTTGAACAGCTGTCTCATCGGTACCCCTTGAATAAATCTGCAAAACATAACTTCATTAATTCATAAAAGCAAATTATACTGATATACTTACTGGTCTTCTGGAATCTCAAACACATTGGTTGAATCACGCAAAATCCTATGGCTTAGGCGACTTTCTCTATCATCATTTTCCGTAGTTTTAATAGGAAAACCGAGAGCAACGGAGGAAATCATTTTAAATTGATAAAAAAAAGCAAATAATTGTGTTTATTTTCGTTTGTTTATATATTTTTTAATACCTACAATCAGCTGTTGTTGATTTTACAGCTGATGGCTAGGGTTGCCCCCGTTCAGCATATATTTGTATGAAAAAGCTTTAAGAAATGCCAATAAAAATATGAAGGTAATATTGTTCTTTGACAGGAACACAACCAAGAAAAAGAGCTTTTATGCCCAAGCGAAAAGCGACAATGAACTCAATTGAAAACCTGATTGCTTGTCTAGCAATTGCACGCCTGCAGTTTGAAGATAGTTACAAAAACAGACTGTTAGTCCTATTAAAGAGTATTCTGCAAGACTTTCTCAGGATTTTCAGATCCCTGTTCCACTGTGGAGGTTTCTTCTTACCTTTGTACTGGCCTCTGGGGCATGCGGAATCAAATAATCTGTTAAGAGCTGAGTTGAATTCATCAGTAAGATCGTCAAACCCAGCGTTATTAACTAGTTCGAGAGAGAGAGAGGAATGGTTTCCATAATGTGGTTTAAAGTTAGTTTCTACTTTATCCTGTTTGCTTTACGAAAGTTTCTTTGTGCCGATGAAGTGGTGATGTTCTGCGATAGTGAAAACTCTATGTGGCCTGATGGTCGGAAAATTAATGCGCACTCGGCACTTTACATCCTTTGATCAAGTCAGAGGCAGAGGCATCCTGTATTGCAAAAGTGATATCAGAGTCCTCTCAAAGCATACCTTAGTGCGCATTGACGATCCACATCCATTTTCTCTTTCTCCGTCTCATTAATTAGCTTCCCCCGAAGAACCGAGAACCATGCCATATGGCATGTAGGCTGCCGATAAACACTGTCCGTCTCCCGACTGGTAGTGGAATCGTCTCTAGCACAACAGTAATATAATAGAATAAATAAAAATCATCCCTATTTGATTTGAAATATAAGTATATTCAAATCATTCCTGACAGGTAGACATATTCTAGGCATGCCTTTGGCTTTGTTAAAGAGGGACTTGTAATCAGGGGTCTTCCGCAAGTTGTCCAGGGTTCTTGGATGAAGACGACACTCCCACTGTACTTTTGCATGTGTAGCAGAAGAACTGCAGAAACAGCTTTACAGTGGTGGAGAGGTTTCTACAGTAGCTTCAATATTTGCAGCTACGTTCTTATCTACTAATTTTGTGTTGACTTTATTGTCGGTGTGTTGCAGGAGCTATCTGAAATTTCGTCAATGAACTTGAAGTTAGAAAAAGACGTATTATTCCTCACAGTAGCATTCAGCTATGGTCACCTCGCCATCAATAGCGTCATTCTCGTGTCATGAGGCACAAAAAGGGTTGTCAAAATCCTTTAGGAATCGATATGTTTCTGTTACAACCTCTTCATAATGTTTTTGATTATACGAATATTTATATATCACTCCGTTTTGTTGCATTTATTGTTGATTTTAATTGAAGACAACGCATATTTATCCTTTCCAAGTCCAGTATAATTAACACGTCTACCCGCTTAAATGCGACCAAAAAAAAATGGGATTTTGCCCGTTGAATAGCATCTTAAGATTTTCTGTCTATGTATTTAAATTCCGTACACCTAAACAGCCCTCATCTCAAAAAAAATCTTCGTAAAAGTACCCATTTTTATAGGAATTGAGGTAACAATTAGAAACCTAATTCTCTTTGCTGAACAAGCACTTGAAGATGTTTACGCCCCTGAAGGCATAAACATACATCCGCACTCACACACATCGTACCTCACATGTAGACGATGGGTATATCCTTAAAGGATCTTTAAGCGGAAACAACTGAAGAAAGCGAAATGAAATCATTTAGGGCAAAGAAAACCCTAATTACCTCATGAATGAGCAACAAAATACTTGAGTACCACCATAAATGTGTGCGCTAGCGTTCAAGTAGTGAGCTATAAAGGAATCGCCGTAGACATGCACGAGGTGGTGGTTGCTCGCTAAGGATACTTAAGGTGTGTAAAGTGGGCTGGAGGATTGTATCGATAAATGATATAAGATTGTGTATTATTTTTGCTATTGTTTGATTTTTCATTGTTACCATGAGGTTTCTTTTTTGTATGAATTAGCCCTAGAAAAATATAACAAAGCGGCAGCAAACAATTTATTAATCGGGTGACATGATTTGCATACACTTAGAGAAAAATGTAGATACTATAACGTAGTGTTAATAAAGGTGAACATATTTAGTATTAATATAGGTGAACTGGTATTTATTAATCTAAGTATTTCTAACAAGATTAGTAATTGGACACATTTTGTAAGAGATACATTTATTTCTGCCAATATGTAAAAACATAGGAGCTTATTAAATTCTGATCCTATATATATCACGGTTCCATTTCAGATCGAAGACTTGGTGAAACAACTCAGGTCATTGGCAGCAAGTGATCTCGATTATCAATATTATACAATACTGAAAGAAGTGAATAAACTACCTGAATATCAGACATTATCCCTATAGGAGGACATGATATACCGGTCTCAGGGATATCGTTATACCATTCCATATCATATATATGTGTGTCCTTTATTTAGTTTAACAATATAACAATATAAAACAATATTTCAATATTACAATACAAAGTTTAATTAAAAGTTACACGAAGAACATAGAGTGTTGACGAATTCTCTTCATTGATTTCTGTCTCTAGCATCTGATAGGATTTGGTTCCATGAAAGTCGAGTTTGCTTATATTCCTTTTCCAGGCACCGCTCCCATGTATTTTGGTGCTCTTTCTGGCCTTCGATATCCGTGTGGATACCCTTCAAGTGCCGCTGTAGCAAATGTTTGATATTGAGCGCCTAAGTCAATTTCCATCTATGCATATCCAATTCAATATGACTATTACATGAACGTTGCCAGAGTACGGAGTATTTGTCTCAGACAATGATTGACAAACGTGTTTGCACCTTCTACATTGTCAAGCTCCAAGAAGTACAGCGCTACAACAGTACAGACTTCACACTGCAGTTGAATAATCGCAATTTCGTCTTCTCCGATATCCTCTAATTGCGGCAGATTTTGTGCAGGTTTAGAAATGGATCATTGGTAACCTTTCATCCGAAATAGTTGACTGAATCCACGTCTTCAATTAACGCCCCATCAACTGTTAGTGGAGTATTCAGTTGTGTTCGAATAGGTATTACTTTTGTCTTCCCTACATTTATTCTTCTGCATTAGTTGCCTTCACTACCTCGCCCATAGGTAAAGGAAATAAAGTGGGAAATAAATGTTTGCATTAAACCGAACTGGATTAGGGAGAGCTTCTCACAAACCTGTGAGCTGTGCGCGTTGTAGTTTTGTACTCACTGATCCCTAATCCTTTCAAGGGATGTAACGGGAAACCATTTATTTATTTTTTATTAAACCGAACTTTATATGCTGCATCTCTGTAAAAATCACGGATCATAGACACTATCTTGATCGGTTCGATTTTTGGTCAAGGTGGACCACATTGAGTTGCGATGTACACAATGTACCAGGGGACAGTCGAAGCTGTTGGACAGATTCGACATGGATTTTAAACATCAGCTACCGCAGTTGATGCAGAAAAAGGTCCTTTCATAACCTGAAGATATGGCTCGGCGGTAAGAGATTTGCGGCGAATGAAAAGGTCATCACTGAAACAAACGTCTATTTTGCGGAACTTGAGAAAAGGTATTATTTGAAAGGAAAAACTATGGACTAAAGAATATATATATAGAGCTCAGAGGATACTATTTTGGAAAATAAAACGTTTTTGGAGATGACATATCGAAGGACTTGTCAAACTGGCCTAAAACCTGACTGCGCCTGAGGTACAATTTGCCCCAACACTGGCGAGATCCGCTGAAGTGCGAGGGTCGCATTGCTTTCCCTATTGCATTGAGCAATGTAATACCTATCCAGGTTCTGCCACTCCTCCTTTCCACTCCGTAGGGATTTTTTTTGTCTATCCATACACTTCTAATGATCGGCGTGATGACATCTGCTAACGCTGATGCACCGTATTTCAATAGCTCAGATGGAATGTTTTTAGAACCAGAGGATTTGGGATCCTTCATTTTTCCCAGTGGAAAATATCCCTTCTCGGGTTGCGACATGAGTACGCTGCCAAAGGGGTACACTGTTCTTCATCATCCGCAAGTCTAGACAGTGTTGTAAAGATTTCACGCCGGTCTCGTAATGAGACCACCTGCTGGTCTCGTAATGATATTTCCATGCCATTATTATTTTTTAAGGATGCAGTACTTCTGATGGTGTAACCGCTCAGTGTTTTATTGAAGAGTACACAATACGGAGGATTCCTGTATTTGGAGCTTCTTCTGTTTCCTCCGTTATATTGTTTAGATAACTGTTGTAATCTGAACGGATCATGTAACCTACTCTGCGTGCTGATTACCAACAGCTTGATCTTAACTTCCACTTTAACATTAGTGACTTCGATCGTATACCAGTATTGTGCAGGCGTTCACGATTCCGAATTTCGGTCCAGGATTCTGCACTACTTCAAGGTTATATCTTTTCTCGCCACAGACCTCCTTGGCAGTTTCCTTTAGCGTTCGAACAATGCCAGACCACGTATTTTGACTATTCTGTAGAGTGGATGGGTCCTTCAAACGCTCCGTATGTATTTAACGATTTGCCTCTAATGCCGTTGAGAGCCTCTGGACGGAGACGGAAGCCACTAAGAGTTAGTGGTCCCTATCAATATCGCTAATATTATTCTCTAAGGAATTTCGAATCAAAACTCGCAACTACGATGTGATCAGAAATAGCCTTGTACGATATAAGAGCATTTCTAATCTTAGGTGAAAGAAGAAGGCCGACTCCGTTTATACATTGAGTATTATTGCCGGAGTATATAAAGCAGGGACCAGATGGTAATTGAGATTTGCTACTATTAAGCCAATGTACTTCGCTAAGGCCTAGGGTGTCCACATTGTAGGATTCCATAACTCGTGTAACCTGTTCGAGTTTCGATTGTTCAGAGAGAGAGTTCTTACATTCCAGATTGCAATAGTAAACCATTGGTTAAAGTCAAACACCGTTATCGAGGGCAGATGTTTTTCTCTGAATTTATAGACGTTTCTGGAGCCATTGAAATTTTAGGTGAGTGATTCATTAGACCACCCCATCCGACAGGTATACACCCTGTCTTAGTGAGGTATTGTTTTTTATTGACTTACCAGTCTAGATCCGTAGTGTCTTGTAAACAGAAGGGACACCTCGAGCTGATTGTAGCTCTTTACCACGCCCCCAGATCATAGATGTATTACAAAATACGACACAACTCATGTCATTGGTGGTAATGGTGTGTTTGAGAGCCAATATTACACAATTCTAATAGAAGTGACTGATATACCTGTATATCCGTCATAGTCACCACGGAAGCACATAATATTTGTATCCCATATACATATATCTTCATTTCATATCACATGGTAGATATCAGTATGATGTACAGGCAGCCTATGACTCACATATTCAAAAATTTTTGTTAAAATCAAAGAAAGTTTCCAAAAATGTCCATGAGCCATGTCCATGTCAAATTTTTGGAGAACGAGTAATTTCCAGGAATTCGGAAATTAATTGGCAGCGTGTTCTCCAGATCAGCACCCGACTATTTTCTTTGGGGTTATTTTAAGAAGCGAATACATCTGAATAAGCCCGAGACTGTTGTGAACGTCTGTCTGTGGTGCAATGGTTAGTGTGCGCTGCTCTTGTGCTAGAGAACGTGGGTTCTATCCCTGCTCTGACCACCTTACATTTCTTTCGACGACACTATCCAGTATTCAGACATGATAAACTACTTAAAATACCATTCGGAACCGGTATCAAACTGTAGGTCCCAATCAGTGAATGTAAAACTAGAAAGCACATAACTCACTGGTTGTGAGAAGCTCTACCCAATCCCTTCATATGGTTAAACTTGTAGAGGTAATTCAAATGTAATTGCAGATTGTAGTTCCCAAATTATAACTACCATATTTGATTTGTTCCAAATATTTTTCTTTCATATTCACCTACACTCCGGGGATGTTTCCTATAAATACAGTGAATTAAGTATATTGGACTAAGGAAATGAGCTTGTTGATGTTTGACTTAAGCTTGCAGGTATCATAACTATGAGGGAATACAGTCGTCGGAAGCTCATCCCACTTACGGACCGTTCAGCTGCAGAACGCATACTCTCTGTAATGTATTGTCCGATATATTGGTGAAAATACAGCAATAGGATTATAATCTCTCGATAACTGGGTTTTTTCGATTGAATACTCTAACCCCTGATATAAGGTCATGCATCTCAGAAACACACTCTCCACGATACAACAACTTCACGGAGGTAACATGGTCTTCACGGAGGTAACATTGCCTATTAACGACATTGCATCTTTTGGCACTTAGCGACTTAGCGGCACCCGCCGAAACATGAGAATTAATTTGGCCAGATATAAATGATTCAGGTATTGAGAAGATCAGATGGGGCGAATAATTTCCTACGCCCGCCGCTTTAAAAATCCCAAACTTTCGAAATCTTCTTTCCATACATTTATTGTATGTTTACTCTAGTTGATATCACACTGCATTCTCATGCCCAGAACACTGAGTATTAAGTGCATTACCCTCGACTCGAGTCGCTCGACCCGATTCAATACCCAAATTCATACCATGATTGAGTGAGTCATTCTTCGTCGGGCTTCTAATATGCACATGGGGACGACTATGCCGTAGTTCAAACGAATATGAACGGCATATACTGTTATTATCTCCACTCCACTGGACTACGAGGAACAGTATCAGGAACGGCACGAAGAATTGCACTCCAGATAATTCACCTGATGGTAGTTTATTATCCTCTCTATTAATTTTGAGTAGAAATGAGCGCGAGTTACGTGATTGGCGTGAATCACGCGTGAATGTGAGTAGATCCAAATTAAGCATGCGTGAACGTGAGTAGCGTGGTTGGGAAATTTCACAAGCAGATTCTTGTTTCACTCTAAAATACCTACAAGAAAAATACTATCACTTTCCACGAATTTCTACTTTAGTATTATTTGTAACTGTTATACGTAGTCAGTACTTGAAAAATCGAAACTAAAAAAGCAAAACTCGAGCAATCTTTACCAAACCTTATGTATCTATTGATCCCATGGAGATCCTATTATGAAATTTGGATATGAAGTAGAGAAAAAGATAGACTTTCTTTTTGGTGGGGGAAATCAAAAATTAAAGACTCGTTATGCCAGGATATTCAAGGTAAAGGATACTTTGGAGGTTTCAGTATCATTGAACCACAACGACATGACTGTTGTATCGACTATTATTAAAGCGTTTATTGCAAGCTTTCAATTGATATCCAACATTTTTAAATCCATTAACGCATTCCAAAGTTATACCATTTTTAAGTCAGGTCCTTTTCTCAGAAAGTGCCATACAATACCTACTTCAACGAATCATAAAACAAAAACTACTTTGAATTTTGGCTCAATTCTGAATTCGTGTGGACGAGGAGAAACTTCTGTCCAAATTTCATACAATTCAATAGGGGTCGGGTCCTGGACTGTGTCGAAATATTTTGGAATTACCCTATATACGATATAAAATATCTGAAAACCAAAACTGCCAATATGACTTGAAAATGCTTTGAAAATATGTACAATTGCCAATTGTATATACATTTTTTTGAATTTGAATTTGTAGAGATAATTCAAATTAAACTACTAACTACAATTGTTAGATAATTAATTTTCCCCATGTATGGTTTTGTGTTCAACTTCTCTAACTGCACCTCGAACTTAATCAAATCTCCCACAACATCGGTGAACGTAAACAACAGAGAAACTCTTATATATTACGTCAGGGTTAGAGCACAACAACACGGGTAAGAAAATACTTGTGTCGCCGATCAAGGAATGGGAAAGGAAGAGGGAACATTTCAAGGGCACCGATGAGCGAAAAGTCATCCGTGAGGTCAAACAAGTTCGATGTTATTTGTTGCGGTTGGTTGTCGACAAGAGATGTATTGGATAGGCTAACAAATACAATTTAATCAATTTGAATTGCTGTTTGCCCAAAAAATTCTAATACCTACATGTTTTTCGAATCGAATGCCAATTGTAATAAAATATTCATAGGATATTGCTGAGAATTTTAAGTTTGCAGTATTTTTTACACAGAGCAAAATACTAATCTCCTTATTCATAAAAAGTTGTGAGAGGTTTAAGAGACGTTTTTTGTATGATAAACTGTCTCTCAAACTTTTTATGAGCGTGTAACAGCGGGTTTTCTTGGACCAGAAACCTTGGAAAGTCACTTGAATAGTTGGAGTTCTCCTATTGTTCGATTTGTAGATGGAAAAACAAGCATCAAACGTTATTTAAATGATATTATTTAGTATATAAAGTTTTCCACGATCTTCAATTGAAATTATTCTTATTCTTTAAACGATCTTTTATTTGTTTTGTTTTTTTATCTCCAATATTTCGTCTCCGCATTGGGCGACTTCTTCAGGGAACAAAATTTATGTTAAATTGTTCAATTGTTGTACAAAAATACGACTTTACGACAATACGACAAAGTACGACAGCTTGTGAAATCCCTAATAGATTACTTACAGGCACTCATCGCCCATTTTTCAATTACACTGTATTCTCTACGAATACTCCAACTACCAACTCAGCTGTATCATCGAGACCGTATGATTTTGTATGTATGGGTTTATAAGTTTGATAAAAACATGTTTATACTGCACTCAAAATCTAGACATATCTAGATTTCGTGGCCCAAACATCTGATTTTCCATACACAAATCAGCTGTTCCTGTGAATGAAATCTAGACAATCGAGATTTCGGTTGCAGCATAAACGCGGTATAAGGAATGGGACGCGACAATCTGTACAAACAACAGAAATTTGTCCAAAGGGTGAACTGAAAACAGCTTTATTTGGAATTTCAATCGTGGGGGTTTCAAAATATGCGTATTAAAGAGCTAATTACGGGAAAGTCAAACATTTTTATACAACGGTACTTATAGTTTTTGGACGAAAAAGTATACATGATCGAAGTTTTAAAATGCTACTGTGAACAAAAAAATTTGGAAAATATATTTATGCATTTATGACTATAAGTATCATTGCATAAAAAAAGACCCTCCCAAAAAATGATTTCTTGTGTGTTTGCTTTAAGTATTTTTCGAACACCTGCATAGTGCTCAATTCTCAATTGAGATGAGTTTTCGTTTGCATTTAGTTTGATGAATATTTCAAAGGCAGCATTCCTGACAACCGCTGATGAAGGTCTGTGGCTAGATCTGAAAGAAATATACGGTTTGCCAGGAATCATGAGTAAGCCTTTTTCAAAACTTCTTTTTAAAAAAAACTAGATCTCTATGAATAGAGATATAATAGAATGGTCTTGATCTTGAAAATATATCATTAAATATCCCACTTTTATTTTCCACAGCCTATTCTAAAATCAACAGGTAACCTATTCTAAGATATTCTAGGCTGCTATCTAAACACTGCTGTGAAAAGGACCAACAGGGCCGGTAAAAGTTGGAGATAACGATTTCTTGTCTTTGACATCCCCTACTGAAATTTCTTGACCAAAATTATGTCTCAAAAAATGTTAAAAATCACATGAGGTGTCAGAACACCAGGTTGGAACGAAGTTCCTTTCGCTATACCTTATGTTCTAGTTAGTACCAACACGCCTAAGGCGCCCGTTGAAAAATTCGATAATTTAAATGGATATTTAAGAAAATATACTTTTTGTAAAATGATAAACTTTTTTTTAAGAAAAAATAGTTTTTTAAAGACTATAAATATATAGAATATAATGTTTTTTAAGTATATTTTTAAGTCCTTTTTGTAAGAATATGTATTATATTTTCCCGACGAGGATCTTTTATAAAGAGAGGTACTTCTTTTGTTAAAAGCTAATGTTTTTTTAAGAAAATGTACTATTTTTAAGACTATTTTTATACTATACTATTTTGTTTTGGATACTCTTTTTAGGAAAACGTAATTTTTTAAAAGAAGATGTACTTATTTTCAGAAAGGCTACTCAAGAAAAGAAAAGGTAGGGGGGGGGGGGGGGGGGGGCACATTTGAACACTTTTTGCTTTCAAGCCACATACAAATTTATATTTTTGAATTATTGACTATAATTTAATTATAACTAATATGTATGGAAATAAATATTAGTTTAAGTCTACAAGTAACTTATTTTTAGTTTGATTAAAATTTTTTTTTATTTTTTTAATGGATGAAGTCATTGTGTTCAAATGTGCCCCCCAAAGGGGGTAGCTTTGAACTAGGCTTTTGTCCAAAAATAACATAAACCGTTATATTTTTTTACATATATAATAAATTCAATTTATTTATTAAGAAAAACCTAAACATTAACATAAAATAAAAAAATTCATATCAAAAATAAGTTTTATATTATTACCTAAGGCATAAAAACAAACTTAAAAACATAAAAACGAAACTTCAGCTCCTTACAGTACAGAAAAACATAAATCACATTCATTAATAAAATTAATTTTGTTGTCTTATTGGCCCATTTAATTGAGAGAAATCGAAGTCAAAAGTCATCATCGCAGCTGTCCTCGATGTTCCAGGTTCGTTTACTGGTGTTGGAAGCTTAGCCTTTTATCCTGATATAGAAGACCACTTGTCTTCTATATCAGGATAAAAAAACTTAAAGGAATCTGGCTTCTTCTTTAAAAATCTGACGTTATAGTTGTTGTCGTCTTTCTCAGTTATTTTGGCAACAAATCCCAACGTTTTGACATTGTTTTTATTGGAGCATTCCACTAATATATAGTCTCCTGGATTTAATTGGTCGTAGCTCAAATCGATGTTTTCTTCTTCATGGCACTCTACAGGAATTTGGTCTTCAGATGAATCCTCTGATTCATTTTTTTCTAGTGTTTCTGTTAAAATTCTTGATTTACCCTTCTTTCTTCCTCGATTAGCCTGTTGCCTTGGAGCAGCTTTCGGAAAAGGCCTTGCGATTTCAGGTGACATTACATTTTCGTTTAAAGCATCCTGACCAGCATTGGATTCGTAATTTTCAGAAAATAATACAGAAGCAACAATGTTTTGTACTTCGATTGATAAATCAATATTTGGCTCAACTTGAGCTGTAGAATGCTCCGGCATTGGTCTGTTTGTGACTTCTGCACATTCAAAATCTTCGTCCGAAAATGCAGTCCTTGTAAACGGATAAATTCCTGGCTTTGCAAAACCTGAAACAATATTTCTCGGCGTAAATGCTGCAGTAAAAGAAGTATTGGAAATACCAGCAAGATCATGTATTGTAATAGTTTTCCCGGATGGTTCATTAGCCAGTCATTTTGCGCCACGGAAAACTTCTGCTTGAATGGTCCCAAAACTGCAACATCGAGAGGCTGAAGACGATGAGTACAGTGGGGAGGAAATGTTACAAGAATGATACCACGTTCACGGCAAAAACTTATAGCTTCTATTGTACAATGGCTTTCATGATTGTCCATCAAAAGTAAGATCATGTCATTCTTTGAGCATCTTGTATGTCTTTGGATGTGTTCAAGAACTTTTATGAAAAGCAAACCCGTCATCCAACCACTTGTGGGACTGTTAGCATAACCGACACTACCAATTGGAGCTCCAGCAAGCATAATATCGTGGTATCTAGCTCGTGGAAAGATAAATACAGGAGGAATTGTGTTGCCAGCTGCAATAGCGCACATAGTTATAAGCTGTCCTCTCTCAGCAGAAACACACTGTCCAACTTGTTTTTGACCCTTTTCTGCTATTACGTTTGGAGCTTGCACCACTGTAGTCAGGCCTGTTTCATCTAAGTTTAAAATGCGGTCGGGCGTAAAGTTAAACTTACCAAGTGCTCTCTGGTAATTGGTTTGGAATTCTTCGACGTTGTGCTTATTAAAACTTGTTGATCGTGACAAGCTCGTGTTTTCAGGCTTGCGAAGTGAAAGGTTAGTGTGTCTTTTCATGAAGCCCTTAATCCAATCCATTCCAGCTTGTCTATTTTCAGTCCACTGCTGGGGGCATTTTTTTAGGAGTGTGGCGTATTGAAATGCTAACATCCGGCCTTGCAAGTATATTAAACCATAATTCATTCCTGAGCTTTTGAGTAAATAATTTTCAAGCATATCTTCTTCAGCGGTGGTGAAAACTTGTCTTGTGGAGAAATTGCTTGAATAATCTTGACCTTTCATTATTTTATTTTCTTTAAATCCCTTAATTCTATAAAATAAGGTATTCGGTAGAATACCGTAAGTATTGGCAGCACCTCTAAGAGTCATTGTTTTGTTTAAAACTGCCGTGATAGCACTTTTCATATCATCTTCACTGAATCTAGTATTATTGTTCTTTTTATACGTACGCACCATTGTATAAAGCTGAAAATAGAAACAGTTTTAGAGTTAGAAAAAAATATGTGGGGCACTTTTGAACATGTTCAAACGTGCCCCTTTTTTTCTGTTCAAACCTGTACTGGCGGAAATTTATAATAATTTTTTTTTTTTACATAAATATCAAAGAACTTACCTTAATTTTGTTTGAAATGTATGAATGACTGCAATAAAGTTCTTTCAGGAAAGAAAATAATAACGGAATAATTTTTACACTCTTACAAATAAAAAAACGTTTTCACCCAATTACATTCGGTCGACGACTGGAAAAACTACCAAAAGTTGCTGACGTTGCTAGAAATCAAGCTTGCCATGTGAAAAACTCGGTTAGGGTCAGAAAAAATGTTAAACTGAGATTATATCAACTTTATTCAAAGGTGCCCCGTGTTCAAATGTACCCCCCTCTCCCTATTGTTATATTTTTAAGAACAGGTTCTTTTAAGAAAAGGATTTTTTTAAAGATATGCTATTTTTTTTAGAATTGGTACTTTTTTCAGGAAAAGGTAAATTTTTAAGAGTAGGTACTCTTTAAGGAAAATTTAGTTTTTTAAGAAAATGCTATTTCTTGTAAGAAAGTGTACTTTTTAAGAAAATTTAATTATTTAAAATAAATAACTTTTTTAAGAAAAGTTCCTTTTTGTAAGGGAAAGGGAGAAACAATATATTTGCTATTGCAGCAAAAAAAATCTGTTGCTTTCTAAATATTGTGTCCGAAATTTTGTTAAGAATGTAAAAGAGTTTGATATTATTGCAGCACAATTGCTGTTATAGCAGGCAAATTGGCTGGTGATATATACCGCGCATTGCTCATACAGTTTGAACGCAGTATAATGTTTAAATATTTTCCAGTTTTACTGTCATAAACATCCACTTTTATTGTACATCACATTTTACTCAGTGTACGATGACGATTTGAAATAATTAACCCTAATAAGTGCCACCCAAATTAACCAGGTAACCACTTAAAATTTGGCAACAATGGCGAAGGGGAAATTCAGTTGAACAACAATCACGGTGCAGCAGAAGAAAGTGTTGCTCATATTATTATATAACAGATGTGTCATTAGGATCAAATCGAAGAATAGCAACAGATTTATTAAATGATACCAGCACAAAATGTGCAATTTGTTGTGGAATCAAACAATGGGAAGGACGAAAGGGCACACTGACGATATTGGCTGGCTCAACATGTTGCGCCTGCGCAATTCCATGGAGGTCAAAGTAGGAATTCAAATGGTGGTATGGATGTTGATTTTGATGTGTGCCTTGATGTCAAAAGGATCGAATGTTAAGAAATGTTGAAAGAGAGACAGAGCCTTTTAACAATGCGGGCGCTAAAGTACTAACGGAATTCAATGATCACTTTTACGGTCGTTGAAGGCAAAAGGTGTAAATCTCAATGTTTGTATGTTTTGGAACTTTACGTCCGTCATGCCGGCGGTGTTGATGGTAGCAATGCAGATGACTTTTGGCATTTGAATGCCACACCAGGCAATTTTGTTTGCTCTGGCATCCTGTTGAGACGTTTATTCATTCAATTATGTCTTCGTCTGTTTCTGATGGCTGCTGTCGTTAGGTTATATGTGAGTGATGATCATATATCATTCTGACGGCATCACTGCATTGTTCGCCCTAAAATGCATCCTTAGCTCGTGCTCTGCTATGGAAAATGGGACGTTGCAGCTTTTTTCTGCTCTGTGGTAACTTAATATTACAAGCAGATGGATTATTTTTCCTCACCTCTGTACAATACAAGAAGATAAAGAGAGAATAAAACAGCTTTCAACCAGACATATATGGATGGCGAATGAATTTTTATTTTTGTTTTTCATTTGTCAATTGGTTTTTATTGTTTATTTAATGATACATCACATAAAACTCCGATGTACTTTAGTCATATCACCCCCATCCCCACAATAACTCACAGGCAGTTGCACTCTCACTTATGTCATAGTGCAAGTGGGTGTTCAAGTAATTTAGTTTTATGTATTCGAACAGCTAAGAGTCCTTGCAGGGTGGGGGTGAATGACGGTGCTGTTCTAATGCACTCATTTATTATCCTTCCAATTTCCAGCCCTCAATTGATGTTCAATTGTTAACGTTGTCTTTTTCACTATTGTGCCACAAAAAAACTGATTACTGTATCAAGTAGAAACGGTAGAATTTACTGAAAACCAATTGAATGAAATATAAAAGGATTTGAACTGGAAATATAATAAATAGTTTCCTTAAATGTTGTAACTTGTAAAGTGTGTTCCAAAATTCAAGCAAGATTTGATTTTGCCGCCATTTGTACGGTAGAGTGTTGCCAACCAAAGATTGAAAAGCTTTAACAGCTAACAGTTTAGGGGTAATAAAACAGGGGCACAATACGAAAGGACAACACGTTTTTAATTGCTAACTAATATTTCAAATGTAGTGAATGTTTAGAATATCGACTTAACTTCATCAATTCAACTCAGGGAAACAGATTTAATTGGGGTTTGTCGAAAAACAAATGCATCCACAATGTTTCTGGTTCGGTGCGGATAGCAAAATGAAGGTGTCATGGATCCACATTTTTCTGAAAAAGAAGCTGGCCAAGCCGATTTTGGAAGCTCCGACATCGTTGTCTACCATTTGTAATCTGACTCAAACTGCGTTGGGTAGGCTATCGACTTGGCTGAAGGCCGTGGTTTGTGAGTAAATCTCCTGAAGACAAATCTTGTCCCTTTCGCTAGTAGCCGAAAGATTGATGAGTTTAGGGGACCGATACTTGAGGGTTTAAAACTGTCGTTATCTTGGGAGCCCAAATGTTTTGGAGTTGTAATTGACCAGATGTTGAACTTGATACGGAAAACTACAGGGGCGTTTGAGGAATGAAACGAACGCTCTAAATAATTGTAGAAATTCAATAGATAAAAGCTGGGAACTCCATATAAAAACCGTCTACTATTTGGATACAACCGGTATCCTAGATTTTAGTTGTGGACAGCCCTAGGAAAGAGCTGTCAGCAGAAACCTCTTAGTAAGATTCAAAGAACTATTAAAATAGTTATGAATAGTATAGCACCCCACAAGCTGAGATTCCGCTGAATCCCCGACCACCGTCATATTGCAGAGAACGAGTCACCAGGCTCTAGTACTAGACATGAACCGGACTTGGGCAAAGTTGGTGTGCGTCTCCTCATTGGAGCTATTACGGGACACTATGATGTTTGAAACCATACCCGTATGTGGAGTATTGAGAGGATCAATTACTGTCGCTTTTGTAGACATGAGAGGAAATCGAACCCATCGAACATCTTCTCTGTCAGTCCACAGTTCTGGAAGACAGGAGGAAACGCTGTTTTATGTGACACTTTATGGATGGTTTGTTCTCTCTTGGTAGTTTGGAGATGGGGCACTTCTAGGAATTTTCAGCGTCAATTTGGTCAATCGGTCAACCACTACCATCTCTCTTACTGGCAACATAAAGGGTCCGCCATCTAACGTTTTTTTTTTCAACTAGTGCTTATTTCGTGAATGGTAACACTTACATGAGCTAGATAATTAGATAATTAGTTTTATCCTTCCGCTGAACGAATATGGTTGTGTATACGCTTGAACAACGCTGGGAAATATTGCGACATTACTTTGAAAATTATGGTAATGGTGCAGAATGTGTGCGAAAATTGCGTACGGATTTTGGAAGAAGAGAAGCACCGTCAGCTCCGTATGTTCGTTATCTTGTGAAAAAAGTGAAAGAACCTGGCATCCTCATCGATAAACCAAAGCGTGAAAAGCCAAAAATAGTGCGTACACCCGAGAATATTGCTGCTGTGTTACGCCGACAAGCCAGAGACAATTGCCGCTTTAAAGGGCAATATTCGTGAAGCCAGTGGTGAAATACAGCTGCACACAATCGATCATGTGCTTAAAAATTGGACCGATCGTGTAGGCTACTGCATGGCCAGCCGAGGCAGCCATTTGAATGAAATTATTTTCCATTATTAACCGGAAGGATTGTACTTTCAAATAAAAAAAGAAATTTGAGAAAATATTCAGTAGTTTTTTTTTATAGCATTTCCAAAAAAAAGAGTTATTTGGCGGACCCGTTATTTACCCGTTATTTTCTACTGTCAACAGCTGAACATACTTACTCTGGTATGTATTTCTGTGAATATGTGTATATAACTTTTGGAACGAAGTTCCTTATCGCACGTTGCGGCTAAATGAAAAAATTTTAAACAACTTTTTTAACCGTATTATACTATAACCCAGTATTATTCTGCATACTTTTAGGATTTGATAATTATTACTAGACAGTCAGGGACGTATGTATATGAGGGTTGTGTTCTTTCATGTTTGCTTTGTGTGATAGTCATTCCATTGTGAGGTGTTCTGGTTTCAATAGAAGGTATTATGACATAATTACGGCTAAGGAAAGTTGGAAGTGTAAGGAATTCGATGTTGACTTTTTTTTAGGTTATTGCCTTTGGCGTTCTTAACAGTATTACCCCATTCTGTTTGCTTGCAGTTCAAGTCTCCCGCTAGTACATAAAAGTTATTTGAATTTTGAAGATTCATAATATCAAATAGTTTTTGCAAGTCTGCTCGTATTGAATTTATATTGCCGGAAGGATAGTACGCACATGTAATAACTAAAAAGTTGTCGCAGTCAATGGGTATCTTTATGGCGCATGCCTCTTAAGCATCTAGCGAATATCTACTTTTATTATCGTGACTGTAGTATTGTATGTTATTCTTGATTAATATAGCAGTTCCCCCTATTCTTGTTGCATCAATTCGATATTTTCTTATGATTTTATAATTTTTAAATATTACAGGGTGTCTATGGCTTAATTTTGTCTCATTTAATAGGATAATATCTACTACCTAACTACTCTTAAAAATTTACCTATTCTTGAAAAAAGGACCAATTCTGAAAAAAATTAACGTTTCTTAAAAAAAACCTTTTCTTCAAAAAAAAAATATCTTGTTATAAAAAATACCCTTTCTTACAAAAATTCCTTTTCTTAAAAGTGCCTTGTCTTAAAAATAAAATATTACCTTTTTTTCATGAGATAAGTAGGCTTTCTGAAAATAAGTAAATTTTGTTAAAAAATAACCTTTTCCTAAAAAGAGTACAACTCCTTTAAAAAGTACATGTTCTTACAAAAGTACTTCGTTGTAAACAAAAGTCATACTCTTATGGATTTTTCTTACAGAAAGTACTTCTTCTTAAAAATAGTACCTTTTCTTAAAAAAAAACAATATCTTCTAAATATCCTCTCTTTAAAAATGGACTTTTTCTTAAAAAAAGTTATTTATATTACAAAAAGTACCATTTCTTAAGGATCCATTTAAATTATGGTACTTAACTAACTAGTACATAATATATAGCGAAAGAAACTTCGTTCCAACCGGGTGTCCCATGACACCTCATGTGATTTTTAATTATTGTGTCTTAGTTCCGAATGCCTCCGATATACTATAAGTATATATATATTAGGGCGGGCCAAATTTTTTGTTGATTAGAGCCGCCCCCTAGGATGATTCTATGGACAATTCTAAGCAACTTTGTTGAAGGAACCATAGGTCTATCTCGATTGTCGAGTCTCCCACTTTTCAAAAAATGATTTTTTCCCTATAACATCATTTTGATTCAAAATTCGATTTTTTTATTCATCGTTATATTAGCTTTTTTATGTGTATATGTGGGGTTTCGAGGTCGAGAAATTCATTTCTGATCTTTATTTTTACTTATGACCACCGCCAGAGGGCGTTTCATGCATATTTTAACGATTTTTCGTCTATTTTCCGAGAAAAATTACAGAGTTTTTCGGTAAAATTTATCTTTCTTTTATTTTTTTCATCAGAAATTCAACCTAAAAAATAAGAACATGTGTAAAAAAAATGAATTTAGTGGAAGAAAAGCGAAATAAGTTATTTTTGAAAGCCTTTCTTGCTTTCAAGTCTGGGGTATTTTGAATGGCTTTCTATTGTAACTGCCATAACAGTGTGTCGACTTTTTTCTAAAACACGTTTAGAAACGCTAGCCAGCAATTGAAAATGTCTTTCCGTTGCTTGTATGTGTACCGGAATTCTTAGATCAGGCAACGGTGGATCATCGTATTCTAAATATTGTTCCAAATGATCATAGGGAATGGTATGCGTAAACGGTGGTTCGAATAAGACATCATCTTTATTTAAATCAATCATATTCGTATAATCTGTACAATTGAAGTTTATCAAAGGTTTTTGATAAACTCTAAGATGTGCCGGGTCGTACAGATTTCTTCAGTAATGTAAAATTTTCTTGATTGCGATGTTTCGTGTCTCTTTTTTATCATCAAATAACATCGCTAACAAAATATTTTCGGAATGTGCGTAATATGAATTGTCTTTAATGACATTATTCACAACACCGCGTAGATTTGTATCCAAATATTGTGTCCAACGAATGAATTTGTAAAATATTACACTACCGAAGACCACCGAATTATAGTACTTGATGTTGAAGTGCATCGGCACATACACTTTCATTATATATGTTGCCAGAATTTTCAAATTCCTTGATGGACGCCCTCTGGCGGTGGTCATAGGTAAAAATAAAGATCAGAAATGAATTTCTCGACCCCAAAAACCCCCCATAAACACATAAAAAAGCTAATATAACGATGAATAAAAAATCGAATTTTGAATCAAAATGATGTTATAGGGAAAAAATTATTTTTTGAAAAGTGGGAGACTCGAAAATCGAGATAGACCTATGGTTCCTTCACCAAAGTTGCTTAGAATTGTCCATAGAAACATCCTAGGGGGCGAATCGAATTTTTCGTCTCCATAAAAATTGGCCCGCCCTAATATATATTCAAATTTGTTGCTGTCTGCCTATTCTTTCTTCCACTCTCCAGTCTCATGTTTTACTCCCACTTCCACCTTGCAGGACAACCCCAATGGATCAACCGACTTCCGAGTGTAGTCACAAGTATGATATTAGTCGATGTAGACGTTTGATATTTATCCAAAACTGGTTAATCATATGGGATTAAATCTGAAGTTATATTATCTCCCATAAAATATAATAAATTCATCACCTATCAAGGGGCAGTTCAAGCAATGATCCCTTATAAATTTAGAAATATTAGTTTATTGTAACACAAATGGCTTATCAAAATATTTAATTAATTGTTTTTCCCTTCTCTACAGAGCTGTTGTAGTAAGAGCATGGGATATCACACCTTAATTGATTTTTCTCATCATTATACGAATAATTTGATTTGAAACACAGAATTTCCCATCCTGAAAATGTAAGAAATTCCTATGAATTTTGTGAATTCCTTGTCCGTTACTAACATATTTATTCATCATGGTCTCCTGTTTCCGTTGTCAATTCACATCATCCCTGCCTCCCCTTATGTATTGTTTGATTTCTCTGTGGAGTAGATAAATGAATTCGAATCTATTCAATTTCCATTTTCAATTCCATTCCCATTTACAGTGGGTGTGTTGCTGCCTGAGCCTGGAATGATAAATAAACATTTTTGATATTGCTGCTTGATGCCACTCTTGTTGATAGCGGTGGTGGTGGAAGCACTGGTGTCAGAAGCAGTGGATTCAATAAAAGAAAGAGGAAATATCATCCAGAGGATTTTTAATGTTGCAATGAAATCTTTTTGATATGTCACTGGCATCCCTTTAAGGCGTGCCACATTTAACATCCAGTAAAACAAATAACCCAAGGACTCATTAAGTTTGACATAGCAAATGACGCTAAGCAATGGATGGGCCGGCCGGCTCTAAATAGTCTACTGCCGTTTCCCTGCGAGATGCAGTGCGGATGATGTTGTGGCATGACTTGGAGTAACTATTTACAGGATTCCTAAACAATGTAGTCACGCAAACATACACACGCACAGCGGTGGGTGCGAGGATGAGCGTTGAGATTAACGTTCTCCCTTAAAACAATAAAATTTAATTTTTTTTTCCCATTTCTTTTCGATCGTGACGTGTCAACCCACTTGTAATATAATACAAAATGTAACGACATAATGTGTACCCTTCCTCGGCAGTATTATCTGAAGATTCTTTTGCTGCAGTTTTAATGTCAGGCCTCTATCCTTAAGTTAGCTGGTAGAAGTTCTAGAGATAGAAATAATAGCTGATGCACCTAACTATAAAAGAGTAATTATACAAAAAATACAAATTTTCAATAGAGGTCAACAACAGGTTTTATTAAGCTGAAATGAACTTGTTATAAAGTATCCATAATAGATTGTTGGGCACAAGGGCAAAGAAAATAATGCCAGATTTTTACAGTCCATAAAAATGTCTCTCAGTTATTTTTTATAGACAGGGTATTACACATTTTAATTTTCGAGCAATTACTTTTTTGTAGCTAGAAAATAAAAGGACATAATGTACCTACCTGTAATAGATTGAGATTACCCCCTTACATATATCCAATTAGTACTGTTAATATATTCTATAAGTAGGCTGGGCTCAATACTCCCCAGTTCCAGTATTCCGTCAAAAAAGGCTTTGCCATAGTTGTCCTTATATTTCCCAAGGCTGGCCACCACTGTAGGAGATAATGTTCGGGGTATTCCACCATAAGGTCGTCGCCGCAGCTATGATAGTAACGTCTGTGCTTTATTTCCATTTTAGCAACATGTGTACCAGTTATGGCAGTTGTCATTCTTGTTATTCTATTCCTGTTCAGAGTCATCAGGAACGAGGATCTCTTATCGTCATATCTAGCACATGTACCCCATGATATGCAACAGGTAGTGAGTTCTCTTCAGTTTCTATCTGCCTCCTGGTGGAAGTGGCGATCATCACGTTATCACCGTTCATAGAGGGCTTTCAACTACGTGTCGTCCATCCGCATTTCGAATTGAACATTTCGTGGCTTGGACATCCGCGGTTTCGTTTCCGGCTATATTCGTATCACCTGGAACCCACACTAGGGAATGTCTTGTTGTGGCGCCTGTCTCGTCTAGCAGACTTCTGCATTTACGAACTAGTATCGAACTATTCTTCTCTAAGGAAAGAGCTCTTATTGCCGCTTGGCAATCCGAGAAGATTTGGATACTCTTCCCTACCAAAATATGAGTTCGTAACTTACGACACGCGTCCAATATCGCCACTACTTCTGCTTGAAAGATACTGCTAAAACCAGGGAGACCTGCTGATAGTGTTATTCACAGTGAAGTTGAGTAAACCCAGCTCCCAGTCCACGATCCGTCTTAGATCCATTCGTAACATTAGTCGTGTTTTGGTTACAAGGAAGCGATTATCGCTTGCTAAGTTGCAAAGAAAGCGGGTATTTAGCGATAAGCAATTTTATTCAAAAATATATAAAAGACGAGAAAGCGGTAAAAGATGTAAAAAAAAATATTTTTTAAAGTTAGCGAAAATTATTCACGTCGCTAAGTTCTCGCTAAATCTTCGCTAAGTGCTTCATACAAAACAAGCGATTATATGAGCAAGCGGTGTAACCAAAACACTCTTATTGTTTATGAAAACATCATGCAATGGCGTGCGATTCTTTCACTCTTCGCGATGCGGCAATGAAGTTTTTCTGAAGTTTTTCCGCAAATTCAACTCTGGACTGGCATAGTCCTTTCTTTCAGGTATGGCCCTACTAGGGGAATTGCATAGGATCCTACTATGCCCATAGCATAGAATCCTACTATGCCCATAGCTGTTCACTGTTCAATCGGAAGCAAATTCATCGTTCGCCGTCACGCCGAGGCAAATTGTTCTCTGCACCGTTGACAATTTTACATCTTTCTCCAGAGCCGGCCACCATACCGATACTCCATAGGTCGAACGGGTCTAACCTCCGCCGTGTACATCCATAGGTTTAGACCCCATACTCTCCCAAATGTTTTCCTGCAAGCGTAGAAGGTGCCTGGCGGCTTTTTAACTCTGTGTTCAATACTAAGTTTCCAGTTGTGCTTCGGATCCAGAATTATACCCAGATACTTGGCACTTTGCGACATCTCTAATTGTTTACCATTAAGTGAGGGTAGCGGATATAGTATAGCGGGATAGTTCGACTACTTGCGAATAGTATCGTCCGGGTTAACGCCTAGCCCACAGCCTGTGGCCCAAATGCTGATCTCTTTCAATATATTCCCCATGACTTTACTTACCATAGAGGTAAAGCGACCTCTTACCATCACGACGACATCACCGAACATCTCATACCCTTATGTTTACCAAGGCCACCAATAGACTGTTCATAACCACAAGCCATAGTAGTGGTGATGACACTCCACACGGCGGTGGCCCCTACAGACTGTCCTAGTGGCCGATACCTCACCCCAACAAGAGCTTATCCGTCTGGACCGCAGCGTTGAGAGAATCCAACTCACAGTACTTTTGCCGACATTCATATCTTTTAGGGCTTGTATGATACTGACATTGTTCAAAACTCCCACAACATCCAGGAAGGCTGCCATTGCATATTGTTTACAGGAGATCCCTCTTTCGCCCACGCTAACCACTTCATGTAGCGCTGTATCCGTCGACTTTGCCTTCATATATGCATGCTGGCTGTTCGATAAACCGCTGTTAGCCAATACACGCTTAAAAATCTATAATTTTTTGCTGTTTGGATTCAAATATAAAGTGTTTGTAACCTGTCGCAAATGTAGTATACTTGCGTCCAAACACATTCTGTTTACTATTCAATAATACATGTTTGAGATACAAGGATTAGTAGGTTATAATAAATATATGTTTGGTGGTGCAATAGTTAGTGTGCGCGGCTCTTGTACATGAGAACGTGGGTGCGATCCCTGCTCAATATTATTTAAATTTAACGTTATATTTCTTTCGACAACGGTTACCTCGCTTAGTGATGGCGACACTATCGAGTACTTAGCCATGAAAAAGTTTCTCAGTATGCCATTCGGAACCGGTGTAGAACTGTAGGCCCCAATCAGTGAGTGTACAAATTAGAAAGCGCACATCCCGCTGATTGCGAGAAGCTCTCCTTAATCCCTTCATGAGATGTTATGGGGCACCGTTATATATGTTTTTATGACCCAAATGTAGCTTTTTTGTTTGCCGAAAACTGTTCGTTACAGGCAACATAGAAATAAAAAACCAACCGATCTTCAATTCATAAAAACAAAGCTTGGCAACATATACTTGTTTATTGAAATATGTTGCAGGTGCCATTTTTTCCAGCATGTATCGGTATGATATGTTCATCCTTCCTCGCCTTTGAACTTGCCCTTGATAAGGCTTATATGACGTTGTTCATGAGTTCAAAGGTTTTTTTGATGTGTTAACATCTATACGCGCGGGTAGGGACTTAACTCACAAAGTGAATACATCCAAACACTGATTGTCCGACTGAGTTTGACCGACTGCGATCACTGGTTGTTTGCCGTCAAACTCCTCCGAAACGGCTGGACCGATTTGTATGAAATTTTGTGTGAATATCGGGTAGGTCTCACAATCGGCCAACATCTATTTTTCATACCCCTAAATGATAAGGGTGACCCACCCCTATATAGAACACAGATTTGTCCGACTGCGAGACACTAATGTAGCGGCAGCCAATAGTTGCTGGCACTGGTCTTTAAATAATTGTAAGGATTTATATTATTTAAATGTAACGTCATCATATCAATGTGTTCATAGATATCGAAAAGGTACAGGTGTTAACACATGTCCCGTGAGTTCGATTTTTTCCCAATGAATATGATTTTAACGTTCACTGATTGGGACCTACAGCTTTATACCGGTTCCGTACGTCATTTTTGAGAAGCTTTTTAATGGCTAAGTACTCGAAAGTATCCCCGTCACTGAGCGAGGTGACTGCCGTCGAAGGAAATGTTAGGTGGTCTGAGCAGGAATCAACCCTACCTACTCCTGTACAACAGCTGAGCACACTACCATTGCACCACCGACGACCAACATTGCACACAGAGTTTTGCCAAAATCCGCATTATCAATCTGAAATTTTGTACATTCACTTCAAATATCGTAGTTCCGAAACTATACATAGTTCTGCAGGTTTTTTTGCGTTGTCTTACCGAATTTGTTGTCAGATTTTTGATATATCTTGCCATTACTGCGCTGTTTACTCTAATTTGTTTTGTAATATTCCTAAAAATTGCTAGTTGGTAATAGTGGTATAGTTGTGAATATTGGGTTTTCCGTTTCAAGCAATTGGGGTTTACGACAAAACAATCATAAGTCGACGAAATGTGATGCTTTCCTTCAAGTGTTCAGCTCATCGGTGGGGGTTGACCTAGGTACAGTGTGTAAGTATGGGTAAGAGTTCTATCACCTCCCATCGATATGAGTTTTGCTTGGAAATCTTGCATAGTGCGGTCAAGCGCTTCAAGGGATTTTTTATGGACTAGTTTCAATTAGTGCCAAATAATGATTTTGCTCATTTTAGGAAGTGTGCCGATACCGGGCTTTTTCTTCAGTTACATGCTAGTGTTATTCAAACTCCATGGAAGTTTGAGTGCTGAATTTGCTGTACATCGGTCTAGAAAGTGCAAATGGAATTGAGGAACACCACACTTAACGATAAAGCTTCATCAAATTTATGAATTCCTTCATCAATTTGATGAAACATTTCCTCATTTCCCTATCTACGACACATTGCATTGAATTGATGAAGAGGATTTCATCAATATTTCATTATAATGTTAAACTTTCCTCTCTTTTCCTCAAATTTGTCATCAAGTTGAAGAATTTTTTTCACCCTTTTTTGTGTAAATTGTTCATCAATTTGTTGTAAATTTTTCGTCAAGTAGATGTAAGGTTGTCATCAAATTGATGTAAGTTTGTCATTAATTTGATGTAAATTGGTGGTTATTTTGATATAAATTGTTTGTTAATGATTAAATAAACTCTTTGGCCTATTTTTCATCGTAAAAATTCACAAGTATTGGATATAAGACCACATACAAAATACTCATAGCGTGGATAATGTTTTCTGTCCATTGCACTATTTTCTATTATGTAGTTTTTTTAAATTTTCTACTACTTTTTTATTTTTCCAATACTACACGTTCATATTTATTCCAAATTCCAATGATGAAGATTGATGTAAAAATATCAGCAATTCAATGAAGCTGAAATGGGAGAACAATTGGTGAACATTCAATGGAGAACAATTGGTGAACATTTATCATCGATTCGATGTAAAGATTTTCTTTTAGTGCAGATATGAAAAATACTATAGCACAACGCATTACTAAATTAGCTTCTGGAAGGCATGAATTTAGAATTTAAAAATAGTTACAAAGATGCACGTAATGTAAGTTTTGAATTCTGTACTTAAAATCTGCCAGGAATGATGCTACTTTTTGTCAAAAACTAGTGCATTTAAGTGGGAACTAGATCCGAAAAACGGATGAAACCGTTTTTTCTTGTTAATCGTGTGTTGGTTTTTTAACAAACGTAACGTTCGAACAACCCGAAAACCGGATTGTTAAATATCCTTAAAAAAATTACAGCAGACAGTTGTCCGACGCCTTCGGCTACGGACTGTCCCTGCAGGCTGTGTCAGAGACACGGCCATTAAGTTTAACGTAGAATACGCCATCCGATAAGACAGAAAACATATATAACAATAAATGATAAATAATATAAGCAAATGAATTTATTGTTATATATGTTTTCTGTCTTATCGGATGGCGTATTCTACGTTAAACTTAATGGCCGTGTCTCTGACACAGCCTGCAGGGACAGTCCGTGGCCGAAGGCCTCGGACAACTGTCTGCTGTAATTTTTATATTTACCAACGGCATTTGATTCAAGTCCGTTTAAAAAAAAAAATATTATGTTAAATTTTTTTAAACTTAATTTAATTTATGTACTTTAATTAATATTTTTATTGAAATAAGTTCTACGAATGTTGAGAGGGCCGCCCTAATATTAAAAAAGGTTTACCTTATCGAGTCTTCGCATTAGCATTCGAGCGTTGTGTGAAAGCTTTACGCTTTACAATTCAAAATTAATGTTACCACAGCTTTATTGAAGCTTTCGCAAAAAAGCTTTATTGCGTTAGCTTACTGTTTGTTTCACTTTTTACTAGATACATGTTGCCAAGCAACATTAGCTTGCTGTTCGTTTCACTTTTTACTAGATACATGTTCCTAAGCAATGTTGAGCAACCAAAAACACTCAACCCAACACCACACATATGTTTGAGTGTATGTGTTTAAACAATTTTCATTTGAGAAATTAAAATACTAGAAATATATCAACCAATATGAAATGTATATCAAACGAAAGATAACATCTTCATTTACCTACAAAAAAAATTTTAAAAAAATTCATCTAGCCGTTTCCTCAAATTCAATGAAATAAATATTACAACAATAAAAACCTGACATGACTCCTCATACCGTAAGGTAAGGCGTATTCTACGTCAAAAAATTTAATATGCAGACATAATTTCAGAATTTTAATGAAATGTTGGATATATGACAATGTTTTTATTCAAATTTTAAAATGATTTTATGGCGAATAAGAACTATTTAAGCTTTAAATTCTTTTTAGCTAATTTCGAAATTCAATTTATTTTCGTACATGAAAATCTCTCTTAAATTTGAATATGATTTTCGAATTGAAATCGGTTTAATGTGAATGTGAATAAAACTGTTAAATGTGATATAAACACGCATTTCAAATTGGAATATAATATTTTTTTTTTGTAAAAGAATATTTCATAATCAGAATTTATAATTTAAATTTAAATTTAAAATAAAAACGTGATTCTAAAATTTAAACAGAGTGGGAAAATTTTGAATTTTCAACACTAATAAGTATATGAAATTGTCTTAAAACAAATTTATTTTATTTGAAAATCCGAAAAAACGGGGGTTGAGAACATAGAAAACCAGTTTCTTAAAAACTGGTTTTTGGAACAAACCGAAATCAGGAGTTTAAAAAATGCTTGTTTTTTGGATACTGTTGTGGGAACTCGCCATAATTAAATATACCCTTCGGTAAAGGAGAAGGTAAGCGGAGATTTACCAGTTCTCCCGTACATTATACCATTGCTTCCACAGAAGCTCCATTTTTTACTGGGATATATTTCCAATTTTTAGACTTCTAGCACCAAAAAACACTTTTGTCACAGCCCCTCCAACCAGAAACCGAAAATTTAAAATCCGGCTTTCTCGTCGTCAGTAATATATGTGTACAAATTTTTAGCCCGTTAGTCTTTATAAACACATTTTCCACGCTTCCTCCGCCCCCAGTACAAATTATGGAATTCTTCTTCGTTGCGAGTTTTTATGTGTGAATACGAATCTAACAAAAAATATCCATGCAACTCAGATGATGTTCAGCCGAGTTACGTCATTACAAACTAACACGAATACATTCTTATGTATATATACATGCTGAAAAGTCTGTCTTTTTGTTGTTTGGATACAATCATAAGGTGTATTTGGAGCTTATAGCAAATATAATATACTTGTGTCCAAACACATTGTGTTTGCTATTCAATATTACATGTTTGAGACACAATGATTAACATGTTACTTATTTATTTATCTCATAGCTACAATCGTAAATAGGATACAGCCAGTAAAGTAGTTTCAACAACGTTATAAAATTTATATTATATATATAGTAGACATAACATACAATACTTATTAAAATTGTAATACATTTAACATACGGAAAAGAGTAGAGTAAAATCAAAATAATAAGAAGAAAATATGTAAAACTAAAAATTAAAGAAATATATAAAAGTAATTAATAAATTATTAATACTAATAGCCTGTTCAGCGAACTTTTTTGTTTAAGCAGACGTGCGACTGCTACCCAGGCGATCAAGTTTATATTTGAGTTTTTTTTCCATTTTCGTGCGGGAGTGAAAGCTCATTTTACTAACTGGCCTTATGTCAAAGGACATTGTTGCCAATGTGTTATTCTGTTAATTTTAAAAGCTCTTTCTATTGGAAAATACCAAAATTTAGCAAACTGCAGGCAACACTGCAATATCAGCTGTTTACTTGGAAGCAGCTGATTGCAGACAAAATAAAATCAACAAACGACAAATTGCAAGAAGAAAAGTGGGAAAAATTAAAGTTAGTGAAGTGAGATAATTAAAGTGTTTTTAAAATGATTGCATCCGTGGCATTTGGGGCGACATGTAGAAATATCCATATTAAACAACAAATTTAATTAATTTTCTTGTAAATGCGTAAAGAAACACATTTGTAAACAAACTAAACGATTTATATTTTCTGATTGTCTAATCTGACGTTTTGTTTCGTTTGTGTTTGATTTCGGTGAACCAAATTTTTTAAGCAAAACGAAAGCTCCTTTCGTTTCACTCAAAACAAATCGTACAAAAACCAAAAGTTATCTTCGCTAGTCATTTGGCGTACGAATGATCAAAAATTAAGTTACAAAACAGGCTATAAGTCTTGAACCGCAAAAATTATTAAAGAAAATAAAAATATTATTATAAAATAATTCAAATGAAGTAATATATTTAAAAAATTATTATTATTAGCTTGTATGTTAGTTATTATAATAGAAAACATAATAATAATAAATAACTTATAACAATAACAGTAATATAACATAAGAACCAGGAGCAGGAACGAACGATAGGGTTAACAATACAGGAGCTGGGACAGAGACATCTGGAACAAGAGGAGCAGGAACAGTAACATCAGCTGGAGTAGAAAAAACAGGGGGATGAGCAGGAGCAAGAGAAATGGTCAACAGTGTCCACAATTTGAGTGGAAGGATATACTGGAACTTTAGGATAAAATTATAGGAGATATCATAGGCAGTAATATCTGGAGCAGGAACATCGCAATAATATGTGTGGAACGATAAACAGTAACATAGAGATGACGTAATACACATGAAGAGTAGGAACACGAAAATCGGGAACATGAAGAGCAGGAACATGAAGAGCAGTAACCTGAAGATGAGGAACATGAATGTTATAATGTATGTGTATGCGACCCAAATATATATGTGTTTGTGATACAAATACAGCTGTGTTTGCTGCACTGTTGATGATCTCTTGAGAGCAAGAGAATAAAAGAGGGACAACGAGAAAGTCTATCCTGTAATCTGTGTATCTGTATTTTTGCATTATTCTATCAGTCAGTGATTCATTCAATTTTTAGATGAAGTCAGTGTTTCTTCTTTTGGCTGATGTATTGCGGTTTGTTTCATGTCTTCAGTCGTCAATGATTCATCGGAGAGAGGATATCAAAAGCGCTTGATCAGTAAAAAACGAAAAATCGAAGGCTCGGACGGTTAAATAGTGTGTGATATTGCTTTGGTTTTTGTGTATGTGTTTCGTATATACATACATTTGTGTGCTACCAAATTGAGAAACGATTTTGAGGAAGAAACTGGAAAGGGCAACAATGTAAAGCCATTTGTCTGTCTGAGCCTTTAATAAGAAAATCGGAACGGCGGACCAAATAAGTGTAATAAACGCATGTAATTAATCCACGCTTGACTTGCATGAACTATATTTGTACGTAAGTATATTGTTTGTATACCAACGCATAGTGATAACCAACGCATAGTTGAAACCTTCTGAAGACAAAAATTTGAGGGATAATAAAGAAAGGAGAAGCAAAAGACCAGAAGATTCTCATTTCATGAGAAAAAACAAATAATGCATTCAATGTAAGTAAATGTGCAAAGGACAGTTTCAAGTCTTTTAATTTTTTGTATTAGTTAGTTATAAATGTGGATTTATATTGATAAAATTAATTATAATAAATAATACCTATATATTGAAGTCAAAGAATTATTCGTTCATAAATATGTTTATGGTTGGGAGGGAATGCGCATATGTTTCCACGTAAGTATATGCAGGTTTGCCTGCGGGAAACATGCGAATGCTTCCACTTAAGTATATGGTTGTTTCCACGTAAAAGCATACACGTTTGCCAGTAAACATGATACTGTTTATATTTAAATACAAGTAAGTTTGGGACTTGCAAATATATGAACGTTTGAAGTGTGTTCCAAACATATACATGGTGTCTGCAGAATATATTATTGACTCTGGACATGTCTTTCACGCCGACACAGAGAAAATAGTTTAGTGGGGTCAAATCCCAACTACGAGGCGTCCAATGGATTTTCGAATTTATACTGAAGATCGACTCTAAGGTGGGCTGCGTGGCCCATAGGGCGGTCCTGTAGAAACCATACGACGTCCATGCCACCCTCTTTAAGTTTTGGGAACAAAAAATTGGTGACACTGGCACGGTAACGCTCGCCATTGACGGTGTCGGCTGCTGCTTGCTCATTTTCGAAGACAAATGAGCCTATCATGCCGCCATGCCAAAAACCGCACCAGTCACTCGTTGTGGATACATAGGCTTTTTTTGCGACAATTTAATTTGAGCCCATGGGATGAAAATTATCTTAATCGGCAAATATGATTTTTCGGTAAAAATTTCATCTTCAGCCGATTCAGCAAAGCAAAGTCGCATCGGATGGTTACGAGGCTTGAGTTCTTGAAATAATTGGACTTTATAAGCCTTCATACCGAGGTCTTTAAGCAAACAAGTGTGAGAAATGTTCAATTGGTTGATGGATGTCCGAGGACACTTCCAGCTACAGCGGCAATATGTTGCACTGAGCGCGCTCGACGAGCATGTACACGCGTTATTTTGTCCAATAAGGACCCGGATTGACGAACTCGCTTCCCAAATTAGTCCACAAACTGCGATGATTGGACTCTTTGTCAGTCGAATTTGTTTCGTAGATTTCTTTTGTTTTGAGTTGAGGGACCAGAACTTTGGAAGAATGTTTTCAATATTTCCAAATTTCGTTAAGGCGTAAAGCAAGCCATTTGCCACTTCATCAATGTCATATTGGTAACTTCTTCGAAATAACGGCGTTTCAAATTCCAAATTTTGAAATGCAATATAATTCGCATCAAACATAACATATTTGCATTTTAATTCGCAATTATAAAAATGTTGGCACAATTTCGCTAAACATATTCATATGTAATACCAACAAAATTTTCATTGAGCTTTTTCACGTGCGTGAACAAATTCGGAGATAGGATATCAATTATAGTGCATTTAGTTCAATGGCAACTCTTTAGATTTATTAGACTTACCAACGATTGTCAGTTTGTCAAGAATTTAAAACACAATTTAAAAGCATTGAAATGTGGTGAAAATGAATTTTGACCGCAGGTCCACAGGATACATTCTCAAAAGTGTGTACATCATTAAAGGTCAAAAAGGAGCTTCCGCGTTATACGATCTTAAACAATCAACTGGCAGCAGATTTATCATAGACTTTGAAATATTCCGAATCCACGAAAAATACTATCAATAACTCTTGTAGTTCTCATTTCTCTTAGTCCTCTTTTGTGTGAACTCCAGTAACCTTAATTCTAAAATCTCTCGGCACTCCTGTAATTTTCCCCAATATCTATGTGTATCATTCAAATGGTTGTACTAAATGTACCGCATTTTTATTACCACCACCCCCTTACAGCTTTACTCTATAAGTTGGCAATTGTTTGTATTGTTCTCGTACATGCAGCTCCAGATGAAAAATATGGGCATCAACATCTACATCTGTTCATTTTTGTGAGCGTGTATATAAATTTCGATGAATAGTTTGCAACCATAGCCACCACCCACAGCTAAGCAACCACCACCATTATCATTTGCGTTCATCACTATTACGTCGACCACACGAAACTCATGAAAGAATTGGCTACACTGGACGAATAACATTTAAAATTAACAGCAAACAAGGTTTACAATTTGTCTGTTATTACAGCAAATGTACTTTCATAACAACAACTTGTTTAAAGTGTTGATGAAATACCAGTCAAAATGTTTACTGAAATAACAAACATTTGTTTGCTGAAATATAAAAGAAGTTTTCTTTCCCAATTTCAGCAGTATTTTCTGCTGTGTTTACTAACATATTATTTTGAGTGTATGGTTGGTGGGTGAATATTGTAAGAGATGTGTATTAATATGGTGAACTTGACTAATATCAAAAAGATAAAAAAATAGTATGGAAATTAAAATCTACAAAACAACACAAAGTTATTAAGCCCCACAACATATTTGTGAGTCCTTAATATGTGTATCGAATATCGTCGACATGTATTGTCCTCTTACAGGGTAACAACAATTTTTAAAATTCCGTGTGGCCTTGTAAAAATTTGGGTTACCTTAGTTTAACGCTTCAATGACCAGGGTATGATCAATCGAACGTAAAATGTAACTGTTATCCTATTTTTTTTTCAAAATAATATTGTATGAAATGGTTTGAATAATTGGGCTTACATCAACTTTTTTATGTAGTTTCAAAGCAGCTCTCCTTCCTGTGTTGCAAAATTGCACTCTGACACGGGCGGTGTTTGCCAGCCTGAATTTCTATTACAGCAATCCTCTCATTTCCACACTTATTGGTTAGGCCTTTCACATCACAGCGACCCGTGATCACCTTAGATCGGATTTCATCATTGTTGTAGCAATTGAGTTCTAATGGGATCCAGCTTCCATCATAAATACCTAGGAATCGTATAGTCTGCCCTCACCAGCTTTTGCGCCGCTGTGAAATGACTGGTCTAATAGAGTCCTATAAATCGGGTCTAGCCCAACCTATTCTGGCAAGAGATTCAGCTGCCTCATTGTTTGCTTTATCGCTTAGGCCAGGAAATCTGCAACGTCTTAGCTTAGCATATGCGGAAATCGGTTGTGTTCCTCTGCCATTTTATATTTGATCGAGTTTGATTCCATTAAGTGTCACTTTACTATCCACGAAAATGGTAACATCTCATAAAGCAGATGAGCCCAGTTTAGATTAGGTTTGTTGTTCCTGGCAATCAATGAACGACTAACACTTGATGCCAAGGGCTAACGAGATTGAGCATTAGCTCCACCGGAGAATTATTTAGTTTGCTCCAAGAAACTTTGCTCATCTGCGTGGTCAATATCATCTAGATGTTCATATATACTCTACTGACTGCCGAACGGTGCTTTTGCATTCGTTGCCTCCATTATCTCGTTCATAAGTAGTAAAAGCAATGCGGGGGCATGACACATCCTTGTCTAACTCCCGCAGATGAGGTGAAATGTTTACTTCCGTTTCCATTAAAACGAACTTCATACGCTGCATCTCTGTACAGTTCACGGATCATAGACACAATCTTATTCGGTTCGGTTTTTGGTTAATGTGGACCACATTGGGTTAAGGTGTGTTCGAAGTTTACGAAAAATAGATACAGAGGCGAGTGTAGTTCAACTGATTGTTCTATGATTATACAGAGAGTGTTTACGCGGTCGGCACACGAACGACCAGTCCTGAATCCCGCTGGCGCCTACCGCACAATTTGCGGCAACACCAGCTAGATCCGCTAAAGTATATGTAAGCTTCGTCATTACCTTGTCTATTGCATTGAGCAGTGTAGTAATTCTTCAGGTCCGGCATTGCTATGGATTACCTTTTTCGGGGTAGTGATAACTGCTCCCGCTTTCCACTCCGTAGAAATTTTGTTATCTACACGCTGAAAAATCTGTATTTCGTTGTTGTTTGGATGCAAATATAAAATTCGTTTGGAGCTTGTCGGAAATATAATATATTTGTGTCTAAACACATTGTGTTTGCTATTCAATAATACATATTTGAGACACAATGATTAATATGTTCTAACATATGTATGTGTTTGCGACCCAAATATATTTCTGTTTGTGATATATATACAGCCGTGTTTGTTGCACTGTTTATGCTCTCTCGAGAGCAAGAGAATAAAAGAGGAACTACGAGAGAGTCTGTCTTGTAAGTGTGTTTCTGTATGTTTGCATTATTCTCTCAGTTAGCGATTCGTAAATATTCCTGAATGTGCGTGCAAACTGCAGTTGAAGTCAGTGTTACTTATTTCGGCTGATGTATTGCGTTTTATATTAATGTATTCATCCATCAATGGTTCATCGCACAGAGGACATCAAAATCGCTTGATCTGTAATGAACGAATAAACGAAGGCTTGGATGGTTAAATGGTTTGTGATGTTGCTTTGGTTTTTGTGTATGTGTTTCGTATATATTGTTACGAATTTCCTTATTCGTCCTTTTTGCGTTGTTTTATTCCCAATAATAAAACAAGGTTCGTTTTTAATTACGATAATTACAACGGTATCACTTCCTCTTATTTATTTATACAGTACAACAGTTTACTTTATTTATAACACGTTAACAAGTCTTGTATTTTACTATCAATTCGCGTTGCTTACTTTACGGGGTTTAATCACAAACTGAACTCTCCATTCCAAAGACCTCCGCTATTTATACCAACTCACCATACACAAATGAAGGTACATATATCTAGCGAATTCAAGAACCTTCTAGAAACTAGATGTTGTTGTTGTTGTTTATCTTTGTAGAACATTCTCCTACACAGGAGAATTATCTTTACTGAGGTGAATTCATGCTACTGGTTTAGCGAGCTGGTACGTTGTTACAATGCATACTTTCAGGCGCAGCACTAACCGCCTGTTGTTTACATACTGTTAGTAGAGTCAGTAACTGTAAGCAAAAGCTTTTACTTATTCGTAACACTGCCCCCCACTTAAGCCTGTTCGTCCCGAGCAGGCTCAACCCTCCGTTTTCCATACAGAGCTAGTCTTTCCAAATGCACGACTTTCATTTTAGCTCTTGGACTTTGGCTTTTCTGGATTCGATAAACCACGTCATTTATTCGTTGGCGCTGTGGGTTGAACAGTAAAACTAGCTGGCTTTCATGAAATCCTTCTGAATTTCCCGCTCGGTCGTATCTGGCTTTCATTTTGTTACTGACCATTTTTAATTTGTTGCGCACAAATTCATGGAGATCATTAAGATCCCCCGTATCATGGTAATTGACATCACTGTTCGCAGGGTCAGACGCTGGTATGGTACCGAACTCCAAATCTCCAGGCAGCTTCAGCTCATTTCCGAAAATTACTTTAGCGGGTGTTCGCGAAGTGGAGTCATGGGTGGCCGTCCTATATGCCAAAAGGAACTTCGGTATGTGTTCATCCCAATCTCTTTGATCTGCGCTGACTACTTTTCTTAGGTATTCTTCAAGAGTTCGGTTGAATCTTTCAACCATTCCGTCAGACTGAGGATGCAATGGTGTTGTTCTTGTTTTCCGAATACCGTATGACTCACACATTTCTTTGAAGATGGTCGATTCAAAATTCCTACCCTGGTCCGAATGGAGCTGCGAGGGGACACCAAAACGGCATATCCAGTTATCCACAAACACTTTAATTATAGTCTTCGCTTCCTGATTTGGAACAGGGTATACTTCGGGCCATTTACTGAAGTAATCCATAACCACTAAGACGTACTGGTTTCCAGAGCTACTGACGGGAAATGGACCAGCCACATCCATAGCTATACGCTCAAAGGGTGCACCTGAGTTGTATTGCTGCATGTGGCCATGACTTCTTCGCGTTGGTCCCTTAGCTGTCATGCATTGGGTACAATTTGCTATCCAATCGGCTACCGCTTGTTGACAGCCAATCCAGTAGAACCGTTGCTTTAGCTTTTCAATGGTCTTGGTTATTCCTAGATGTCCTCCGCTCGGGCCATTATGGAATTCTGTCATTATCTCTTTTTCCTTGGAGGAAGGTACCACTATTAACTTTTTGACTATTTTACCATCCTCACTTTCCCATAACCGGTATAGGCAACCATCAAATAATTTTAGGCTGTTCCACTGGGCCCAGTATGCTTTCATCAGGGGGCTCTCTGAGGCGATGTCATTGCGTGTTGGTCTTTCACCATTTTCTTTTGCAGAAATGATTTTTGCCAGTATAGGGTCGCTTCTTTGTGCTGTTGACCAGTCTTCGTTGGATTCTAGTCGAAGCAGACGTACGTCAATGATGTTTTCTTTCACCTCTGCTTTTGAGCAGTGTTTGCATTCCAGCTTGCATGGACGACGTGACAGGGCATCAGCATTACCGTGTTTTCCTCCTTTTCTATGCTCAATGCTGAAGTCATAGCTCTGCAGTCTTTCAATCCAACGAGCAAGTTGGCCTTCGGGGTTCTTAAATTGCAGTAGCCACCTTAGCGCCGCATGATCGGTTCTTAACTGGAAAGGCTGGCCGTACAGATACTTGTGGTAGTGTTTGACACACTCTATGACGGCCAGTAGCTCCCCTGCAGTTTTAAAAGTAGAAATTAACTCAAAATCGTTAGGTATTTGGCTAATGAAAAATTGACTAGTGAATCCAAATGCCACAAGTTATGCAAGGGTTCGCCTTTTGACTCTCAAACTATTGATTTACTTCTTAACTTTATTCTTACTTCTTTGTGTCGATACACATTTGTTTGCTCTTGATGAAAGAGATTAATATTCTTGCTCTCAAATTCCCGTAAAGCATTTCAATGTTTTGTGCTCATTAACGATTTCATTAGATAAAAGAATTGCAACGATGGATATGTATGGAATGCAAAAAAAAAAATATTGGCTTGACTATTAGTTTCTTGTGTTGGCGTCAGTTGCAATTGGAAGTTCGTGGTCAGAAAATGTGTAATTTGAAGCAAATAAATAAATATATAATAATATAATAAAGTCTCAAATAACTGGAAAATGTTTACTGCGTACTGGTAGGTAATATAAATTTAAAATATTGATAACAGATTAAAATATTGTTTTCAGATTATTTTATCACTTTTGCAGAATCCATACCAATAAACACGAAATTCCCTGGGTCGGCGGAAGACCAACTAAGAAGACCTACTCAACTTAAAAAAAAAAGGTAGATAAGGGCAACCTCTGTTTCAAGGAAACAACATAAAGAAGCAAACAACTGATAGCTGTAGAGTCGTCTTTAGTTTTACCTTTCAGTTTTTTATCTTTTTATTAAACATATTTTTCATCTTTTTAATTTATATTCTTATGAAAAGCGAAGAAACAAAAAACTCATAGATGTGACGTTCTTTTTAATTTTATCTTTAAGTTTTTTACCTTTTACGAAGCGTGGAATTTCATTATATTTTATTGGAATTTATTTAAAATTTAAATTATAGTTTTTAAATGAATTATTATAATTTTAAGTTTTCATTGTTAAATAAATAAATATCAAAAAATGTTCTCGTCTTTTCATTATGGAAATAACTGGTACATTAGGAGTAGAGAAATCGTTGTTTTTTGCTGACCGGTGATTTCATCGGATAATCTTCATTAATCTTTTTGTTATGGCAGCAGTATTAGTGAATTCGTACATCACATGTTGTTAGTGAAAGGTTATGCACAAGATGGCAATTGGCTACCGCCAATCTCATCCCCATGTTAAATTCGTTAGTCGAAAGCATTGCTGGTAGTCTGGCAGGTAGCTAGTGATAATTCTTGGTAGTTAGGGAAATCACTAAAGATTCGTTAGCTACGTCGACTGCAGGGTCTCGTCTCGTAGCACAGTAATTTTTCTCTGGCTTTGAGAGTATTCTGCTGTAGTACCCAATAACTTTTTCTTGGCCATTGATTTCCTGCGAGAGCACGCCACCTATTCCGTAACCACTCGCGTCAGTATCCAACACGAATTTCTCTCCAGCAACAGGATATGCAAGCAAAGGAGCCGTGCATAAATATTGCTTCAGTTGGTGGAATGACTCTTCTTGTTTTTCGCTCCAACAGTACGGCCGACTTTTCATTGTCAGCTCGTGAAGACTTGCAGCCACTGTGGCGAAACCCGGCACAAACCGTCTGTAGTACGTACAGAGTCCTAGAAAACTGCGTAATTCATGGAGATTCTGCGGTCGTGGCCAATCCTTCACTGTCAGGATTTTGTCTTCATCGGTAGAAATGCCATCTGCTGTCACTCGATGTCCCAAATATTTTACTTCTTTCTGGAACAGAGAACACTTCTTCGGGCTGAGTTTCAACCCAGCCGCGGTTATACGTTGAAGGACTTCTTTAAGATTCTTCAGGTGTTCATCGAATGTTTTCCCCATGACAATGATGTCGTCTAGGTATACCAAGCATGTTCGCCAATGAAGTCCTTTCAACACGCACTCCATTAATCGCTCGAAGGTGGCTGGAGCGTTACATAGTCCAAATGGCATTACTTTAAACTGCCACAGACCATCCCCTACGCTGAATGCAGTTTTCTCCTTATCTTTCTCGCTGATTTCTACTTGCCAATAACCACTTTGCAAGTCCAGCGTGGAGAACCATTTTGTTCCTGACAACGTATCCAATGTGTCATCAATTCTTGGTAGTGGATAACTGTCCTTTTTGGTGACGTCGTTGAGCTTTCTATAATCCACACAAAATCGGGTACTTCCATCTTTCTTCTTAACTAGTACCACCGGCGAGCTCCATGGACTTGAAGAAGGTTCGATTACACCATCCTTCTGCATTTCAGCTACCAGTTTCTTTACCTCATCTCTTTTTGCAAGTGGAAGACTTCTGGGCGCCTGTTTTATTGGTCTCGCTTCCCCTGTATTGATGTCATGCTTTACCATTGATGTTCTACCTTGGCATTCTTTTTTCAGGGCGAAGGCAGACGCATGCTTCCACAGTATTTTCTTTGCTTTGTTCCTATCAGAAGGCTTTAGTTCTCGCACCCACTCACTGAGATGCGACTCCAGCACTTTCTGCTCCTTTTCTGATAGTTTGCTGCAGTCAGAATTAACTTCACAGTTGATGACCGCCTCGACTGGTGTACATTCTGCAATTTCTGTGCGGTCGCCGATCACCTCCTCGTTGTTGGACAAATTTAGAACTCGTACAGGCAAGTATCCTTCATTATTAGTTCTTACTAGAGCTTTGGCAGTGATGATGTTATAGTTGTTTATACTTGCCGGTTCAACTACCCACAAACCGCCGATCTCACAATCTCCCTCCATTCGGGCCCATACTATGGTTTCTGATTTTGGTGGCAATTTTACATCTTTGTAAGCGATCAGCCTTTTAATCTGTGTTGTATTGTCGTATCCCACATTGAGAGGAATTTCCACATTAGCCCACGTCAAAATTTGCTGCCCCATATCTAACTTGAGGCCTTGGGCAATCATAAAATCTGCGCCAATTATCACTTCATCTACAATGTCGGCGACAATAAACACGTGTTCGATGCTCATGTTGGCAATGGCTAACTTCAATTTAACTTTACCATGTACAGTTGCTGGTTCACCCGTTGCTGTGCGGAGTCTTACACCATGTAACGATTCTATTGGTCCATTTATCAAATCAGATCTGATGATAGATTGTGACGCGCCTGTGTCCATAGTCAATATGCGCTTCCGACCACCGATAGCTCCGTAGACAGTGAGGTTGTTGTTTTTCTGTTGTATTATTGAGATGGAGATCGTGGGGCCCTCGGTTGTGGGAGCTAGTCCATGCCCCTCTGGGCTAGCTCGTTTTAGTTTAACGGAGATTCATTTTGTGTAGTAAAATTTACCCGTTTATTGCCACGTTGGGGTGAGCTCGATCTTGATCGTTTTCGTGGCTCTCTGCAGTTGCGTGAAATATGACCAGGTTTGTCGCAATTGTAGCACTTTGGTCTGGGCTTACTTCCGCCTGGTAACGCCTTGCTGAGGGTTTGGGTGATTTCTTTAAGATCGTTTATGGCACCCTTCAAATCTCCTGCCTCCGACTCCATTTCAATTTTTCTAACTCTTTGTATTTGGGGCTTGGACACAAATTTTGCTGTTTCCTGTGCCAATGCGAACGAAACAGTTTCGGCGAATGTAGCTTTTTGTGTGGCACAAGTCACGTATTTTATGTCAGGATCACGGATGCCGTTGACGAATGCTTCAATCTTAAATTGATCCAAGAATGGGTGGGACTCACCAGGATAAGTCATCAACACCAAACGTTCCACCTCGGTTGCGAAGTCCTGAAGCGTTTCATTATGCTTTTGCACTCTGCCTCTCAATTCCATGCGATATAAATCCTTCTTGTGATCGCCACCATACTTGCGTTGTAACGCAGCCAGTATATCCTCGTAGTTGTTTCTGGCACTGACGGGAATGCTCTGAAGGACTTCTGCTGCGTTGCCTTTTAGTGCTAAAATTAGCTCAACGGCTTTGTCGTTGCTGTTCCACAAGTTCTTAATTGCGACCATTTCGAATTGGAATTTAAAAACATCGAAAGGTGTAGAGCCATCGAAACTGGGAGCTTTCAATCTACTAGAGCCTTCAGAAATTACTCGCACCGGACCCTCTTGCAACTGAAGTTCATTCATTTTCCTTTGCAATTCGCTTACATCGTTTTTTAGTTCCCGTTCGACTTCCTCGAACTTATGTTCGACTTCTTCAATCTTCTGCCCCATTTCCTCGATTTTTTCTTCAACCTTTTCGAATTTATCGTTCACTTGAATCTCCATATTGCTCACAACTTCGGAGATTTCTTGCAGTTTCTCATTTGTGGCATTTGATGTTTCTTGAATAATTCTAGAATTCTCGCTTAATTTATCGTCCATAATTCTAGAATTCTCGCCAAATTTCTTTTCAAGTTTTTCGTCCATAATTCTAGAATTCTCGTCCAATTTCTCGTTCATAATTCTAGAATTTTCACCAAATTTCTCATTCAGTTTGTCGTTAATTATTCGAGAATTTTCGCTCAATTTCTCGTCCACAATTCTAGAATTCTCGTTCATAATTCTAGAATTTTCGTCCAATTTGGCCATCATGGGAGCAAACATTGTAGAAACATCTACATTACCAGTTGCTTCTTTTGCACAAACCTCCATTTCGTCTTTGCACTCGAACTGATATGTGTCAATGTTGATGTTTCGGCGTTTAAATTCTTCTATTAATCGCCTCTGCAGCTCTACTTTATTACCAGCTGTCGGTTGATCCAATTTGCTCAACTCCTTTTTTAGCTGTTCAACTTTGAGTTCCTCAAACTTCATCGTTGTCCTTAATTCGTAATTTCACTTCTGACACCAATGTTACGAATTTCCTTATTCGTCCTTTTTGCGTTGTTTTATTCCCAATAATAAAACAAGGTTCGTTTTTAATTACGATAATTACAACGGTATCACTTCCTCTTATTTATTTATACAGTACAACAGTTTACTTTATTTATAACACGTTAACAAGTCTTGTATTTTACTATCAATTCGCGTTGCTTACTTTACGGGGTTTAATCACAAACTGAACTCTCCATTCCAAAGACCTCCGCTATTTATACCAACTCACCATACACAAATGAAGGTACATATATCTAGCGAATTCAAGAACCTTCTAGAAACTAGATGTTGTTGTTGTTGTTTATCTTTGTAGAACATTCTCCTACACAGGAGAATTATCTTTACTGAGGTGAATTCATGCTACTGGTTTAGCGAGCTGGTACGTTGTTACAATGCATACTTTCAGGCGCAGCACTAACCGCCTGTTGTTTACATACTGTTAGTAGAGTCATTAACAGTAAGCAAAAGCTTTTACTTATTCGTAACCATATGTATTCAAACGTGAGAAACGATTTTGAGGAAACAAACTGAAAAGGGCAACAACGTGAAGTCCTTTGTCTGTCCGAGACTTTACTGAGAAAATCGGAGCGGCGGACCATTTATGAAATATGTAAGTACAATAAAAAAAACACTAGCAATTACTCCATGCTTGGCTTGCATGAACTAGATTTGTATATAAATATATTGTTAGTGTACCAACGCATAGTGATAACCAATGCATAGCTGAAACCTTCTGAAAACAGGAACGTGAGAGACAACAATGAAAGTGGAAGCGAAAGAACAGCAGATTCCCATTTCATGAAAATAGAACCAATAATGCATTCAGTGCAAGTAAACGTAAATTGGGGGCTTTTAAATCTTTTTATTGTTTGTATTAATTATTTATAAATGTGGATTTATATTGATAAATTTAATTATAATAAATAATACATATATATTGACATAAAAGAATAATTCGTTTACAAACATTCTTATGTTTGGTAGGAAATACGCATATGTTTCCACGTAAGTATATGTACGTTTGGGGGAAACAGGCGACAGCTTCCACGGAAGTATATGGATGTTTGGGATGAAATACGCATGTAACCACGTAAAAAAATGCATGTTTGCCAGTAAACATGATACTGTTTACATTTAAATACAAGTGACTTTGGGACTTGCAAACATATCAATGTTTGCAGTGGGAGAATATGTTAGAGAGGCAGTTATTTGTAACCATGCACTTCTGATGATGCATGCATCATATTTCAACAGTTCCGCTGGAATATTATCAGGACCAGAAGATTTGTGATCCTTCATATGTAGTACCCAGTGCAACCTTGATCTCTGTATGCGAAATGGGTTCCGTTGAAATATCCCTTCTCGGGTTGCGACGTGAGTATGCTGCCGAAGGGGTACGCTGATTTACATCATCCAGAAGTCTGTATCGTGTTTTAAAGAATTCTCGCCATCGTTCCACTTGATGACCTGATGATGATAACTTCATGGCTTTTAACGATGCAGTACGCCTGAGGTTGTTGCCGCTCAGATTTTATATTGAAGAGTACACAATTCGAGGGTTTCCTGTATTTGCAGCCTTTTCGGCTTCCTCCGTTATATTGTTCAGATAATTGTCGTAATCTGAACGAGCTGCCTCTTCAACTTCAGTGCCTTCGAACGGTTAGGCATATTGTACAGGAGTTCATGATTCCGAATTTCGGTCCAGGACTCTGCACTAATCCAGGGTTTATTCACACATCTTTTTTCACCAAGCACCTTCTTGGCTTTTTCCGTTAGCGTTCGAACAATGCCTGACCACGTATTTTGACTGTTCTGTGCCAAATTGCAGCGTAGAGTTTGATCGCCATCATTGATGTGGATGGACCCGGCATACGGTCTGTATTGTGTTTTACGATTTTGCCTCTACTACCGTTGACATCCGCTGGACGGAAGGTCGCTATCAACATCACCACCGTGTCTCCTTTTGAGGCCCAACTAGGAACTCAAGACATGTTGCTCATAAGTGTATGGTCGATTTGATTGAAGGTTTGACCATCTGGCGATTCCCATGTATACTCATGTAAAGTATATTTCTATGAAGGAATTTAGTTCCGCCGATACACAGTTGGTGGCGATTACAAAAATCTATGAGTCTGTTCCAAGACGATGTCTTCCCATTACTTCCTGTAGGTTATTGATGTCGTTGCCCACTTTGACATTGAAATCTCCCAGAAATATTTTAATCCCACCAATTGACAAGGAGCTTACAGCAAAATCCAGTTGGCTATAGATATCGTCCTTAACACTGTCCCCACCAGGCTCAGTAGGTGCATACGCCTGTACCACAGACATCCGCCGGAATTTCGAATTAAATCTCGCAATGACGATGCACTAAGATATATCATTGTATAATATTAGAGAATTTCTAGCCCTAGGTAACAGCAGGAGGCCGACTCCGTTTATATGTTTCGCATCGTTGTCGGAGCATATAAATCAGTGACACAGATGGTAATTGAGATTAGCCACTATTAAGCCAATGTACTTCGCTAAGGCCTGTGATGTTCACACTGTAGGATTCCATAACTCGTAAAACCTGTTCGATCTCAATTTTTCAGAGAGAGTTGTTACATTCCAGGTACATTCGAGGGGGATGTTTTTTTTCGAATTTATTGACGTTGCATTGATGATTTAAATTGAAGACGAGTGTTTCATTGGACCTCCTCATCCGTTCCCAGTGTTTAGGCTTCCAGCAACAATTAGGTCCGTATACACCCTTTATTACTGTTATTGCTGTTTACAACCTCATGAGGTCAGACGTTTTACACATATTAATTAAACAAACACATTAAATAAATTTCAACATATTCTTCCAACTGGCTCTATCCTTCGCCTTTTCTCGCCAGTTGGTAACACCACGGATACGGAGGGATTCTTCTGCCCGCTCTTTCCAGCGGAGTCTTGGTCATCCTCTTTTCCTGCTTCCATCGGGTACGTTATCGAAAATCTTTCGCGCTGAATCATCCTCATTCATTCTGATAAAATGGCCTAGCCAACGCAATTGGCCTACATTGATTCGTCTAGCTATGTCCACGTCAGAATATAGATTATATAGCTCTTGGTTCCAGCGACGTCGGTACTCGCCGTTTTCCCTAACAGGACCATTTATTTAGGGAGAATTTTTATCCCGAATACTCTCAGGTGTTTTTCATCCGCTTGCGATATGACCCAAGTTTCGGAGCCATATGTCAAGACAGGTAAAATGAGAGTCTGATATAGCTGGATTTTTGTCCGTCGAGAGAGGGCTTTGTTCCCAAACGGCTTGCTTAGCCCAAAATAGCATCTATTTGCAAGCACAATTCTCCTATCTATCTTCAGGCTGACGTTGTTGTCCTTGTTCACGGCGGATCCAAGGTAGACAAATTCATCTACCACTTCAAAATTAAATCGGCTGTCAACGTTCAAGTGCGGACCAAGTCGAGAGGTTCCTCTAGTCGTTGACACCATCAATTTTGTCTTGCCCTCATTAACAGCAAGACCCACATTGGCTGATTCCTTTTTGATTCTTGAAAATGCTGCAGCAACCTCTAGCAAATTTAGCGCAATGATGTCTATGTCGTCAGCATACGACAGCAACATATGGCTTTTCATGTTAATGGTCTTGTTCGTATTTGCTGCACGAAAGTGTGCCTCCTTGTCTAAGTCCTCGCTTGGTGCAGAATGGTTCAGTGGGGTCTTCCCCACTTTCACTGCTGATTTGGTGTTGGTCAGCGTCATTCTACAGAGGCGAATCAGTTTTGCCGGAATACCAAGTTCAGACATAGCTTCGTACAGTTTTCCCCGTATGGGGCTATCAAAAGCAGCTTTGTAATCGACAAAAAGGTGGTATGCATCGATTTGCTTTTCGTGGGTCTTTTCCAGGATTTGGCGTAGCGTGAATATTTGGTCAGTTGTGGACTTGCCTGGTCTAAAACCACACTGATAAGGTCCAATCAGGTTTCCAATAATTGGATTTAGTCTTTCACATAATACGCTCGACAAGAACTTATACGCGATGGATAAAAGACTAGTATCGCGATAGTTGGAACAGACACACAGATACACTATCTTCCACTATCATTACCTCCTGATCTTCAGTGGAAGAATCTGAGTGTAGTAGTGCTGAAAAATGGTCTCTCCACATTTTGAGCACACACTGCTTCTCAGTCACCAGGTTCCCATTCTCGTCCTTGCAGGAGGGCAGCCCATTGGTAGGCCCGTTATTCAATCTTCTTACCATCTGGAAAAACTTTCGGGATTCACCATTCATCCTTCACATTTCGATTTTTTCACTTTCTCCCTGCTCCCACTGCCATTTTTTCCGCCTAAATAGTTGGTTTTCCTCCGTTCTTAGCGTCTTGTACCGCTCACTCGCAGCACGCGTTGTAACTGATTGTTTCGTTGGCATGCGACATTCTTCGTCGTACCATGACTTATCCTTCTGCGGTTTTTGATAGCCAAGTTCAGTTCTTACGGCTGTTTCCAAAGAATGGGAGATGTGCTTCCACTGCGCATCTTGGTCTTCGGGAGGGGGGGTATTCTACTCTAGCAGAGAGAGAGTTTCTGTCGATAGGACATTGATATCTCCGGTATTTGTAGCTTGTCAATAACAAGCTTTTCCTGTGTTCGGCTTCTTATGTTTTCCGCACTGCTCAGTCTTGTGCGAACTTTCGCAGCCACCAGGTAATGATCCGAGTCGATATTGGCACCTCAAATCACACGTACATCCAATACACTGGAAGAGTGCCTGCCATCTATTACCAAGTGATCAATCTGGTTCTTCATCCGCTTATCAGGAGTTATCCAGGTCGCCTTATGAATGTCCTTATGCTGGAATCGTCTGCTACTAACAGCGGCAGCGGCGAAATCTATCAGTCTTATTCCATTATCGGAGGTGGTAACATGGAGACTGTGATTACCGATGGTTGGTCGAAAGACACCTTTCCTAATTTGGCATTAAAATCGCCTAAAATAATCTTAATGTCGTGGTCAGGGCAGCGTTCATATATTTCCTCCAGACGCTCATAAAATGTTTCTTTGACCTCATGATCTTTAACCTCTGTCGGTGCGTGCAAACAAATTAACGAGATGTTGAAATATTTCGCTTTGATGCGAAGTGTGACTATGCGGTCATTCACTGGGTTGAACATTGAAACTAGATGTCGCAGTCTCTTGCCTACTATAAATCCGCACCCAAATTCGTGTTTTCGCTCATGGAAGCTGTAGTAAATATCGTAGTTTTTCTTTCTGGTGCAAACATATCCTGTCCATCGCATTTCCTGGATCGCTGTGATGTCAGCTTTATATTTTCCGAGGACAACCGCCAGTTTGAAAGTGGCACCAGCCCTGTATAGCATATCCTTAAATCATGGTCCTTATAACATTTGCGAGGGTCGTCAACAGTTGGGGGATTTCTTTGTTCATCATTTTCATCGTGTATTTTCATTGCCAATATAACGGTGGCGGGAGGCAAACCCAGCCCACACACCCTGTATTAGGGAAGTATTTTTTTATCGACTTAGCACTCTAGATCCGTGTTTAGTAAACAGGGGGGGGGGGTTCTCGAGCAGGATGTGGGCCCTCACCACACAGGAACTTTTCCTGTCTCTGGGCACTACCAATGTTGTACTCGTATGAAATTCGATAAATTTGTTGTGCGAGATTTTGGAATACATGTACAAAATTTCGTGAAATTAAATATTCGGACGTCCCTAAATAATTTGGGATTTCCTTATTAATATGTTGGTTTTTATAAATGTGGGAAACCCTATTAATTTAAATAAAAGTGGTAAGATTTTTATTAAAAAACACATGTTTGACAGAGGAGCTTGTTTGTATTTTTCTGCAATTGCTGAAGTGTCAGCACTCAAATCGATGACATTTCAAATATAAAAGGAGCCTTCTACTTTATCAGCACTAATAGAGGGAAATTACAGAATAGTCATCATTAGTTCATCATTAGTTGGTATATCAGCCCACGATAACACAATTTAAAAACATCACCGAAATGTTTCGGGAAGGACAATAAAATGTACATTCATAAAAATATATTCCCGTTCACAATAAATATGCATATGCGGTAAAATCACAAACTAATTACTTTATAATTATGATAACTGACCATAAACATATAAATACTCTTAGAGACTCCCTAATGAAAACAATACAAGTATAATCGATCATTAGGACGCGGAAATTCAAACATATGGATAGTCCTGCGAAGGGGTTTCCAGACTATTTAGTAAAACGGGAGGGTGGTTTTGTTTACATGCGTGTTACAAACTGTTAAAGCAGTTGTCTTAAATTACACCTAATGAGCATCGTTTTCCACAACATTTTCGTATAAAGGAAAATGTGGAAACAAAACATTTCGTTATGCGCTTTTAAGAGTGAATATCCTTATCGTCCTTAAACGCACTCACATGCATGCGAGCCGTCAATCCAACAGCGGCCATCGATCTTCAACAGAATGCAAAGGAATGAGTATCCTACAGCGAATGAATGATTGAATGCATTTAAGGATGAAATTCCTTGAATCAATGACCGAAAACTGTTCATACTATATGTGGTTGATTAGATTGTTCCGTGGTGGGTACTAGCAGTCGTAGGTGGTGGTGGTGGTGGTGATGTTGGTGGTGTTGTTACGTTCAAAGTCCAAGGATGCCAGGATATAAGGATGTGGTGTTTGTTTTGTTGTTTTTTTTTTTGTGTGTGTTATTTACTTACGCACAATTTGAAAATGGACAGATGTAGTTTTCGTTCCTAGTATCCATAAAATTGTAATTTAGTCGAAACAGAAATACACAGATACATATTAATCTGGGGGTGGACCAAAACACAGATGTATGTGCACCACTTTTTTAATCAAAATTCTTGTATTCGAATGTAGCACAAAGTTCATTCACTTCTTAACTGCACATTTTGTTGCAGGCGATAATATGGAGTGACTAGTTATAACATTTCACAGAGAATTGTTTTAACAAGCTGTCACATAAAATCGTTATTTAAACACAAGTGGTCAGGAGCGACGTGAGATTGACGTATGACAGATATTCGAAACTAACCATTTCACCTTTGATGTTTCATGATATGTCTTATTAGAACTAGACCATTTTTTAAGCTAGTCCTTGGGCAAGGCTTCATCCTGTCGTGTGATCCTTTCAACTTCTAAATAAGAATGACTACGATAAAGGTGCTGTCAACAGAAATAAGCCACCTCAACCATCGAAAAGGAAATATTGACGTGGAGTTTCACAACAACTGAGGGATTCAACTAAGCCTAAATATCTCGGACCTACATCACACCCTAACTGCAAACTGACAATTGGTTTAATTTTTGCCTTCTACCATCGGTGGTGCAATGGTAGTCTGCGCGGCTCTTGTGCCTGAGAAAGTGGGTTCGATCCCTGATCTGACCACCTTAAATTTCTTTCGACGGCGGTTACATCTCTTAGTGACGGCGACACTATCGAGTATATAACCATAATAAAGCTTCTCAAAATACCGTTCGGAACCGGTGTAAAACTTTAGGTCCCAATCGGTGAGTATAAACCTAAAACGCGTACAGTTCACTGGTTTGTGAGAAGCTGTTCCTAATCCCTTCATGGGATGTAACGGAAAGCCATTCATCGAAAAACATCCGCAAGATTGTCTACAAAGTTTACAAAATGTACTTAGATACATACAACTTCATATGTAAAGGGTGTCTTAGTAAGAATGCACTTCTTAGTTTTAAAACAAAAAGACGTATTTTTTGATGCAGTTGTAATTTTCTATTGCATTGTAAAGAAGACATGTACCGATTAAGTATGGAATATAATATCCGTCAAATGGTCCCCAGGTTGTGATGACAGGCCATTACACTTTTCATGAATTTTTCCATGACTTTTTCACAGAGAAGTGGCTGTATCTCACCGATGACGCGTTGGATCTCGGATTTGATCTCAGTTTAGGAATCGTTTCTGGTTTATTCGCATAAACCCGAGATTTCACAAACTCCCAAAGAAAGAAATCGCACGGCGTTAAATCGCATGATCTTGGTAGCCAGTTGACATCAGAATTTCGTGAGATAATTTGTTCTGGGAATTGTTGCTGCAATAAATCGATTGTTTCATGCTCGCTGTGGCAAGTGGCGACATCTTGCTGAAACCCCATACCGTCCAGATCCATGCCGTACAGTTGAGGCCACAAGAACTCTGTTATCATGTTCCTGTAACGAATGCCGTTCACAGTCTTTGCAATATCGGCCTCATTTTGAAAAAATAATTCTCAATCACGCCGCCTGACTAAAATCCGCACCAGGCAGTTGCTCATTGTGAGCGCATTTGTTTCTCATGGATTGCATAAGGATTTTCTGAGCCCCAAATTCAACAATTTTGTGTATTCACGAAGCCATTCAAATGGAAATGCGCTTCATCGTAGAAGATGATTTTTTTTTTGGAAAAATTGGCAGTGACTTCACTTTGTTCCATTACCCATTGAACGAATTTCCGGCGCTTTCTATGTTCTGCTGGTTTGAGCTCCTGAGTAAGCTGCATTTTGTACACATAAGAGTGGAGGTCTTTTGCCAAAATTCGCTGGGTAGTGCTTCGTGAAATTTGAAGTTGTTGAGAACAATGCCGAATTGATATTATCCGGTTTTCGACAACACTCTCGTTTTCAGCAGCCATGTTTTCAAGGGACCGACCGGTATGTTGACGCACATGAATATTACTGTCCATAAATGACCCAGTTTCTTAAAATTTGTTGAATTTGATGAATGGCTGCGGATGAGGGGTGCGCCCGAAAAGTCGTCTGAACTGGACCGCATTCCGGATGTTGCCTTGTAAAGGATTGATTCCTTTGTGTGGGCTTTTTTGGTGGTTCTTCTGAACCATTGCGTGAACTTGACCTACTTGCCTTAAAGAAGGCGGCAATCGTGCCGATTCCCAAGCCTCGGGCGGATTTCCATGAAATGTGGCCCCAGTGGAAAATTGGCCCCAGTGGAAAATTACCAAAAACCCAAAATGAAAAATGACCCCAATATTTTGTACTACCTACAACAACACGTAAGTAAAAGGCCCAAACTTTGTTGTTGCGCAGAAATCTGTATGCGAATGCCAGGGGTTACGTCCCCAAATTCAGAGTTGGAGATTCGGATATTGCGATTTCTAGGGTTATTAGGTACCATGCTGACTATGTTTTGCGGAAGGCAAGGGGGGTCTTCTCTGCTTATTACTGGCTGTTCGGCAAGGAAAATGGCCTGAGTACGGAGATACGTCTGCTCATAGATAAGCAGATCATAAGGCCTGTTTTGGCATATGCTTTCCCGGCTTGGTTCTCCATCTCGTCGAGTCAGATGGAAAGGCTAAGGCATTGGGAGAGAAAAGTACTTTGGACCTGTTTGGGTTTAAGGATGACGGTGTCGGCGGATGGATCTTTCCGCATACCCTCCTGTAGGACGGTGCCCAGGTTGGGAGAATAGATGCACTTATGGTGGACTCTGCTTTGAGTTTCTTGGGGAGAGCGTCTTTTGAGGAAAATGACTTGGTTAGGGCATGCTTTGACATAACGGATGCGGACAGTCTTCTGTCGCCAACGGACCTTCTGGCCCTTGGCGACGGGGGCTTTTTGGGAATTTTAGAACTGGAGAATCGGTACACCTGGTATCGACGACACTGCTTATAATACAACTCAATAATGTTTTGTGAAAAGTTGAACATTAAACTTTTATGTTTAATGTATGTACATATTACTAATGTGATTCAGCTTGCTGGAAAGACATCAATTGAAATTTGAAAATTCTATTTGAAATTTGAAATATCGGGTTTTTCAAAAAGGGCGCTACAAAAGTTTTTTTTAAATAAAACAAAACCGGTTTTAGATACCAATGAAATTCGTTATTCCTGTGAAAGTACGTTCGATGCCATTATGTATGGAACTCGATTTCTTTTGCATGGCCACCACGGGCACGCTTGCAGAGATCCAGACGCTGAACCCAATTTTCGACGGTTTTCAAGCATAAATCGACCGATACTGCTGCAATTTCACGTTCGATATTCGTACGAAGTTCATCAATCGTCGCTGCCTTGTTGGCATAGACCATAGACTTGACGTAGCCCCACAGGAAATAATCTAACGGCGTCAAATCGCACAACCGAGGCGGCCAATCGACTGGGTCATTTCGTGAGATAACACGTTCACCAAACTTGGTTTCCAATAAATTGATTGTGGCATTCGCTGTGTGGCTTGTGGCGCCGACCTTTTGGTACCACATGTCCTCAAAGTCCATATTATTCAATTGGGGCCAAAAATATTCGGTTATCACTGAATGGTAGCGATTCGCATTCACAGTAATGTGCCGATCTTGATCATCACGGAAGAAGTACTGCCCAATGACGCCGCCGACCCATAAACCGCACCAAACCGTAATTTTTTCGGGATGCAATGATGACTCATGGATTACGTGTGGATTGCTGTCTGAGCAATAACGCATATTTTGCTTATTGACGAAGCCATTCAGCCGGAAAGGAGCCGACCAAAAATTGGACGTAGCGCTCTTAAAGTTGAGGCCACTGATTCCAAATTTCGGTAGTAAATTTTAATAATTTCGACTCGTTGTTGGCTCGTATATCTTTCCAGGATGAAATGGCAAACCTTACTGAAGAGAAATGTCAAAAGAGCGGGAAAAAATATGGCGTCGTTTGTTGTCCCTATCGATTTAATTTTGTAGCGTCTCTGTTGAAAACCCTTTATTAACCTACGTGGTCTATGGAGATGCTGGACCTCGGCCGTCACCCTGCAAACCACGTCTACCAAAAAGTATGCGAAAGCACCAACACATTAAGACAATTTTTCTTCGGTACTAACACATGCTAACCGCATTTCTGGCACAATATTTGGAAGATCTACCAGAAACTCTTCCTATTGCACAAAATTTTCCTATCCACATATTGTCGTCTTTCTCTATTTCCAGGGGAAAACACGGCAGAGTAACAGAGAAAGCGCTATGGAATCTAGTATGCGTGAAAACAAGATGAACAATCACATGTATTCACATGTACACAATTTTAATTGGGTAGAATTGTCACGAGCATGTGTATTTTTCAAATAAGACTTCCTGGTAGAATACCAGATATATACCACGGTACATTTCTGGTAGTTGGTTTGCAGGGCACATTTACGAGAGGGCCTATTAATGAGGCGGAGAGAGATAATACAGGTTTGTACATCAGTGAGGGAAACAAAATTTGGGGAAGTACCAATATTAATGATAGGGCGTAGGTACAACAAGATTCTCAGTTTGAAGATATCTTACATGTATAAGAAACAAAAAACGAATAATATTTGATTTGGTCATAAGCGAATCAAACTCATCCGAAACGTAAGCTAATATAATTCTTATAATCGGATTCAGTTTGATTTATACTTGTATTTATAATGTCTGTGTGTGGTTCTATCTCCAAAGACACACAAAGTAAACAAAAACTACAAATTTCATTCAGGGCCTGCAGCCATGGTACAAATAGATGACAGTAGCAAGAGACGTTGTTGTAATTGTGGGCAACAATAACAGGCTTTTTGTTTTGATTGTGCACTTGCCTTCTGTTAAATTCATCACAAATGTATAAAAACAACAAAAGTAAACAACGAAGGACAAAAATAAAATACATACGTATTGACAGTTGAGAGGCCGTTGGTGGTGAAATGGTTAGTGTGCGCGGCTGTTGTGCCAGAGAACATGGGTTCGATCCCTGCTCTGACCACATTACATTTCTTTCGACGTCGGTCACCTCGTTTAGTTCTGGCGACACTATCGAGTACTTAGCCATGAAAAAGCTTCTCAAAATATCGTTCGAAACCGGTGTAAAACTGTAGGTCCCAATCAGTGAATGTAAAACTAGAAAGCGCACAACTCACTGGTTGTGAGAACTCTCTCCAGTTCCTTCAAGGGATGTTATGGGAATATATTTATTTATAATTGACAGTTGGTAAGTTCCACGGTCAGAAAAAAATCAAATCAGCTATTCTAACAGCATAAACTTGACTAATTCAACCATGGGGCAAACACACAAATGTATCCACATTCGTGTAAGCCTCATGGCGTAGTGTACCAACTTTTTAAAAGCAAGCGTCGTGTTCGTTGAGAGCTTATTAGCTACTAAAAGATATTTTTCGTTATTTGATATTGTTGTTGTCATCAGTGATGGGAAATGTGGTGAAAGTGTTAAAAATTTCTAACCACATTTTTCTAATCCCATCAATGATATCGTCGCTTGTTAGACTGCAGTAACTAATAGGGACTGTATAGATTAATCGGGAAGTTTCGAAGCACTTGTTTCGTTTCACACTTAGACTGGTATGCCGTCGGCGCGTTTAACTACTTGAATTTAAATAAAACGGTGCTGCTTGGTATTTATGTTTTCATGTGCTTGCAGATGTCTAGTACCTAATAACCTAAATATGTCTCTGCCGAGAACAAATTATAATAGCAATAAAATAATCATGCCCACAGCATTCGTTAGTTTTAAAATAATATTTAATCAATTTAATTTTAATAGAAAAACTGGCCATACACTTCTAGACTTGATTTATTTCCATCCGAATTCGGGTTTACATAAATATTATTCGTTTAATCATTTACAATTTGTTTTATATAATACAATAATTATAACTCTTTCAATGTTAATTATTATTTTTGATGTGTTAACATCTATAGGCGCTGGTAGGGACTTAACTCACAAAGTGGACACATCCAAACACAGTTTGGCCGCCTGCAATCACAGATTGTTTGGCGTTAAACTCCTCCGAAACGGCTGGACCGATTTGTATGAAATTTTGTGTGCATATCGGGTAGGTCTCATAATCGGTTAACATCTATTTTTTATACCCCTAAATGATAAGGGTGACCCACCAGTATATAAAACACAGATTTGTCCGACTGCGAAACACAGATTGCCAAACTGCGAAAAACACACACACACTGATGTAGCGGCAGCGAATAGTTGTCTTGTGTGGGTACGGAGCACTCTCAGACCAAAGAGAATAACGTATATAAACATGAGATAGAAAGAGAGCAACGAAAATTGTGTGAACTTGTGTAGCGTATGTACGAACATAACAATGTATGTATGTACATGTGTCTGTTGCTTTGAATTCTCTTTGGTTTTGTGGGAATAAAACAAAAAGTATTAAGCAAGAAAATAATGCCACATGTGCTTGCACTGGTCTTTAAATAATTTTAAGTATTAATATTATTTAAATGTAACGTCATCATATGTAACATTTCCAATGTAACATTCATAGAAATCGAACAGGTACCGTATAACTAAAAGGTGTTAACACATCGCCCGTGAGTTCGAACACTCATTGGATTTTTTAAGCAAATGTCGGACACTATTATTTAAACCCTACTCTGGTACGTCTCCTAGTATTGATCAAACAACCAACAAACAGATTTGACGAATATACCTATCCATTTTACTAATTAATTTATATTGGCTGACCCTCGTTACCATTGTCTGAATTTGACGAAACTTCACACAGGCAATCTTTAGGACATTTTTATTGACATGGGATTTGGTATAAAATATAAAAATCAATTCTCTATAGTGGAAATTATTTGAAATTTTTTCAATACTTGCTCTATTTGTAGGGAATTTTTTCCCAATACCAGTTAATGGATTAAAACTTATGTATAAATATGTATAGACGTCGTTATTTGGATGCCAACAACTTCAAATTGAGTATAGGAAAGCTGCTATAGCCAAAATACTTCACTTCAGGAGTTGAAATAGTCAATTTATATTTTTAGGCCTATAAATCGCCAAAATGACGATAAATCGTCTCTTCAGGCAACACTGGGCATAAGCTCTTACACTGTAAATAAGGGACGTGCTAAACAAATTAGCTGTGCGCCCCCTCTCTAAATCGGAGTCTGGGATATTTGGGATTTTGAGCATTTCCATCAAAAGTCAAAATTTTCCAAAAGAATAATTGGTTGTCCGATTTTTTTCAGTTAACATACATGTTGATTCTGTATTATACATATATGCAAAATCAGATTATCAGGGGTTTTTGGTTTGTCATGCGAAGATTGCTAAATTTATGGTGGTCATATCTCGCAACAAAGCCGATGTATTGTTATATTCTTGGTATCGTTAAAAATGTTCCAAATTACATATAAATCTTAATCATCGCAACCAGACAACGGAATCGCTAGACATGGGGCAATAAGCATCGTATGCGAGTTTGGTTTTGACATTCGTGAAGTAGGCACATACGAAATTTATAGTGAATAACAATGAATCGTTAATCGATTAAAGAACGCGCGGTAATTGTGGTGTTAACAAAACACGAATGTCTGCGAATATATTAATTCGGCGTTTGGAAACCCGATTTGAAGGGAGCTGCTCAACATCGGAACGCACATTTTTAATACGGCCAAAGAGACTATAGGCGCAGGTTTAGCGGCAATCCTCCGAGCAGATGGACCATGATGAGACTTGTTAACAATTTTGCCGAGCATGGGGCAGTCAACAGAAGACCTTTACATCGAAACCCTTCAGTTCGGACGTAGGAAACAGTCGCTGCTGAAGCTGCTGCCATACACAACAATCCAAGAGTTTCGACAAGAAGCTTAACTGCTCAAATGGGTATAGGCAGACAGTCATTGCAGTCAATTATGCACAAAGATTTGGACTTAATCCCATATAAAATTTAAATGGCCAACAAACTGGACGCAGCAGACTTCCCGATTCGCTTGGAATTTTGCCCGAAGATGCTTTAAATGGTGGAAGAGGACGGAAACATGTTGAACTGTCTTTTCATATCTGACGAGGCCCATTTCGATTTAAACGGCAACATAAACAAACAAAATTGTCGAATATGGAGTCCTTCTAACCCACAGATACTCCGTGAGACGGAAATGCATCCACTTCGTGTCACAGTGTGGTGTGCAGTTTCATCACGCTGCATTGTCGGGCCTTACTTCTTCGAAGAAAACGGCCACGCCGCACAGAGGGATTTTGCCGGCAAAAATTCCCTTTTTCGAGTGTCAAATATCAAAAATGTAATGATGCAGTTTTGTAGAGAATTGTTTAGTTAAGAGAAATAAAACATTAATTTTTTTCAACAAATTTTGTTTTTGTATATAAAAACGCGGCAAAGTCAACAAAATGAAACTCTGCAGTAACCTGCCTCAGATTTTCATGCATTTCAATGGGCTGGAAACATAACTTCTTTTTGTCGCATCGATTTGGAATATGTATATTTGAAAAATATGGTATTTCTACATTCAGTTTTAAGAAAAAATAATTGAACTACAATAACAGATTAAAATATATTCATGCTTTTATGATGACACTGAAAAAACTAAGTGTTTTTAGTTTTTCTTGGACTAAAAAAAGGTGGTCGTTATCGATGGTAGTGGTCTGGTTGCTAAAATGTGAAAGGTGGGAGTGTATTCTTTTGATTTCATAAATAAAATTCCCATAATATTTTATACTGTTGAACAAAGTTATAAATTTTATAAAAAAAGTGCCACGAAATTTCATTACAAAACTGGATGAAAACACCATATAAAATGGTGTATACTTTTAGGCAAATGTGTTTTAATGCTGTCGATAATAGAATCCCTAATCCCTAAAAGTATGCACTGAGAAATGCTGAAAAATTAATAAATTTCGATAATTTTATAGTACAAATTTGACTTTTATTTGGAATGATTGGTTAATTAAAAAAAAACGGTAAACTATGGCCCCCTAATTTTTTTGCAAATATTCAGCTAACATATTAGGCTTTAGTTATTTATAAAGATGTAAGTGCTGATTTACATCTATCACAAACTACAAAGAATTATATCTGTGTTTTCGAAAATTTTGAAAAATGAAAATTTGTATATGGGCGTTGGGCGTGGTACTTAAATTTTTAATATAATTGAGGACTCAAATGCAAGCACTGGCAGTAATTTTTATTGACATAGATATGAAAATGAGGGCAATACAAGGATTTTTTATTTTACGTTATATGGGAGGTAGGCGTGGTTGTGGGCGGATTTGAAAAAAAACTTGTTTTTTATTCTAATTTAGCAATATGAGAGATGTGTGCGAAATTTCAAAGCCCTAGCTCGATTCCTTCTAATTTTTGCCGCTGCTTGTATGAAGAAATCCCACTGTGCGCCGTTACGGTGACTGGAGACCGTTACTTGAGCATGTTGAGAAACTTTTTCTATCCAGAATTACGCCAAGTGATAATTTCTTTCAACTCTGTGTGGTTTTAGCAAGATGGTGCAACGCCTCACATAGCCCGGCCTGTTATATGGGAGGTAGGCGTGGTTGTGGGCGGATTTGAAAAAAAACTTGTTTTTTATTCTAATTTAGCAATATGAGAGATGTGTGCGAAATTTCAAAGCCCTAGCTCGATTCCTTCTAATTTTTGCCGCTGCTTGTATGAAGAAATCCCACTGTGCGCCGTTACGGTGACTGGAGACCGTTACTTGAGCATGTTGAGAAACTTTTTCTATCCAGAATTACGCCAAGTGATAATTTCTTTCAACTCTGTGTGGTTTTAGCAAGATGGTGCAACGCCTCACATAGCCCGGCCTGTTATGACAGTTGCGGCGAAAATTTCGAAATAAGCTGATATCCAGAAACTCCACATTCCGTTGGCCTCCCAGGTCGCGTGACCTTACTGCATCTGACTTTTTCTTGTGGGGTTATTGCAAACAGGAAGTCTACAAAGCAAAACCAACAAATTTGAATGAACTAAAGCAATCCATTCGAGAAACAATTGCGGCTATTCTTGTCTCAACTCTCCAAGCAGTAATGAACAAATTTTTGGTAAGATGCCACACATGCATCAACGAGCAGGGGGCATTTAAATGCCATTATTTTTAAAACTAATTAAGCTATATTTAATAAAATTGAATAAGCTTTAACATGAATAAAAGAAAAATGAATTCCATGTACTGAAAACAAAGTAATTTGAGTTTCTTAATGTAGCAATATTGATCAGCCACCCTGTACTAAATATCCTCAAGCACTGCAGATAATTTTAATACGGACTAAAGAGCAAATTAAAGTACAGCTTCAGCTAAGTAAAACTTCAAACTCTGAAAGAAAAAAAATTACATGAGGTGTCAGGGGACACCTGGTTGGAACGAAGTTTCTTTCGCTATATATTATGTACTAGTTAGTTCCAACACGCCTAAGGTGCCTGTTGAAAAATACTGTAATTTAAATGGATCTTGTAAAATGATAAACTTTTGTTAAGAAATTTTTTATTTATTAAATGTATTTTTTTTCAAAAAAAAGGTGTATTTTTAGGCCCCTTTTGTAAAAGGTCCCGAAAAGGTCCTTTCTTAAAATAAAAAAAAAATTGATTTCCCGTTACATCGCGTGAAAGTATTAGGGAGAGCTTCTCACAAACCAGTGAGCTGTGCGCGTTCTAGTTTTACACTCACTGCTTTGGTCCTACAGTTTTACACCGGTTCCGAGCGATATTTTGAGAAGCTTTTTCATGGCTGAATACTCGATAGCATCGCCGTCACTTAGCTAAGAAAAAGCTTAGTGAAAAAAAGCTTAGAAAAGTACATTTTTAAAATCAGCTACTTTTTAAAGAAGTGGTACTCTTCTATTTTTTTAAGAAATTTTACTTATTTTCAGGAAGGCTACGTGTCTCAAGAAAATAAAAAAAAGTTGGTACTTTATTTTTAAGAAATTGTACTTTTAAGAAAATGAATTTTTGTAAGAAAAGGTATTGTATGTAAAGGTATTGGTATTACAATACAAGGTATTGAAGGTATTTTTTTTTTGAAGAAAAGCTTTTTTTTACGAAAGAACAGATACAATTTTAAGAGTAGGCCGGCCGTCGGGGTGCAATGTGTAGTGTACGCGCCTCTTGTACATGAGATCCCGGGTTCGATCCCTGCTCTGACCACACTAAAAAAAAAAAAAAAAAAAATTCTTTCGGCGGCGGTCACCTCGCATTGTGACGGCGACACTATCGAGTATTTAGCCATGAAAAAGCTTGTCAAAATACCGTTCGGAATCGGTGTAAAAACTGTAGGTCCCAATCAGTGAGTGAAAAATTAGAAAGCGCACAGCTCACTGGTTGTGAGAAGCTCTCCCCAATGCCTTCATGGGATGTAATGGGACACGGTTATCTAAGGAAAAGTTATTTTGTTTTACAAAAAACGTATTCTTTAAAGAAAATGTAGTGTTTTAAGAGAAGGTAATTAGTTGTAAGAAAGTGTACATTTTTAAGATAAGGTACTTATGTAAAAAAAATACTTTTTTTAAGGAAAGGTACTTTTTGTAAGAAAATTTACTTTTTTAAGCAAAGGTACTTCTTTAAGATGTTATTTTTTTAAACTTCTTTCACTTTGGCTTTTCTAAATTTACTTTTTATTCGGTTCAAACTACAATATGTAATAAACAGGCTCCACCTAGAAAATTTCCCATTAAACAAGAAATATGTTAGTCTGGACACAAACTAAAAGTAGGAGTGTAAGAGTGCTGCCAAATGTAATTCCATGCTGAGGGTTGTGTTTCATGGATTTGCCAGTCTTGCACTTTGTCTTTTCTAAATTTACTTTTTATTGGGTTCAAAACTACAATATGCTCCACCAAAAGTACCCAATATACTATGTAGTTAATAATAATGGGTTGTAATAAAGTAGTTAAAAAAAAAGTTGTTTAAAATTTTTTCATTAGCCCCCATCCCGCGACTTGCGATAAGGAACTTCGTTCCAATATACCATTAATCCTGGTGTCTAATGCTCGCATCCGCTCCGTATCGTAATCGGTATTTTGGAATTCTGATAAAATGGGAACTTCAATTAAAATCTAAAAAATTGCTGCATGAGTCAAGGTAATAAGGAATAGGATTTCATCAATATTAGTTTTATTGAAGTAACCATCAAATTAACCCTTTAAAAGCACTTTCGTAATTGAGATTACGATATGAAATGGATGAATGCGACGATTGAGTTGTATGGAAACGCAGTATTAATACGGCCCATGTAGACATATTTTTGGGGATGAATTGTAGGGATTTTCGGGGATAAAGTTACACGATTTTGGGATTCCAGCCAGAAAAAAATTCTAACCCTGCATACGGGAGAAAAGTTTTTATGAAGAGTTGATTGTTTGAATAACGACCACAGATTTTAAGATTTTAACAGATGTTGTAATTTTTGTGATTTTTTTTTCAACAATCTGATTTTTTTTTGCATATACTAGGAATTTTAATAAACTGAGCAGTTTTGTGTCTTCGTAATTCCTTTCGAATAATTTCTGTTGGTTTTAAGAATTCTTAAGTTCTCACTTTATTACACTAAACACTGTAAAATAGATTAAATGAGAAATTGTGAATGCGGCTTGACTTTTTACTGTAAAAGACGAGATTAGGGGGCAATCCTTTTAAAAATTTGCATATATTATTTTATTTTTGCCAAAGCATTTATAAACTTCTGCAAATTAAACTATTAAAAAGTTATAAATTACATTTAAATTCCTCTCTTATGGTCCAAATGTACGCTGAGTAATCTATTGGTCAAAGTCAAAATGTTTTCAAAATTGGGGTTGAAAAATTGTCACATTTTTGTTTTGAGTGACATCGATGTTGTTTTATCGAGGCATTGTGTGATTTTTATACATGCCAAATCTGCTCGCGTGTATTTACACAACTATCCCCATGACAAGCGGAAAATATAGCGGTTTCTTTATTTTTATTTAAAAAAAATCCAGAATTTCCGCTTTATCGTTGAATTTTAAAAGCGTGGTACATAATCGTAGTGCGCGCCTAGGCATTTCGCCACAAATGTTTGGTCCATCTAAAGGATTTACTGAAATACACCGAAATAATGTATAGAAAGTTCGCTTGTTGCATATAAAGTGCGCTCAAAGGATTGGATTTAACATTTTTTAAACACGATGGGCTAACACATTTGATCTTAAGCAATTAAACACAAAAAGAACCATGTAAATACCACAAGCAAACTATTAAAAATAAAAACACTCTCTTTTAATACAGTACATTTTATTTTTGCAGCATAAACTTAGAATTTAGGGACGTGATTAATACAATTTTATTTTAAATTAAAACTGATATCGTTGAATTTTTTAACTTTGTGCACCTTAATTATGCAAAAATAAAATTTGTTTTGCGATAGCATTGAAATGTTGAGTAATCCTTATAATGAATGTACTAATTAGTAAGTTTATTAATTATTAATTCAATAGACTATTATTTTTATTTCCATTCTATGAAACGATGATTTAAAAGGTCGTTTCTGATTTTGTATTAATGTGCAAAAAAATATTAGGATTCGCGATAAGAAATCCTTTCGATTGCCGCGTATTTGGATTTCATTCAGCTTAAAGATGACAATAATTTACACTAACACAATTTTTTGCTCTAGGTGTGCGTGATAAAGCGATAGCGAATAATTTTCCAATATTTAACTGTGTTTAATTTTGAAGATATTTTTTGTACTTTTACGTGTTTTTTTGCGATACAGTACTCTCGACTTGCACGCACGATATTTTGTTACTCTGCAAAAAAATTCAAATTTTCTTCACAAACCCATCGTGGCACAGCAAAACGCACGTTCCGTGCCCTCCTCTGGTGGCTACCCACGACAATGGGGAATTACCCATCACGATCTCCCATTTGACCCATAGTAATGGGAAAACTAATGGGTAGTTACCCACGACTATGTGGTATTACCCAATACCACGGGGACATTCATTCGTTAAAGCCCCCGAATAAATATAATATTCCTGTGATTGAATGCACCGTTTTCGAGTTATAGCCATGTCAGTATTTCAGCGATTTTATTATTTAGGCGATTTTTAAAAAAAAATCTTCTATACGAATTGGTCCACTTTATGAAAGCCCCTTAGAAATCCTGAAAAATTAGTTATTTTTTCGATTCGACGCTCCGTTTTTAATTTTTCGTATTTCGATCAAAAATGGAAATAAGTTACCCTGGGTAACACAATACTCATCGCCGTGGGTAATGTGTTAAGGGCGCTTACCCATTTCCCGTGTGTAATGCATAATCGTGATGAGTAATTCCCCATCGTCGTGGGTAACTACGCATTATTTTCCACATTACCCTGAGGGTAATGGTTAATCGTGATGAGTGATTCCCCATTGTCGTAGGTAGCTACCAGAGACCTGCAGCGGTGCACCGCAAGTATTTGGTTGTATTTGCCACCACCGCCACTTTCCACCACCCCAATTTCAAATTACCGCAACCTCCCACCACTGCCATTTTTAACCACCACAACCGCAATTTATGCGGTGTATGGCAAATTTCTTTGGTTTATGAAAATACTAACAGTTTAATATCCTTTTATTTATTTTTTCGACCTTTCTTTTGTATTTTAATAAAAAAATGATTTCCCGTTACATCCCATGTAGGGATTAGGGTGATGTAACGGGAAATCATTTTCCCTCTCACAACCGGTGGAGCTGTGCGCGTTCTGGTTTCACACTCACTGATAGGGACATACAGTTTTACACCGGTTCCGAACGGTATTTTGGGAAGCTTTTTCATGGCTAAATACTCGATAGTATCGCCGTCACTAATCGAGGTGGCCGCCGTCGAAAGAAATTTAAGGTGGTCAGAGCAGAGATCGAACCAACGTTCTCACGCACAAGTGCTGCGCACACTACCACTGCACCCCCGACGTATTTTAATAAAACCTTTAATTATAGCTTTAGGATTTATTGGATTTTTACTTTACTTCAAATTATTTAATTTAAATAGATTTTAATTACTTATATTTTACGTTTTGAAGACGGACTAAAAAGTACAAAAAGTTTCAAAAAGTACATAAATTGTTCTATTGCTAGTTGCTGCATTGGCAAAACCAAGTAAATATGCGGTGGCGGTAAATTGTGGTTGCTGTAAGTTGGGGTGGTGAAAAATTGCGGTGGTAAGTTGCAGTGGTGAGAAGTTGCGGTGGTGAGAAGTAGCGGTGGTGAGAAGTAGCGGTGGTGAGAAGTGTTGCGGTGGCTACACATACTTCCAGTGCATTATTAGCAGGTACACCGCAAGTCACAAAAACACAACCGCATGCAGATCTCTGGTAGCTACCCATTATTTTTATCATACACTGTGGGTAATGGGTAAACGTTCATTATACTTTCACCATGAGGATGTGTACGGGTTAACATGGGGGGTAAATTGGAACTCTGATATAAATACCCATTTTGTATATCCTTTATTGAATATAATGTTTCTTATAACAAAAACACGAAAAAAAATTATAACATACAATATATTAAAGAAAAACTTTGAAAATTATCACAAATTAAAATGTACAAAAGACTAAGCAAAAGAAAAGACTAACGGTCTTATCATATAGTTCACATTCACTTCACTTGCCATTTTATACATCTCATACTTACCAAACGAAGTGCTTTCCGCAAAATATTCGTTAATAATTATGTAAAATGTACTACAAACAATAAATATTTTAGCAATAATCATTAGTCAGGTTCTTAATTTGGTCACGAAATAACGTTGAAAATTACCGTGAATGTGAAAGTGACAAAGATATGGTGCTAAAGAGAAGCAAACGAATAATGAGTACATACCGACTATAAGTAACCGGTACAATACTCGTATAGTCAGAGGTGTAGTTGCACATAGACACAGAGGTTTATTTTGAAGGCTAAAAAACTTAAGGAGTTTTCACACTCATCAGATTAAAAAAGGAAAATAAAATAAATTAAAAAGGAAGAGGAATAGAACAAAATCGAAAAATAAAAAATAATAATTGATATATAAAAAAAATAATATAAAAAAAATTTAATAAATAAAGAAAATTAAATGGGAAAGAAAAATTAGAAGATTGAAAGTTTAAAATAATAAAAATGCATATATAATTTTTAAAATCCCGTGGGAAAAACTGCAGTATCACCAGGCAAGTGTGGCCAAGTTATGGCCTAAATCGTACGCTAAACCTGATATCCAATCCTAGACAAAATGTCTCTATGGTATTAGCTGTGAACACTGGTCACTGGAATAGGCAGACTCGCCTTTAGAATTGAAATCTCAGTTCATGATAACTGCAGAAGCTGTGGGGATGAAATGGAGAACGAGAGCGTCGAATATCTCATATGCTACTGCCCAGCCTTTTGTATGAGTAGGCAAAATATCTAGGATTTTTCTTCATATTAGATCTAACAGCTGTTCCGGAAGTTAAGCTGAATGAACTCGGGACCTTTCTGCAAAGTACTATTTGGTTCACCAGAACCCAATGTACTACTATTCTTCAGCCACTTCCAATAATATCGGGATGCAGTATCATATGACTGGAACGCCCCTTAACAAAACCGGGTCAGTTAACAGGTTAAATAGAAAAAAATTCCAACTTTTTTAAAACAAACTTTGTGGGTAAAATGGAAGGGTAGAAGAAACTGCATGAGATTATACCGAACGCAAATATAACGTATCACTCGTATGAAAAATAAAGTGGAGAGGACGAAAAGGAGCAATGTTGTTTATGAGTTAACTTGCAATGGGAGAGAAGGAGAAAATTGCGGACAAATGTATATGGGGACGACGAGAAGAGCTCTTGGGATACGGATCGCAGAGCATGGAACAGATGCGGGGGGATAAGATGACCACAGCTTTGGCGGAACATTTGGCGGCAATGAACCACACAGCAGATTTTGACAATACGAGAATATTGGACATAGAGCGAAGAGAGAGAACGCGATTGACACTGGAGAGCTTGAGAATCCAACAGAAAATACACAAGACAATAAATGCCAAAGAAGACACCGACAACATCGGATATGCTTACTCTGATGTGATACGATGATAATATTAGTGTACAATTACAACTTTAAGAGAATATTAGCGGCATTCATGCAAACGTGAAAGCCGAGAACTTTTGCTCAGCGCAAATTTCCCTCGCACCGTTACATGAGGCACCAAGTAAAGTTGCTCAGCGTATTTGTGCTCAAAACCATATCAGCTGACCAAGATGGATACATAAGGTGGTATCAGTAGCAATTGCATGTATTATGTCTGTGTACTTTTTCTACTGTTCTGGTGCTATCACCTTATTTATCCATCCTAGTCAGCTGACAACGATATGTCAAAAGTTTACACGTTTCTCCATCCCACGTTTGCGCAGCAAATCTGACTTGAAGACTTTTCACTTTTGTGCCAGTCGCTTTGTAAGGGAAATTTCTTTGTTTTGACGTTTGCCGCGTAAGTTTGCGAGGTTTACGCGTTTACGAGGCTCTTTCGAGTTTGCATGAGGACCACTATTGTGTTTCAGTCTACTTGTTTATATTCTGATTATTTATATTATTTTATAATATGTTGATGCAAATCATGTTTTTATGTGATTTTTGTATTAACTATTGCAAATTTGGTAAATAATGTTAAAATTTGAGGCGAAGGAAATTATGATGATAGAATATACTTTATCAGACTCCCTGATGAAGGCGACAACAAATTGCCGAAACGCGTAGGAGGAAAGCGAAATGAAAATTTGAGTTTTATTTGCGCAAATACTGACGACCAGAAAACCCATTTAAATATATAAAAACAACCGAGAACAAACTGGTCCAACGAATATAAAACCATTAAAGTTGGAAATTTAAACAAAAAAGAGCTTATGGAAGCCATAAATAAAAGTTTTAATTACAGCTCGGTTGCTGTAACCGAAAGGACAGTTGGTGGAGCAGTTTTCGTTTCTCGCAAACGCTTTTTAGTTCGGAGCAACTACAACTCGGTTGCTGTAACCGAAGGAACAGTTGGCGGAACCGTTTTTCGTATATTGTAAAGGATTTTCCATCTCTCATTTTTCATAACTCCTTTACTACAAACGTTTTTCGGTTCTCCCAAACGAAAATATAATAATATATATAAATTTAAATAAATGTAATATATAAATTTATAATGTATTTTATTTATTATATTACGAATGCAAACGAATAGTTTAAAAGTCTTATACATTTTCTTATAATTTTTAATAGAATATTTACTTGGTTTCAAAAGTTAATATTTATTTTTTGAATATTTTCCACATTTTCGTAAAAAGCTTCAAATTACACTGATTTTCCGAAACGCGCTCAAGCACAGATACAAACGTGTCGCTGCAAATTACAGAAATACGAGCATAAAATATATCAACGCTGGTTAAATATGAAAACACCGCCGTCGGTGGTCACAAAACGGTTCAGCCGCTGCCTACAAATTGGTGTCAGCTTTGAACCCTGGTGTGGAGTCGGAGCTGTAGTTTATGAGTCGGAATTCAAGATTTTTGCCCTGCGTTTGAGTAGTAGTTACAGTCGATGTTTTCCGGCAAGACTCCGACTCCGTGTTAACAAAATTGTTAACAATTTCAGTAACAGCAGATAAAGGAATACAATACTAACAGAAGATATCAATTGGTTGTAATTTTTAATGATTGCGCTGTCATAGACATTGAGTCTCTACTATTGCTACTATTTTACTATTAATTCTATATTTTGCCAGAGATGTGAGATATGGTTAATAAATCAGTTATGGTGATCTTTAAGTTGGTAATTGTTATTGGGCCGTGTGAAAAAAATTTTGTTCTATATGTATAGTACTAAGTACTAGCACCAGCTTTTTATTCCCTGTACTAGATATGGTGAAAAGTCTAAACTACAAAAAGTGTGAAAAAATGTTTTCTACACTCACAGTAAAATGCGGTAGAGACAACCGAATTAGCCTTAACCTCATTGGTGGTTGACACAACCTCATTGGAGGTTGACACAACCTCATTGGAGGTTGACACAACCTCATTGGAGGTTATCACAACCTCATCCGAGGTTGTCGCAACCCCATTAGAGGTTGTCACAGCCGAATTAGAGTTTGTTACAATATTTTCATAAATGAATTTTGAAATTAGTTTTAATTGTTAACTGATGATTTATTTTCAAAAATTCTTATAAAAAACTTACAAAAGGAGAAAAACAAGTCATTTATATAGGGTAATCTTTACGGTAATACATTTGATATACCTGCCACTTCTGACTTTTTTGAAGTGCCGGACATCACGGGCAATCGCACCAATTCCGACATGTAGTATCTGTTGGTTTACCTAAACCGTTTTATATACAGACGATTGCAGCAGATCTCAAACGACTGACCTTGAAAAATTTCAAAACCGTTGATATTTTTTAGACATTTTGTGAAAAAAAATCCGTTTTAAGACAAACTATATTTACAATATTTGCACTCACCTTCGTTAGTAACTACAAAAAAATCTTGATATTCATATAATATCTTATTATCTTTATATATATAATTCTACTGCACGTGTGTTTGTGACTTCTGCACCGATTTGAATAAATTTTTTTGTATGCGTTTGAGTGGCGCCCTGGGTGGTTTAGATTTACTATTCGGTACAATTGGACAAAGGGGCGTGGTACCTCCCATACAAAACACAAATTAAAAATCCATTATTTCTGCTCCTGCTAACGGTATTTGAACAAACTTTGCAGGACAACGTCTGTCGGGTCAGCTATATTTCTATATATAATTTTAAACGTCAGGTTTGAAATGCATAGAATTATATTGTGGTAATCGAATTGAAAATTAATTCGGCTGTACCTACAGAATTCATTACAAATTCGGTTACAACAACCGAATTGATGCCAAATTCGGTCGATGCAACTGACTTAAGGCTAAATTCGGATATTGTGACCGAATTGATACCAAATTGGATAGTTACAACCGAATTGATGACAAATTCGGTTGTTGCAACTGAATTGGTACCACATTTGGTTACTCCAACCGAATTTAGTACCAATTTCGGTTGTTGTAATTGTAATTGCAAATTCGGTGGCTCCAACCGAAATTTTAGAAAATTTAGTTGACAGAATGAATATAGTTGAAGATTGAGTTGTCACAACCGAATCGATTATGAAACGAGGTTGCTTCAATCGAATTTCAGTTGTGGGGACTAAATTCGGTTGTGGCAACCTTAATTCGGTTATAGCAACCGAAATTCTGTAGCAACAGTTGCTACAACCTCTTTTCAAACAATTAGTTCTCTAAGTGTAGTACTATGTAGCTAGTATTGAAAAATGATAACTAGTACTGGGGAATTGAACGTATGCAGATACAAAATCAGCTGATAGAAATTTTACAAAGTTTAAAAATTTTATTAAAAACACGCAAGTGCAGTCAGTGATGGTGACAGAAGATAATGCCTTGTCTGCACTACATGCAGAATATTTGCTAAAGTTTGGCAGGAAACAACTATTAGCCAACTAAGAAAAAAGTGCAAAACATGCGGAGTGATGTTAAAGAGAAATTAATGCATCCTTATTTAAATAAAAACAAAAGACAATGCACATTTCGGCGAATAAACCAACAATAAACTTAAATGTAAGCTAAAACACTGGAAAAACTAGTTTGTGCTAGACTGCAAAACCACTAGCTTTATCTGAAAATTGTATTCACTTTAGTACCAGTTTTAACTTATAATTTGCTAGTTTGCTAACTTGTTCTACATTTTTATTCACACGTCCCATTGTGTTTCGGCTGTGGCTTTAGTTTTATCCAGGGTTGTTTTGCGAATTATCGCAGTCATAGAGGTGCACCTAAATATATTAAATATAATAAAATTGCAGGAACCACGTATATGTTTGGAAAATTGTTTTCATGAATTGAAGACCTGCTGACTTTTGGTTCTTTGTTGTCTGTCACGTTTTTGCTTTCAGCAGTTTTTAAGAACTAAAGCCAAATTTGGATCACCAACGCATATATTATAACATATTAATCATTGTATGTCAAACATGTAATATTGAATAATAAACACAATGTGGTTATACACAAGTATACTATATTTGCGAGAAGCTGCAAACACGTTATATTTGCGTCCAAACAACAAAAAAGACAGATTTTTCAGCGTGTGGAGCTTCATGTATGTATGTAAAACAGCGGGTTTCTGTGTAATGCTACATTATTATGAACAGAAATAACTGATTTGTGACATGAGTTTTGTTATGCTCAAGAGGACAAAAGTGTGGAATGTAAACACAAACAAACAACGGTATCATAACGATGTTTTTTTTTGGCATTGTTGACATTATTTTTTATTAGACAAACGCATTTATTTTGTACCATTCGTTATACTGAGTAAACAAATTGGAAAACGGTCGTTATATAAGGTAGTCCTGTAAAAATTTAGCTCATTCGTTATATTCCGAATTCGTTAAACTTTTTTTGGATAAACTAAATTTATCCAAAATTGACGAAAAAATTTAGTACATGGTACCTTATTGAGCAAAATCATTGCCAAAACTGGTGGTTTATGCATATGCAATAAAAGTTGGGACATTTTGCTTTAAAAATTTTGACCTACAAACTAAAAAATTCGTGGTTATTGACCAAGTTAGAAGTAGAATTCAAAAAACATCCGGAATAGCCGATTTTTGAGGGAAATTCGACTTGCCTGACCTTTAAACCTTTTCCGAAAAATCTCAAAAATACTTTACCCTATAGGCTTTACAATAAAGCTTGAGCAAAAACTATTTTTATTGATGGGACAGCCTAATATATGTATATAGCAGTAATATAATAATTCAATTTATAAATAATTCTAAACCGGTTAATTTATTAAATACATCTGCATTGCTTATATTGAATTCAAAGAAACGCTGCAATGCCTTTACGGAGCCCAGGAAGTAATTTGTGGCATTGTACACAAAATCCTAGTTAAAGAAATTTCCAGCTAATCGAGGGTCCACTAATCGAGGTTTGACTGTAGTTAATTTACCTGCAATTTAATATCCTTCGGTCCTGCTATAAAGTCTTTTAGGCCCATTTTTGCCTGGGGATGCTTTTGTGGGAAAAGGAGTAACTGTCATGGAATGTTTCTTAGAAACCAGTACATAAATTTCAGTCGTGTGAACCGACTTAAACATACCCTCACCCTAAGTCATCCATTGCGTCAGAGTTCTGTTAAAACCCGTCTATATTCACCTTTACATTAAAAGAATGGGCGTGGTAAATTCGCGCAAATTCAATAGCAGAGTGACATTACGCAAAACATTATCTAATAAGCAACTTAGTTTGGATCCTAAGTGGTTTGGAAATTTTTGTGACCACCAACCAATTGTCCGCCCAATATTTATATGGGTGGTACAAAAATGGGCATGGGAAGTGGTTAATTTTTTATAGCACAGTAGTTTTTGACAAAATATTTATCAGTACCAAATATTATTAAGATCGGCTGCGGTTTACTGGATATAACAAATCGACCAACCGGAAATACGTCCAACTTTTGTATGGGAGGTACCAGAATGGCTGTGGTAAACCCAGAATGGCTGTGGCAAATATGAAATATGATTTTGTGCTAAATCTGTCGATTTGAATGGGAGGTACTAGAAGGGGCGTTGTCAAATCGCCAATTTGCAATCCAAAACTAAGTGTGGACAAATAATAAATAAATAAATGGTTTCCCATTACATCCCATGAAGGGACAGGGGAGAGCTTCTCACAATTACTGAGCTGTGCGCTTTCCAGTTTTCACTCACTGATTGGGCCCTACAGTTTTACTCCGATTCCGAACGGTATTTTGAGAAGCTTTTTCATGGCTATATACTCGATAGTGTAGCGCTGGTCAATAGCATAATGACTAGAGTCAAAAATTGCAAAAACTACGGAGTTATCCATAAGTTAAATAATACTCACGTTCGACAAGATACTTGTCCGTACTACGGTTACGGTTGTGTTTGAGTAGTTCTTGTATATTTCGGTTATAAAAGTATTACATGTTGCTCGTTTATACTGAAAACCGGAGGTAAATTAGGAAATTTTTGCAACTCAGCTGTAAAAAAGAGTAAGATGCTACATTAAAATAAACAAAACAATCATACCAGGTGGTGTCTTCTGGTACATACGGGTGATGCCAGTCAGTCTGGATTGACAGCTACATCATATACTTAAGCTTAGCGATGGGAATAAATCGAACTCTTCCAGCAGGTGGCGGTAAGTCACCATTAACACAACCAGTAACAACAGTTTCTAGTTATACAACAACGACAACGCATCATGCCACACCACTATGCATCAACGAGTTACGCGGTGTGTACGGTACCTTTATTACTTATGCCAATACAGTAGAAGTGGTCGAAGATTGCTTTACACCTGGCAACTTTTCACTGCGTATAGCTAAGAAACAAACCACGATTACTAGCGATCCTCTCGAAAATAAGGAAGCAATTCCGAAAACAGTTACTGCAGACAACACCCCAAGGAGAACACATTCACAACCCCAAACCATTTATACCAGTTTCAACCAAACGTTTTCGACCGTTGAAATGGATATTACTACTGGAGCAAAGAGAAAATGAAAATACAAAAGCAAAATACGAGTCACCAAGAGCTAAATGAAGCATACCACATTGCAGAAACTGGCAATCAACAAAATACAACAAATTTCTGTCACATACCATCTAGTTATTTAAAATGTACCGGAGATCACCACACTAAAAATTTTAAGATTAATACTAGAACAAATGATGTAAAAAGTGTTCAATGCGGTGACAGGCACACTGCGATCTACAAGGGATGCAAGGTATACAAAAAAGTTCAACAGAAAACTTTACCCAGGTTACGTATTAATTAATATTCAAAACCCACAAAGTGTACCCGAAACAAGCCCCGAGGAGCAACCCTCAACGTTCCACGAAGGAAGGCAAAATTTGTTTGCAGATGTGGTGAAGAATTTACCGCCACCGTTAACTAACAACCATCCTGGAGAATTCCATCATTTCGAAGAACTAAAATTCATGGTGCAATCACTTATGCAACAAATTGCAATGCTACTCAGCCTCATAAGTACCTTAACAACAAAATGAAACAATCTGAAAATCCGGCCTGGCATTCTAATGGTCTTAAACATGTCATTCTTAAACCAACATCTTTCTTGACCACCCACAACATAGACGTCATGTTCATATCTGAGACGAATGTTTCTGGCAAACATGTTATTAATACGCGAAAATTGTAAATTTACTGTAAAAATCATCCAGGGAACACAAGTCAACGTGATGCCGCTATTCTGATTAGGCAGGATATGAGACATATACTCCTAGATAGGTCCAGGACAAAGACCATTCAGTCCAATTGTATTCGCGGTAATTTACTGACCTGCATCGTGCTCAACGAACAAAGATCAGTTTGACACGTAATTTAAAACGTTATGTTCAACTTATTTGGTGAGAGGTGACTTCAATGCTAAGCAACAAGATCCGGGCTGAAGATTGAACAATTCTAGAGGTAGAGAATTACACAAGGCCATGAATGAGGAGCAACTTTCTCATTTGTCAACAGCACCCCCGTCCGATACTCACCGTTCTACAAACATCATTTAGATAAGTAGAAACACCGATTACATAATTCAACAGTGGTTTAGAGTCTCAACCAAACCAAATAAATATGAAAGTATTTGGAGGTGGTAACACAAAACTCCGCTAGGTTTTGTCTCTATACGTTAGAATAGTGTCAAAGGTTCTAGTGCAATATTTCAAATTGTTAAAGATTTATTAAAGAAAACATCAAAAATAGGGGCCTGACTTACCTCCAAAATTTTTTTCGGCCTGTAAAAAGAAAACAATGTTACGTATAGGGGTCAAACCGAGAGGGTACTTTTATAATTTTTTGGTTGGGGCCCTAAACAAAAACCTCTCATTTGTTCCCATTGTAATTTTTTTCACTGAGAATACCGATTGGGAGAACTTTAAGGAAACCAACAGTAGAAGATGCAATACATGTGTTAAGCGATAAGCTACTTGGAAAGATAAGCCTAAGACAAAACGCCATATCGACCAAAATCGAAGGAGTCGGAAATTTAAAGATCTTCTACGAGAAAAGCGGAACTTGAAAAGAACCTGGCAAACAACTAGATTCCCAGCAGATAAAACTATACTCAACAGGACTAGGAAAAAATTACAAAAACCTTTTCAACGAAAAGAATAAAGAGTTTGACTTTATCGTTTCTAATCTTTCACCATCGCAAAACACTGTTTAAAATCTATGGAAAGCCAGCAAAAATTTCAACATTTCAATGGAAAGAATACCTTTCATAACAGCAACTACCGGAATGTGGTCTAGATCTGATAACGATAGTGTGGACTCGTCTGATCAACAGCTATCACACGTTTTTTAACCCAACGCGCTAACAAATTACTGAGGTCAATGACTTTCTCACATCATCTGCTCAAATCGACTTACAAATCAAAAGTCCAACCTGATATGAAATAAGGAAACTAATAGGATGCCTACCAAACAGGAAAAAGGAACCAGGCTTTAGCCTGATCACGGCAAAAATCCTGCAAGAACTCCCAGATAAAGCTATAACACAATTAAGGAACGTAATCAATTGTATCTACAGAGCCGGCTACTCTCCGGTGCACCTCAAAGTGGCTGAAGTGATTATGAAACCGCTCGAGGACGTGAATTTTTACGACCCCATAAGTCTCCTTCCAGTGTTGGGCAAAATTGTCGAAAATGCTTTGCTTAATTGAATGAAGCCTATACATCGAATTAAAGACTTGATGCCTGACCATCAAGTCGGTTTCCAGGACAAAAACGCAACAACTGAGTAGGTTAAAAGGATGGTTAAAACGATAAGGTCAGCGCTTGAGCAGAAAATATATTGTTCAGCGGCGTTCTTAGATATCAGCCAAGCTTATGAAAACGTTTCGCATGAGGGTCTACTGTACAAGATAAAGAAAAACATACCCTACCAACCCCTATGAACTACTACGATCGTAATTAGAGTGTAGATACTAGTACATTAAAGCCAATAGTGGTCAAACGAATTTATTTGAAATTAAGTCTGACATACCACAAGGTAGTATTCTCGGGTCATTGCTATATACTCTGGCTACTGCAGACCTTCCCACTTTCGACAACGGCTCATCGCTCATCGCCGACGCACTCGCAGTGTGTACGGTACCTTCTCACAGAGGCTTCCAAATCAACGAACGTTACGCTTTAAGACTGTCTTCGCACACTAATATGTCTTAACACGAAATCATCTAGAAGTAACTTCACAGAGTAGAAGACTTAAAAGATTCAAACACACGCATCTAGTCAACACTCGATGATATAAACCCTACCTACAACGAGGACCAGCACAGGTTGTTTCTCATCATACTAAGACTGAAACATATTTAAATTTGTATATTGTTTGAAATTGTTTGATTATTGGATTCTAGTTGCCTATTGTCAAGTATTTAATAGATTGCAATAAAAAAGGAGAAACAAGTGATATCCCCTTCTATCTAAAACCATCGCCTCAATACTGTTATTGGCACAGCTGTTTCGAACCGAGGACTTTCATACTCATCAAACGCACGACAGTTAGCTCATACATGATATAAGCTGCAAGAATATTGTTCATGGTAATATAAATTTGAAAATAGAAATAAAACAATTGGACATTTATTTCCCATTTACTCTAAACGGAGTAGCGTAGTAGCTTTCCAATTAAAATGTTTAGTGATTGAAATCTTACCTATCATTTAAACAATTCCAATAAGAACATTTGCATTAACTGTTGAATATCACATATGCAACGCTACAATATCAAGGGTTAAAACGATTGAAAATACTTTGAAATGCAACACTACTCCAACTGCCAATAAATGCAACACTGTTTATCATCTGACATAGACAATCAACAGTGGGTAAGTATAAAACTTGGCAGCACTGATACTTCAAAATAATAACGGTTTTTGTTCGTTACCTGCGAATGATGAAAACTCACCACACTTTGAATGGCGAGTGACACTTTCATACATAACGAATGAATGAGAGACTCGAAGACGACAGCGACGACGGCGACGCCGACTATAAGGACAATGTGAGCGAATAAGGGACATGCACCTGACATTTACTGTTGTAACGACGACAGTTACGGACGTGCGTTAACGGAATAAATAGTTTTTGTGGAAAATTAACGGTAATTGTTTTCTGAAAGCAGTGGAAAGACCTAAATGAAAACTGTCTGAAGTTGTGTGAAAAGAAAAATGGTCAAATGCTAAAAAAGAACATTACAAATCGCAAAAGCTTGAAATGTGTGAATTGAATATTAAAGGAGCAAGTTGAGATTTTCGCGAATTTATCTGAATGATTTGTATAAAATTGTATGTGCTTGTCTGATGTTTAACATATATACACATGTATATAGTATAAATTGTACATAAGTGTATATGTTGTTTTCTTGTTGTATATTTTTGCGTATGTGAAGCAAAAATGACAGTCATAGGGACTGCGTTTTTTGAATTCACCTTCATAATGAACTTTCACCAAATTCCACCACTTTCTTAATACCTTTAAGCTTTCACGGTGCACGTAGTCTTGTTTGTTGTTGGCAGTAGTGACAGTAATTCATGCTGTTTCGGCATAAGAAAAATACTGTCATTCGCCCTACTCTTTGCTGTGATTTACTTTCATTACACTTGTGTTACCCTTCGTGTTTTGAGGTGAATTTCCGAATCTCTCGCTCAGTCTCTGGCTCTGTATCCTTTTCCGCAGCGAGTGTCAACAGAGTTGTGTTTATGTTTCTCGAGTGCGTATGTGTGAGGGCTGAAGGGAAAAAGCTTTGCTATTTCTGTGTGTGCGGTAAAAATTCATCAATTTTCATTTTCAGTTGTATTCCGACTGTTTAGGGCGGTTCCGCAAGCAGGTTGAAAAGTAGTAGTTAAAGGATGTGCTAGTATTTCACCAAGTGGCAAAAAAACCCCCGAAACATACAAAAAATACTTAAATTCATAGAGAAAAAAATTGGAAAATTTTCATTTGAAATAAAAATTTTAAACAGAAATGTGAAAATTTCCAAAATACCAAACAAATGTATTCAAAAACACATTAATTCGAACAGTGTTGAAACAAGTGAGAATAAGCTGCAAAAAAGCTTAAATTTTTCAAACAAAAAAAAGAAAAGGTTGGTGATTACATGAGTGGTTTGGCAGAAAAAGAAATAAAAGTGAAAATTTAGTTGGCGCATAGCGAAAGCAGAAAATACAAAGTGTTTAACAATAAATTTACATAAATACATAATGAAAAATACAAAAAATGGAAGAAAACTTTGCCAATTTGCATAAAAAATGTTCCCTTGAATTCGGTTATTAAATCTGCATACCATATTCACACACACACATGCATACATAGTATAGAGGACCCTGAAAGTATGCTGTGAATTTCTAATTAACCCTAGTACAGACAAAACTAAATGATATAGAAAACCAAGTACATTTTTTCAACCGCAAGGATGAGGATGCTAAATTTAAATTTTGGGGTTTTGAAAAACGTTTCAGTTTTTTTTTGAAGTTTCCTTTTGAATGTCTTTGAATGTTAATGAAATTTTCATTTTTATCATCTCAGTTCGGATATGTGTACATATTGGTATGTGTGGGAGCGTGTAATCCTCCTTCATAAGTGTTAGCTTTTAAAACTGCACACATAAACACAATGGTGTCTGTGTAAGTGTGTGTTTGTATGGGTATTGACAGAACCACAATCATGTCAGTTATCCAGCCAACTTTAACAGCCATACAGTCTGTGTACCAGAAATCTACAAAAACAATGCTAACAATCAAGCAAACAACGGAAAACTCGCCTCTAATATTACTCATATCCTTCGGAAAGGATACACCATACACACACACACACACCCGCAAATAAACTCTCTCTTTCTCTCTCCTACATACGCACGTCTTAGCCGAAATTTGCCCGATGCAAAGTGTAACATGAAGCAGAGAACGAATTAGAAGCAGCGATAAAGAAGCAAACACACAACAATGTGAAGTTAAATCTCGATTCTTATGTTATTTTGCTTTGCTTCGCAATTTTAGCATTGTCTCATTAACCTCCATCACTCTATTGTTTGTCTCTCCTTGTGCGTGCGTGCGTTCGTGTGTATGTGTGTGTGTGTTAACTCTAATAGCTTTTTGGGCCTTATCTTTGCCATTGCGTTTTTCCCCTTTATGTATTCATTCCACTTTGTGCCTGGCTTCATTCAGTATGAGTTGCCATTTTCATCTTGGTTTCTTCTCTTCGTTGTTTATGTGTATCACTTGTTCTTTCTCGGGAATTCTGTTTTCGACTCGAAAATATTCATTGAAAATGTTTTATCTCTGGTTTGCACCAAAAGCAGAAATCCCAAAAAGCGTGCTTTAGAAAGAGAAAACCACCAGAAAACAACAAACCTAAAATGAATAGCATATCATAAGGATGAAAAGGAGGAAAATAAATAATTGCATAAATCAGGGTTGCTACCAGATGTATGATTTGTTACTTTCAGTTTACCAGCGGTAGCAATAAAATTTAGTTACGAAGAAACGAAGAAATAACAAAAACAGATAAAATAAAATATAATCTAAAGCAATAGCGCAATACACGTCCAATTACTCGTCTATCAATTATAAATTTACATCCTACAAACAAGGGATGTGAATATAATTCAATAACGAAAAAATACACCAAAATCACCTCTAACATATTTGTTTATGGTAAATATTGAATTATTGGCCTACTAATATGTATACGTACACAAATACGTTCGTATTTATTCGAAAGGTGTTGTATGGCACCCTTGTTTAGCCTATCCCAAAAGTATGCAATGTTTGTCGTTGGCAGACAAACTAACTGAAGAAAAACGTCGCATGTGTACTCTATAGGTTTACATGTGTAAACAAAAAAGAAAAATTGTTAAAATGGATTGAAAATATGTAACGTTGAAGTGTTAGATAAAGAAAAAATATGTGTTTTGTGTGGAATGCAGGTAAATGTAAAGCAACGGCTGTAGTCTAAAGCGAAATTTCGGTACTTTAAGTCAAAGCATCCTGGAAGTATACACTGTTGTCGATGTTGCTGTTTTAACCTGTACGTAATAACAATTCTGTGGTGTAGCTCTAAACTTCAAATTACAGCTATTAAATAATTTCAAGAAAAAGTACTACCCCACTTTTAAATCCTAAAAGTATGCAATATATCCATACATACATACAAATGCTTTCATTACATCTCATTAACTGGCAGTGGTGAGCTTTATCGTAATCTATGAGATTTGCAAATTTCTACGTTTATACTCACGTATTTGGTGCGCCAGTTCTACACCGGTGCCGAAGCGGTTTTTGAGAAGCTTTTTCAAGGCCAATTACACGATAGTGTCGCCGCCACTAAGCAGGGTGACCGATGCCGAAATAGTGTAAGGCGGTTAGAACAAGTACCGGACACACGATCTCACGTATAAGAGTCGCGCGCACTAACCCATTGTACCAACGGCAGCCACAAAGTATGCAATATTGTCTAGTATATTGCCTTCAAAATAATAATACGAGTTTCCAATAGGGCCGGTTTAAAATTGATTAATCCAAGATCCGTCTGGAATGTTGACGAATATTTTGCCTCTTTTGAAAGGCATATCAATGTAATTATGTGTGTAATATGGCATAGTTAAAAAATCGACGCACAGTGTTGCATAATGTGAAAAACGTTCGCATGGCATTTTTTCCATAAAGCTCCGCTTTTAAGGTTTTGAAATTAACTTTGATTATAGTGTAGATAACATTCAGGGACGTAAAAATTGTGGAAAAGTTGTTCCAAGGGGATGTTTTAGGATTTCGTAGGGAATGTACCGTTTTCATTGAAACTTGAACCTAATCGGTCTATTCCTAGGGGTACTTCCCTTGGGACCGAATGAAAAATCATAATCTTGACATACTTTACGGAATCATCGCTCGCAAAAACAATCCCGCGAATTTTTTCCGTAGCTTTTTTTCCCCATCAAGTGCCCTATTACCACAATGCCTCACTTCAAGGTTCCAAGCTGTTCCAGAAATGTTACGCTCCATTTTGGATTTGAAATGAATGCACAAAAATTAATTTCAAGGAAAAGATTTTTTCGTGAAATGGCAAATTAATATCCCAAATTCAATATTTTTTCCTTAAAGTTTATAAAACAGTTATGGGATGGTCGTCTTTACTTATATAAAATATTGCCTTCAATTTATTTTGTTGGGTGTTGAAAACTTGTGCTGCCCTAGCGAGGCATATTTCTCGGGAAGGAAGTGGAGTTTTTTCAAATGCTTTGTTGTTTTGACATTCTTTGATATTCGCTTACTCATCTGACATATACAAAAAAACTTTTTGGACATAGTCACTTTTCAGCCTCATGGACGCGTTTTTCACATTCTGCAACACTGTGTGCCGCGGCTTCGCTGAGTGGCGCACATCTGACAGGTCCAATTTTCGTTGACTATGGCACATAAATCAGGCTGACTATGAGCGACGACATGGGCTATGTTGACTTTGATGGCACCGGTGATTTGTGGCTTACTGGCGTAGACCTGCGACTTAAGGAAACTTCATAAGAAAAAGTCCACCGGGTTCAAATCGCACGTTTTGGTGTCATCAGCTATGTGGCAGGTAGCCTTGTTTTGTAGAAGAGACATGTCATTCATCGAACTGTGGCTAAAAGAAATTGTTCATTATCGATCGGTAGCGCTTTCCATTGATGGTGTTAGCCATGCCATCGTCGTTTTCGATGACATACGGACCAATGATGTCGCCGTTCCAAAATCCATGCCGAATGGTGGAATACTGGAGATTCATTGATACTTGGCGGACTTCACGCGGATTCTTGTCGTCCCAAAGCCGGCAATTTTGCCTGTTCACGTATGCGCTCGTCCAAAACGGGTCTCTCCAATTTTGATAATAAAGTTTTATCATTTCACGTGTGATTGATCTGTATTTTCTGAAAAAGAAAAAATCGGAAAGTTAATAAAAGATAAAATAATATAACCGCCATGAACAGGCCAAATCTACAAGTCCCTGTTGGAAAATGCCAACAAGTTCTCAAGAGTACAAAACATGAGTACGACCCGGACTTAATTCATATTCTTGTAAGTTTATTAGAGACTCGATTTATATTTTGTGGGATCGTAATTTGGAGCCATTGAAGGCTGAATTGGGACTTCTTAAACCGACTAATTTTAAAGGAGAAAACTATATCTTCGATGTTTATAATTAATTTTAAGATAACAGATCATGCTTTTACGGTTAATGAAAAAATGTAAATGCCGCGAGTGGGATTCGAACTCACATTCGCTGGACGATTGTTTCGATGTTAGTGAAGCAACATCTACTGCAGCGTCTAACTCGTTAAGCCCCCGCAGTGTGTATTCACACTTATCAATAACCGGTGTTTGTGTGGAGTAATATTTGTCACGTTAACTTTCCTAACTTGCTTTCATACCTTGACGCACTGATGCCGAAGTTTTGAAAGATCTGTTTAAAGAATGCACCTTATCTTATTGTAGTTTATATTCTGTTTATGGTCTGGCACTACCTAGGAAATGTGTTTCGAAACTTTTCTCAATGGTTTATGCAACTTTTCCTTAAAGTATGCACCACACTTATGTCTACAAGAACGCCTGAATTCATACTATCAAAATCTCTTGAGTGCATAGCCAGAAATTTGCGAATGTCAAGAAACAAGTGGCACAGGATTTTGAAAAAAAAAATATAATATCCAAATCTACCCACATTTTCAAATGGCAAATTGTGAAAATTGGATACTTCGATGCTATTTTCGAAGGCTATTAATCTTAATCTCTTTCTTTAGTCTTTACTTATTTGAATAACTTAAAGTTATATATAAGTAGAAAAGCGTATAGGGAAAATATGGCGCATGGGCTGATGCTATACAAATCTCAATCCCTTATGCCAGTTTGAGGGATAAGAGCGGGAAAGGTCTTGCGCAAAATGTAACAATCAAATCTTAAGACACAAGAAGTTAGGCATGGAAATGCATCTCAAAGCACAGCTGTTCAGAATCAATTAAATCCTGATCTGTGAGGCCTTAAATAGATCCCCCCAATCTCTACATCGGATGTAATGGGAAAGTAAGTAAGTAATATGGAAAATCGAACAGATGTTTGGACAAATAGCGACTATGAAATAACAGTATCTTAAGTGACTGAGATATGGTAGCAATATAACCTACGTGACAACATCGTAGGTCCTTAAGTCCTAAATGTACTTTGGAGAAACTAGTTTTACGTTCAGATGAAATACAACATAATAACAATAATATAATGGATATCAGCCAATGAAAACGTGTTTCAGACTACTGAAACAAATTACTACTATTAAAGCCCATACAGGGACTGTGAAGGACATTCTGCAATGCCCGTCAGTGAAGAACTTTCCATTTAAGCATATTTTTGAGGACCTTCCGCTTTTACAATGATTCTGAATGACCCTGCTGAGGGAATAATTGCCTTGGCTCAGTCCTGTTTATATTATAAAGCCAAAAAAAATCTTACTCCGATCAAATGTTACTTGCAAATCGTTATAGTTTAATAAACCGCATTTACCCAAACCCCCCTAAAAGTATACTATATAATAAACAGTCAACGATATCCTTGATATATACAACAATGTAAACCTAACAAAACCGAATATTTTGTCCGATTTTCATTTAGTTAAACGTTCGCTTGAAATCTCGAGCTCGTTGCAGTTCGTTAATCGAAATTACATTTAAAAATACAAGCGAAATTAACACTGAATCTTGTGAATAAAGCACGAGTTTGAAATTGTGCCTTTGTTTTCGTTATCATCGCAAAACAATTAATCGAAAAAAATAAACTTGTTAAACAATATATTCTATCGTGAAAAGTGATCAAAATTAAAAAAAAAAATAATTTTAAAAATAAAAACAAAAAATTATAAAAACCAATAAATTAATAACAATTAATGATAAATTAAAATTTTTATTATAAAACGCCGAAAAAAACTACAAAGAAGACGTCATCGCTTAAGACATTTCAGGTGAGTCCATAATGTTGATACTAAAAAGCTTAAGGTCCAAGGTCGTAAAACGTCTGAAATGTTTAATAAGCAAGAATCCATTGCAAACATTGTATTAGAAGTCTCTCACAATATGATACGAATTTTAGCTTTATATTTGTATAGCTGCTGAAAGTACACTGGAAAAAATGATTTGGATGTTTTAAAATGTTGTATTTCATTTTGTTTTGGTCTCTATATAAATTTGTAGATGTAATTTGATTAACCCATAAGTATGTGAAGCGATGAGTGTTGATCGAAGAGCTTAAGTGACAAACTATTCCACGCTTTTCGATGCTTAGTATTTTTACAGCTGGGCAAATAAAGAGCCGTTAGAGTCTCGATAGACTCATTAAAAGTCTTCACCAGATATCACTTTAGCAACGCAGTATTTTCGTTCAGTCTAGGGTTGCGCATGCAATTATTGCCGAAATATATGTTGGTACTCGAGCTAACTGCAACTTTTATCTGTCTTACTAGCAGGTGGCCGTCTGTGATGCAATGATAGTGTGCGCGGCTCTAGTACATGAGTACTTGGATTCGAACCCTGCTCAGATCACTTAATATTTCTTTCGACGCCGGTCACCTCGCTTAGTGATAGCGACTCTATCGAGTATTTAGCCACGAAAAAGCTTCTCAAAAATATCTTTCGGAATCAGTGGTAAACTGTATGTCCCAATCAGTGAGAGTAAGACTAGAACGCGCACAGCTCACTGCTAGTGAGAAGCTCTCTATAATTCCTTCATGGGATGTAATGGGTAACCGTTCATTAATTTTTTTCCAGCAGACAGTTGGGTTAAGTCGATGGCAGTCGATGAATAACTCGCTTAGGCTAATAAGGCAGTTGTTATAGCAAGAGATAACGAGTTTGCGCATTATCCCCACCGGATCTCTATATCCCATCTGAGATAATTCTTTCATGTCCCAAAATAAGTAAGATCTTATAGTAGACATAACCCATCCACCTCATTGGATTCTTCCGGTTATCAACATTCACGTGCTGCTACAGACAAGTGGAGGCTATGGTAGTTATAACCATATAACCACTATCTTTCTATTGTCGCCATTTACTTCCAACCCTACTTATACTGACTCTTTCAAGATTCTTGAAAATACCACAGTAACTTCTCGCACAGTCCGAACAAAAATATCTATATCATCAGTATACTAGAGCAGCATGTAGCTTTTGCTGCTGATCGGGATATTCGTTTCTCAGTTGGCAAAATCTTTCAAGACGACTTAGTCGTTAGCGACCCTTATTGCTTAAACTGTATTTGATGACGTTGTAACGACCATCTGCATGACGAAGTAGAGTGCTCGTGTGCTAGAGCAGCATGTAGCTTTTGCTGCTGATCGGGTTATTCGTTTCCCAGTTGGCAAAATCTTTCAAGACGACGTAGTCGTCAACGACCCTTGTTGCTTAAACTGTATTTGATGACGTTGAATTAGACATGCTCGTTAACGACCAGCTGCATGACGAAATAATGTGCTCGTTGTCAAAATCAGTGACAACATCCTATTGTCATACTGTCGCATTCTATTATCAATATAATGAGCGATAATGTCTTTAGATTGTGACCCATCAGAAATAATTTGACGTTTGAAAATGTACAAAAACCAAGTGACGGGTCAAAAGTTGAAAAGAAAAAAATAACGGGGCACAGTAACATCATTTACCGTGCGGGAGTTTTTTAGTCGGTCTGTTTTTTAAACTTACAATTTTCTAAATTATACGAGGGTTGCATTTTAAGTTTCGGGATTAGAGAACAAAAACAAATATTAATCATCGAAAATCACTTTATTGTTTTTCAAAATATTCCCCATGAAGATTTATACACTTTTGCATGCGTTTGAACCAATTGTCGAAACACTTTTGCCACTCTGATTGAGGTTCTGAATGCAGCAACCGCTTCTTCAGGTGTCGAAAAACCTCTCAGTTTGTGTTTTACGTACGGGAATAAACAGAAGTCATTCGGTGCGAAGTCAGGACTATACGGCGGATGACCCATCAAATCGATGTTTTGGGTGCTCAAAAATGCAGTTGTTTCAGCCGATGTGTGAGAGCTCGCATTATCGTGCTGAAGAGTGATCCGTCGTCGGCGGTTGGTTTTCCTGATTTCTTGGAAGACAACTGGCAAACAAATGGTTGTGTACCACTCAGAATTCACTGTTCTGCGTTGTTCTAGTGGTACGGTTGCGACATGTCCGGTTTTTCCGAAAAAAACGGGCGACCATGTGCTTGGAAGTGCTTCGGGCGAGAACAACTTTTGTTGGATTTGACTCATCTTGAAACACCCATACAGTTGACTGCTGTTTACTTTCGGGCTCATACGCGTAAATCCAGGATTCATCACCTGTCACGATGTCATAGATGTGTTTCGATGCACCGCAATCGTATTTTTGAAGCATTTCTTTCGACCAATCGACACGAGCCTTTTTTTGAGCGATTGACAAATTGTGTGGGATTCAACGCGAACAAATCTCTTTGACAGTCAAATGTTTAGGCAATATTTAATGTATGCTGGTCCCACTAATGCCTAAGGTTGTCTCAATCTCACGATAGGTCACATGGCGATCTTGAAAAATCAGTTCGCGCACAGCATCAATGGTTTTCGGAACAACAGCTGATTTTGGACGACCTTCACTAATTTCGTCTTGGAGAGAACTACGACCACGATTGAATTCACCATACCATCGATAAACACTAGTCCCTGATGGAGCTTCATCGCCAAAAATTGAATTAAGTTCATCCATGCACTGTTGCTGAGTTAATTCACGTCGAAAGTTGTAAAAAATAATCGCACGAAAATGTTCACGATTTAATTCCATTTTTGGGCCGAGATGAATCTTTGAAGTCACTGTAAACAACACAAATAGCGCTCGTATGTCAAAACATTCTGAGTACGCGTAACCTCAAAAATGTCCAACTTTACGATAGAGCTGTCAGTTGCCAGATTGCAACACTAGGGTTGCCAAATCCCGAAACATAAAATGCAACCTCGTACAAGCTCAAGACCTGTTTAATATAAAGCTTATTTATTAGCTTTATATTATTTTGAAAAAAGTCGAAAAAAGTGTCTGGTATCATAAACATCTACAAAAAAGAATCAAAAACAATCAGCACTTAAAATTATCAGTAGAACTAGAACGTTACAGCGAGAAGGTTATTTTAAATTTCATTGTTAATATTTCAAAATAAAACTCACACATTTTTGGTAACTGTACTCTCGTTTGCGACGGGATGTAGGCGCGCCATACTAGTCGTCAACACTGGCATTGTCATGGTATCGTTGGTGATTATATGAACGATAAAATTCTTTATTGATAAGATTTCCATTATGTCGCTCACAGGGTCGTCAACGAAACGATAGGCGAAGTTTCGCTCATTTGATTGTGTCCGACTTTGCGGACACGTCTATGAAAATGTCGTCGTATATTTGCATGGATTGTCGCCGATTTGTCATCAGCGATTTATAATGGTCGTGCACCCTTCATTGAATATGTCTTGAAGACGTAGTCAACTTGGGTTGTCATTGTGATATCCATTAAGATGTTGAAGAGATCGTACTCGTGTTCTCTGAGGCGTGCACTTATATCAAATGGTTCGGTAAGATATTTACCAACCGTTACTAAAGATTTGGTGTGGGTGAGTGTTTTTCCGCAAAGACGTATCACCTTAGCAGGTATGCCAAGTTCAGACGTAGTCTCAAAAAGTTTACTACCCGCATATCGAAGGTAGCTTTATAAACAGCAAAGATACGGTAGGTGTCGATCTGCTTTTCATGAGTTTAATTTGACGTAATGTCAATACTTGGTCAGTTGTTTAATCTCCAGGTCTAACGCCACACTGGTAAGGTCTGATCAGGGCTGTCAATTGACTGGACCTTATATGCTATGGATAAAATACCTATTCCACGACAGATCCCACATATACTCGTGTTTTTTTTATATACAGGAGTGAGTAGGCTGAGACTCCAATCATTGGACAAGCATTCGTCTAACCATATTTTGCATGTGACCTGGTACATTTACCTTACCAGCCTTGAATAGCTTAGCCTGTAGATCATTAACACGTGCGACTTTATTGTTTTTGAGCCGGATAATCCACACCATCGACCTCTATTTGCGCAACTCCCCTACATTGGATTCTCTTGAGACAAGTAATGCAGAGAAATTTTATCTTCATATCCCCAAAATACTCTGGTCATTTGCGACTAAGTCTCCGTCCCTATCTTTACAGAAAAGCTGATCTGAGCGATAACCATTAATTCGACCTTTAATTTTTCGTTAGAAGTTTGGGCGTTTCCACCTTCAATAAAATTAAATTTTTTCACTCTCAGGCTTTCTCCATTGTCTTTTTGCCGCTTATATGGGCGATTTACCACTCTCCTCTTGTCCATATACCATTAGGGTCGCAGCACGCGTTCCAACTGGCTGAAGTATTGTCATACGTGCAGCGTTCTCATTCTCTCGTACCATTTTTCAGTTTTTGCAGTGTTGGAAATGTGTTTTCACTACGCTTCGAAACCATTGCTAGTATGGCATTTTGGTAATTGATTGCATTTATTTGAGTAGCTGCAGTTTTTGTGGTGTCGGAAAAGTGTTTCCACTGTGCACCGAAACCATCCCAAGGATTGCGTTGTGTAGCGTCGGAAAAGTGTTTCCACTGTGCTTCGAAACCATCCCTAGTATTGCATTTTGTAGTGTCGGAAAAGTGCTTCCACAGCGCTTCGAAACCATAGCTATGATTGCATTTTGGTTATTGATTGCATTTATTTGAGTAGCTGGTGATAACCTCTAGAATTTTGTCAGTGCCTTAGAACAATTTGACAAAAATTTGCATTTTCATTGACGATATTGATGTCAACGTGCTGTGGTTTGGTTGTGTGTTCACCATTGAGTGTTGCACAGTCGTCTTGCTCAGTTTGTGAGTGTCTCTTCGGTGACCTAACTCTTGTGTGTTTGATATCGTCACGACACTCGCTCGCCGTACAAAAAGTCGAGAGTTTTTGACACTTTTTGAAGGCCGATTGTGGCATTTTCTTGGCTTGCTAAACACTAGGGTGTATCGAGAAACCAGTTTTTCGTAATTGATATAACTCTCGATATATTCAGTTTACAAAATTAGTTCAACGTTTTAACATTTTTAAATTATGGTAGAGAGATCATTATTGTTTTATTAAAAGTCAATGAAGGCGCCTATATGATATGTAGTGGGCTTTATGATACCTCGGATAACACCCCAATTTCGTGTACTAATAAATATGCACTATTGCCACTAAACCCCATCAAAATCTTCTGCAAAATACGGGTAAAATGTTATTACATCTCTCGGTTCATCACACGTTTGCCTATACGAGAGGAGGTGGTTGCAAACCGAGTGCCTTTCTTCGTCTCACAATAGTGAATTTTAAGCTCTAAGCTCTTTGGTTTTTGAATTGCTATAGTCAACTTTGAATTTTGAATTGCCAGTGTTTGAATTGCTGGCTTCAAAATAGTAACAGCAAACAATTTAGAAACAGCACAAGGACAGGATTTGCCTCATCCAACTGCGCAGTTTGGTTTTTCCTTACACAGTTAATCGAAACAATGAACATTTTTCTATTTGAAAAATGGTTAGGTTTTTGTTGGAAATAATAGACAATTCAGTGTTCAATTCATACTTTTTCGATTTACACTTGACGCCATAATTTTTAGCTTTACCAGCAACGATTTTCACGAAGCTGAATGGCAGAGACAGCAAGCGACAGCAATGAAGTTCACGTTTGCTGATTTCAAACACATCCTCGTTTGTTGCAGTTTGCTTCAATACTGCATTCCACTATGGAAACTGCACAGTAAACAAGATAAGCAAAGTAAATACAATTGGACTGTGTGCTGCAGCAGCAATTGTGTGAAAAGTCATTGCTTCCCTTGACTGCGTAAGCAGAACCCAACTGCGCATAGAGATGAAGCAAATCATATCCTTTCTCGTTTCCGCAGTTGCTCTTTGCTGTTGTTGATTTATAAATTCTGTTGTAGCCAAGCAATTACAACGGCATTGAAAATATTCAAGCATGGTTCTTCTAGTCTGGCAAGAATATTGCCATACCACGCTCTAGAACTGCACACTACTGCTGAAGATGCATTAATATGTTTCACACAGAATTTGATAATCTAATTGTGCCATGACAAACCAACAAATCTTCTTCTTCAGCTTTAGCATACCCAAGGCTTAGTTCACCACAGGTAGTGATGCCAAGTCGTCTTAGCCTCACATGACGAACTCGGTGTAGTTTCTCGTTGATCATTTGAGGCATAATCTTCCTTACAAAGTTGTATGGGTCTAGCTCTCATCATGTCTTAATTTCAGGCTTATGATTGTTTCACTGAAACTGTGTCCAAACATGGCTACAAGTACATTTTCTGACTTAATCCAGAACTCATTCTTTTGTATGGCTACATGAACCACCTTCATCGGGTCTTGAGGTAAACAACCACGTTGGACATTGCCTAAAGACATCATCAGTGATTATGGAGTGACATGTCAGAGTCTCTGCAGACTTGCCGATCACCCCCTGACATTTTCATACATTTTGTAAAAAGTTGCAGTTTGTTAATAGTGGTGACCACCTTCTGATGTGCACACATGTCGTTCTTAAGTCAATATTTATTACTGGGTCAGTTGGCCTTGTCTCATTTCCTAAATAATTATTATATTTGTGACTTTTAGAAACATGATTAGATAGTTAAACAAAAATCTACTGGATATCTGCACAAGGCGTCTTGAATAACCATTCAAGACATTTGACTTTTTTCAAGCCATGTACTGTAGCAAAGTTGGGGGAACCAAGTAATTCGGGGTACTGCCGATAAAGAATTCCTGCGTGTGTACACAAAAATATTATACGATGTGACGCGCAATAGAAATAGTAGTATTGTCGTTTTGTGGTCTACAGTTTTATACATATGCACGAATGATTTTTACTGAACACTGAAGTATTTGGTTGCCGAAACTACGCTGCAGTACATGTCTTGAAAAAAAGCAAATGTCTTGAATAACCATCCAAGACTACTTCTGCAGATGTCTCATAAATAAAAGCGACTATGGCTTGCTAAGTTGCAAAGAAAACGGCTATTTAGCAAAAAGTAAAAATATACTTATGAGTATGCAAAGCTTGTTCATGCAAGCCAAGCGCGTTTTAAATACTTGTGTCTTTGGTATTTGTGTCTCTGGTACGCTATGGTACGCCGCTCCGAATTTCCGAATTTCGTTGTTGCTTTTTTCAGTTGCTTTGCTCAAAATCAGAAACCAAAGCAAGATCACAATTTAACCGGACGAGCCTTAATTATTATTTTTACTGATCACAACTATTTTCTACCGACCATTTGATATCCGATTTGATATCCTATATCCCGTGAACTATTGACGACTGAATGCGTAAAATTAAAACGCAATACATCAGTCAAAATGAGAAAACCTCAGTTCGTTTGAAATTTACATGCACATTCAGGAATATTTATGAATAACTGACTGAAAGAATGATGCAAAAATACAGTTACACAGTATATATTAATATTTTCTTATTACATCCCATGAAGAGGTAGTTACACACTTATAATTAATCCTGTGAATAATCTTTCTTTGTTCTTCTTTTATTCTCTTGCTCTCGAGAGAGCACAACCAGTGCCAGAAACACAGCTATATTTGTATCATAAACACAGATATATTTGAATCACAAACACATATATTATAACATTTTAATCAATGCGTCTTCAACTTGTAATATTGATTAGCAAACACAAAACACAAAAACAACAAAAAAACGGGTCTTTAGCGAGTAATATAAATTTTTTCCACAGCATGCTTACTTAATCAACCAAGAGCAATTGCTATCATTTTCCCGATTGATGACTGAAGACATGAAACTAAAACGCAACAGATGTAAGAAATATTCAGTTGATCTGAAATTTACACACGCATTCAGAAATTTTTATGAATTGTTGACTGAAGAATGGTGCAAAAATTCAGTTACACACATACAACTTTGAATGTGTGTAATCACTCCCTGTATCTCTTTTATTGTTTTGCTCTCCATAGAGAGTAAATAGTGCAACAAATACAGCTGTATTTGTATCCGAAACACAGCTATACTTGGGTCACAAAAACACAAATATTACAACATAGTAATCATTGTGTTTCCTACATGTAATATTGAATAGCAAAAACTATGTGTTTGAGCGTAAGTATACTATACTTGCGACAATCGCCAAACACACGCATAAGTTCACACAAGTTCGAAAAGTCACGGACTTATTGAGCCGCCCTCGTATATTATGTGGTAGTCGAGTTTGGTTGTATTCCTTTTCCAGGCATCATTTTCATGTATTTGGTGGCCTCCTGGCCTTCGATGAAGTAAGGGTTCCATTTAAGTGTAGGTCTAGCAATATTTGATGTTGAATGCTTAAATATATGGTCAATCTAAGTCCATGTTCTTCTATGTTTACCCAGTTCAGTTGTGGATTGCCAGAAGACCATATTGGAACTTGAGTTAGTATTTACCTGAGACAACGATTAATAAACTGTTGGACCTCCGTTATAGTCCTGTATGTCAAGCTCCAAGTAGTACAAACATATAACTGTACAGACTTGACACCGCAATTGAAAATTCACAGTTTCATCGTTTGTGATACCTTCTTATTATGACAGATTTTTTGCAGGTTTAGCAATACAACACGAGCCTTATATATCCGATCATGAATATATTTTGCATAGCCACCAGCCTTGGCAATTTTGCACCCCAAGTAATTTGATTGATTATACATCATCAATTAAGGATCCACGAACTGTTGGTGGAGTATTGCGTTCTATGCCTTCATAATATTTATTCTCATTCCCACATTTCCCTCAGATTCAGAGAGGCCTTCAAACTTGGCCTGTATGGTATTAAATTTGTGGACCATAAGACATACATATGTCATGTATGTAGTCCATTAAGTCCATTAAATCGAACTTTATATGTTGCATCCCTGTACAGATCCCAAATCAGGATCACTATCTTATCAAAATCTACGAATAGTAGAAGCAGGAGCGAGTGTAATTCAACTGATTACTCTATGATTATCAGGGAAGTGTTTATGTAGTCGGCACACGATCAACCAGGCCTGAAACCCGCCTGCTCCTTGCAAACAATTTGATCCCCCACTGGCGAGGTCCGCTTCAGCATAAGGATCGCCATTACTTTGCCTCTTGCATTGAGCAATGTTATATCCCTCCAATTCTTGCACTGCGTTAGATCACTCTTTTTCATTATAACACTGTGTGTAATTTCTTAAGTCATGGAAATATAACCATATACGGACACCACTACGTGATAAAAGACCTAAAAATGACCCGTGTCTCCCAGTTTTGCCGAAAGTCATGCACTTTTTTTATGGGCCCCCAAAGATTTGTAAGGCTCATATCTTGCAAACTGTTTGGAATTTTGATTTACTCTCTGAGTCAAAGTTGTAGCTCGGTGTCATATTTGCAAAAAAGTGATCATTTTGTAAGGCTCATATCGTGCAAACCGTTTCGAATTTTGATTTACTCTCTGAGTCAAAGTTGTAGCTCATGTCAGTTTTGCCCAAAGTCATTCGATTCTGCCCAAAGAATGCGATTTGCAAATCCAGGACCATCAACATTATAAACATATTACGAATATTTTTTTTATTATTTTTGTAATAGATAGCATAGTATCCCAAAGTTGAGGTAACGAAAAAACAAATAAATTAAAAAATTTTCGGGAAATTTTTCACTTTTGCGGCTACTAAACGGTGTTAAGAATCATTCCTAGGAAGTTCATATGTTCTAGAAAATTGTCTAGGTTGATCTTAGGGGTTTTTTAATAAGAGCGATACAAAAGTATTTTTAAATAAAACAAAACCGGTTTTAGATACCAATGAAATTCTTTATTCCTATGAAAGTACGTTTGATGCCATTATATATGGAACTCGATTTCTTTTGAATGGCCACCACGGGCACGCTTGCAGAAGTCCAGACGCTGAACCCAATTGTCGACGGTTTTCAAGCATAAATCGGCCGATACTGCTGCAATTTCACGTTCGATATTCGTACGAAGTTCATCAATCGTCGCTGGCTTGTTGGCATAGACCAAAGACTTGACGTAGCCCCACAGGAAATAATCTAACGACGTCAAATCGCACGACCGAGGAGGCCAATCGACTGGGCCATTTCGTGAGATAACACGTTCACCAAACTTGGTTTCCAATAAATTGATTGTGGCATTCGCTGTGTGGCTTTTGGCGCCGTCCTGTTGGAACCACATGTCCTCCAAGTCCATATTATCCAATTGGAGCCAAAAATATTCGGTTATCATTGAACGGTAGCGATTCGCATTCATAGTAATGTGCCGGTCTTGATCATCACGGAAGAAGTACGGCCCATAAACCGCAGCATACCGTAATTTTTTCGGGATGCAATGATGACTCATGGATTACGTGTGGATTGCTGTCTGACCAATAACGCATATTTTGCTTATTGACGAAGCCATTCAGCCAGGAATGAGCCACATCGCTGATTGTTGAGGCCTCTTAAAGTTGAGGCCACTGACTCCAAATTTCGGTAGTAAATTTTAATAATTTCGACTCTTTGTTGGCTCGTATATCTTTCTATGATGAAATGGCAAACCTTACTGAAGAGAAATGTCAAAAGAGCGGGAAAAATATGGCGTCGTTTTCTGTCCCCATGGATTTACTTTTGTAGCGTCTCTGTTGAAAAACCCTTAAATTTTTGTAGTTGATTATTTCCTTGAATTTTGAACGGTTTGCTACCTATGGACCTGAACAGGGGCAAAAGGGTTAAAAAATCGAAGTTTTTAAAGTTTTTTTTGCGATTTTGACCTTGAAGATGAAGTTTTTATAATTTTATATGTTCACCATTTTTGGCAAGGGCTACAACTTTCCCTCAGGGAGTAAATCAAAATTCCGAACGGTTTGTAAGATATGAGCCTGACAAAATGATCACTTTTTTGTGCATGACTTTGGGCAAAACTGGGAGACATGGGTCTTTCTTGTTTGGTCTTTTATCACGTAGTGGTGTCCGAATATGGTTATATTTTTCATGTCGCTCTGTGTAATTGTAACCACTTCCTCTTTCCATTCCGTATGGATTTGGTTTTTGATACAAACACTTCTGTTGATCGACGTAATGACATCTTGGGTTGCAGCGTGAGTATTCTGCTGCAGATGTATTCTGATTTTCACCATTAGGAAATCGTACATTACTTTTTGTATGGTGTTGTTATATCCGTGCCATCATTAGATTTTAAAGATACAGCATTTCGGGTATTTAATTGAAGAATTGAGTTGATTTATTAATGAGTACACTCTTCGAAGGATACCTGTATTTTCAGCCGCATGGATCAGTCCGAACGTGCCACTTTCTGATAGTCTGCACTTAATTGCATTTTTATTGTTGCTGTCTTGAATCGTGAACGGTATTTTTGTTGGCGGCCACGATTTCTAATTTCATTTTAGGATTTTATACTAATCCGAGGGTTATTTGTACATCCTTCTTCACAAGAACCGCCTTAACATGCCCATTCAACATTCGACCAACGCCTGTCCAGGTGTTCGGACTTGTTCCATATTATATAAGCTAAGTAGAGTAGATTATAGTTTAATCATATATCATTGATATGGATGAGTCCTGTAGATTGTATTTTACGATGTTCCTTCTAATACCACTAACAGAGAAGGAAGTACTGTCAAGACCATGGCTAGGTTTCCAGTCCAGCAGTCAACCCAAACCTATGTTGGGATTTTTAATTTGCATTGGATTTTAATTTGCATTACTTTATCTAATACAAATTCAAAAGAATTACCATTGTTCGCAATTAAATTAAAAAATTTCAATTCCCATTTGCTCAAGTAATGCAAGTGCAGGTTGTGGAATCGGATTCCCATTGTAATGATAGAGGGTTGAATTTTATGTTTCGGGATTAGAGAACAAAAACAAATATTAATCATCGAAAATCACTTTATTGTATTTCAAAATATTCCCCATGAAGATTTATACACTTTGGCATGCGTTTGAACCAATTGTCGAAACACTTTTGCCACTCTGATTGAGGTATCTCCAAAACATGCATTCTGTATGCAGCAACCGCTTCTTCAGGTGTCGAAAAACCTTGACCTCTCAGTTTGTTTTTTACGTACCGGAATAAACAGAAGTCATTCGGTGCCAAGTCAGGAATGTATGGCGGATGACCCATCAAATCGATGTTTTGGGTGCTCAAAAATGCAGTTGTTTCAGCCGATGTGTGAGAGCTCACATTGTCGTGGTGAAGAGTGATCCGTCGTCGGCGGTTGGTTTTCCTGATTTCTTGGAAGACAACTGGCAAACAAATGGTTGTGTACCACTCAGAATTCACTATTCTGCATTATTCTAGTGGTACGGTTGCGACATGTCCGGTTTTTCCGAAAAAACAGGCGACCATTTGCTTGGAAGTGCTTCGGGCGCGAACAACTTTTGTTGGATTTCGCTCATCTTGAAACATCCATACAGTTGACTGCTGTTACCTTCGGGCTCATACGCGTAAATCCAGGATTCATCACCTGTCACGATGTCATAGACGTGTTTCGATGCACGGCAATCGTATTTTTGGAGCATTTCTTTCGACCAATCGACACGAGCCTTTTTTTGAGCGATTGACAAATTGTGTGGGATTCAACGCGAACAAATCTCTTTGACAGTCAAATGTTTAGGCAATATTGAATGTATGCTGGTCCCACTAATGCCTAAGGTTGACTCAATCTCACGATAGGTCACATGACGATCTTCGGTTTTCGGAACAACAGCTGATTTTGGACGACCTTCACGAAATTCGTCTTGGAGTGAACTACGACCACGACTGAATTCACCATACCGTCGATAAACACTGGTCCTTGATGGAGCTTTCATCCATGCACTGCTGCTAAGTTAATCTACGTCGAAAGTTGTGATAAATTATCGCACGAAAATGTTCACGATTTAACTCCATTTTTGGGCCGAGATGAATCTTTTATGTTACTGTAAACAACACAAATAGCGCTCGTATATCAAAACGTTCTGAGTACGCATAACCTCAAAAATTTCCAACTTTACGATAGACCTGTCAGTTGCCAGGTAGCAACACTAGGGTTGCCAAATCCCGAAACATAAAATTCAACCCCCGTATATGGAAATGCTTCTGATATTTTGAATTTGTTTGACTGCTGGCAATTCTGTTTTTAAAGTATTTGATATGTAGAGGATTGTGGCTTCGATTGGTATTGCCTCGTGGTGCTTTTAAATTCATAAACCTCATAAATTTTTAAAAACCAAAACTGCCAAATATGAACGATATGCTTTAAGTTTTTTGTAACTTTCACTCGTAGGGGTGATTCAAATTATACTACGAATTGTAATTGTTATGAAATTAATTTACTCCATGTAAATATGATCTAAACACATCTCGGTGACATCATGTATATTAGGGTGATAACTTTTTTTAGACAACATTCTCCCCAGGGCTTTTGCCTTTAATATATTTTTTTTAAATTTTTTTTAATAACAATTTTTTAAAATATGGTTTATACATATGTAAGTATGTAAACAAATAATAACAATAAATGATTAAAAGTAGGTATTGTAAGATATAAACTTTAGGTTCAAAGTACGCGATGTTTTAAAACGCGGATATATATCTTGTACTATTTTTATTCCACGTTTGATTCAAAACTTTAACGCGTTTGGTGCGTACCCTTTTTTAACGATAGCGAAAAAGCAAAAACGCAGTTCTTAATATTTGTCCATGCCCTACACGACTTTGTCTGGGGAGATTTGATATTTGCAAAAAATGCAAAAAGTTATTACCCTAATGTATATATTTGCAAGTATTGTTTTAATGAATTGAATATCTGCAGCTGTTTTGTTTCTATGTTGTTTGTCACGTTTTTATTTTCAGTAGATTTCAACAAACAAATCTACATTTGGGTCACAAACACATATATTATAACCTATTAATCTTTGTGTTTCAAACATGAAGTATCGTATAGCAGCCACAATGTGTTTGGACACAAGTATACTATATTTGCGACAACCTGCAAACAAGATATATATATGCACCAACAACAAAAACGACCGATTTTCAGCGTGTATATATAGTATATGGGTCATTTGATTGAAGGTTCGACCATCGGGTAGTGCTCATGAATTACTATATATTTTCATGGGGGATTCGTTCGGCTGACAGGAATGTGGTGCAAGGACAGAAGTCCATGTGCCTGCTACCACTGTTATTCTTCAGAATTCTAGCCTGTGTGTTCTTGTAGCTTACTATAAGGCGTTGTATTCTCCCAATTTTACCACCAACTGATATTGAGAAGGGAGGAAAACCAATTATTTGGGCGAAGAAAATGGCAGTGGGAGCAGAGAGAGAGTGAAAGAACCGAAATGTGCAGGATGAATGGTGAATCGCGAAAGTTTTTCCAGAGGGTAAGAAGATCGACCAACGGGCCTAATAATGGGCTGCCCTCCTGCAAGGACGAGAATGGAAATCTGGTGACTGAATCTGGTGTGCTCAACATGTGGAGAGACCACTTTTCAGCACTACTCCACTCAGATTTTTCCACTGAAGATCAGGAGGTAATGATAGTGGAAGATAATATAGACTGTACCCCCCCAACCAAGACGAGATTAGAACGGCGATCTCCCGCCTGAAGAATGATAAAGCCGCGGGTGCGGATGGCCTACCCGCTGAACTTTTTAAGGCAGGTGGCGAAGGACTGATAACCCACATGCATCAAATGATATGCGGTATATGGCTGGGGGAATCTATGCCCGACGACTGGAGTCTCAGTGTATTATGTCCTGTATTCTCAGTGTATTATGTCCTGTATTCAGTCTTTTATCCATCGCGTATAAGGTCTTGTCGAGCGTATTATGTGAAAGACTAAAGCCAATTATTGAAAACCTGATAGGACCTTATCAGTGTGGTTTTAGACCAGGCAAGTCCACAACTGACCAAATATTCACGCTACGCCAAATCCTGGAAAAGGCCCACGAAAAGCAAATCGATACATACCACCTTTTTGTCGATTACAAAGCTGCTTTCGATAGCCCCATACGGGAAAAACTGTACGAAGCTATGTCTGAACTTGGTATTCCGGCAAAACTGATCCGCCTCTGTAGAATGACGCTGACCACCACCAAATCAGCAGTGAAAGTGGGGAAAGACCTCACTGAACCATTCTGTACCAAGCGAGGACTTAGACAAGGCGACACACTTTCGTGCAATCTCTTCAACATCTTAATGGAGATAATAATGAGAAAGGCTGCAGTAAATACGAACAAGACCATTAACACGAAAAGCCATATGTTGCTGGCGTATGCTGACGACACAGACATCATTGGGCGAAATTTGCGAGAGGTTACTGCAGTATTTTCAAGAATCGAAATGGAATCAGCATAGGTGGGTCTTGCTGTTAATGAGGGCAAGACAAAATTGATGGTGTCAACGACTAGAGAAACCTCTCGACTTGGTCCGCACCTGAACGTTGACAACTGATTTAATTTTGAAGTGGTAGATGAATTTGTCTACCTTCGATCCGCCGTGAACAAGGACAACAACGTCAGCCTGGAGATAGATAGGAGAATTGTGCTTGCAAATAGATGTTATTTTGGGCTCAGCAAGCAGTTTAGGAACAAAGCCCTCTCTCGACGGACAAAGGTCCAGCTATATCAGACTCTCATTTTACTTGTCTTGACATATGGCTCCGAAACTTGGGTCATATCGCAAGCGGATGAAAAACACCTGGGAGTTTTCGAGAGAAAAATTCTCCGTAAAATATATGGGCCTGTTAGAGAAAACGGCGAGTACCGACGTCGCTGGCACGCAGAGCTATATAGTCTCTATTCTGACGTGGACATAGCTAGACGAATCAAAGTGTGCCAATTGCGTTGGCTAGGCCGTGTTATCAGAATGGATGAAGATGAGCCAGCGCGAAAGATTTTTGATAACGTACCCGATGGAAGCAGGAAAAGAGGACGACCAAGACTCCGCTGGAAAGACCAGGCAGAAGAATGCCTCCGTATCCTTGGTGTTACCAACTGGCGAGAAAAGGCGAAGGATAGAGCCAGTTGGAAGAATATGTTGAAATTTATTTAATTTGTTTGTTTAATTAATATGTGAAAAAAAAACGGATCCAGGAACATACTGCATTGAGCGAGCGAAGACCAGATGGGATAGGACTGAAACGTGCCGCATATCCAGAAACACTTGGCCAGAATATAACATTCAACGGACTAACTCCCTGATCAGCCATAATCGGTGAGACATATCTAGGCTAACTGGCGTGCTGACCCGGGCACTGGCCAATTGGTATTCACGCAAGACTGTGGAAACTGCCATATAATGCCTGCGATGACGCAGAAGAGGAGGAGACGGTGGGACATCTCCTCTGCAGTTGTCCGGCTCCGATGAATAGACGCCTGAAGACTATGGGCCGTCCCTTACTGAATAACCTCACTGAGATACACGATATAGATCTAGGGGATCTAATGAGGTATCTCCGATTAACAGGCTGTATATAGACACGGTACTTTAGACCTTCCGGATTGATGTGGTATGCAAAACGGTGTCTCAAGACACTAACTGATGCTAAATAGTATCTTTAGCAACCACGAAAACCAACCAACCAACATACTGCATGGACCATGTACATGTTTGCCAGCATTGCAGGCATCCATTTTTTCATGAATTGAAGATCTGTTTTTTGTTTGTTTCTTTGTTGTCTATCGCTTTATTGTTTTCGGCTGCTTTCAACAAACAAAGCTACAGTTGGGTCACAAAAAGGTATAATATAATCTATTGTGTCTCCAACATGTAATATTGAATAGCAAACACAATGTGTTTTGACAGAAGTATATTATATTTGCAACAAGCAACAAATACGATATATTTGCATCCAAGCAACATTAAACTACGGATTTTTCAGCGTGCAACAACCTCTAAGGATACAAGTTTTATTTCAGCAACTATGTTTGGTGTTGATGTTGCTTTATTTCCTAATACGCATCGGTGTTAACATGATATTCAGGTTGCTCAACGAACCTCCTTCTCGCTTTATCTTTATCAGACGTGGAACAGAAGGGATTACCAGCGAACACTTGACCGTATGCCGGAAGTTGTGTGCTGCTTTTGTATATCTCAAAGTAATTGCTACAAAGAACAGGGGACACAATGAGAAGACCCAATCCCGAACTATAATTATAGGAAAATATAGTTCCAACTATATTACTTTTACGCGTAAAACAACTAATTACACAAACATGGCAATATTTTCCGGCAAACATATGTATAATAATTATAATGTAATAGGAAACATATTCGCAACACATACATACATATTGTTACGAATATGTAAAAGCTTTTGCTTGCTCTTAATGACTCTACTAACATTATGTAAATAACAGGACGGCTAGTGCTGCGCCTGAAAGTATGCATTGTAACAACGTACCAGCTCGCTAAACCAGTACCATGAATTCGCCTCAGTTAAGATAATGCTCCCCCATTCGAGATCATTCTACAAAGATAAGCAACAACAACAACGACTAGAAGGTTCTTGACTTCGCTAGATATAACTTCATTTGAGTATGGTGAGTTGGTATAAATAGCGGAGGTCTTTGAAATGGAGAGTTCAGTTTGTGATTAAACCCCGTAAAGTAAGCAACGCGATTTGATAGTAAAATATAAGACTTGTTAAAGTGTTATAAATAAAGTAAACTGCTGTACTATATAAGTAAAATAAAAGGAAGTTAAACCGTTGTAATTATCGTAATTTAAAGCGAACCTTGTTTTATTATTGAGAATAAAACAACGCAAAAAGGACGAATAAGGAAATTCGTAACAATATGAATATGGTAGTTTGTAAATATATTATAATTGTGTGTAAACATAAATGTGGAGAAGGGAGCTGATGATATGCCTCGGTCGAAAATGAAATAGCTATATTCCCAACCATCCACCATTATAATCAATTTCATATTTTTTCTTTAATAATATATTAAATTGTACTTTTTCATAGAAAAATTACTTTATAATAGTAATTGATCTTGAACCGCAAAGTATTAAAGAACACACTCGTACATCATAAATGTTGAATAATACATATTAAATAAAAAATAAATGGTTTCCCATTACATCCCATGAAGGGACTGGGGAGAACTTCTCACAATCACTGAGCTGTGCGCTTTCCAGTCTTCACTCACTGATTGGAACCTACAGTTTTACACCGATTCCGAACGGTAATTTGAGAAGCTTTTTCATGGCTAGATACTCGATAGTGTCGCCGTCACTATGCGAGGTGACCGCCGCCGAAAGAAAATTTGAAGGTGGTCAGAGCCGGGTTCGAACCCAGGATCTCATGTACAAGGGCCGCGCACACTAACCATTGCACCACCGACGGCCACGAATATGAAATAATACATATTAAAGAATGTTTTTTCAGCGAATTCTAATATCAATGAAATACCAAAATTCTTAAAAAGTTGACTTAAACCAATCTAAGTACTATTTTGATTTAGTATAATTTAGTTCCTATGAAGCTGGAAAAGATGTCGAAATATTGGAGTCGGTTTTGAATAATCCACTTGTAATGGAGCAGTGCTGCCAATCATATGAATGTTGAAACTATTGTTTCGAATAAATTTTTTACTTAATTTGTAAATACTAAAGTTTAGTAGGAAATTATAGGCAGCATTTTTGGTGGCATGACAGCTTGTTTGGTTCTTACATGATGCATTTCTTTATGAGATTTGGATGTCCTTTTCTACAATGGATTTCGAAAGGAATCTAAACTGTCGCTTTATTATTTATATATCATATACATATATTATAAGTATATTATGCATCATGATGGGAAACTGATAAATGTTTTCAATTCAATTCTATAGATAAAACAGTTGGTCATGTTTAACAGCCTCCCTAAAGAAGACACAAATTGATGAACAGATGTAAGGATATGTAAAGATGGACAATCGTCCTACATACAACTACACATGTACTTATGGATATGTATAAATGTAGTAACTAAGACCGAACTTGTAGTTTAACCACGTAGTATTTGCAACTAAAGTGACAACAATCGACGCACAACTCTTGTGTTTACCCCTAGATACAGGCAGATAGCTATAGAGACATTATCAGAGAAGACGAATATATCTTTGAATTTCGGATTCAGTTCGTGTGTTTGGCCTCATGTTGACTTTAGTGACAGTTCTACATGAGTTTCACCGACACCTAAGAAGGACAAATCCAAAAACTTTTGCCACTGAATTTATTCTATGAAACTGGTGCGAATGTCCTTCCTAGACACACGATGCACAACCATATACATATATATACAGTGTGTGTGTGAATTTGTGTATAGTGAAAAATTTCATCTTCACCTTTTTTCGCCCAAAAAAAGATTTTCTCCTTAATTCCCCAAAGTCTGTGTTGTTGGTTGCACGGTTCGTGATGTTGGTTGTAGTGGAAGTGGTAGCGGTAGCAGTGACAGTGTATTCGATATTAGATTTTTTAAGGTGGATGATGATGGGTTGAGCATAGAAATTTGGTTGGTTTAGTGGGTGTAGGAGTGGGAGTGCAATGAGTTGGTTGTTTTCTCTTGTACATTTCCATTGTTTGCATTAGAGATTAGAGTTCGTCGTCGGTGTAGGCATTGGTGGTGATGGTGATGGCGCTGTTTTGTGTTCGATGTTTGCTAGTCATACAACCGTTGACGCTTGAGTTTACTTTGGTTGATCAAGAGTTACGTGTTCTACACTAAAGTTTTCCTGGAACGCCAAATACATACATATAGCTGGTATTTGTTTTGTTGTTTTATGCTGACGCCGTTTTTGGCATTCAATATTTAGCTTTTGATTGTAAGGGTTCGTTAACTTATGGACTATTTTGTGTTAATATTGGGAGCGATATAAAAGTCTATACTCGTCTAAGATATTTGATCTTAAAATTTTTTAGTTTTGATTTAAATTTTTAAATGAAATTTGGTTCAAAACGACTTTACAATATACACTCCGCGAAATAAATATAAAGGCAACACCTTTTTTTGGGTTTTCCACATGCAGTGAGGAATTTTCAAATTTTTATTTTATATTGTATTAGTCCCTTCAAAATTAAATACTTTTCAGCAAAAGTACTATGGGTATGAGTTCTTCAAGGTGAAACAAACTAAAACAAACTAATTACTAGTGCGAAATATTTATAAAGGCAAAAGGAGTTTTTAAACATTCTAAAAAGTTCCGTAAGACATTTGATCTCGAAAGTTCCGTAAGAACTTCTACTAAGCATGTTGGCATTGAGTTTATCAACGAATGAATATGCGCAAGATCAGTTACCTTGAATTTTCTGGTATTGCTATTCTTTGATCCTTAACATTCTTCAACTGGAGTCCTGGGTGGTAAACTTGGGTTGGTAAAATATATCAGAGGTTCCCTGTCGGATAGAGATCAGAACTAAGTGCAGGCCAGTCGAGAGTTGGTATTATTTCTGGACTCCAGAAACTTTGGAGTTTTCTTAGACCGATGTACTGTTGCGTTGTCTTGCTGGATATAAACTCTGGAACACAAATTTCGTCTACAGAATTAACAAAGACGACATCCAATATCGATTTTTGTGGAAACGAAATATATTGGAGTGGTTCCTCTATAAGTCATACCTGCCCAAAACACATGGGAGTCACCGCCAAAATTTCGCCGCTGACGAATAATTTTGGAAAAATCTCTGGAAAGCCAATATTTGTCCGAGCTATCAGGGCCATCCAAATTTAATTTTTTCCATCGGAAAATATCACCGCTCATCCAAAAATGTGTACATTTCAGCGAATTTAAATCTGCCTAATTCGTGCCTTGGCATGGGACCAAGTTTTGCATACTTTTTCCAATATGACAGTTGCAAGTCGCGTTCCATTATTTGTTGAACACAACGCAACCTTGCTTCCAAGCTCAAATCAGCAATAATTTCCTTATCGCCGAAGTTTTCTTTAACAGTAACCCTTTTGATCTCTCTTTTGGCGCTGCTACTGATCAGTGGAGTCCTTCCTGGTCGTTTTGTGTTTCCAAATTGGGCACCCTATTTTTTAAAATTGTCAATGACACAGCTAGATCTTTTCCATCCCCTCGAAATTTCCCGATTGAACAACCCTTCATCGTGATAATCTTAAATTTTTTCCTTTTTCTTCATTACTTAGATACTTTCCCCCAGGTATTCGTTATAAATTATTTTTTTTTAATTTGACCTACGTTAATTTTAAAACAATAAAATAACAACCAATTAAAATTCACTTCTGTTTAAGTCCTATTTACTACTGTTCGAATTCAGTTTCATTTTCATGTTGCCTTTATATACATTTCGCACCAGAAACAGTAAAAACCAACGTCACTTTTCATTTAACTTGTCAAAGAGATCGATTGGTTACATTCTCTGACATAATATACTGAATGACACATTTATGAATTAAAATTCTACACCCAAAACCCAGTGCATTGAGTGTACCGAGAAAAAATATATTGCCTTTATAATTATTTCGCTGAGTGTATGAACTAAATAGGTTTCTTTATATTGTTTATATTTACAGGTTTTTGGAACGAAGTTCCTTATCGCTCGTTGCGGGATGGGGACTAAATGAAAAAAAATAAACAACGTTTGTTTTAACACTATTATGCTACATCCCACTATTATCAACTCTATTGTTTACTTTTGCTTTGGTTTGTGTCTAGACCCACATACCATAATGTGCTCAAAAACGGATGCGAATCCATTTCGAACTCTTTAAGAGGCCGTAAAATCATAAAAAAGCGAATCAGTGAAATTGCGATTTAGCGGATCCGTCTCAAACTCGTTACGAGTTACAGCAGACAGTTGTCTGAGGCCTTCGGCCACGGACTGTCCCTGCAGGCTGTGTCAGAGACACGGCCATTAAGTTTAACGTAGAATACGCCATCCGATAAGACAGAAAACATATATAACAATAAATTCATTTGCTTATATTATTTATCATTTATTGTTATATATGTTTTCTGTCTTATCGGATGGCGTATTCTACGTTAAACTTAATGGCCGTGTCTCTGACACAGCCTGCAGGGACAGTCCGTGGCCGAAGGTATCGGACAACTGTCTGCTGTAATTTTTATATTTACCAACGGCATTTGATTCAAGTCCGTTTAAAAAAAAAATATTATGTTCAATTTTTTTAAACTTAATTTAATTTATGCATTTTAATTAATATTTTTATTGAAATCAGTTCTGCGAATGTTGAGAGGGCCGCCCTAATATTAAAAAAGGTTTACCTTATCGAGTCTTCGCATTAGCATTCGAGCGTTGTGTGAAAGCTTTACGCTTTACAATTCAAAATCAATGTTACAACAGCTTTATTGAAGCTTTCGCAAAAAAGCTTTATTACGTTAGCTTACTGTTTGTTTCACTTTTTACTAGATACATGTTGCCAAACAACATTAGCTTGCTGTTCGTTTCACTTTTTACTAGATACATGTTCCTATGCAATGTTGAGCAACCAAAAACACTCAACCAAACACCACCCATATGTTTGAGTGTATGTGTTTAAACAATTTTCATTTGAGAAATTAAAATACTAGAAATATATCAACCAATATGAAATGTATATCAAACGAAAGATAACATCTTCATTTACCTACAAAAAAAATTTTAAAAAAATTCATCTAGCCGTTTCCTCAAATTCAATGAAATAAAGATTACAACAATGAAAACCTGACATGACACCTCATACCGTAAGGTAAGACGTATTCTACGTCAAAACGAAAAAGCGAATCAGTGAAATTGCGATTTAGAGTCCGTAAAATCAAAAAAAGCAAATGACTGACATTGGGATTTGGCGGATCCATCTCGAACGAACTTAAAACCTTAAAGTAGAATCAGTGGAATTGTTATTTGGCGGACGCATTACGAGCCCGTAAAAACTGAATAAAGCGAAATGGAAGTTTAGGAAAGCAAATTTTAAATTGCAACATTACGTGAGGAAACTAAACTCGTAGTTCGATTAAGACGTACCTGACCTACAGACACCACCCCCTCTATTTAATATCTCAGATTTATGTCTGAGTTGCTAAAACACATAAACTTTACAGTACAATACTAAGGGTGGTATTCTAAAAGTCGAGAATCAGTCACTTCGAGTTAATTTTGTCGTTTTGGTAGTTTATAAATCGTTACAGCTGCTCGGTGACTACCTGCGTTGTGTTACGTTATTTAATGAGTAGTTTATAAAACGCAGCGCAACGTTTTTGATCCCTTAAGCCTGTCAAATTGAACACGCCAGGCAATCGACGGACAGAGTTCAAACTTTTTTTAAAAAATAGTTCAAATTATATTGTTTACTCACTGAAATTCTTATTTACAACAATAAAATTAAAAATAAAAGTTAAAATAAATTATACGTTTCAAAGCTATTATAATTATTATATTTAAAAAATTATAGACATCATGTTGACATTAATAAACAAAAGAACCAATACATTTCAAATACCGCCGAACGGCACGAGCGATGACAACAAATTTAATATAGATTGGAAAATTTATTCGACATTACAACCCAAAATAACATAGGTGTTTTTCACATTTTATGTAAATATTGTTGGCATTTGCAGTACTATAAACAATAGTTATCTTAAAATCTGTAGATCTATTGAAATAGAGCTACATTTTTAAATCTTTTTCATTCTGCGCATTTCACTCAATCTATAATTGTTTATTCTAATCTATAAATGTTAATTTTAGTTGGGGAACTCTATAAACCACAAATGTCAGTGAAAGCTTTCGTAAGCGAACGCTAGCTCGAAGTGATGTATAAACTAATATTTGTTGACTTTGGCGTTCGCGTTGGCTTTTGCGTTTACGTTCACTTTCGGGACTTTTAGAATACTACCCCAAAACGAGTTAGCTTTAGGTGATGGCAAATCTTTTTATTTGTAAAAATTAATATATAATGTAAGTGGAAAACTTCAATGGATTTATAGTTCATTATATATTTTAATTTTAAATATCTTACATACATTATTAGTCACATGCTGCTGCAAGTCACCGTCAAACCGAATACTGGTATTTGTTAGAATATTTAAACATTTTTCATTACTGAAAAAGTTACATGTTATTATAGGGTGGCAACATAACAACATAGTCTGTCGAATTTTTTCAAATTGTGTCAATTATGTACACTTTAACATTATATAAGTGTATGGGTGATTGTTCGGAAATTGTTATTTTTCAGATAGCAATTTTTCCAAACCTCGATATGTCTGCAGTACCGTACCATTTTTTACGTTTCTGAATGTTATCATGGTCCAAAAGTATTATCTGAAGATCACTATACTACAACACCAAAGCAATCGAAGTTATGGAGCATTGATGGTATTCCGATGCCACGGTAGTGACTGTCTGAACGAAACTTAATTGTAATGACCGCTAATATATATCAATTGAATAAAACGCACGATTTTAATGTTTTAACTAATTTATTTAGTTAACTTCGCCAATAGACTAGTACCTTTCACGACCTACACACGACTGACGATTGCCACAAGATATGTCAAATACTTCACTCTCGTTTTGCAAGGTCTTCGTAAAAGCCTACTGTGTTGCCACGTCTTCGCAAAAGCCTACTGTGTTGTCAGGTCTTTGCAACAGCCTACTCCACATTAATCATTCAGTGTCAAGAAACCATTATTTATCAATTTTAGTCAGTATTGGAAACTATATGACACGGTTGTGACAGCCACGGTTGTGACTTTCAGTGTTTAACTTAACCGTGCTCCAGACCGGTTTGGAATTCGACAAGTTCCAAAGACAATGAAGTTCAGGCAATGAAATATTACTTTCATAACCGGGAATCAAACCTAAATATCGTACGGCATATGTGAATCATAAGAGAACGGTTGTGACGTATTATTTTGTGGCTTAGCTTTTCAATTTTTCGAATTGAATTCCCCTTCGTATACATATGCGTGTGTTGACTTCTGCCGGTGTAAATACTGCCACTACCCCCTCCACTCCAAAATGCCAGCAAGTGGGTCATATTGAAACCCCGGAGATGGCGCCACCACAGTCGAATTCAAATTGTACAAAATTCTGACAAAACTGTTGGACAGACTTCGTGGACCGTTCAATAACCATGGCGTGCATATTCCTCCAATTTTTTTGCGTAGAGTTGTAAATCTAAATGTCCCTTAGAACATATATGCAGGTAACTTCTTTCAAGCCACGCCCTTGACGGATATTACTGCTGAAGTCCTGAATTCGACACGGAGGAAAGGCCATGGTTGTGATATTTTGAACAGTTTTAACCGACTTACGTGGTTCAGAATGGAATGTGTTTCATGGAAATAATAGAGTACCATCGTAGCTTCGGGAACATGTCGCAATTTAATCACCATTCGACCATTTTAGGGTGGGAAAATTCAAAGGACGAGAAAATGAAAATTTCCGAACAATCACCCATATATAACTGTTATTTGGATGTTTCAATAAAAAATAAAAATTTTTGGTCTGAAGGAATAAATACGAGCCATTCTTGAATTCACCAACTTTGAGCTCGTGTACGTAATGGTTTGAATTCATATTAATACTATTTAAACTTGCTTCCACGACCATTCTCTTATGAATTTGATTAGAAAAAAATTCTTTTTCTCAATTCCAATTTCTTTCAATTTCAAACGGATTCCAATAACAAGTTCGTTACGTATTCGAGACGGATCCGAAAAAGTACAAAAAACAATTCTCCTTTTTTAGGGGACTGGGAATTCATTTCGAATTCGCCAAAATTGATAAAGGCGAATCCGTCTCGAATTCATTTTGCTTACAAAAAACGAATCCGAAACGGATTCGAATATGGAAGTCGTTTCGAGTTCGAATCAGATCAGAAAAGGTACACAAAACGATTCGCGGTTTCGAGAGGAATTTCATATGAAAATGAATTCGTTATGAGTTCGTAACGGATGTCCGTTTCGGACCAAATGTCCGCAGAAACGGATCCGTCTCGAATTCGTAACGGATTCATATGGCACATTGGGATGTTGGGATATTTCTTGTTTTATGGGATAATTTAACCAATATTTAGTATATATTGTAGTTTTGAACCCAATAACAAGTAAATTTAGAAAAGCCAAAGTGAAAGAAGTTAAAAAAAAAGAAAATTTTCTTATATAAGTGACTTTTCTTAAAAAAGTAAATTTTCTCAAAACAAAAAAATTCCTATTCATATTCTTAAACAAAGTACCTTTTCCTAAGTAAAGTAAATTTTCTTACAACAAATAGCCTTTTCTTAAAAAACTAAATTTTCTTTAAAGAGTACGAGTACCATTCTTGTGAAACAAAATAGCTTTTCCTGAGATAAGTACGTATTCTAAACAATGTACCAATTCTTTTTTTTTTTTTTTTTTTTGTATTTATTAACTATCATCACACAGGTAAAAATATATTATTACAAAAGTTTGAGATTTTACATAAATAGTAGTATTGCAACAAATTAAAACTAAGATATACAAAATGGGGCAACGAAGAATCGCCCAAAGAAAAATCGCCCAAAAAAATTTATGAAAAATTGCCCAAAAAAATCCCATACAAAAGTGGGCGAAATTTCATATGAAATATCGCCCAGAAAGAGTGGGTCTTATTTCATAAATTGTGGGCAATATTTCATTTTCATCCTTTGGGCGATTTGTCGTACGAAAAATCGCCCAAAATACGTTTGTGAAAAATTGCCCGTTTGGATGTTTTTTCATAAAATTAAATATGAAAAAAGACCCATTGTGGCCCATATTTCATAATTATAAATACGAAAAATGGCCCAAAAATAATCCGGCACAATTCCGAAATTTGTGGGCGATTTTTCGTTTTCTTATTGTATGTAAAACTGATATTGCTATTGAAGCGAGACTACTCGAAAACGTTACTTACCTAAACGCTCTTAGCAACCACCTACAGTTTGTGTTGTTTACGTTTAGCTGATTCTGTTACTGTGATCATTTCATTACAAAGCAAGATCATTCTGTACAGTAAGACGACACTGAAAGCATCATATTAAGTGCACGTAGTATTTACAATGGAAAATATGGAATATGAATTTTTTTGCCACACAAAAAATTTTTCGCCAGCGGCGCTTGCACCAATACATTATGAAGCAATTATTTCTCCAAAATTGCCCTATTTTCGGACCGCACCGCTTACTTAAACACAAAATAAAATTCTTTTCGAATAGAATAGCATGATTTCTTAACCCTGCTGTTAGATTAGGACCATTTGGTCCAAATTTTTTCTGTTTTCCCTTGTAACTTTGGAACGGTGATATATACTGACTAAATTTTTCTGCTAATGGGGTCTTTTAATAAAACAATGTTATGTGCGAAAATTAAATTTTCTAACTTTATTCAGGACTGAGAAAAATACAAAATGACGAATCTTAGGTTAGAGGACCATTTGGTCAATAGTACATTTTTTCATTACCAAGCGAATGTAAATTCATGTCAAATATTTAGAAGATGTTTTTGATATGTCAAATACTTGCTTTAGAAATTATTGAACCAAAATAGTTACAAAGGATAAGATAAAATTATTATTTTGGATGAAAATTCCAGTATGGACCAAATGGTCCCTCAATCTAAGATTCGTAAGTTTTTTCATTACCAAGCGAATGTAAATTCATGTCAAATATTTAGAAGATGTTTTTGATATGTTAGCGGATGTTTTTGATATGTCAAATACTTGCTTTAGAAATTTTTGAACCAAAATAGTTACAAAGAATAAGATAAAATTATTATTTTGGATGAAAATTGCAGTATGGACCAAATGGTCCCTCAATCTAAGATTCGTAAGTTTTTTCTAATCTAACAGCAGGGTTAAAAGAGACTTCACTGTAGCGGCGCTTGCTAAAACAAAACATGAAAAATTATTTCGAAAAAATCGCGCGATTTTGGAGAAATAATTTTTCGCCTGCGGCGCTTGCACCAATAAATTATGAAGCAATTATTTCTCCAAAATTGCTTGATTTTTTGACTGCAGCGCTTAATTAAACACAATACAAAATTCTTTTCAAAAAGAATAGCATGATTTCTTAAAAGAGACTTCACTGTAGCGGCGCTCGCTAAAACAAAACATGAAAAATTATTTCGGAAAAATCGCGCGATTTTGGAGAAATAATTTTTCGCCGGCGGCGCTTGCACCAATACATTATGAAGCAAATATTTTCATTACAAAGCAAGATCATTCTGTACAGTAAGACGACACTGAAAGCATCATATTAAGTGCACGTAGTATTTACAATGGAAAATATGGAATATGAATTTTTTTGCCAATACATTATGAAGCAATTATTTCTCCAAAATTGCCCTATTTTCGGACCGCACCGCTTACTTAAACACAAAATAAAATTCTTTTCGAATAGAATAGCATGATTTCTTAAAAGAGACTTCACTGTAGCGGCGCTCGCTAAAACAAAACATGAAAAATTATTTCGAAAAAATCGCGCGATTTTGGAGAAATAATTTTTCGCCGGCGGCGCTTGCACCAATACATTATGAAGCAATTATTTCTCCAAAATTGCCCTATTTTCGGACCGCACCGCTTACTTAAACACAAAATAAAATTCTTTTCGAATAGAATAGCATGATTTCTTAAAAGTGACTTTACTATAGCGGCGCTTCCTAAAACAAAACATGAAAAATTATTTCGAAAAAATCGCGCGATTTTGGAGAAATAATTTTTCATGTTTTGTTTTTTAAAGAAAAATTGCCCAATATTTTTGGGCGATTTTTCATTTTTCTTTTGGGTCATTTTGCATATATTTTTGGGGTAAATTTCATATGTAATTTTGGGCAATTTTTCATATTTTGACCCAATTTTAAAAATTGGGCGATTTTTCATAAAATTATTGGGTCATTTTTCTTTTGGGCGATATTTCATGCCGCCATACAAAATAGCTTCATTTTTAGATGTAATACAGTTTAAAGGCAAAAAGATAGAAAAAACCTTACAATATATTAAGAAATTTTACAAAAACTCTTTATAAAGTCGTTAGCCAGTAGAAAGGACCGTATTTTAGTATTGGGTGACTTTAACTTCCCGTCTGTGACATGGGTGTCTTTACCCGATACTAATTCTCTGACTCCATTGACACCATATGATTGGTCATCTGATTTTGTTACGCATATTTCCGAACTTGGGTTGATTCAATTGAACGACATTCCCAATTCTATGAATCGAGTCCTTGATCTAGTTTTAGTGGATGATTCTAACAACTTTGATATTTCTCGAATTGATCCGTTAATTTCTCCTGAGGATAGTTACCATCCAACGCTGGGAATTAATTATACATATGATACCATGCAGGTTGGTTGCAATTGCTCTTCGTCCTATGTTGGCCTATGCTTTTCGCGTGCGAACTTTATACTTTTGAATAATCTTATCTTTGATACCGACTGGCATAGTATATGTCAGTGTGATAATTCTTTTGAATTTGAAATCGCCCTGGATGATTTCTATAATATTATTAATGGCTATATTTCTAAGTCTGTACCCAAGAGGCCAATAAGGGGTAATACTGGTCCCCCATGGTCCTCAAGGGCTCTAAATAGTCTCAAGAATGTAAGGAATAGATGTTCGAACAAGTATAAAAAATCTAGACTGCTAGCAGACTATGCTAGGTATATTGTTGCTAGGAGTAGATACAACTCTAAATCTCGTGAGAGTTACAGATTATATTTGGATAGGTTGAAGGCTAATTTTAAACGGAACCCCAAATCATTCTTTAGATTTGTTAACTTGAAGCGTAATTCGTCTTCCACACCTTGTAGGATCAAAATGAACGGTATTGAATATTCAGATGAAGAGTCTATTGCTAATTGTTTCGCCGATTTTTTCGCATCTATTTATTCCACCCGAGCCTATGATGTTTCCAAATCATACCCGTACACTGTCCGCTCTACCATTCCGTTTGATGCACCTGTCGTAAATTCTTCGTGGTTGCTAGATAACTTAATCAGCTTGAAAGCCTCGAATAAAGCTGGTCCTGATGGTATCCCGGACTCTATGTTGAAATACTGCTCGAATTCTCTCAGCTTACCGTTGACTCTCTTATTTAACGCTTCGTTGAAGTTCGGCCATTTTCCTGCAAAGTGGAAGAGCTCTTATATAATCCCTCTCCACAAATCTGGTAGTTTAGTAAATGTTGCAAATTATAGGGGAATTGCAAAATTGAGTGCCATTCCTAAACATTTTGAGAAGTTAGTCACAGAGGTAATTTCTCATCAGGTTTCCTCTATTTTAGATCCATGTCAACATGGCTTTCGGAAGGGTCGTTCCACCGTGACTAATTTGCTTCAGTTTTCCTCTTCTATTATTGACGGCTTTATTAATGGAGATCAAACTGATGTGATTTTTACCGATTTTAGTAAGGCTTTTGATAAAGTTAACCACAATTTGTTATTATATAAATTAGGGGCAATGGGTTTTAATTGTAACATGCTGAATTGGATTAGTTCTTATTTAATGAACAGAGAACAGATGGTATCATTTGGTCGATCATTCTCAAGATCTATTTTTGTGTCATCTGGGGTGCCTCAGGGCAGTCATCTTGGGCCGGTTCTATTTTTGTTATTCATTAACGACTTACCCGCCTCCATAATGCACTCTAAATTGTTAATGTACGCTGATGACGTGAAGATCTATTTTTCTTACAAGGATCCTTGTCAATATACTTTACTTCAGAGGGATTTGTCTACTTTCCAGACGTGGTGCGAAACCAATTTGATGGAGCTTAATTTTACGAAATGTAAGCATATGCTGTTCTCTAGGTCATCATTATTTTCGGCAAAATACATTTTAGGTGGCAATGTTCTTGAATCGGTGGATTCATTTGTTGATCTTGGTGTTCTCTTGGACAGAAAATTGAATTTCAACTCCCACATAATTACGATGGTGAACAAGGCTTATGGCGTTCTGAACTTTATTAAACGTTGGGCAAAGGAATTTTCAGATCCCTACGTTACGAAAAATCTTTTTACTTCACTAGTCCGCCCTATTCTCGAATATGGATCAGTTGTTTGGGACCCCCAGTACAATTTGTATGTTAATATGATTGAATCGGTCCAGAAACAGTTTCTCATTTTTTGTCTGAGAAACCTTCAATGGAACCCGAACCATAATCTTCCTTCGTATAGCAGTAGACTAGCATTGATCAGATTGCCGACTCTTAGTAGTAGACGTTCCATGATAAACTCTATTACAGTTTTGAAGATAATTGATGGATGTATATGTTCTGAATTTCTGTTATCTAAGATTTTCATAAATGTCCCATTGAGACCCACGAGGTACTATAAACTCGTAAACATCGAGTTTCAGCGTTCGAATTATGCGTCCTTTGATCCAGTTAGGAGAATGTGTCGTGACTTTAATGAGCTATATCAGTTTATTGATTTCACAGGTAGTTGGGAAACGACAAAGTCTAGCATAATTTGTCATTTGAACCGATTGCATTAGTGCTGTATATTCGTTGACGTACATATGTAAATTTAATTTACTTTATCCTTACTATCTGGTCTGATTTATGATTTGGTTTTCGTTTTGCTCGTAATTATTATATATTGAAGTATCTTATGTTAATATCTCGTGATGTGCTTTTATACTTATTTATGTTAGTGTAATACCAACTGGTGAAGAATTTCTGTAGTTGGTTGTAACGTGTGAACTTATAATCCTTGCTCTCCCGTTATAGACCGGTCTATAATGTGTACGCTGTCCTCACGTTATGGGGACGTGGCCCTCTCGGTCGGTAGGGGCGGGTAAGAGTGGCGGCGATGGGTTCGCTCGATTTAAAAAAAAAAAAAAAAAAAAAAAAAAAAAGTCTTCATTTCTGAAGATAGTTAAAAGTTAATCAAACAAATTTCTTATTTCAACATAATTAGAAGATCTACAATTATCTTCAAAGCTTAGTGTTAGTTTCTGGAGTAAATTATTAACCATTATTTGATTATATTTATCATGCATACGCTTAGTTGGATATCTCCGGTGTAAGTTGAAAATTATTTAAAGATTTTTATTTTGAATTATTTGTAATTTTTTCAGGTTAGTCTTAGCACCCTTTTTAAACCAAATCTGGCATCCATATGACACAATTGGCCTTATACACATATTATACGGGAGCATTTTATTTTGAAAATTTAGCGTAGATTTTCGATTCAACAGTGAATATAGCGCTCTTCCACATTTGATTGCTTTTTCGCAAGTATAATCAATATTTTTTCTAAAAAGCTCTTTAAATTTTTTTGAAGATATATTGGGAATTTAAATTCGTTGAGTTTGAATGAAATTCCATTGTGCCAGACCGAATCGAAAGCTTTTCTATATCAAGTAGAATTACACCGGTACTTTTTCTATTTATCTTGTTGATCTGCACCATCTTCTCAATTCTTTTTATTTGGTGGATCGTAGAATAGCCTTTTCTGAAGCCAAATTGATGTTTATGTATAATTTCATTATCTTCTGCAAATTTTGGCACTCTTGCCAGGATGATCTTTTCAAATATTTTGTCAATAACATTCAGCATACTTATCGGTCTGTAGCTAGTCGGTAATTTTTCATCTTTTCCTGGTTTGAGAATAGGTATTACCTTAGCATTTTTAAATTTCATTGGGAAATAACCATTTGTTAAGCACCAGTTAAAAATTTTTGTTATCAGTTTGAAAAATGTATCGCTCATATTTTTGAATATTAACGGCTTAACGCCATCTTTTCCTGGGGCTTTGTTGCTTAAAAGCGATTTGACATAATACCTTACTTCGTCAACAGAGGACAGATCATTAGAAGTATTGATTGTCACTGATTGAGAGTCCAACCACTTCACGTGTTCACATACTTTGCGCTCCGCTGATGTTCTCATGCTGTTAGTTGTCTGGTGCGCTCTCTCAAAAATGTCAGCAATGTAATTCGCTTTACTCTCGTTGTCGTGTACAGCAATGCCGTTGATTATTAGTTTGTCAACAAAAGACTTTTTTTGACACTCTCCAAAAACTTTTTCTGCCAGCAGATAGTGTCCGAAGAAACGTGTTCCAGTTTTTGTTTACATCGGTCAAGATATGAGTTTCAATCAACTGAGAAATTTGTTTTATAAATGAATTTAAGAAAGATCGACGTGTTGAACAATAGCATCGCTGTAGCTGTCTATTAAATCTTTTTCTCTGGCCGATCAGATATACAGTCAGTTTGGAAAGTCTTCTGTGCCAACTTCTTACGTTACGTGTAGGTATTTTGCCAACAGCCAGCTGAAGTGTTGTTTCGATGTTGTCCAAAATAATTTCTATATTTGCTTCGGTAATTATACCAGATGCAAAGTCTGATAGCCTGTCGTCAACAAAACTTTGTATTGAACTCCAGTTTGCCAAGCTGAACAAAGTTACTTTGTGGAGTTTTTCATTGACTGTTCCATAGATTTTACATGTGATGGGTGCATGATCAGAGGGGAGTATTCCTGGATGAGTTACGATTGGAGATATTAGAAGGTTGGAGTTCGTTAGCAGAAGATCAATGACTGAAGGCTGGACTGGAGCAGAACCTTGGCTAAAACGCGTGAAATCATTTGGAGCATGAATATAATAATTCCCATGCATCTGACTGCTGAACAAGCAATTGCCGGCAGAGTTGTTGCGATTACAGTTCCAGCTGGTATGATGGGCATTAAAGTCACCAAAAACAAAGAATTCTTGCGGTGATCTTGTTAGTTTACCAATATCATTAGTAAAGTCTCCTGTATACTTTGGACTGTATGCCGAGGTAAACCTAATAAGACGTCCATTTATGGCAAGTTCTACTGATATGTTCTCAATCTTTTTAGTTGAGATGGGCGACAAAACCTTGTGTGGAATGGAACTTTTCACCGCAATCAACACACCTCCACCGTGGTCATTTCTATCATTTCTATATATTTTGAAGTTTGCCAGCTTAAATTTGTGTTGTTGTTTTAAAAATGTCTCATTAATAAATAGAACATCTATTTTTTTGTCGGTTATAAAGTGTTTTAATTGGGCGATAGTTGAACGATTTGTAATGCCTTGAGCATTCCAATGCATTACATGAATTCTTCGTAGCGTTGTTTGTTTATAAGACATGTTTGAGCATCATTCCTAAAACTCTCATCTTATCAAATTTATTCTTACATTTTTGTAAAGCATCTATAGCGTCGAAATAAATCTGTAGGATTTGATCATTAGAGATGTCATTGTCAGCATTGTATTGATTATTCTCAAAATTAACTCTATGTTGAAATTTACCGGTTTCTTTTTTGCTTACACTAGGCCAAGCGTTATTGACAATTGGTTCGCTATTATTACCAATGTGTGGAAAATCATCTTCTGAATAGGAAAACGACCTATTGATATTTCGAGCTTTAATTGGCTTGCTGTTCCGTGTAACCCTTTCACGGATTTCTAAATATTCTCGCCGCGATGGACATTTTGGATCATCAGCTCTGTGATTGATGCTTTTCATGTTCTTCTTAGTACAATTGTAGCATTTATAAATAACCGGAGTTTTAGTTGCAGTTTTGCTTAACTGGCACATTGATGCATCGTGTGAACCACCACATCCTAGGCAGACACTTTTACGGTAGCAGTTGGAAGCTCCATGACCGAACATAGTGCACTTAGAGCATTGAGTTGGGCCTCTAGCTCGACGTAAAGGGTTGCGCCAATGAACTACAATTCCATAAAGGTATCTAATTTTCGTAATCTCCTTCTTGGTGATTTGGGTTCTGTCAAACTCAATTGCATAGATTGCATCATCCCGATTGGACCTAGATTTTTTTGACCTCATTTATACTTATCGGATCAATATTGAACGTATTTTTGAACTCATCTAGAATGATTTTTGTATCCAATTGTGGAAGGCCGAACAAAATGAGTTTAAATTTCTTTTGGTCTATAACAGGATGGGAGTAAAATGTCATCTCCTTGGATTTCAATTTTTTAATAATTTCATTATAGTCAACAAGGCTATTGGGTATAACTTTTGTGCCAACAGACATCCGTTTGTATTTAGCGCCGTTGCCGATAAAATTGATAACATCTGAGAAATTGTGACAAGAATCCACGACAATAGGTGGAACTTTTATTATGAACTCTTTTGGTCCGCACGCAGCTTCGCTTGAAGTATCGTCGTCATCAACATCAGATAACACCTGGAATCGGTTTCCATTTGGTATCTCTTGGGTTCTTCTTTGCTTGAATTTGGGATTACTACCCCAAAATTTTTTACGTTTTGATGTCATAATTCAAGTTCAGTAATATTAGAAAAACAATTGAACACTTGCAATACAGCTGTTTAATGTTTGTATACACGTCCGAACGAATTGAAAGTCAATCGAAGACTGATGTACCAATTCTTGAAAAAGGATCAATTCTAAAAAAAATTCCATTCCTAAAAAAAACATATTCTTTTTGTTTAATAAAAGAAGTACCTGCCTTTAAAAGATAACCTTTCCGGGAATACATATTCTTACAAAAAGGACCTACAAAAATACTTAAAAAGAATATTCGAACTCACGGGCGATGTGTTAACACCTTTTTGTTACACGGTACCTGTGCGATATCTATGAACACATTAGTAAATGTTACATTGGAAAATAAAAAACAGCGTTCAATCATATGATGACGTCACATTTAAATAATATTGATACTTACAATTATTTAGAGACCAGTGCAAGCACGTGTGTCATTATTTTCTTGCTCAATACTTTTTGTTTTATTCACACAAACGAGAATGCAAAGCAACAGACCCATGTATATATGTACATACATTGTTATGTTGGTACATACGCTACACAAGTTCACACAATTTACGTTGCTCTCTTGCAATCACATTTTTATATACGTATAACCACGTCGTTATTCTCTTTGCTCTGAGAGTGCTCAGCACCCACATAATACAACTATTCCCTGCCGCTACATCAGTGTGTGTTTTTTCGCAGTCTGACAATCTGTGTTTCGCAGTCCGACAAATCTGTGTTTTATATAGGGTGGCTCACCCTTATAATTTAGGGGTATGGAAAATATATGTTGGTCGATTCTGAGATCAATCCTATATGCATACACAATTTCATACAAATCGGTCCAACCGTTTCGGAGGAGTTTAACGTCAAAAAATTTGTGATAGCAGTCGGACAAACTGTGTTTGGATGTGTTCACTTTGTGAGTTAAGTCCCTACCCGTGCCTATATATGTTAACACATCAAAAAAACATTAGCTTTCAATAAAAGAAAAAGGACCTTTTCGGGAATATATAATACATATTCTTATAAAAAGGACCTAAAAATATACATAACAAAACGTTCTATAAAAAAAATTTTGTCTTAAAAAAGTTTATCATTTTACAAAAAATTTCTTAAAGATCCATTTAAATTATCATATATTTCAAAGGAACTAACTAGAACATAATATATAGTGAAAGGAACTTCGTACGAACCGGGTGTCACCTGAGACCTCATATGATTTGTTTTCCTAAGGAGAATGCACTTGTGCGAAATTATCCAAAACAATACTCAACTAAAGACTTCATAGGCAAGGAGTTGAGAATATTACTGTTTTTGGAAAGTAAAGTTATGGATGTTTTCGCACTAGCAGGTGCTGAAACAATTTCCATTAAGTTGAAATTTGTTTGTCCCTATAAGGGATTGAGATAGGCTTTTTGTTTGTCCTTATGAGGGATTGAGATAGGCTTTTACTAGCTCTTACTTACTATTAGAAAACATTCCAGTAAAACCAAAAATGCCCAAGGTTATCAACTTTGAGCACCCATTGTGTGGGTCCCGGGGGTCTGTGGAGTTCGATTTTAGTTGCACTCCTTAGCAATGTTTCATCTTGATCGCACAATCCGTTTAGAAGCTGCTGTATTATTTCCAATTTTTGGAGAAATCTTCTTGCCGAAAACTACCCAGTAAAAAATATTGAGAATTTGCAAGCTTACTTACTTACTTAACCAGTCACGAACAACCCCGAGAGGTCCGGGACCTTACAAAACGAAGATAACATATTTCGCCAACCAGTTCGATATTTTGTCTTATCTCTCCAGTTAGCAATACCAAGTGTACGCAGGGATGCGTCAACCTGATCCTTCCAGCGGAGTCTTGGTCTTCCTATTTTTCGTTTTCCTTCGAGTTCGGTTTCGAAAACCCTTCGTGCTGGTTCGTCTTCATCCATTCTACTGACATGGCCTAGCCAGCGCAATCGTGTTATTTTGATCCGCTTAATTAACTATGTCAATGTCGGGATATAGGCCCTTGTGCACTATAGGGCCATACATTTTTCGGAGTATTTTTCTCTCGAAGACTCCTACAGATTTTTCGTCTGCTTGCGATAAGACCCAAGATTCTGCTTCATAAAGCAAGACAGGTTGTATGAGAGTCTGGTATAATTGGACTTTTGTTACTCGAGGGAGGGCTTTATCTCTAACGTGCTTGCTTAGCCCAAAAATAAAAAATTTGCAAGCTGTTGGAGTTTTTTAAGCTCTACACGGTATCCTGCTCCTTATATGCAATAAAGATAGGGGGAATATACATATAATAGGAATGGTGCTTTCAGCGCATCTGAGAATTAGTAAAAAGGTATAAACAAAACAACTAAAACTGTACCAAGACAGTTCAAATGAAATAAATATGAAACACGATCACGGTGCTGTAGAGATAGAATTCCGTTAATATCAAGAGAGTAATAAAATTACAACTTTTCCCCATTATTTTTGACTGTTTTATGACCGTAAAATAAGCACATGATTCAACATCATTTATTCTGCAATCAGTAAAGAGAGCTTCTTGAGAGCAATGAAAGTACTCCGTTTAACTGGCACTATCGACTGCTTCTACGCGGAACTTTTGGTCGAAAAATGCGCTTCTACAAGCGCATTGGTGGGTATAATGATTAGTGTGCGCGGCTCTTGTGCATGATAATGGCGGTTCTATCCCTGCTCTAACCACCTTACATTTCCTTCGACGACGGCCGCCTCGCTTAGTGATGGCGACACTATGGTGTACTTCGCCATGAAAAAGCTTCTCAAAAAGCCGTTCGGAACCGGTGTAAAACTGTAGGCCCCATTCAGTGATTGAAAAATTACAAAGCGCACAGCTCACTGGTTGCCAGAAGCTCTCCCCAATCCCTTCATGGGATGTAATGGGCATCGATTCCTGATTCCATTCCTGCCTGCAGGCATGCACAATTTTTTGCTCGGTATTTTCTATTAAAAATTATGTTCAATTTAAAATAGTGATTTTTAACAGGATTATGATTGACAAGCAAAACCCATTAAGTATGTATGAAAAAAATCTTTGAAATATCGAAATGCTCTCGTAAAAGCCCGTCTGTGGTGCAAGACCGTGGGTTTGACGACCATTTGACCTCGTTGTTTCGTGAGATACTGAGTCGTGGCAACTTCTTTCGATAAACCACATATTGTCCGAATTTATGCCATCTAAGTCAAGTCATAAAAACATGTTAAACATAAAAACAAAATCATGTTACGATAACGTTTACCGTTCAATGATTCCGCCAGCCTAATAACCACACCAAACAGTAACTCATTGTGGGTGCATAGTTTTTTCTTAAATGACGTGTGGAGTTTCAGTGCCCCATATGCGGTAGTTTTGTTTGTTAGCAGACCGAAATTGTGTCTCATCGCTCCTGATGATTTAGTTCAAAAACTGCTTGATGCTCAAGCATAAAATTTTTAAATACATATACGAAGCTGCAAATGGTCTCTAGGCTTCAGTTCCGGTTTGAATTTCATTTTGTAGGAGCGTAAAAGTAGGTATTTTCTTAAAATCCACTGACCGGTGCTGTAGGAAAGGCTAAAATGCTGTGCACGACGTCGGATTAAGGTTGTCGCGGCCTGGTCCACATTTTGTTCTGCAGCAGCAACATTTTCGTCCGTTGTCACCTTTCGCAATTGACCCATTTTAAAGGTCAAGTATTTAAGCGTATTTAAACATACAATTATGTTGTGGTAATCGAATTGAAAATTAAATTCGGTTGTACCAACAGAATTCTAGAGAAATTCAGTTACAGCAACCGAATTAACGGCGAATGCGGTCATTTCAACCGACCTAAGGGTTAATTCAGTTATTGCGACCGATTATATACTGAATTCGGTAGTTACAACCGAATTAATACCAAATTCGGAAGAAATAACAGAATTGATGCCAAATTCTGTTGCTGAACCTGAATTGAAGCCACAGTTCGGTTACTCCAACCGAATTTGTTACCAATTTCGGTTGCTGCAACTGCATTAATTCCAAAATGGTTCCAACCGAAATTGTAGAAAATTTGGTTAACAAAACGAATATAATTCAAGATTTAGTTGTCACAACCGAATCAATTTTGAAACGAGGTTGCTTCAACCGACTTTCAGTTGTGACGACTAAATTCGGTCGTAACAACCTAAATTCGGCTGTGGCAATCGCAATTCGGTGGTAAGAGCTGAATTTCCGATTGCTATAACCTCTTTTCAATGAATTAGTTCTCTGGGTGTGGGAAGGTTAGCAAAGCCGCAGTGCAAGTTGACACATACGTAACAGAGTCATTTGATACCAGTCAAGTCCTCAGGAAATCGACACTATCGTGCGATCTTAATTGAGAGCATAATGAGAACAACTGATGTTAAATCCAAGGAGAATACACGGTGCGACAGTCCAAAATTCATGGGAAGTGTAGCATTTTTCTTGCAGGTATTGTCGAGTGAAACAAGAATCTTCTTGTGAAATTTCCCAAACACCCCAAATCGTGAAAACCGGTTATAAACCCGGGTTTGAGTATCTTTGCACACTTATAAGCCTGTAAGTTAGTTGATTATCAACCGATTTTCATTTTCTCACCGGATTTAAAAAGAAAAAACTTTGGGCTTTCAAACGATATATACGCGATTTAAGAAACTATGAGAAGTCTGTGTGTAATTGTCCAGTACACATATTTTTTTTTAAAAATGTTTTTTACCATTTTTCAATTTCAGCGATGATTTCACACATTATTTTATAAAGAAACCATAATACTCTTGAATTTATGCAAAAGGGACGTTTCCTAATGAGGAAAACGCAAAATAAAAAACAGCGTTCAATCAAATGATGACGTTACAGTTAAATAATATTAATACGAAGTTCGTACATAGGCTACACAAGTTCACACACTTTTCGTTGCTCTCTTGCTATCTCATTTTTATATGCGTATAGTACGTCATTATTCTCTTTGCTCTGAAAGTGCTCCGCACCAGTGTTACCATGTTGGCATAATTTGTGCCGTTTTGGCACAATTTTTTTGGTTTTGGCACTTGCATTTTGAAAAATTATGCCAAGTGCCGTTTAGCAGAATTTACCCAAATATTTTGCAAATTTTTTCAATTTAAAGGTAATTTTTTAGCACAATTGTTTTGCAGACTGCATAATTTTCAGTACTAAAATTTTCTTAATTTAAATTTTTTTTGTAAAATCTATTGCTGTAATATATATCGGTATCTTGTGGTATAATTCCACACTTTAAGGTTCCTACATACCTATGTAAGCGTATTTTCGCCAAAGCGATGGCTTCACAAAATAGTGAACACTGTTTCTTATACATTATCCAACATTGAAACGTCTAATATTTATTGTTTCAAATTGTTTGCATCAAATACACATAATACAACTATGATTCCTCCGCGAAGTAGACGATTGGAGCACTGTTCTCTAGGATAAGTGGAACGGATTCCAAAAGAAATTATCTAAAACTTGGAAAATTCTCTTACTAGAAGATTGAAAAAAAATTTTAAAAACAATGGGTTTTTTCAAAAATTTATATAAAATAACACTTCTTTTTTAGTTGAAGAGTTAAGGTACAACAACGCTTTATGCGCGAATATCCCGCTTTAAGCGCGAATATCCCGCATTTTGGGTGTCGCAGCCTGACTTGAACCTATTATAACAAAATGATTCTATAGAAAATTAATCGCTTTTATTTATATATTTAGTCTTATTTTAACTAAATGCATGTATTTTTATTTAAACCCAAAAAAATAATTATTTTCTTACCCATTGTGTCCCGCTTTTTGGTCGCAATCAGTTGGTCAGGTTAGTTATAACAGTTGTTTAAATTTTCAAATGGAGATAAGCGCACATTTCTTGGAGTGACTGTGTGTTCTGGACACATAATTAGAAAAAGACTAAAAAGCCAATTTTAGCATAATGGTTTCGCAAACAGCACAATTTTTGTGCACACTTGGCAAAATTTTTTAGTCAGTCTCTGGCAACACTGCCCCTCACCCACATTTTATTTGACTTACCTTTCACAATAATAAAAAACCAACCCGTAAAAAACATAGTTTTTGACAATAAATTCTATAGATGACCACGCCCCTTTGTCCAATCTCACCCATATTTGCAGCAGATTTTAGAATATGTAAACCTAACCAACATACCCAATTTTGTTCAAATACCGTTAACAGGAGAAATAATAGATTTTTAATTTGTGATTTGTATGGGAGGTACCACGCCCCTTTATCCAATCCCGCTCATATTCCATATTTTGACAGTTTATTGTTGTCGTCGCCATTAGTTTGCCTGCGAAAGTTCAGCTCGATTGGACCACGGGAAAAGGGTTAAAAATCAATCCAACATTTTTTCGGCATACATGCATACAGACAGGTGAAGTTAATATAAAGAATTTAAAAAGGCGTTCAATCATATGATGACGTTTCATTTAAATAATATTAATACTTAATAACACTTAAAAGTAGTTAAAGACAAGTGCCATTATTTTCTTGATTACTACTTTTTGTTTTATTCCCACCAAAAACAAAGAGAATGCTAAGCAACAGACACATGTCATACATACATACATTGCTATGTTCGTGGCTACGCTACACAAGTTCACACAATTTTCGTTGCTCTCTTGCTATCTCATTTTTATATACGTATAACCACGTCATTATTCTCTTTGCTCTGAGAGTGATCCGCACCCACACATGACAATTATTCGCTGCCGCTACATCAGTGTGTGTTTTTTTCGCAGTCTGACAATCTGTGTTTCGCAGTCGGACAAATCTGTGTTCGATATAGGGGTGGGTCACTCTTATCATTTAGGGGTATGAAAAATAGATGTTGGCCGATTTTGAGACCTACCCGATATGCACACAAAATTTCATACAAAAATGGGTCCAGCCGTTTCGGAGGAGTTCAATGGCAAACAATGTGTGATCGCTGTCGGACAATCTGTGTGAGCGCAGTCGGACAAATTGTGTTTGGATGTATTCGCTTTGTGAATTTAGGCCGTACTCGCACCTACAGATGTTAACACATCAAAAAATTTTTGCTAAAGTGCCAGCACAATGTTTTTCGTGTTCTTTTTATGCAGAATCAGCAGTTCCCTGAAGACGTCGCCCAATGTGGAGACGAAATATTGGAGATAAATAAGCAAAACAAATAAAAGATCTTAAGCTCGTTTAAAGAATAAGAATAAATTTATTTTATATGTATGTAAATTTATAAATTTAAATTTATTTTATTTAAATAAATACTTATAAATGATTTAGTCAGACCTGAGATCAATCGGGAAATTGTGCGTACGTGAAAGCACTTAAGCCATATCTCGGTAAACAACGATCCAGTTTTACCACTCTTTCATATAACCTGTCTTGCACTATCGTAAAGAATCCTGGGTCATATCGCAAGGAGACAGTCTTCGGGAGCAAAATGGTGCGGAAAATATACAGACCTTTCTTTAATATACAACGGCGAGTATCGACGTCGTATAAACCACGATCTGTATGAATTGTATCCCGACATCAAATTACAGCGATTACGTTGGCTTGGCCATGTCAGTAGAATGGGTAAGGATAAACCAGCTTCAAAGAAATTCGAAGGTGTACTCGAAGAAAGCAATAAAATATGACGACCACGACTCCGTTGGATGGATCAGGGTGACAAATCCCTGCGAAAGCTTGGTGTTACCAACTGGAAAGAAAAGACAAAAGATCGAACCGTTTTTTAAAATCTTCGGTTTATAGGAGGAAATCACCTGGATTGTTTGAGGTTAATTAAATATATTAGTATGTGATCTAATGTTGTCCTGCCTTTGTATTGATAATTCACTGAATCGTTAACTGCAATTGCCATTGTGGAAAGTGGAAAAACAAGAAAAAATTGTCCGGCCGTAAAACAGATGGAACCACATAATCCAATCAACTGAAAACATCATGCATCATCTTTTATATCTTTTTACAAAGGATAAAGGTGTAATTTACATTGATGTTAAATCGCTTGTATCTCTTTCATATCTTGTGAAGTTGATTACTCGATTCATTTAAATTTCTATAAAGTCATTGATGTTCAAACAGGACATGTGTCAATTTTTCTTCTTTATTACCACACACGACATTGCAGTCTTTTTCCCCAATAATTTTACCTCAATAATAGTAATAATTACAATAATTGTTGCATTTTACCCACATTGCCTTGATTTTTATTTTCTGCACTTCATATGAATCGCATCCTACAACGTCATGTTGTTTCCTTAATAGCAAACTGTTAATTTAACGCTTCATCTGATGGTATAAACAAAATGTGGGAGGTCCTTGGGAGTACAACTTGACTGCCGTCGAAGTAGGTTGGCAGTATCTTAATTTCGATTTTCATTAAGATTATAATGAAGAATATCGTGTAAATAAGTAATTTAATCGCGTTGCAGATTATCACAGATTGGGAGATGCACATGCAGCGTAATGTAACGTAAGGACATTGTGATTTCGGAAATTAAAATTACAAACTGCCTATATTTTAAGAAATAATTAAAGTGATAACAATTTGATTAGTATTTGCAATTGGAAGTGTAGAAAGGACATGCATGAAAGGCAGAGATACATTGTATGCCTCCTTCAGAACTGAACTGAAGTAATATGTTTCTTCAGCTCGTTAGGAAATAGAGAAGCAAAAACAAGAGCATTGTTTGTATTATCGTCCCAATTTAAGTTACGGAACAAATCCTGCAATATTTGCTCTGGACTTGTCTGACTGTGTTTTATTGCATTCAATACATCCCGATGACATATACGTTCGTGTCCAGGAATTCCTAGGTAATTGCAGTATTTTACCAAAATTTCATCTACCGACATTATTCCAGTGAAGAGTAAATACTTTCAGCCGATCAAGTCATTCAATTGATTTCCATTTATACCAGTCCTATGTAGTTGCCTCGATGAAAAACGTCTACTGAACTCATGTAGCACGAAATTTATTTTGTTATTAACTATTTGCCCCTTCATCCCGCAAATCTGTTTATGCCGACGTATTAATTTATTCCATCGCTTACATTCACATCCATTCACGTCTAAATACAATGATACAACGTGCGGCAAAAAGTGTGTCAAGGATATTGTGTTTAATTCACAACCACAAACATACTTAGGCGTTTTTATACAAACCGATATGTTATTTGAAATAATTGAGGTAATTTTGACACAGCGACACACCAAGTGGCAAACGAACCAAAATACATGTAGGATTGTGTACAATAAATTATATGGCATCAAGGGATTTCAACAGGTGCAGAAATTTCATTTGGGTGAATCGAATTCAACATACCCTCACACCAAGTTATTTTTTAATTTTGTTAGTCGGCAGCTAATCTTCAGTTACCTTAGTGGCCAATGCAAATTCAACCTTGTAATTGATTTTGTTCACGAAATTTTCGCACAGACCTGAGTACGAAGAAAATGGAAGTGGGCGACATTCTGGGTTCAAGAAATTTTCGCAATTTTTTATATACGTACAGTACAAAAGAGCTGAAGTCGGGTCTTACAACCAAAATTAATTTAACTACAGGTTAACCGACGTTAAATAACCGGTTTCCGGTTTGTTGTAATGATACGTTTTTTAAAAACCCGGCACACGGTTAATAGCAAAATAAACCGCTTAATTGGTTTCACCGGTTTTTCAGTTTCGGTTTTGGACACTCTAGTAGCAACCCGAATGAATCTGTGCCACGTCAGAAAATATGATTTTGCGACCAAATTTTATGTCCATAGTTCCTCAAACATTAAGGGACACATTTTGGTCCGCAGTGGGGTATAATCCTGACTGATTGCCAATATTTCGAACAGAAAAAAATCTGTCAGTGTCAAAATAACATATTGTTACGAATATGTAAAAGCTTTTGCTTGCTCTTAATGACTCTACTAACATTATGTAAATAACAGGGCGGCTGGTGCTGCGCCTGAAAGTATGAATTGTAACAACGTACCAGCCATGGTAGAATGAGAAGGTAAACTCGGTACACAGCTGATTTAAATTTTTTCTCGTTGTTTAGTGGGCCGCTTCTGTCAGTTTCAAAGGTTTTGCTTTTGTACTTTTCTGTTTACATGTATTTGTCGGTATATGTATGGGTTGACTTTGATATGAGGAGAGCCTAAACAAAAACAAAATGCCTGTTGTTCTTGCCCACAATTGTTGTTGTATCTACTGCGACTACTTGGTATTTTTACTATGGTACCAGCTCGCTAAACCAGTACCATGAATTAGCCTCAGTTAAGATAATTCTCCACCAGTCGAGATGATTCTACAAAGATAAGCAACAACAACAACGACTAGAAGGTTCTTGAATTCGCTAGATATAACTTAATTTGAGTATGGTGAGTTGGTATAAATAGCGGAGGTCTTTGGAATGGAGAGTTCAGTTTGTGATTAAACCCCGTAAAGTAAGCAACGCGAATTGATAGTAAAATTTAAGACTTGTTTAAGTGTTATAAATAAAGTAAACTGTTGTACTATATAAATAAAATAAAAGAAAGTTAAACCGTTGTAATTATCGAAATTTAAATCGAACCTTGTTTTATTATTGGGAATAAAACAGCGCTAAAAGGACGAATAATGAAATTCGTAACAATATGATTTGAAATTATTTGGACCACCGGTTACAATTTTGTTTGTCCAGACTAATTGCGGTTACAAACCAATTTTATGGGAGGTACCCATTTTCAATTATAAACTGCTGTTGGATAAAAAATTGTTCAGTTCCGAATTTAACTTGGTGTGAGAGACACCACAATGAAAGTGGCGAAATCGCCAATTATCAAAGCAGATTGACGTTCGATGAAATACTGCCGAATACTAAATTTTCATGAGCGGTTGTGACATATGGCAGTAATTGTATGGATTAGTCAGGCGGCCATACAACTTCTTAATGGCAGGCACCTACATAGGAGTGAGAAAGTCATCGTTCATGATTAAGTGAAAGTGAAACGCGTTTAACACAATAATAAGCTTAAGGAATTATTGTGCCCGTCAACCAATTTTGTTTCATATAATTTTTGTAGATACCAGAATGGTGGCCAGAAACAACCCAGAGTGGCCAAGGGCCTTACAATATAAGGATAACATGTTGCTCCAGCCAGCTCTATCTTCAGCTTTTAAAGCGCTATTTTTCCAGGTATCTGCGCCGTAAAGCAAGGCAAGTTATATGGTTGTATATAGTTGGATCTTCTTTTCTTGAGAGAGGATCTTATCTCTGAAGTGATTGCTTACCAAGGGATAACACCTTTTTGCAAGCACAATTCTCCGTTTAGTTTGCAGGCTGACGTTAATGTTTATGTTCACGGCGGATTTGAGGTTAATTAATTGGTCCACTACCTCGAAGTAGACTTTGGGCAATGCCCGGAGATCATGATGCAAGATAGGAGTGACTGGGTGGGAGGTATACCCTCCTCACTGTCTGGTCATCTGATGATTTTTACAGATGGCTTCAAAATGGAATCGGGCACAGGAGCGGGGGATCTTCAGTGAAGACCTTCAACTCGGACTTTCGAAGAGTTTGGGTGCGAATTGTAGAAATCGTGACGATTATGAGAGCTGCAATTGAGATAATAGGCTCATGCTTGTATGCAGTCAGTGAATTCGTCATCTGCCATCTGATAGTAAGCCAGCCCTCAGAGCGTTCAGGTCACACATGTGTAAATCCAAATTGGTTAGGGATTGCAAGCGGATCTTGAACAGTGTAGTGCCCGGCAAGCTAAGACTCTGCTGGGTTCCGGGACATAGTGATGTCACAGTGAATGTTGAAGCAGACTGTCTTGCTAGAGTAGGATGCACTTTTGTTGATTTGAGATTGATTGCCTCTGTAGTTCTACCGATCTGTTACTTGTATGGCTTGATCGTTCGCTGGTCGCTGGACGAGATAAACGCTGCCTGACAGGCCAGAGTAGATTGCAGAATTTCGAGGGACATATGGCCGGCAGTGGACTCAGGGAGAACTAAGCTCCTTCTTCGACTGAACAATGCTGACTTGCGACTCCTCACTGAGGTGATCATGGGTCACTGTGATGCTGGAGGCTTCAGTCGCAAGTGGATTGTTAACGAGGTTGATTACTGCCATGCTTCTGGTGAAGAAGAGGTGGAAACCATTAAGCACCTACTATGCCAGAGTCCATCCCAGCAGCGTAGGCGACGCCGTTGCTTTGGTTGGTTTCAGACAGAGGGCCTCGCGGGGTCTTCCATGGATTCAGGCAGGTGATACCATCATCTGATGATCTGTCTATTGATTATTTCTACCCCACTGGGAATCTGGAATGGTAAACCTTGACCTGCACATATGGACCCTCATCTTGGATGGTATTGTATGTATTTATCAGGGCTTATATTTATCGTATGTATATATACACTGGGAACTTAATTGTGTAATTCTTCTGTCCGTCCTACGTCTATCCATCTTTTTAAAAAACTTTCACTATAAGTGGGGCTCGTGCCCTCTCTTCCCTTCCTTGTCAATTTCCTCCTCATATATGGGCAATCACAATGGGTCAACCGATCTCCGAGTGTAGTGACAATTAGTGACAATTAAAAAAATACCTATACATTTATTTAAATATTATCCTAAAAGCTTACAGTCATTTTGCATTACAATTTAATTCCCAAAATGTGCCATAAAAAATCTTGAATACGATTAATTCGAAAACCAACTTTAGTGACCTATTTCTAGCAACAGACAGTGTATCTGTTATATAGCTATATTTTCCAAGAAACTTCCTGTATTTTGCAGATTCCTCTATAGTTAGCGAGTTCTACAACCCTCATGTACAGTAAGTCGTAACACCATCTTGATTCTTCATCTACTGTCTCAAAATCGTTTTCTCCACAGTTTCAATGAATTCGTTACAATCGTTGCATTCGTAGCAGCCTTAAAGTATGCACTAGTATTACTATCTATCACTGTGAACACATTAACATTTCATTCAAACTCGCATAACAAAACTATTGAACGACTGTTGATATTAAAATGTTATTTTAAACTTAGTGGAATGCAGTTTTCGTAACTGTATGCAATATGTGCGTTTGTAAATAAATATTTTAATGCGACAACTCGTTTTTCAGTATCTGTCAAGTAGTTCGCTGTTGTGTTTTGCGATTTTACATTTTACAACTTTTGTTTCAAATTAATCTTATTGCCTTAAAAACACCTATTGTCCCTTGCTAGAAAAAAAAACACAAGCGGAAAAAGACTAAACTAGTAGAAAAATCGTAAACTAAACAAAGTTCTGTGCAATCTGAAACTTTTCCAATAAATTTCCATTCTCATGAAATGACAAGCAGTTTATCTACCGTTGAAATACGACTGTAAGCTTTTTATTTCAAGCAAATCGAATAACGAAACAAACAGCAACATAGAAAAAATATTAGGAATATCGAATGGAAACGACCACAACTACAACTAACACGGTGGAATGTATCAAAACAAACAAATAAATAAAATAAGTCAATCTGAGTGTGTGTATGTGTGGGAATCAGGATACTGCCATACGTGTATGTAAAATCGTTGTTATAACTAAATCGATGTAAGTGGTAAACAACAAATATATGGATGTGGCGGTGACACAACCATCACCACTAACGCCAACAAGGCAACCATTAGAAGGTGTACGAGTATTGACAATACATTCGTTATTTCCTTTCGATATATGGGTACCATTCGAATCAATGCTGTACTTGGAAACCCAGTGGAATAGCACAATAGATTTTTTCGTCTGCACAACGGCAGCATTTTCAATTTGTTATGTTGAAAGGAAAGAAAATATTAAAGTAAAACAAACGGAAAGACAAAACTTCGAGTAACCATAGGTACAGAGGTACTGAGTTTGTGGGAAAAACAAACATAATATATTTAAATTCTTGCCATTTTTAAACGAAGATCTATTGCGAAGAAGAGCTTCAATTGTTGTCCTTTGAAATATTCAAAATACCTGTTTGGTATTCAAGAGAGCCTTATGTATATACAGGGTGATTCAGGTAGTTCCGGAAAAATTTCTCCAGCGTATTCCTTGGTTCATTTCATGAAGAAAAGTCCACTAGGACCATGTCCGAAAATGCAAGGGTGCGAAATGGCAGCGCGTTCAAAATTTTCGGATTGGCGGTCGGAGGATATTAGGGTAAAGTTGCTAACTTCTGAGCCAGTGGTCGGATTTTTTTGTTTTTGGGCTTGTTGGAAAGGTCTTTAAGAGGCCTTTCAGAATCAAGGTAGAAACAAATCAAATCGGCGAGATACAGAGCTTGAATGATAATCAGAAAAAAACACATAAGTTACCTGTCATCTGCCTGAACAAATTGAGGTTACGTGAATTCGTGAAATGAGCCAAGGAATACGCTGGAGAAATTTGTCATGAACTTCCTGAATCACCCTGTATATATAGAAATTTTTGTGACCCGACCTCAATATATCTATATATATATAAATGAATGTTTGTCTGTATGTCCTTTATAGAATCGTAAACTATGCATTTGATCATGTGATGATCTTTAGTAAAGTTGTTGTGCATCAGCCCACGAAGGTTTCTGAGTTGGTACGACCAATTTTCGACAAATGGCGCCACTCCTATTTCAATGAATTTCATATATTGCCGTGACAGTTCATGCTGATTTGAATTGAAAATTCTTCTTCGAAATATCAATCCACCATAACTTTGCAACGGAACCAGACTTTCAGTGAAAATAAAATTTGAATCCAAAACACCGTTCGCTGGGTCAGATAGTACTTCTATAAATAGTCAACGTGGCCGTCGGTGGTGCAGTGGTTAGTGTGCGCGCCTCGTGTATATGAGATCCTGGATTCGATCCCTGCTCTGACCATCTTGATTTGGCTTATCGGCGGTGGTCACCTCACATAGAAACGGCGACACTATCAAGTATTTAGCCATGATAAAACTTCTCAAAATTTTGTTTAAAAATGGTCTCCAACAACCGCGGGGGATCAGGGACCTTACAAAACGAAGATAATATACAGGGTGGACCAAAAGTCGCGCCTGCGTGTAAAAATTGAATAACTTTTTTGTTTATTATTATTTTTTATTGATTTTTTTTTAAATATAATATTATCTTTGTATGACCTAAATTTTAATTATGAAAAATAATGTCAGAGAGATGACCACCATTTTCATCGATGCACAATTGGGATCTTAAACAGGCGTTTTGCATAACTGCACGCAAGGTTTCAGGCTCTATTGCCCTGATCTCAGCTTCAATGTTGTTCTTTAGCTGCTCTATAGTTTGAGGCTTGTTTACATACACGCCCCCATAGAAAATAACCAGGGGCAGTTAAATCCGGTGAACGTGCTGGCCAATTAAATTCTGAATTTTTTGAGATAATTCGGTCGTCAAAAATTGGAAAAGTAAAATTCTACCACTTTCGTTCGTTGCTCAGTCGTTAAATTTTGCATGGTGGTGTAACACGAATCGATGAATAAAAAAATAAAAAATATTAATAAACAAAAAAGTTATTCAATTTTTACACGCAGGCGTGACTTTTGGTCCACCCTGTATTTCGTCTATCAGTTCGATCTTTTGCCTTATCTCTGCAGTTGGTAGTACCAAGTGTACGCAGGGATTCGTCAACCTAATCCCTCCAGCGGAGTCTTGGTCTTCCTATTTTTCGTCTTCCGACGCCTTCCGAACTCAAAGGTTTCGAAAACCCTTCATGCTGGTTCGTCTTCATTCATTTTACTGATATGGTCTAGCCAGCGCAATCGCGTTATTTTCAACCGCTTAACTATGTCTATTTCGGGATGTAGCTCATGCAGCTCATGGGTCATGCGTCGCCGATACTCGCCGTGGTGCACTATAGAGCCATACATTTTTCGGAATATTTTTCTCTCGAACACCCCTACAGATGTTTCGTCTGCTTGCGATAAAACCAAGGATTCCTCGCCATAAAGTAAGACAGGTTGTATGAGAGTCTGGTATAGATGGAATTTTGTTACTCGAGAGCTCAACATAACATCTTTTCGCAAGCCCAATTCTCCGCTTGATCTCAAGTATGACGTTGTTGTTTTTGTTTGTGGCAGCTTTCAGGAAAATAAGTTCGTCCAACACCTCGAAATTACAATGGTTATTAATGTTCACGATTTGGTATAATCGCGTGGATGCCCTTCCCGTTGAAACCATTAATTTTGTTTTGTCCTCCTTTACTGTCAGACCCACTTTTACAGACTCCTTCTAACTAAATTCTCGAAAACACGCAGTAAAATCTGTCGTTGTGCGCCCAATGATATCTATGTATATCATCAGCATACGCGAGCAGCATGTGACTTTTGCTGCTGATGGTTTTATTCATGTTGACCTCAGCTTTTCTTATAATGATCTCCATTAAGACGTTAAAGAGATCGCACGATAGGGTGTCGCCTTGCCTGAGGCCTCGCTTAGTTTCGGAAGGTTCGGTAAGATCCTTACCAACTTTCACTGCGGATTTGGTGTTCGTCAAGGTCATCCCGCAAAGGCGTATGAGTTTTGCAGGAATATCAAGCTCAGACATTGCTTCATAGAGTTTCTCCCGTATCGGACTATCGAAGGCCGCTTTATAATCAATAAATAGATGATAGGTGTCGATTTGTTTTTCGTGTGTCTTCTCCAGGATTTGGCGTAGCGTGAAAATCTGGTCAGTTGTCGATTTTCCAGGCCTAAAGCCACACTGGTATGGTCCAATCAGGTCAGCGATAATTGGTTTTAGTCTTTCGCACATTATACTTGATAGAACCTTATATGCTATGGATAAAATGCTTATTCCACGGTTGTTGGCACAGAGGCTCGGGTCACCTTTTCCAAATATGGGGCATGGTACACTGAGACTCCAATCGCCGGGCATGCTTTCATCTAACCAAATTTCGCTAATGAACTGATGCAGGTGCCTTATCAGCTCATCGTCGCCAGCCTTACATAGCTCCGCCGGTAATCCATCGGCCCCTGCGGCTTTGTTGTTCTTAAGCCTGGTAATAGCTGTTCTGATTTCGTCTTGGTTAGGATGGGGGCAATCGACGTCTTCGTCCAACAATCAAATGAATACAGTTTGAAAATCTCCATCTTCTTTAGGAAACCTTCAGTCTTTCTGATATCGTCTGACACAGTGTTGTCCTATCCTGTTTACGCCTTCGGGCTGGGCCGGATTAACAGTCTGTGAGGCTCTAAGCAGTGAATGATATGGGGCCCCATATTTTTTTTGGAACTTACTTTTTTTGTTAATATTTTTTTCTGTTTATAAATGTATAAGTGAGACAGAAATTTTTCTTATGTATATTTATTAGAAAATCAATAATGAAACTAATTTTATTTTTACATTTATACAAAATTATACGAAAACAATCGCTTAAAAGTTAAATCTTTTTTTTCTGCACTTTTGACGAGCAAACTCTACGATTAAATTGTCAAAATTCATGCGACGCGTAACATCTGATTCAATTAACAGAAGAGCCAACGTACTTAGTCGATCTTGTCGCATCGTCGTCCTCAGAGGATATTTTATTCTTTTCAACTGGGAAAAAGATCGTTCTCCCGAACAGTTTATTATCATTAATGATAAAAATATTCTGAAGCAGATTTTCACGTTAGGAAAGACTGGCCATTCACAATGATGTTATAAAAATCAGTAAAATTTGCACTAATATTTTTATCTTTTTCCATTTTCAAACGAACGTACTGATGAAATTGTTGTAATTCATCCGAGAAATTTGTATTTTAATTTTCAGGATACGATGCGACAAGCGACTTAAATTTTGAATGTACCTCATCGTTGGTTAAATTCATGTTTAATAAAAATTAAACCTTTTTTGCCAGATTCTGATAAACGTCGTCTCTTGTTTTCATCTCGACTTGAAGAATGTCGACGATGAAATTAAAAGTCGAAATGCAAAATTTGTCCCTTGCAGATAAAACAACATCTTCCGCTGGACCATCATTGACTTGTACTCTCCGAGTAGGTCTTCGATTACTATTTCCTCTATATTCACCGTCGGGCAAAATTTCTTTAGACTTGTTTTCGAATTCTTCAAATCTTTCCCTGAGATTTTGTAAGTGAATTGTCAACGTTTTATACAAATCAGCGCAAACTTGCAAATTAAGTTCTGAACTCTGAAGGGCTTGTGATGCCCGATGAAATTGTTGCAAAATATCATTCCACATCGTAACCATAAAAAAAACTCAAACTATTGCATATTGTTTGCAATATTCATTGCTTCTTGTCTAGTTTCTCCTTTTTGATCCCTATCTCCTGAAATAGAATCTAACGCGTCGAGAATTTGAGAAAACGAATTTAAAATTGCATCTGTGGCAACAGCGTGTGTTTCTCACCGCGTGTTTGAGAGCATCTGTAAAACTTCATCCTTGATATGATCCTTTAGTACCTTCCATTTGTGTGTAGAAGCAGAACAAAATACGTAAAGTGTTTGCACTAATCAACAAAAATTGACAGCCTCCAAACAACAATCGACTGCACTACGACCGACAAGATTCAATGAATGTGCTGCACAAGCAATGTATATTGCATAAGGGTTGAGTTGTAAAATGACACTTTGCACCCCTTTATAAATACCGGACATGTTTGCTGCGTTATCATAGGTCAATGTTGCAGTCTTCGATCAAAAAGTTCAAAACCGCGTCAGCCATTTCTTTGCCAACGTGACTTTTCAATTATAAAATTGTTAAAAATCGTTCTACTGGCAAATTATCAAATGGCGAAACGTATCTTATGATGACGCACAACTGATCAATGTGAGATAGATCAGGGGTTGAATCGACGGACAAACTAAAATATCCAGCAGCTTTTATTTCATCTAAAATCGCAGACCGGACTTCCTGACTCATTAGTTCAATTAGCTCTGCGCAAATAGTTTTCGACAAGTACGACACATTTCCTGTAAAAAACCAAAAGTATACTATTAGTAAATGTTAAATTTTCTTGAAAAAGGTCACATATTACCAATACATTGGTAATATATTAATATTATATTGACAATACATTGATAATATACTGACAATACATTGGAAAAATTGATCCAAAATTTAAATCATGGGTCAAGTATTGCCTTTCCCTTTATTTCCATGATTTGAAATGTGCGAGGCCAAAAACGGATCAAATTTAGCGACAAGTTCTAGCAATCCTAAGTAGTTCCCGTTATTCATGGAGCCAAATTTTTCATCTGAACCTCTGAATGCCAATCCCCGTTCTGCCAATGTTTGAATAACAGATACAACTCAGTGCAAGACGTGCTTCTAGTATTTGAATTCTTCCTCCATTTGGTCATCAAACTGAGCTTTTAATCCCAATCCCTTTCGTCGAATCAAATATGCGAGCATTGCTTCTCTATGAGACTGAGAATTTTCGTGTTGATCAATGATACAAGTGTTACGCCAATCACTGAATCCAGATACCAGTCGAGATGAGACATTAGATGAAAAAAGTTTACAAACGAAACAATAAACGTCACCCTTTGACTCGCCCATTCGCGAGTGTACTTTTCACCGTTGGCTTTCGTTCCATTAAAAATGTTTCGAGAGCAGAATCTTGTTTGTTTTCCATCTTGGAAAATTATCTGCGAGTTTTTCAATGAACTAGAGTGGTGTTGACATTTTGCAGTAGCTAATCATTTGTGCAGTAGCTAATATCATCCGCAGTTAGTTCAGTCCACGTTCCAGAATCATTGTTCCTGTTTCCTTGGTTTGCGAGATTTGGAATTGTTGCATAATTGTTATTGTCAACAGCCAGAGTTGGTTCCTGAATTTTTTGCCCGCCGTCATCTTCTGCCATGTTCGTTGCACCATCAGGATTATTTGACAGCGATGTGAAGGTTTGAAAGAATGACATTAATTTCGGCAGCTTCTTGACGACTTCCTCATCTTTTTGTTTTTTTTTCTTCGGCTAGTTTCCGTTTTCGCGATCCTCTCAGAAAAATTCCCTTCATTTTTATTATTATTCTTTTGTATTTCTAACCTTCCACTGGGACGCTTTTTGTTATACTGAAAAAAATTTAATAGCCAATGACGGCCAGAGAAACAAGCCGAGGCCATATCGTCGGCGGCGGCGGCTCTGAAGTTTTTAGCCGGTCGGCGGCGGCCGCTGTGAATTTTTGCCGGCGGCGGCTCAATTTTCGGCTTGCAGTCAACAATTTTTTTGGTCGTGTAAAAACAGTGTTAGTGCGAGTGTTAATTGTAATTGTTAAATAACAAAAGAATCACAATTGAAAAAAGGCACAAATAATTACATTACTGATTTAAAAGTTAAATGTAAACTTCATTCCCTTTTTAAGTTGCAGGCGATGTTTAGCGTCATTTTCGGAGATACAGCTCATACCGCGAGAGGCACAATGTTATAGGTATTTCAAATCAGTCAGTCTTGTCTTGGTTTGTGCAAATGAGAGCAATTCGAAGTTATATTAGGTGGAGGTACAAGAACGGTTGACTTAACTCTTTCATTTCTTTTTCGTATGGAACTGTGACACAACTATTTGCAACATAAATACCAAATTCGGTTGTTATTAGTTTGGTGGACGTTGTATACTGTAGCCTCAATCTGGTATTATTGAACCCATGCTTTCAACCATCCAATGTTCACTTGCAACCATACCCATGAAAATAAAAAAATGAGAGAATAAATTACTCTATACTAAATTCCTCTCTGCCGTCTGTATCATAGAATAATACATACCATAGAAACTTTTATTCGCTCAATAAATTATACGTCATAGGTACGATGGAAAGTAAACATTGGATGGTGGAAAATACGGGTTCAATAATACCAGATGGTGGCAATAGTAAACAGCGATCTGCAAAGGAACAACAACCGAATTTCGTGTTTTTGTGGCAAACTAGTTGTGTTAAATACAATACACATGTTTACCAACGATAAAAGTCAACAAAAAAGTGCAAAATATATTTAAATTTTTCAGTTCTACACCAAAACGACAGAAAAAAGTTAAGTGAACATATTTTGTAACTCCACCTGGTGTAAGTTAATTTCAAATTTAATTGCTCTCATTTCCGCAAACCTACGATGAAGTGTGAAATGAAACGTCAGATGAGAGAATGAGTTTATCTATGTATGTGTTATTCTATGCTACAAATAATACAAAATATACATATTTTATTTTTTGTTTCAAATGATATTTTATGTTTACGCTTTCTTTTAACTTTTAATTTTATTTTGCTTGTTGTTTTATAAGAACTTGAAGTAAATTTTTTAAATTAGTGTTAAAAAAAAGTTGTTTGTTTCCTTTTTCATTTTTTCATTTTTATTTGTAAGTATATAAAATTCGAAACAAAAATCTTTATCAGAAAATGTGAGAAAAGATTTATGGAATGAAAATTTTTAACAATATTACACTTTTTTGTCAATCAATAGAAATTTTGGGAACCAATTCACTTTACCCACATATGCCAGATTTTTTGTCCCTTTTAGGATTTTAGATTTGGCCATGGTGTGTGAAAAAGCTCATTATGTCAAAATATAATCCATTTGAGGTGTATAGTTTTATAAGATATTCTCAAGGTAAGATATCAAGCTTGAATTTGCGGTATTATTTGTCTCTTGAACCTTTTGCACCCCAGAATAATGATGATATATTTTATATTCCAAAACTATTGGGAAAACTGCAGCCGTTGGGACGGGATTTAAAAACAAATAAAATTAGAGAACGGCGAAATCACCCATTTTGAAAAATTATATTAAAAACATCGCGCGAATTTATTGAAATAATTTTTCAAAATATGGTTTTTTGAACTTGTGTACCTTTGGTGTTTCCAGGGTTCATGAGACATATTGTACCATGGTTCATATTTTGCCATGAATATTCACCCAAAATGTTTGGACCAAAACTTGAAACCGCCCCACAGTGGCTGAATGAAATCGGAATAATTAGACGTTGGTTCAAAGGGGTTTACATAATCTTCCCAATGACAACCCTATCCGATAATAAACCACGAAGATATATATATATATTATATTGAAAATTGGAACGACTGTATCTCGGAAACTATGTGGTTAACCCTAAAAAGATATCCTTATTTTTTTATAAATAAAAGATAACCATACGTCTTAAAGACATATGATAGTTTGAGGAGTAATTAGTAAAGGTTCCAAAATGTTTCAAAATAAAATTCGTTTCAAATTAATAAGATTAAGCTCTATCTATAAAAATTGCTATCAAAAGAAAACCCCTCAATTTTTAAACTGCAAAACTGACGAACAGTATTCCCCTTAAAAATCATAGAAATAAATAAATGCTTATTTCTTATACGTCTCAGAGACGTACGTCATCTCACTAGGGTTAAACTGCATTTGTACTAACATTTTAAAATATCATTTAAAAACAAAAAAAGATAACTTAAACTTACGCTTTAAGAAGAATATTTTCTTCGAAGCAGTGAAAATAAAATTTATAACCCTTTAAAATGGTTCTGCCTCCAATGGCTCCATTCGGAGCCGCCCAGTAACATGGAAAAATTTTTGCATGTTCTTTCGCATATTCTTTCTGTTTTACCAATTTCTGATAAAACGCCAGGTTTTGTTCGTTCCCGAATTCTTCGTGTTGTTCGTCAGTCAGTTTCACCTTCTTTAGGTTTGTTGAAAAAATAATCAATCGATTTTTGTGCCATTGTCACTACTTTTATATGTCTGTCATTCTCGTTTTATGCCGGAACTAGGCGTCATGTTAGACAGTCTTGTACAAATCATCATAATGAGTACAACTACCAAGTATCTCGCTACCGGTGTTCTTCACTGGTTACTTAACGCTTTTAAGTACACCTAACGAAAAAATCGGCGGCTACGAGTTAATCGGCTCATATTTTAAGCCGATTTTAGCCGATCAAATCGGCGGCGGCTTGAAGTATAAAAAAACTACCGGCGGCGGCAGCTCGTCGGCACAAATTCGCTCGGCTTGCTACTCTGATGACGGCAATACACGTCGTGTGCAATTCGGGGAACTCCCAAAATCTCCAAAACTGTTTTTTTGTTATTATGTATTTCCCAGAACTACAACCCAGTTTTTGCAGTTCTTGAAGAATACTAACTACACACACATCATACAAACTCATTTATTTCGTGGTGACTTTACACGTCATGCTTTTATGAGTAAAACAATTTTTGACGTCTATACACGTCATGTTCCACCTCAGAACCAGTTCATGACGTCTATACACGTCAGTGTCCCCGAAAAGGTTACAGAATTGGAAAAACTAAGAACAAATGATACGCCTATTTTAAAAAATAATTTTCCCAACGTCTTTTAACTGGCAGCGAAAGAGTCATTTCAGAGTAATTAACATTTTGTTTTGTTTAAAAATTTATTTTTAAAACTTAGAAAAAATTATACGCCTGATCTTGGGGGCCCCAATTTTTCGGGGGCCCTAAGAAGCTGCTTAGTTTGCTAATGGGTTAATCCGGCCCTGGTTTCGGGAGCAAATATCTAAAGAAAAATCCATATTGCTGATGCCGTCGAATGGTTAATTTTCTTATATTTAATGAACCGAAGTCTACGAGCACAACACTTTGTATGAAACCATGTAAATCTCACCCATGAACCAGAGTTTCACTGATTTTATAAGGCACTGATTTTTCAAGTAGTTATAGGTGCGCGAGTGGTGCTAAATTTCCTATTGTTTAGTGTCTTTCTGAACCGGTAATTTAAATAGTATGCGCATCGTTATTCAGACAACAAGTAGAACCGGTAAAGTGGCCAATGTCCAACTTTAAAAGATTTTTCGTCATGTTGTGCCTCAACAATTTTCTTATCATAATTAAAATGATTAAAGTTGGGTCGTATTTGTGGCATCATAACCATGCTGTTGTTGTCGCGGAAAATGGGTCTGAACAAAGTCAAAGCCTGATTATGTTCAATTCAAAAAATTTTTCTTAATCCCATAAAGATCTCTTGCTCATACTGTCAATAATGTGTGTGATATGATTGTTATTGCGCTATAAGTAGAAACGACTTTACCCACATATCCCACAATTTAAAATGTATTGCAAACCAATCGCATGTGGTCCAAATCTTATGGCCGATATATGATCGTTTTAAATATTGTGTTACGTGGGCGGTGTCACGCCCCTATGTATAATCTCGACCTTGTATATCGAGACCCATATAATACCATAGAAACCACCTCAAGAGCGTCAGCTTACGAGTTTAGCCGATGTAACGATATTAATTTTTAGCAAACAGGAGGGGAACAACCCATTTTCATGAAATACAAGGAGTGTGACCTTTGTACAGTCACAGCCAAATATAACCAAGAACCATCCACTGTGTCTTAGTTGCAAGTTTAAACACATCCATTTAATAGTTTAGCAGTTATTTAATTTTCCCACAAATGAGCGTGGTGATCTATTGGGGGGGGGGGGGGGGTGCCAGCAAGGGAAGCTAGTTTCAAATCAATAGCAAAATTTTATTTAAACATGTAAACAGAGATGTAAACGAATTGATAAAAACTGGGTAACATATAAATATTTGAATATATGAACTAAAACCACAATCTCTGAAACTGGACAGACATAATTTGATTTTATTAACATGGATGGATACATGGATGGATTTGTGAAACTACTATTTCTGAGATTATATTCGATTCTTTTCGACAGATTTGCAATTTTGGAACACTATTGATGGTTATCCAACGTCTTACAAAATAGCAGCGAACAAATTTAACAGTAGTATATTACCCAACTTTTATAGATTTGACCAAAAGTCTTCTTTGAACGTAATAATTTTTCTTATACAGGGTGGAGCGCATAAATTTGCTTACTTGGGAATAAAATACAAAAATTATGAACCTTAGAAAAATTTATTTTATATTTATATTGAACAGTAAGGGAGTTTTTAAATTACATGGTGTTAAATAGTGTATCTGGAAAATGTCGACCTTCGCTATCCACACACTGCTGCATACATTTTATAAAGTTTTCATGAACTCTAACAAGCATGTCGACAGGTGTTCTGCCAATTTCAGCCTCAATATTGTTAATTAGGTCTTCCAAGGTGTTGGGTCGATTGATATACACGAAATACACCCACTGAGGTGAAATGTGCCTCATCAGAAAAGAACACAATTGCGTTACGGGGTATAGTTGAAAGAATATCTTTACAAGAGGTCCGCTGTGTCAAATAGTCCCGTGCTGACAATTGTTGGACCACACACATTTTATACGGGTGAAAATACAGTTCTTTAAGAAGAATCCGGTGGAGAGAACATCTGGAAATTCCAAGTGCAAGTGATTGCTTCCGAGCAGAGCGTTTCGGAAATTGCAGTACTGCTGCTCTAACTCTCTCGATGTTTTGTGGTGTTGTAATCCTTCTCTCACGTCCCCTTCGTACACACGACACATTCTCTGCTGTTCTCAATGATGTTACCCAATTTACTATTGATTGCCGTCCAGGAACACTTCCGCGTGGGGGAACAGCGAATCGTAAACGAAAAGCACTCTGCACTTCAATGATTGAGTGCGCATTTGAAAAATATGCTTCAACACAAAATGACCTCTCCTTACGTGCCCAATGCATGATGGCAACTGAAAGGCAGACGAAGACAAATCTCCACTATAAGCCACGCACACTCTCCACTCTCTCCGACCAACAGTGCCGCCACAGCCTGCAGTGCAAACAAGCAAATTACCGCGCTCCACCCTGTACATATTTTTGATTTGTTAACATGATAGGCGCGGGTAGGGACTAAGCTCACAAAGTGAACACATCCAAATACAGTTTGTCCGATTGCGATCACAGATTGTTTGGCGTTAAACTCCTCTGAAACGACTGCTCCGATTTGTATGAAATCGGCTACGTCTCAGAATCGGCCAACATCTATTTTTCATAAATCTAAATGATAAGGGTGACCCACACCTATATACAACACAGATTGTCAGACTGCGAAAATAAACACACACCGATGTAGCGACAGCGAATAGTTGCCTTGTGTGGGTGCGGAGCACTCTCAGAGCAAAGAGAATACTGAGCAATGAAAATTGTGTGATCTTGTGTAGCGTATGTACGAACATAACAATGGATGTACATATGTACATGTGTCGGTTACTTTGCATTCACTTTGTTTTTTGTGGAAATAAAACAAAACGTATTAATCAAGAAAGAAAGTATTAATATTATTGAAATATAACATCATCATATGATTGAATGCTGTTTTTTTATTTTCCAATGCAACAGTTACTAATGTGTTCATACAAAACGAACAGGTACCGTGTAACAAAAATGTACTAACACATCACCTGTGAATTCGGACTCTCATTGGATTTTTTTATTAATAGTCTGTATTATTTTGTATTTTTTGCTCTATTTTGTATTGTTGTAGGTATGAATTTGTTGTCCGAGAAAGGGGTTGTGTCTAAGATTTCAATAGAATGCTAAATTGGTAAACCCTAAAATTAAATTATTAAACATTTCTTATCACTTAAAAACATTTTCAGAATAAGATATTTTTTTAAATTAAGTGAATTAATATTATTTACTTTTTGAAGTAGATATACAATTTAATTCGATATTCAAATTTTCTATTGCAGGTAATACCCTTTTCTATTTGACTTTGAATTGATCTAATCGCCATCCCGTCCGTACGATAATGTCTCTCGTGTAAGTAAAAATGTTTAAATTTAATGATTATAATCTGGTTAAATTAATATATTTATGACATAATGTTATTGTATTACATTTGTATATTCGCTTTTTTTTCGAAGTTTTTTTTTTTTTTTTTTTTTTTTTAAGACCAGCACTCAGGGGATGCCCCCTATAAATGCAATGCATTGTGCTGGCGACGGAAATTTAGGTAGAGGAGGGTGGAAAGAGGGAGTAGTGCTCATTTACATTTGCCTTGAATCGCTGTATGTCACAATTGGCGGGAAATACACTTGCGGGAAGTTTATTCCACATACGGACCGTACGACTGAAGAACGAATTTTCTCTGTAGTGTGTTGTGCGATCGACTGGCCAATAGATAGTAAACGGATGGGAGTTCCTTGAAAGCCGCGTACCTCTGCCAAATGTCCTCACATCTGGTATAAGTTGACGGATGTCCGAGGAACTCGCACCGTGAAAATACCGATAGAACAGTGTCACGCAACCCACATTACGCCGATGCTCAAGGGAGGCAATAGAGCTGGACACCCTACTGTCCCCTATCAACACCTTTGCTCTCCTTTGTACACGGTCCAGCAACTCCAAAGATGACTTTGGAGCACCTGCCCATATATGGGAGTTATATTCCATTCGCGGCCTGATGTAGGTGGTGTAGATATTAAGGAGATCAGATGGAGTGAAGTACTTCTTGCACCGCTTTAAAAAGCCTAGGCACTTCGATGCATCTTTCGACACTTCAACATTTGAAAAATGTTGATCTCTTCTTTTGAATTTTTTGAATTCTATCTACTTCACTTTTTGGGACATTTCACTCAATTTTTCTTTAGTATAAATCGTGATTGACTGGCATTAATATGGTGGCGAAATTTTCTTTATGCTTAGGAGAATATTTTTCTATTTTTCTATATTTTTACCAAATACAGTTTGTTTCTATTTCTTAGAGTGCTCTATTTTTAATACTCAATATCGCACCCCTCTTTTCAAACTAACTTACTAACTAAATATGAGCTACACAGATGATGTTTTCTTTTGTACTAAAGATTTTAAAAATATCGTTTTTGAAAATAATTTTGACTTTGGACCAACATATCTCTTCGCGTCAAAATACACAGTTTGAAAGGCCGATTTGGTCCCTAATTTCTGAGCGGTCGAACACAAAGGATCGAACACAAAGGAGTACTAATTTAGTCAAAAAACATCTGACTTTTTAGTGCCTAACCGTGAATAACTATTTTCCTTTATCAACAACTTTAAAAAAGTAAGTACGCAGGAGAATTGCATACAGCAATTCATTTATGAGCAAACATTGGCATTACATTAATGTTTTTATACCTGAAGAAAAACGACCCCACAAACATATTGCAGAAACCATGTATATGTTTGAAAGGTCTGTTTTCATGAATTGAAGATTTGCTGCTTTTTTTTTGCTTCGCTGTAGTCTGTCACGGTTTTGGTAGCAAACACAATGTGTTTGGACACAACTCTACTATATTTGCTACAAGCTACTAAACACGTTATATTTGCAACCAAATAACAAAATAAGACAAATTTTTCACTGCGAATAAAATGCAGATCATTTGTCCACAAATGTGTTCAGGTCTATGTTTAAATATTGTTTTGCGTTGCGGAATGAGGGCTAAATGTAAAAAATTAAACAACTTTTGTTTTAACACTATTATGCTACATCCCAATATTATCAACTATATTATTTACTTTTGCTTTGGTTTGTGTCTAGACTAACGGCTTGGATCATAGAGAAAGAAATTAACTAGAAATTTAATGGGAAGTTTGGAGATTGTAACAAATATTTGGTATATATTATTGTTTTGAACCCAATAAAAAGTAAATTTAAAAAAGCCAAATTGAAAGAAGTTTTCAAAATTTAAATTTTCTTAAATAAGTGAATTTTCTTAAAAAAAAGTAAATTTTCTAAAAAAAAAACACCTATTCATATCCTTAAACAATGTACGTTTTCTTAAAAAAAATACATTATCTTAAAGAGGATTAAAACAAGTAAATTTTCTTACAAAAAGTAAATTTTTCTTTAAAAAAGTAATTTTTTTAATTAAGTACCTTTTCTTAAAAAATACATTTTCTTACAACAAATTGCCTTTTCTAAAACAACTATTTGTAATTTAAAGAGTACGTTTGTTGTCAAACAAAATAACTTTGTTTGAGAAAAGTACCTATTCTTAAAAATTTACATATTCTCGAAAAAAGAACAAATTCTAAACCTATTCTTAAAAAAACGTTTTCTTAAAAAAAATGTTTCTCTTAGAAAACCCGCTTCTTACAAAATTTCCTTTACGTAGAAGTACCTTTTCTTAAATATAGAATAATACCTTTTATTTTCTTGAGATAAGTAGCCTTTCTGAAACTAAGTACATTTTCTTAAAAAAATTAACTTTTCCTAAAAAGAGTACCACTTCTTTAAAAAGTACCTATTCTTAAAAAAAGTACTTCTTTGTAAAAAAAAATTCATAGTCTCATGGTCTTCTTTTACGTAAAGTACTTTTCTTAAAAATAATACCTTTTCTTACAAAAAACATTAGCTTTTAATAAAAGAAGTACCTCTCTTTAGAATGGGACCTTTTCGGGAAAATATAATACATATTCTTATAAAAAGGACCTAAAGAGAAACTTTTTAAAAAAATTAATAAATTCTATAAAAAAAATCTTAAAAAAGTTTATCATTTTACAAAAAATATGTTTCCTTAAAGATCCATTTAAATTATCGTATTTTTCAACAAGATGGAACTAACTAGTACATAATATATAGCGAAAGGAACTTTGTTGCAACTGGGTGTCCCCTGACACCACATGTGCTTTTTTTAATTTTGAGTTTATTACCTTCTACAATATTCGGCCCTGTTCTGTAAGCAGAATCCAGACAAACATAAAACGTCACAGAATATTTTGGTTTCAGAAGAAATATATCAGTTTTGAATTAGAATGAAAATGCCTTGCGATTTAAAAAAAAAAAACAAATCAGAACAAAAATATTTCATGTTTTTTTAGACTTTTTCTGAAAGAAAATTCTGATTCAAAATGATTCTGTATGCAGAACACGGCTGATTGTTTCGGATTTTTTATACTTCAGCCTTTTTGAGGTGATTTGTTTAAATTACGTAGCAAATATATTAAAAAATATAAAAAGAAAAGAAAACTAATTTTTGTTTCCATGCAAATGCAAAGAAAAAAACAAACAGTCGTCAACTTTGGCAATTTTCTAAAACACACGCCACTGTACGATAACGCAATAATCCTTACCACCTTGCCTTACATTTTTTACACAAATTGAAAATGTTTACTAGATCAAAAGATATCGAATTTGGTCGGTGTCAATCGATTTTTAATCACTGTGCGACGGCTATGAATGAATGAAAAATGAAATAGCATTCTCTGCTCCCCCTCTTACTCTCTTCATTGAATATTTCAATGCACGAGCAGCTTTTTGATAGTGTTATTGTATATAACTATGCAAATTCCAACCACGTTAAAGTAAATTGACATAAACTATGTAAAATATATGAAATGATCAAGATACGACGCGAGAGAGAAATGCTTTTGATGGAATTGTTACCACTTTTTGGTTCTCATTTACGAGTGTTGCCAAATTGCGCACATCGTCAGGTCGTTTTTTAGTGATAGCGATACAGCCGCCATCAGCCTCTCGTTGGAAAACGGCCAGCGGGATATCTGTCTAGTATCATCGTACATGGCGCACAACTATACTGAATCACCCCCTCCGAAGTGCGTCAGGGATATTTTATCGGAGGCAAAAAGACGTAATTGTAGCGTCATTATAGGTGCCGATGCCAAAGCGACCCACACAATATGGGCGAGTACCGGCACCAATGATCGAGTTGAGTCTCTTTTTAATTTCATTATAAGCGAAACCTTTACTATCTGTAATAGAGGCGAGGAACCGACCTTCAGAACTTCGGCTAGGAGGGAAGTACTAGACCTAACTTTACTAATTGGCTACGACTATGTAACTGTTTCCGATTGGAGCGTACTTTCTGATCACTCATTTTCTGATCATAGATATCTACAGTTCCACATAAATATCGAATCTCTGAAACAGGAAGTTTTTAAAAATTGTAGAAAAACGGACTGGAACGCCTATCGTTGACGCCTAATGGAACTCATAGCTAACCTTCCGAATATTCCGACTAATGTGCCAGAGCTGGACGAACAAGTTGGCAAATTTACTGATGCGTGCAGGAACACGCTCAATGAATCCTGTAAGACCAGTGGTTATAGCGCTGCCAAGGGTAACAAAAAACTTCATTGGTGGTACGTTGAGCTTCAGGATCTACTATCGTCCATTAAGCGGCTTTTCAACAAGGCCAAAAAGAGCGGCGACCAAAGGGATTGGGACGTTCACAAGATTAGTCTTAATCTATTTAAAGGTGAAATCAGGAAGGCCAAACGGAAATCCTGGCGAAACTTCTGTGAATTCATTGAGGGAACCAACCAGACTGCACGCTTAAGATGCGTCCTCGCTAAAAACCCACCGTGTGCGGGGTTCTTAATGAAAGACGATGGAACGTGGACGTATTCGTCTGAAGAGTCTCTTGGGATTCTCCTGGATACACACTTTCCCAACGATGATAGGAATGCTGGTCATCAGCCAGAAGAGTTAGGCGGAAACTCACCTAGCATAGATAAAGTTCGCTCAATAGTGATCAGAAGGAACCTGATATGGGCCATTAGTTGCTTTAAGCCCTATAAATCACAGGCGGACCTGACGGGATAATTCCCGCGAAACTACAGGAAGCACAATACCTATCTTGTAGTTGGTTGGAGGCAATCTTCAGAGGTTGCCTTATGCTGGGATATATCAATTTTTAAAAAATCACAGTCTTTCACCATTCTGCCCCAGTCTACAACGTGTCCACGATTGTTAGGGCGCTGGTATGTTACATACGAGTTGTCGGATCAGAAGGGGGTCCTTAACTTTCAGGGTCCTATTCAATTGCTTAAATTTTAGGCTCCTACAGGCAGAAAAATAATGGCCCCAGCAATATACTGCAGGAACCATGTGCATGTTTGCATGCATTGTTTTCGTGAATTGAAAATCTGCTGCTTTTTGTTTCTTTGTTGTCCTTCGCTTTTTTGCTTTTAGCAGTTTTAACAAACATAGCAACATTTGGGTCACAAATACATATGTTATATTCTAATAATCATTGTGTCCCAAACATGTTATATTGAATAGCAAACACAATGGGTTTGGACACAAGTATACTGTATTTGCGACAAGCCACAAACACGTTATATTTGCATCCAAACAACAAAAAAATACAAGTTTCTCAGCATGTATCCAATAACTTGTGTTGAATTTGTGTTTTTCCGGCTTAGGCAGCTGAAAAATTTCAGATACTTTAACATTTTTGATACATGTCGAAGGACGTCGTCTCCCTCTCTGTCTCGTTTTGTTGATGACATTTTGAGAGCAGCCGGCAGAATAATGTAACATTTACTGTACAAATTTAATGTTTAAAATATGGGGAAAATTGGTCGAGGTCAAACTAGAAATTTTAAGAAAATATGTATTTTCAACAAACATCTTAAAAACAGTCACTCCTTTTCCGGCGGATATTTATGAATCATAGAAAAATTGTTACAATGTCATTACTAATTACCTGACATTTGAATTTAGATCAAATATAGTCAAATAGCTGTTTTGTTGGAAATATATAATTCTGTAAAATTTTACCTCGAGGCGTTACACGGTAATATTTTCGGATTTTCGGCAAATTTTTACCAGTTAAACTTTATCACAGTGTAAAAATGTTGACAAGTTAAAATATATTAAATAAAATATATTTGAATTTTAACCTCTAAGCGGCACGTCTCGACGTTGTGCAATTTTCCACAAATTTTCAGAATAACATTTTTACACTGTGCTACTTGCATTTCAAAAGTAAACCAAAAATTCCTCTCTAGTGTGTGTGTATTCGAGTTGATTTTAAACAGAAATAACTTGTCTGTCTTCCCCCCCCAGTCCCCTTCTTTTCTATCCATCACGGTAATGTTTCGTGATACTTTAAGTAGCTAAGAACGAACGTGAGTTCACACATTCATTTGGGTCTTATCATCAATTCTAGTATTTGCCACAAACACGAGTAGTTGTTACATTCCGTATCCTTTTGTTTTATCAACATAATTCTCCATTTCTGCTGTTTTGCCAAAAAGTTTCTTCGTTGTCTTCTACAAACGTTTGTGTGCATAATGCTGGGTTATGAAGATTTGTGATGCAGTCTTCTAGTCGTATGCTGGGATGACGAGCAGTGAGTTCTACTTTTAGTTTTGCAATGTTTGCATTTTGTGGCACATGCTGGTGGTGGAGCGGCAACAACTAATGCCTTCATGGACTTCGTAGCAAAAATAAGGATTATAAATGATAATGTTGCACAAACAATTGACATCAACGCCTTTTACTATTACGAACTCTCGTTCGCTCGTTCGCTCGTCTCGCTATCTGCCGTCTTGTTGTGAATACACAAAACAAAAACACACACTCTCTTACATAGTTACATTCATTCCTATGGATCCGTGTCATTGGGTACTTTTTCTATACATTATGATATTAAAATGTTGTGTCAATGGGTTCGAATAGGTCATGTCTCTTTTAATAATAATATATTTGTTCAACTGAAAAAACAACAAATGTTTTGCGAACCCCCTTTATTCTCTCTCGCTCCCTCTATTGGTTCAAGTCTGTCCGACTATTCGAACATTATCCTTCACAACATACCAATACACATGGATGTGTATGTACGTGCACATGAGCCACATGGAAAAAGGTCATTTCCATAACATCATTTCCACACAACTACAACAATAACGACAGCCTTAGACAAATGTCATATTTGTTTGTATAACTGTGTAAGTTTATTTTATATTTAAACTGATATTAAATGCTGTTCTTTGTTTCAATACAGAGAGAGAGAGAACGAGAGAGAGAGAGAGGGAGAGGGAGAGCGAGAGTCTCAGCAATAGAGAAAGGGTGGCAGAGTAGCAAAGAGCTAACGTTTACAAGACTAAATTAAAAATAAACTTTTCTTTATTCGTCCTTTTCCTTACACGTCATAATAGAAAACTAACACACACAGACATATTTATTATATTACAGTTGTGTTTAATTGCTTTTATATTAGACACACTAACCCACACACACATGCATATACACATTCACATACACAGCGTTTTAGCGCGCCATTGTTTGTAGTTGTATTATATGCAACAATAAATAAAATTGAAATGTTTTATAATGTGTGAGAAAATTGTTTCTTTTGTTTTGTCGATTGTCGTTGTTTTCCTTTTGCATTTTCTTCTTGATTTCTGTTGAATTGACTGTTTTCATGACAACTTCCGAGGAGAAATTGAAAATTGTTTGCTATGACCGTTTAATGGCGTCATTTACACTACACCCCTATTCTCTTACAAAGACACAAAGCGGTAGAGTAATCTGATGTTGTAAGACGGCGTGTTGGGTATCAGTAACTTGTTGCAATTTTTGTTGTTGTAACGATTAACTGTGATGCAAGGAAAACCTTTAAGCTAAGACAAGTTATTTCTAGGAGGAAAAGTTGCAATTCAATCCGGTCCTTTATCCTTTGTGACGTGACAAAGTAATCGATTCTTAAATTTCTATGGAAATACAGCAATATCGTAGATCACACCACACTTACTCAGAAACACACTGAAAGTGATGTCCCCCAGCAGCGAAAGTGCCGAGCAATTCTCAAAATATGTCTTCTGAGGCATTTCAGCTTCCTAGAGGCCATACATTCATGCCCTCGTTTCTTCTTTTTCTAAACTGACAAAATATTCGATATACTTTCACATCTGGTTTTTTGAAGGAGGTCTGGAAAGAGGTCTAACGTGCTCAAAAATATCCGTTGGACATGCGTGTTTCCCTTTCGAAAGCATGAATATCGAGAGGCCTATCAGTACCTTCGTTAATATCTCCTAAACATGTATACCTGCCTACTTTAAACAGTCATATTTGTGGAATGTCATAGGTTCTTTCTCATTGTATCCAAAGCTCTTTGTACCAAATCTTTTGAAAAATTGCCAAGTAGCTCACTATCTTCGACATTATGTTAAGAATCCCCTGTTATTACCATCCGACCCGGGTCTGATGACAGCTAAAGTGAGAAGACGATTGGTGGACATTACGAATATCATGCTACCGCCAGTCTTTATTGGGTAATAACGTAAGATCAACACCCAACATAGGTGCTATAACTGAATTTTTATGCCTGCTCAGAAGTTGTTTACAGCTCAAACACTAGGATCATAGGCGCCGGTCTAATCAAACGCCCAATTTTAATTTCAATTTACAGGAAGCTCGACAAATTCAAAGAATTAAAATTGACCATACACATGTCAGCAATATGTTTTTGTTCCCTGCAGGACATCAAATCTAGACATGGTGCTGTTATTGGTAGCTACCACCAACTCTTAGTGGGCACCTACCGTCTCCGTCCAACGGCTGTCACCGACATAAAAATCAAAATCGTAAAATCCAATACAATACCGTCTGACGTACTCATCCACATCAATGATATACGATCAGACTTCTCGAGCCAATTTGCCACAGAATAGTAATCAAAATTCTTATGTATCATCGGAAATTGTTTTTCTTGAACGGTACTTGACCGTAAGAAGGTAATTAATGAGTATTCCACGCACGGCAAACTCAACATCATCTGGGTGTCGGGACATATTGGAATAGTTGTCAACGAAAGTGCGAACTTCCTGGCAACGAAAGACAGGTAACTAGAGAGGAGGATAGAATGGGCAGAATCGGCAAACAGAGCCCTATGGAACCCGGGAACAGTAGGTAGGATGACAAAGATCCTATGGGGAGATCCAGATGGATCGAGGACAAAAGTTTTGCTGAAACTGGGAGAGCCTGAAATGAGGAAAATTATGGGAGTTCGGGATTACGAGCCTACCTGCACCGTATTGGACTTTTGGTGAATATTGAGTGCAGGGAGGATGATAATACCATTGAGCATTTCCTCTGTCAATGCCCAGCCTTCACACAAGCTATATCCAGGTATCTCTCTGACAGTATGATACCGAACATGCCCAATCTTGTGGGAATGAACTGGAATATCTTAAGGAATTTTGGGAATAGTACCGAATTCCTATGAGGGTTATAGTGACTTAGTCGGGTAAATTGAGAGCGCACAATAGGTCGAATCAGCGGCTTAAGTGTATGTCTGAAGACATGGAAAGGACCAGAGCGCTTTTTAACACTGCGGATCGCACCCCTCTTTTCAAACTACCTAACTAACTAGTCACCTTACGCTTAGCGGATATGCGCCTATGCCTGAAGTTTATTCATTTTCTTTGTTACTGAAAAAATTTGGTTAATAGCATTTTTTAATTCCCTCTCCAATTGTATAAATATATTAATCTACAATAGATTTGTTGTCTTCTCATCTGGCTAACTCTGACATCTATTTTGCTTTCTTATTGCAACAAATTGACCGAATACCGAACAAAATCGTCCATTCTTAATTTTGTACATTCACGATGTTCATATAACTATTCACATATTTTTAACATCAACAGTAACAATTTCAGCTGTTTCACAGAGCAATAGATAAGAGTCTCTCTCCCTCTACTTATGTTCTTTCGATGACGACAAGGTAGGAGGACATTTCATCGAGCTCGAGTTGTTGTTGTAATTTACTCTTTTGTTGGACATTAAACGGACATAAATAAAACGGATTGAGCATTTTCGTTCGATGCAACCAATACAAAACTTAATTTAGCTGTTATTAGCATCAATCAAATACTATTTAAACTTAGTTTGTTGTATGGTTTGCATCTGGTTGCATATCGCTCTCTCGCCTATTCACCCTGTTTTCTATCAATTTCCTACTACATAGTGAATCAGCTGTGACTTGGATACCCCCTGGCTGTGTTTACCAAAACTCAGTGACAGAATTTTTGTCTTGACCTTAAAACTTGTAACTTCCACAAGTTCGCTTCTCTTACGCCAATAAACCGATGAGGGAGTTGACAAATTTATTCATAAATTAATCTATGCTTGTAGTTTATAAAGGAAACGTTTTATTCATTTTGACAACTCTCAGGCGTATGAGTTACAGTTAAGATCAATCATACGCTGACTCAGGCGTATGAGTTACAATTAAGATCAATCATACGCTGACTTATATGTACAATGAAATGTATGGAAGAATTATTTTTTACGAATTTTAACAAATCCCAAGCAGATTGCCATTTGCTCTAAAACTAACGTGGTCAAAATTTAAGACCAATCGGAGAACTCTAAGCTTGCCCTACTTGTGGTTAAAGTTTTCGGGTCTTGGCATTTTGGGTATAAATTTGAATACACCAGAAAATTTTCACATCTCAGTTCATTTCAAGAAAAATTTTAACATTGATTTAGTTCGACCTGAATATAAAGTGGTAGAAATTTGAGTAAAATGCCACCATTCTAGGAGTTCAAACTCTTGATTGGAAGAAATTGCTAATTTTTATAAAAAATTTAAATTTAGGTTTTTCGGGTTTTTCCCAAATGTTGTATGTAAATGAGAAAAATTTTAAACTAGGATACCAATTCATTCTAGTATAAGTCTATACACTTCATTCTAGTATAACTCTATACACTTCCAATAAGGTATAACATGATAAAGTCACTCATCGGTTTCAGGATGACATGGAGCGGCAAAATATGCAATCTCGAGGAAAAATAGCCAAGATGGCCTTATAAGGGTGCCAAATTCTGCAAAAGATGAGCTAAAAACATAAGTTATGTGGTCAAACGGATTCTATAAAATCGGATATGACAATTGGTTACAACAATCGGTTTTAAAACCCGGGTTTAAAACCTTGGTTTGACACTCGCAATTAAAAATCAGTTCGTATAAAACTGTTAATAAATGGGGATTTGCTTATTGGAACCGATCTTGTAATCCAGTATTTGGAACGTTTGTTTCATTCTTTCATCCTAATAACCTCGGTACCGCCGTTAGATGAACTCCACTTCTTGGTGAAACCTCTCGCCATATTCGTCACTTACGTCGTCGGGATTGCCAGGAAAGAAATGTAAATGCGGGTGCAAGAAATGCATTTTGAGAGACATGTTTACACCTGTTGAATATATAAAACGAAAAAATAGGCTAGAGAAATAATAACGATATACAAATTGTTTAATTCTTACCAATTTTTTTTTCTAATTTTTTGACGAAATCTTTTATTGCCACGATCACAAACGCCCAGCAGGAAAGTGAAGAATGCATTACATTGAGAATGAATTATATAATGTAAAGCTGGACCCGGCAAACTACGTTTTGCCTTCAAAGTTTTTGTAATGTCAAAGGCTGAACAAAATTTGTTGTTCCATTACGTTTCAAACTATAGTTGTGGCTGTTATATCGGTTTCTTTCGAAGGGGGCGTGGCATTGCCCTCTTCCACCCTGGCTGTAATTCATACTGTTCCAACAACATATATACCAAATCTCATCTTCATATCTCTGACAGTTCATGAGATATAGCCATTTTAAATTTCAAGTTGTATGGGTGGTGCCACGCCCCTTTATCCAATCACAACCATGTATAGCCAAGGAGTATCAGCAGGTCGTCAGTACCACATTGTGAAATTTTCATAACAATCGGTCTATTAGAAAAGCCGTCAGAGAGATTTTTGAAAAGGGGGCGTGGCACCGCTCCTCTTTCACCCTGGCTGTATAGCTTATGTCACCCGCTAGATGATTCTGAATATTGTCTGAAAATTTCATCAAAATCGGCCCGGCCGTTTTGGAGTCCATACCTTTCATACATACATACATCCTCTTTTATATATACATATATAGATAGATTATATAATAATTACATTAGATAAGACATTCCAAAGAATCGAGAGGGTAATGTAATTTGACAAAATTGCACATTGATTCCCAGTGCATTCCCACATCTGCGAAGATGGAATGTGTTGTTTCTGAGTGTTACGATTGCGTACAAATTTTACGGTTTGCTTTGTTGTTTTATTTCTTGACAATTTTGTCAAAGTGATTTCAATTACAGGGTTGCTAACTCGCAGCAAAACACATTTTTTTCACATGAAATCTTATCTATTTTAAGTAATAGCAAGAAGACATAGAGTTGGCAATCCATTTCTTTTTGAAGTATGTCACAACTAAAGGGAATGTTTCACATGTTTCTATTAGAATCGCGAAAATAAGTCAGTTTGTGTTGAAATGTTTAGAGGTGAAGATAGATAAATAGTTTATTTAAATAAATAGTTTATTTAAATAAATAGTTTAATTAAATAAATAGTTTATTTAATCCATGTCTCTATGTCGGGGGGAATGCATTATCGTATATAACAAATTCTTAATTCATTAACAATAGAATGCATTAGAAATAATGCATTATAGAATTCATTCCTGATAACTTGTTAAATATTGCATTACAAAGAACGAATTATATAATTCATTCTTTGGACACATTAAAATAATTCATTCTTTTCCTAGGACATCCCTGTGTTAGGAATAATGCATTCTGGAATCAACGTTTAATACACGGTATACATTAACTTCTCGCTTCCTATTCAATCCCTTTTCCTGCTGGGCAGTATTCGAAATTTTCACCTTTTATCAGTTTCCTTATTTGTGATCCATCGAAAACGCTTTCTGAGATTTTTAGAAAGACTTTTAAATGCGTTTCTTTAATAAGAGATCGGAATGCGATCTGTAATTAAATCTAAAGGTTTTGGATGAGAGGCGTGTATTTAAATTTATTTTCACCCAATGTGCTGTTTATTCTTTTTGACCATTTCTTCCTTTTATAATGACGTTGCATTCCACATACCATGGCAACTTCTTTAAGATCACAAAAAATAATTTTTACCACTAAAGAATATAAAGCATCGTAAAGAATTCGCCAGGTCTACGAAAACCGGACTGAGACTGACTGGAAGAAGGTAAAGTATTAAATTCGACACGTTTTTAATAATAAAAATGCAATTACGCTTTCTGATTAAGGTTGTATGTTCTGATGAGACTAAAACCAATCGATTTGAGTCCGACAGCCGTGCTTGGTACTGAACCAAGGATCCAAATATTACTCCCCCAAATACAGTAACACCAACCATGAAACATGGTAGTTAGTCTATTCAAAAAACCGTGTTTTCAAAAATATCGGCTTTTGGTTTCTTCGAATATTTTGGCAAAACCGGTTTTCGGTTAAACCAAGCTGTAGAAACCGGTTAATAACCGTTTTTGGGTTATTTTGCAAAAGTGTCAAAATAGTAAACTATGCCTTTTATAAAAAACGTTTGTTATTAAGTCAGTCAACTACCGAGTACATAGCCATGAAAAAGCTATCAAAATACCGCTCGCCACCATAGTAAAACTGCATGCCCCAATCAGAGTGTTTAAGCCTATGCTTTCACGGTATGTGGTGGGAAACTTAAGTGTGGGACATGTAAAATTCTGAATTTAATTCCGCTTTAAAAATATACGAATATAGACATAGGAACTCATTCGACCAACAAATTTTTCAGTACATTGTCGATTGTTTGGTTCTCATTTTCGTGTTTGAAGGTCCCAGTGGACTCGGGATTGTTTGCGTAACATTTACCTTTCACGGCGCTCCAGAGATAATAGTCTAACGGTTTCCAATTGCAGCTTCGAGTTTCGGCGGTTTGATTTTCGAAAACATTGTAACTTGGGCTGTGTGGCAAGCAGCACCGTCCTGTTGAAACCATTCTATATCCATGTCATCCTCTTCAACTTTTTGGAACAAAAAACCGCTGAGCATGGCACGGTAATGCACGCTATTGCCGGTAACAGCGACTCATGGTTCATTTTCGAAGAAAATGGGCCTATGATACCGCCTTGCCAGAAACCGCACCAGTCACTCGTTGTGGATGCATTGCCATCTTTTCGACGACGTGTGGTTTTCCGAGAACTTTGTGTGTTAATGTAAAAGCGAGGTGGAAATGGGCTTCATCGGAAAAACAATATTTTTCGGTAAAAATGTCCTTCTTCAGCTAAGCGCTCTTCAGCCCATTCAGCGAAGTGAATACGCCTTACATGGCCACGTGGCTTCGGTTCTTGGAGTATTTGGACTTAAGCCTTCATACCGAAGTCTTTATTAAAAAATGTAAATTTCTAACTTCTACCTAGTTATCTGTCACTTCCCAAATTGGCCATCTGCTTCGTTATAACAGGGGGTTGAAGTTCCATAGTTTACATGGCCCACCCTTTATTTATTTTATTCAACCGAACTCATCTAGTATTTGTCTTTCCCAATTAGGCAAAATCATCGTTGAGTAAATATTCCTTTGGACGTTTTGCACTTCTTTCTGGAATATGAATACTGATTACACTGTAAGTAGGTCAAAATGACACACCAAAACGCCGAGACACGTCAACCTAATTTTGGATCGTAGAATCCAGTGGTGTATCCCGTTTTGAAAAGTTAGCTCGAAATCACGAGATATTTCGATTTTAAATTTGCAGTAGATTTAAGGCGATTTTTGATTTTGTTTGAATGAAAAAACTTTAAAAACTTGTTTAAAATCAATTTGTTTATTATTTATTTGTCAAAATTTATATCTAGAAATAATGGACGTCCATTTTCAAGTGGACATGGAACTATATTTGCTCTTATTTTGATGATTTTATAAATTTTTTTTTGAATTTATTCAATTTTTACTCTTTGCTTGCAATCGACCTGCAGAAATCAGCAAGCATTACTTTCTTCTTCTTTTTCCAGCGAAACGGTCTTCAAACGCCTTTATGTTTGTTTTTCAAGTATAGTAATGCATATTCGTTAACTCGAACCAAACGCTTTAAAAAATTCTTTACAACTCCCAACTTGATATGAAGATCCGGAAGCATTATTTTCTGGATCAATGGTGGACGAATTACATTAAATTCGCCAACAATTTGCGAATCGTATTTTGGTAAATCGCGCTTTTCGTACTGGTTGAATTTTGCACGGCTGTCCAATTTACAAAAAACACACATGTACTTTGTATAGCCAGTTGGCATTCCAGCTAATAGTGAGAGAACCTTCACAGAGAGAATCACAATTTACGCGCCAATTGTGTTCGTCACAACTGATGCGTTCCAGAATTAATTTCATGGTGTCATACGACTCATGCATTCCGAGAGCATACATCAATGGCACTGGTTTAACGATGCTGTTTTCAAATAGCAAGACTACTTCTGGTTGAAGAGTCTATGAAAAGTCGCCATAAAGATGGATTATAAAGGGTCCGCCATCTAACGTTTTTTCCCCCAACTAGTGCATGGTAACACTTAGCTCATGTCTGATTTGACAGATAATTAGTTTTATCCTTCCGCTGAACGAATATGGTTGTGTATACGCCCGAACAACGCTGGGAAATATTGCGACATTACTTTGAAAATCATGGTAATGTTGCAGATGCCGATTTTGCCAAAAAAATCATCTTTTCAGATGAAGCTCATTTTGATCTTGGCGGGTATGTAAACAAGGAAAATTGTCGCATTTGGGGCACAGAAATCCCGCACGCATACATTGAAACGCCGATGCACCCAAAACGGGTCACTGTTTGGTGCGGATTTTGTTCCAGAGGCATAATTGGGCCATTTTTCTTCGAAAATTATCAGGGAGTGGCCGTTACAGTCAATGGCGATCGTTATCGGGCCATGTTGAACGAATTTTTCTTCATAAAAATTGAAGAGGAGGATATTGGCAACATTTGGTTTCAACACGATGGCGCTACGTGCCACACAGCCGAAGCTACACTCGATATTTTGCGCCCTGTTTTTGAAGATCGCATTATCAGCCGCAGAGCTGATGTCGTTTGGCCACCTCCGAGCTGCGATTTGACACCGTTGGACTATTACTTGTCGGGTGCCCTCAAAGATAAGTGTTACGCAGACAAGCCAGAGACAATTGACGCTTTAAAGGACAATATTCGTGAAGCCATTGGTGAAATACAGCTGCACACAATCGATAATGTGCTTAAATATTGGACGGATCGTGTAGGCTACTACATGGCCAGCCGAGGCAGCCATTTGAATGAAATTATTTTCCATTATTAACCGGAAGGATTGTGCTTTCAAATAAAAAAGAAATTTGAGAAAATATTGAGTAGTTTTTTTTATAACATTTCCAAAAAAAAAGTTATTTGGGGGACTCTTTAGTTGCAGATTCCCATTTCATTCATTAAACCGGGAATATCTTGACAATATGCATAAGCTGCGTCCTCGGAAAGCATGAAATAAGGCATATATGGTCCTTTGCGGTATTTGTAAGATGTAACTTTTACACCTGGTGCCAGCACGTTGACGCTTCTTACTTCCGAAGCCAAAGTCATTGCATTATTTTGAAATAGCTTCAGATTTCGAACGATTCTATCTAAATGTTCCTGCGAAATTAATGATGGATATTGTATAACTGGCCGAAGGTAATCAGAATCAGCATGATGTAATGATGTTGCTGAAGTTTGTGATTGTACTTCATAGGACGCAGTATCATATTGGTATGTCGATGGATGTACTGGGACAGGCAATTCATCACTGTGTGGAACTGGTACGTAAGCACTTGGCACACCTTTGTATATAAAACCGGATCGTTCTATAAAAATATATTATTGTGTATTCTATATATAGTCTATCTAAGTGAACTTAATATTTTGATTGAGACCATTTACATCGTTCTTGCACGCGTAGTAATTTTCTGCATCATGTTCCCCTGGATCGGTCCATATCATTGGAAGTCCAAATGGCATCGAATATCGCCGAAATTTCCACCATTTCTTTAATGCACTAAAACATGTGAGGCACGTAAATTCAGGTGCATGATCAATATTTCGCATTTCTTCAGCGGGGGTAACCAAACAATACTGATTATAAACTTTGAGGGCATCTTCAACCAAATGTCGTCGATGATTTTTCGGTGTAAATTTTCCAAACACAAAAACAAAACATATTTAATTTTTCGCAATGTGATCTGCACTTTTCGTCACTCATTATTCTATTATTTCAAAATGATCAATAAAATGTTTATATTTTTGATGTGTTAACATCTATAGCGGCGGGTAGGGACTAATCTGTCAAGTATATGTTGTAGCATTTGTTTGTAATAGGGATGCCAATCCCAAAATACCGAATCCCAAAATTATTATGGCCCCAAATTGTAAGAGGTAAACTGCTTCCAAATAGATGTCTACTATTTCAACGGTTACATTTTGTCGAAAAAAAATATATAAATTGATTTAACAAGAACTTTTGCAGGTTTTTCCCTCGAATAAAATCAAAAATCACCTTAAATCTACTATAAATTTAAAATCGAAATATCTCGTTATATTGAGCTAACTTTTTAAAACGGAGTATACCACTGGATTCTATGACCCAAAAATTAGTTGGGGTGTCTCGGTGTTTTTGTGTGTCATTTCAAAACTTCAAATTTTACTTTGTTTTACGGAATTGTTTTATGCATTCCGGTTACCATCCTGCCAGTGTTTCCATTGTTCCGAACTTTCATCCAAATCGGAGTTTAATTCAAAAAACTATCGGCGAAATAATTCGTTGGCAGTCTTTTGTGTCTGTCTGGTGGCGTCAGTAACCATAGTGAGCTGTGAATATGGATTTAGATCTGTAATTCTGCGATATTATATCAGTTGTATAAAAACCGAAAAACCCGGTTAATCGACTTGAAATAACCGGTGACACGGGTTCCTCGAGAAAAGCAATTTTTAAAAAACCGACGTAAGGTTATCCGTCCGGAATTCGGTTAACAGGTTAACCGATTTCGCTTCCAAATGCACTAATAGTGGTGGATACATGATGCTACGAGGAATGAAGAAGGTCCTCTGGTTAAAATTGGAGGTATTATGAAAACAGAAAAATATCTATCAATTCTACAAAATATTGACCAGCTGTTGTGGCGAAAATAGGTCTTGCTACGGAAAGAGTGATTTTTCAGCATGACAACGACCCAAAACTTTTGACCAAAATATTTATAATCTGGTTAAACAGTCAACAATTTACAATTATGACATGGCCAGCGCAGTCACCGGATTTAAATCCGATCGAAAACTTTTGGAGTTACATATTATATCAGCTTACCAAATACCCAGATGCTCTAAATGGCGTAACCGAACTGTGCGAGAAGATTAAAAGAAACTTGAGATACGATTCCAGCGGAAATGACGGCAAAATTTCAATTGATGTCTTTCAAATTTCAAGTGATGTTTTTCAAATTACAATTGATGTGTCTCAAATTCCAATTGATGTATTTTAAATTTCAATTGATGTCTTTCAAATTTCAATTGATGTCTTTCACATTTCAATTGATGTTTTTTAAATTTCAATTGATGTATTTCACATTTCAAATATAATTTACAAATTTCAATTGATATTTTTCAAAATTAAATTGATATTTTTCAATTTTTAATTGGAAATGGTGTAGATGTCTCACATATTTTGGGAAATTTCTTGTTTAATGGGAAGTTTTCTAGGTGGAGCCTGTAACCAAATTAGTTTTGAAGCCACTTATAATAAAAAAAATTAATAAAAAATATTAATCCTAGATTTAGAAATACGATTTATGAATGATGATGATAAATACTTATATTTAGTTTTGAACACAATAAAAAGTAAATTTAGAAATGCTAAAGTGAAAGAAGTTTAAAACAAAAAAATTCTCTTCAATAAGTGCTTTTGGAGTTAAGCAAAAAAAGTACATTTCCTCAAAAAAAAGTACATATTCATACTCTTACGCAAAGTGTATTTCCTTAAAAAAAATACCTTATCTTAAAGAAGTAGCTTCGCTTAAGAAAAGTATTTTCTTATAAAAAAAAAGTATTTTTTTTAAAAAGTGCCTTTTCTTAAAAAAGTAAATTTTCTTACAATAAATTGAATTTTCTTTAAAAAAAACTATCTTATCTTTAAAGCGTACCTTTTTGTGAAGCAAAATAAATTTTCTTGATATAAGTACCTACTCTTAAAACTGTAGCTATTATTGAAAAAATAACCAATTCTAAAAAAATTCCTTTTCTTAAAAAAAAAACCTTTTCTTAATAAAAAAAATAGCTTCTCTTAAAAAAAACGTTTCTTACAAAAATTCCTTTTCTTAAAAGTACCTTTTCTTAACAATAAAATAATACGTTTTCTCTTCTTTTCTTAAGTTAAGTAGCCTTTCTGAACATACATAAGTAAATTTTCGTAAAAAAGTACTTTTTAATAGTTATTGATCTTGAACCGAACAATTATTAAAAACTCAAAAAATTACCTTTGCCTAAAAAGAGTACCACTTCTTTAAAAAGTATCTGTTCTTAAAAAGGTACCTCTTTTTAAAAAGATTATACCCTTACGGTTTTTGATGTGTAAACATCTATTCGCTGGGGGTAAAAATCTTTTTCACAATACAATCACAAATTTAGAGTAAGATGTGCGATGTAATCGTTAACCAATCGTAAAGCGTTATCAAATCGGTGTGAGCTATGTATGAGTGTATTAGTGTAAAGTACCGTTCACAATGGCAGCAACGAATTTGTAATTCAAGCCATCTCGTTCCCACTCACAGTATTGCATATAATGCCTTTTCATGTTCTTCGTGAAATTGGAATTCAAATTTGTCGTAGAAATAGGTTCTACTTCTACTTCAAATTGGAATTTGTTCGAATCTGTTTATTCTACTGACCGCTAGGGGCGCTCTACTTCGAATTTTGTTTTAAAACTTGAAAGTATGAATGAAAATGTAAACATTTTGTATCAAAACAAACATTTTAATAAATAATATTATCTCTAGAATCTGCCAGTAACAATAATTTCACATATAATTATAATTTTTTATTACCAAGAATACAACACTGTCGCTGGCTTTCGAACAAATCAGCTGATGCAAATGTGAAATATGTAGTTGTTTGTAGTAAGTGTAGTTCGCTCCAATTTTATTAATAAACAAAAGAAAAACGTTTATAAAAGCTGACATGTTCAGGTTTTTCGAAACCGTCCAAGGCCGTGACATATTATGGAACATAAGTTTCTAAACTTTTCTAAAGAAAAATTTGAAAATATTTCTATAGAAAAATTTGAAAATATTTCTATAGAAAAATTTTAAAATATTTCTATAGAAAAATTTTAAAACTTTTCTATAGAAAATTTTTAAAACTTTTCTATAGAAAAATTTGAGAATATTTCTATAGAAAAATTTTAGAAGATTTCTATAGAAAAATTTGAAAACATTTCTATAGAACAATTTTAAAACTTTTCTAAAGAAAAATTTTAAAACATTTAAAACAGAAAAATTTTAAAACTTTTCTATAGAAAAATTTGAGAAGATTTCTATAGAAAAATTTGAAAACATTTCGATAGAAAAATTTTAAAACTTTTCTATTGAAAAATTTGAGAATATTTCTATAGAAAAATTTGAGAAGATTTCTATAGAAAAATTTGAAAACATTTCTATAGAACAATTTTAAAACTTTTCTAAAGAAAAATTTTAAAACATTTCTAAAGAAAAATTTTAAAACTTTTCTATAGGAAGATTTGAGAAAATTTCTATAGAAAAATTTCAAAAAATTTCTAAAGAATAATTTTAAAACAATTCTATAGAAAAATTTTAAAAGATTTCTATAAAATTTTACAATTTTTCTATAGAAAAATTTTAAAACATTTCTATAGAAAAATGTTAAAACTTTTCTAAAGAAAAATTTGAGAATATTTCTATAGAAAAATTTGAAAAGATTTCTATAGAAAAATTTGAAAACATTTCTATAGAACAATTTTAAAACTTTTCTAAAGAAAAATTATAAAACATTTCTATAGAAAAATTTTAAAACTTTTCTATAGAAAAATTTGAGAATATTTCTATAGAAAAATTTGAGAATATTTCTATAGGAAAATTTGAAAACATTTTTATAGAACAATTTTAAAACTGTTCTAAAGAAAAATTTTAAAGCATTTCTATAGAAAAATTTTAAAACTTTTCTATAGAAAAATTTGAGAAAATTTCTATAGAAAAATTTCAAAAAATATCTAAAGAATAATTTTAAAACAATTCTATAGAAAAATTTTAAAAGATTTCTACAAAATTTTACAATTGTTCTATAGAAAAATTTTAAAACATTTCTATAGAAAAATTTTAAAACTTTTCTAAAGAAAAATTTTAAAACATTTCTATAGAAAAATTTGACAACTTTTCTATAGAAAAATTTTAAAACTCTTCTATAGAAAAATTTTAAAAGTTTTCTAAAGAAAAACACTTAATACTTTTTGCTCCGGGTAGTGGTACAAATCTGAGGTCCGTGTCTCACATTTAATTTTTCTATTTTTTACTGTTTGCTTTTTCGTTTGTATTGCAATTCTCCATGGTTTTCAATCCCCAAATATGTATACTGCTGTATAATGTAAACAATGTTGCCAGTCAGCTGTTTTTTCGAACTTATTCGAACAAATTTGTTGCTTGCATTGTGAAGGCCTGTTGAATTTGTTGCTATTATTGTGAACGAGCCTTAATCATACGCTGCATACAATATACTCAAAACCATCTAGTGTGCAATAGTAGCCACTAATTTTCGTAGGCAAATGAAAACAAATAAATGAAATGAATACAAAAAATTTACTAAAACAAAGCAAAATAATGAAAACTAAAAACTAAAATTGTCAAACTATAAGTCTTCTTCGTCTTTGAGATTGTCATTCATACTTAACACCTGCATATAAGCACCATCTAGTGTGCAATAGTAGCTACTAATTTTCGAAAACCATTGCTGTAAAATAACTACATGCATTACATTTCAGTAAACAGCTGATTTATAACTTGTCAACCAACCGCAACAAATACAAAATAATAAAATATTTTACAAAACACCAAAAAAATTATAACTCAGAACATAAAACAACACAAAGTGTATCAAAGCTGAATGGAGGTAATGTTAATTCTAACAAAATTTCTATTAGATTCCAATATAAATTAAGATTATAACATATCTTCATTACGTACTGTTGCCTTACACTGAAGCTGGTGCACGACAATTGGGTAACAATCTCCATCTCATGCCAATTATTATGGGTGGAGATTTTAATACAAATTTTGCAAACCCACAGTCGCAAGCTTTATCAAAATTTTTATTTGACGTTTTCCACTTCCAATTCTCCACAAACCCCCACAACTAACAATTCCACTACTATACATGCAGTTTTCCATAGTTTACCATAAGCCAATATTAACTATTTGTACTTAAGGCATTTACCATAGATGGGCACTTTGCAGTACTACTAAAATTTCAGTAAAAATAATTCTTTAACTAGTAAACTTTTACTGATTACTAAATTTTTTTTCAACAGTTTTTATAAAGTGCCTACATGATTACGATGAGGTGCATTGAATTTTCAGTAATCAGTAATGCCCGATTACTGATTATTACGAATACGGCCCTATGATTTTACTGGTAATGCAAATTAAATTTCATTATCAGTAAAAATTTACTGAATTTTATCAGTAATCAGTAAATTTACTGCTTACTGTAATTTTTAATGCAGTACATATATACTGCAGTGTGCCCATTTACTAACCAAATAAGTTAAATAAAACAGACAAAAACCAGCAAATTCCTATGTATTTACAAAATTGAAAGTTTTGATACTTTTAATTGATTAATTAAGAAAATATACTAAAAGCATAAGTACTTCCAACTTAAAATAATTTTTCATTACTAGATGTTTACACATCTCCCCTGTGATCGGACTCACATTAATTTTTTCTTACATAAAGTACTTCTTTTTAAATATAGTAAATTTTCTTTAAAAAAATTAGCTTTTAATAAAAGAAGTACCTCTCTTTAAAATGGGACCTTTTCGGGAAAATATAATATAAAATAAACTTTTTTTAAAAAAAATACATTCTATTAAAAAAAATTACATGAGGTGTCACGGGACACCCGGTTGGAACGAAGTTCCTTTCGCTATACATAAGTATTATGTACTACTTAGTTCCAACACGCCTAAGTCGCCCGTTGAAAAATACTATAATTCAAATGGGTCTTTAAGAAAATATACATTTTGTAAAGTGTTAAACTTTTTTTTAAGAAATTTTTTATTTATTGAATATATTTTTTTAAAAAGGTATATTTTTAGGTCCCTTTTGGAAGAATATGTATTATATTTTCCCGAATAGGTCCTTCCTTTAATGAGAGGTACTTCTTTTATTAAAAGCTAATGTTTTTTTAAGAAAAGCTACCATTTTTAATAAGAAGTGGTACTCTTTTTAGGAAAAGGTTATTGTTTGAAGAAAATTTATTTATTTTCAGAAAGGCTACTTATCTCAAGCAAAGAAGAGAAAAGGTATTATTTTATTTTTAAGAAAAGTTACTTTTAAGACAGTAAAAAAGGTACTTTTTTTAAGAGAAGATAATTTTTTTTTTAAGAAAAGCTTATTTTTACGAAAGAAAAGTTAATATAAGTTAATAAAGTATAAGTTAAAAAATAAAAGAATACAAAAAAGGTACTCTTTAAAGAAAATGTAGTTTTTTAAGAAACGGCTATTTTTTGAAAGATAATGTACTTTTTGTAAGAAAATTTACTTTTTTAAACAAAGGTACTTCTTTAAGATAAGGTATTTTGTTAAGTAAAGGTACTCTGTTTAAGAATATGAATAGGTATTTTTTTGAGACAATTTATTTTTTTTTAAAAAATGTTATTTTCTTAAACTTCTTTCACTTTGGATTTCTAAATTTACTTTTTATTCGGTCCAAAATTACAAAATGTAATAAACAGGCTCCACCTAGAAAATTTTGCCAGTAAACAAGAATATTTTAGTCTAGACACAAACCAAGCCAAAAGTACGAGTGTAAGAGTAAGTGTGCTGCCAAATTTAATTCCATGCTCAGGGTTGTATTTCATGGATTTGCCAGTCTTGCGCTTTGGGTTTTCTAAATTTACTTTTTATTGGGTTCAAAACTAGAATATGTAATAAACAGGCTCCACCTAGAAGACTTCCCTTTAAATCAAACCAAACGAAAAGTACCCAATATAGTTGATAATAATGGGTTGTAATAAAGGAGTTAAAAAGAAGTTATTTAAAATTTTTTCATTTAGTCCCCATCCCACAACGTGCGATAAAGAACTTCGTTCCAAAAATTCTTAAAAAAAGTTTATCAATTTACAAAAAGTATATTTTCTTAAAGCTCCATTCAAATTGTCGTATTTTTCAACGGTCGCCTTAGGCCTGTTGGAACTAACTTGTACATAATATACAGCGAAAGGAACTTCATTCCAACCGGGTGTCCCCTAACACCTCATGTGATTTTTTTCGTGGGTGTTATTTTTATTTAAATTTGGGTGTCATTTTATTTTTGGTTGATGTGTATTGGGTTGTATTTCATTGGAGTTTATTTACTTCCTACTCACACTTGAAATGTATCTAAGTTCACCTCAGCAACTGCATCAATAGCAGTCGGCAAATAATAGTCTGACATTGTCATTGCAACCGATTGTTGATGGGGGGAATACGTTGACACAAGATTTTAATTGTCTGTACAAATTCCGAAACTGGCTCTTAATACATTTGAAAATCACACAGCTTTGTCATGTTTTGTTTTATCATATCTAGATACCAATTGGTTGGACATACATATGTATGTGTTCAATTTCAGATGTGCGTGTGTGAGTGCTTGCTGGTGTCAGCTTCAATCTCAACCCTTGAAATATTTATCTACTAAGTTGCACACAAACAAGTGGACACTGATGCAGAAGCACTCGGGTGAATGTTAGTATGGCCATGTGACTGTATGTGTGTGTGACAGGGCAGCTGTCATGCAATGCATACAAATTGGCAATTTGGCATTTCGATGACATTTTATGCTCTTCTAGCTACCTATCACTACTGGATTTCGTCGTTGTCCTTTGCAAATATGTCATATGAAATGGTGCTGTTGATGTCATTTTGCAGCTGTAGCTCATCTAGTTAATATCCCAGTTTATCTTTTAGCAGAGTCTGAGGGTTCGCAACAGTAACTACACCATACAATGCAACCCAAGAGATGTTGTTTTTGAAACGCCCACTAAATGGGTATTTGGATATCGAAGGTATTGTCGCCGAGTACCGAAATCAGAATTGAAGTGTAATTACACTCAACTGATTTAAATACCAAAACGTGTGTGTGAAGGTGGGCAGGTGTAGATTTTTGTTGTTACAACTCGCAGGAAACCACCAAAATTAGCAGGATGTTAACCACTAAATGCTTGGAGGATTACATTATTTAGAGTTAATTCGTCATAGAGTTTAATTATATTTCAAATTAAAAGGGATTTTGTTGTAGATATTTACAAGTGTAGTACCAGCTCTTTGATAACACTGTGCGACAAATAAATGGTTTCTGTTTAGGACCGCAATCATAATTAACCAAAAACTATGAAAGGGCATGATTCTAGTAAAGCGTTTGATAGTGTGGTTCACGATTTGCTAATATTTAATGTGAATAAATTATTATTTTTTCCGGGACTTCTAAACAGGATATTTCCGTATCTTACAAATCGCACACAGCGAATTATCTTTAGAGAAGTTTTGTCTAAAAATATATTTGTTACATCTGGTGTTCCCCAGGAGAGACATTTGAGACCACTGTTATTTGTGCTTTACTGGGGTGATGTTCCTTCAGTTATTAGATTCTCTACACTGAAAGAAAACCTTTACATCAAGACGATGATAAATGCTCGTAAATTTGTTGATGTGTTAACATCTATAGCCGCGAGTAGGGACTAAATTCACAAAGTGAACACGTCCTAATACAGTTTGCCCGACCGCGATCACATATTGTTTGGACCGATTTGTATGAAATTTTGTGTTCATATCGGGTAGGTCTTAGAATCGGCCAGCATCTATTTTTCATACCCCTAAATGATAAGGGTGATCCACCCCTATATAGAACACAGATTTGTCCGACTGCGAAACACAGATTGTGAGACTGCGACTGTGATGTGTGGGTGCGGAGCACTCTCAGAGCAAAGAGAATAATGACGTAGTTATAAGTATATACAAATGAGATAACAAGAGAGCACCGAAAATTGTGTGAACTTGTGTAGCGTAAGTACGAATATAACAATGTATGTATGTACATTAGGGTGGGTAAAATCCCATACAAACAAAAAATCACTTTTAGGTCACCACCTAAAAATTAAGTTCAGAGTGTTGAATGACTATTTGCAAAATATTGCGATTCTGGGTTCAGCAAATTGTGAGCTATTTTGCTTTAAAACACCTTCAATTATCAGGTTTTTTGGGTGTAACTTTTAAGATGTTGCAGATATTTGGAAAATTTATTATGGGTACGTAGACCTTTAAGAGTTCTTGCATTGCACATATTGTTTTTATTTGTATTTTTGAAGTTGATTGAGTTGTAGAAGTTTAAATGCCGTTTTTTAGTTTATTTTCGTGGAGTCCTAAGAAAAAATCAAAATAACTCCGTCATTTTTACTCGTATATTAACACCGAAGGTGTCATTAAGAAGGTTATAAACTCAGCTTCGTAGCTCGGTATGATTCTTTGGAACATAACGTTAAATTATACAGCTTAATTTTATTTTTGTCGGTGGTATTTCAAAATTTTTCGAAAGTTATCATTTAAAACTACATTGATCGCAAAAAATGTTTCAAATTTTTACGAATAGGTACCGTGTACCGCCCGTGAGTTCGAATTCTCATTGGATTTTTTCATTAAATTAATGACAAATTTCATAACTTCACTGAAAAAGTTCTTCAATTTACAAATTGTCCGTTTCTTGAACTTTTTCAGCCTCATTGAATTAATGATATTTCGTAAATCATTCTTCATCATTGAAATTTGGAAATAATTAGTGGGATCGTTTCATTTTGACGTAGTATTGAAAAATAAAGAGAATATTAAAAAATAGTAGTAGAAAATTGAAAAAACCTAACAGAAAATAGTACATCGGACAGAAAACATTATTCACGCTATGAGACTTTTTATATGTGGTCTTATACCCTGTTCTTGTGGATTTTTTACGATTAAAAATAGTACAAAATGTTTGGCTAGCCACTAACGGACAATTAACTTCAAAATGATGACCACCAAACTAAAAAACTTACATCAAATTGATGACAAACTTATATCTAATTGACGAAAAATTTACAGTAAATTTATGTTAAATTTACATTAAAATGGTGAAGAATTTACATCAACTTGATGACAAACTTTCATCAAACTGATGGAAAATATATATCAACTTGATGTGACATTGTCTTCGAATCAACGTAAACTATTGATGAAAGATTGAGGAAATGTTCTTCATCAATTCAATGAAATATGTCGTAGTTTGGAAAATGACGAAACGTTTTGTCAAATTGATGAAGGAATTCATAAATTTAATGAAGTTTTTTCTTTTTCGTTAAAAAATTTGAGTGAGCCTGTCGTTTACAGTCCAATTTGTCTAGTTTGGGTAAGTGGGTTGCTATTAACGGAATGCCTATGAACTTGAACAAACGTAAATAACCTTTTTCTTTAGAATATGCTTAATGTAGTGTCAGTACTCTTCTGGCTGGCATGTTTTGGAAGGTGTAAATTCTTTCGTGGGTTTAAATTTCTGATAGATCAGAAACTATATTTTCATCTCTATATTGATAGTACTTTTAATAAGGCTTTATGTATTGTAGTGTGCATAAAAAGATGGTCCAAGGAGTTTTATGATCCATACTAAAGAAAAGTATATTTTGAAATGTGGCCGTCGGTGGTGCAATGGTTAGTGTACGCGGCTGTTGTACATGAGAAGGTGGGTTCGATCCCTGCTCAGACCACGTTACATTTCTTTCGACGACGGTCACCTCGCTTAGTGATGGCGACACTATCGAGTACTTAGCCATGAAAAAGCTTCTCAAAATTGCGTTCGGAACCGGTGTTAAACTGTAGGTCCCAATCAGTAAGTGTAAAAACTAGAAAGCGCACATCCCCCTGATTGTGAGAAGCTCTCCCCAATTCCTTCATGGGATGCTATGGGACACGATTTTTTTTTATATTTTGAAATCTTTTCGAGTATGCGTAGTTTGGAGACCGTTCTATAATATGATTATAGAGTGACTAGAATAAATGCAGACAAAATTCCTCTGATTTGTTTTGCGTGGCTTGGGCTGGAGTCAGTCGGAAAAGTTACCGCCCTACGAAAGTCACGTCCAATTTATTGACCTCCCTAGCCTTGAACGGAGGAGATTCATGCTACATTAAATGTCTATAATTAAATCGATTGAAACTCAAGTGGATTCAACATTTTTGGCAAGTAAAATTCATTTTATTATACCGTCTCGTGTTACTCGAAATTATCAGTTAATAGTTTTGTTTGTCACAAGATCTAATTACAATTTTTATAATCCGTTTCGTACTCTATATAGTCTATGCAATTACACTGTGTGTAATTTTTTAAGTCATGGAAATATAACCATATACGGACACCACTACGTGATAAAATACCAAAAAAAAACCCTGCCTCCCATTTTTGCCCAAAGTCATGCACTTTTTTTAATGGACCCCTAAAGATTTGGGGCCTCGGTGTCATTTTTGCAAAAAAGTGATCATTTTGTCAGGCTCATATCTTGCAAACCGTTCGGAATTTTGATTTACTCTCTGAGGAAAGGTTGTAGCTCTTGTCATAAAGAACATATAAAATAAAAAAACTTCATCTTCAGGGTCAAAGTCGCTAAACACTTTAAAAAATTCGATTTTTATTACCTTTTTCCTCCTGTTCAGGTCCATAGGTAGCAAACTGTGCAAAATTTAATCATACACTCCAAAGAGCTAATAAGGAAAAAATTATTTTAAAAGGTTTACTCCACCACACTGATTTCAATGAGTTGAAAAATGAATTGGTGGAATTGTGTCTGTCAGAAGATTTCAGACAGTCTTGTTCATAGAGCAAATTAGAATAGAGCATTTTATTTGCTCATCTGCCATTTAATTTCACACTCTTCGTCATAGGTTTGTGCAAATGAGAGATATTCGACGTAAATTAACTTACACCAGGTGGAGTTACAAGAACTATTGATTCAACTTTTTCATATAAAATTGTGGAATTTAAATGTATTTTTCACTTTTTTGTTGACTTTTACCGTTGGTATCCATTTGTATTGTATTTAACACAACTATTTTGCCAAAAAAAAAACACGAAATTCCTTTGTTGTTGCTTTGTTGGATGTTGTGTACTATTGTCTCTATGAGGTAGTATTGAAGCCATGCTTTGAAACATCCAACGTTTACATGCAACCAAAGCTATGAAGTTAAAATTATTGAGAGAGTAACATACTCTATTCTAATTTGCTCAATGGACTTGTCGCGGAAAATTAAAGCGCATTCCGGGATATTTCTAGCGGCATTAAAATATCGGATGGGGGTAAATGAAATAATATCCAAAACCAACCCCATGAAACCGGTAGTCTCGTGAAGTTTCCAATTTGCATTCCACTAAAATTGAGCAATCAGCCACAAAATTCTTTGTTTCAGACAATACGAGAAAACTTTTTGAATTTAAATACAGCTGACATAATGAACAAAAATGGTGTCCCATAACATCCCATGAAGAGACTGATCACAATCAGTGAGATGTACAGAAAGACTAGTTCGATTTTGCTGCAACAAACTTAGAAAAATGAAGAATGATAATTCCTTTAATATATGCATATACTGGTTATCTACATAGTCAACAGTTTTGCAGTTATAAATTTATGAAAACAAAATTTATTTTTTGCCTAAAAAATTACAATTTTTTATTTTCAAAAATCATACTTTCACGTAAAGCTACATAACCTATGAACAAATTGAAACATAGATCATGAAAACCGATAAACGCGTTTCGCTTTTATTCACAATTTAGTGGGGCATCTCATGTTGACAAGAGTATTCAAATATCGTACTGAATGAATTTAAAAAGTTTGATGATTTTTTGATGATCCTCAGAATTAGAAAAAAAGTAATAAACAAAAGAGTATTTAATTTTTATCATTGCGGTAGCTACTAGGTTCACATTCAATTAAAGGGAACCAAGGGAAGTGCACTCTTTGTGTGTTTTTCCGTTGGCTACTTGTAACGGATGATTTTTTTTACAGATATTCCATGCACATTTATGAGTGCTCATTATTTTAAAAGTTTTAAAAAATTTGAAACGCACGTGCTCGTAAAAAAGTCATAAATTATGCTAAATGAACGCACAATAATAAAATGTCTGAACCCTGTTTTTAGAAGGCTGAATCGGGTGCATATGCTCCCTTAACAGATGTGTCCATCTATAAGTACCTGTCAGTTAAATAGTGAAAAATATGTAGTATTTATAGGTGTTCATTCATCGAGTTTTGTCATTCAAGAAGTGCCGACGAACGCGAAAAGTACAAGTTATTTTTCTCCGGTTTTTAAAAGTGAATAATAACAAAAAAATACACCCAAAGAAAAAAACGTTTATTGCTCGGTTGCCGCAACAATACTTTGATTGATTTGGATTAATTTATTAATCGCTACCGTTCATGAAGTTCTCCCAAATAAACTCATATATCGCAAATGTGTATCATGTTGTTGCAAACGAGTTCTCGTTTGCATCAAACGGGTTCAAAATTACATTTGCGATAACTGAAATTAATAATTTTTCTAATCAGAGCACAGATTACGAAGACTGTAAATACCCTGCAGTTTCACAAGTAGTGGCTGGCAACATTTCATCGACTACATCGCCATTGATTTTTCATTGACTACATCGCCGATTACATTGGTACTCAGTGGTAATCTGTAAGGTAGTGTCTCCAGAGATTTTCTATTGTTTTTCTTAACCTGGCGACGAAATGTTACCGATAAATGCGTCGACGAAATGTTACCGATAAATGCGTCGACGAAATGTTACCGATGAAGTAATCGACGAACAGTAAGGCATTACCAAAGCGGACATCGCCTTGTTAAATTCGCCGCTCAAAAGCATTGCTGGTAGTTTAGCGAGTAGTCGACGAAAGGTTTGTGGTAGTCGATGAACTCATCAGCGTAGAGTCGATTACCAATACTGCAGGGTATCTCTCATTCTCTCACTGTATTCACAGTCTTATCCACTCGTTTGGCATACACACTCACACATAAAAGTGATCACACAGTCTAGTGTTCTACCTTGTCAATATATCTTGGATTGACAATTGACGCGTTGCAGTTTACTGCGCATTTAGTTGTTATTTGAATGCAAAGGGAGACAGACGTGTAAGTAGACAGTAAAAAAATTGACGAAAATGACAACTTTTTTTAAAACAAACTTTATGGGTAAAACCAAAATCATAAAAGTTGGAAATTTAAACAAAAACGAGCTTATGGAAGCGTAGAATACGTCTTACCTTACGGTATAGGGAGTCATGTGAGATTGTTATTGTTGTAATCTTTATTTCATTGATTATGAAGAAACGGCGAGATAACTTTTTTTAAAATTTTTTTTTGTAGGTAAATGAAAATGTTATCTTTCGTTTGATATACATTTCATATTGGTTGATATCTTCCTAATATTTAAATTTCTCAAACGAAAATTGTTTAAACACATACACTCAAACATATGTGTGGTGTTTGGTTGAGTGTTTGAGTTTGTAGCGTGAACACAAACTATGCTGCTGTTTCAGTGTGGACACAAACCTTCGGCTGTTGTTTTGATTGATGAAATATTGAAATTTCGTATATTTACTTATGTATTTAAGTGAAACAAAATGTTAAATGTGAATTTGAATTTAACATGGATATATAATTATAAAAAATATATGAAAAAATTAATTCATAAATTTTTATGTTAAATGAAAGTGCTGCCAAGTAAGAAAAATAACAATGCTGTTTGACAGCAGCTGACAGTTGACGTTTATCATTTATTGTTATATATGTTTTCTGTCTTATCAGATGGCGTATTATACGTTAAACTTAATGGCCGTGTCTCTGACACAGCCTGCAGGGACAGTCCGTGGCCGAAGGCCTCGGACAACTGTCTGCTGTTTGTTTGAGTTCTAATTTTCCATAACTCGTTTACTGCAAAAAAATTTCAGTTCTCGCAAACGTTTTTTTGGTTAAGAACAACTACAACTCGGTTGCTGTAACCGAAACAACAGTTGGCGGAACCGTTTTTCGCAAACGTTTTTTCAGCTTATATTTTTCATAACTCGTTTGCTGCAAAATTTTTTCGCTTCTCTCAAACGAAATGACGTGTATGGATTAACAGAAGATCGTTTCTCCCAACTACAGTCCTCAAACGAACTTCAGTTACCTGAGAATGGGTTTGGGAGAATCGAGTTTTTTCTTTGCGTGTAGTGACGCAATAACGAAAGAATAAAATTTGCACTGTCCAGAAAATCTCAATTTATTTTATTACGTTTATGGCAAAGGAGCTCTTTCAACAAATACTGGATCATTCACTGAGCAAGTTGAGTGTGCTTTTAAACTTTATTTTGATTCCGAAATAATTCGGGGCATTTCGTTGGCTCTTACCATGGATCCAAGGAAAACGCAGTTCACTTTATTTTGGTGCACCAATGAGCACAATTCCGATACCTGTTATGCTTGTGCAAACAAAATACAGGGTGATTCAGGAAGTTCCGGACAAATTTCTCCAGCGTATTCCTTGGCTCATTTCGTGAAGAAAAGTCCACTAGGACCATGTCCGAAAATGCAAGGGTGCGAAATGGCAACGGGTTCAAAACTTTCGGATTGATGGTCAGAGGGTAGTAGGGTAAAGTTGCTAACTTCTGAGCCAGTGGTCGGATTTTTTGTTTTTGGGCTTGTTGGAAAGGTCTTTAAGAGCTCTTTCAGAATCAATAAAAAAAAGTCAAATCGCCGAGATACAGAGCTTTCGGGAAAAAATGGAAAAAAAATTCACATAACCTCAATTTGCTCAGCCAGATGGCAGGTAATTTAGGTTTTGTTTTGTTTAAAGATAGCCATAGCTCTTACCTTTCCAAAATGACCTAACCGAAGCCCATAGGTCTTACCGTTCCAAAGTTATGACCATTTCTGAAAATTTCAATAAAATAAAATGTTACACGTGTCATCTGGCTGAGCAAATTGAGGTTATGTGAATTTTTTTTTTCCATTTTTTTCCCGAAAGCTCTGTATCTCGGCGATTTGACTTTTTTCTACTTTTTTTACTGATTCTGAAAATTCGAAAATCCGACCACTGGCTCAGAAGTTAGCAACTTTACCCTACTACTTTCCGACCGCCAATCCGAAAATTTTCAACCCGCTGCCATTTCGCACCCTTGTATTTTCGGACATGGTCCTAATGAACTTTTCTTCATGAAATGAGCCAAGGAATACGCTGGAGAAATTTGTCTGGAACTTCCTGAATCACCCTGTATGTAGTGTAAATCGTAAAGGCCTCAAACAATGATCTTCCATCTCTGTTAAAAATGCACAAACACCTCTCCGCATTCGGATCAAATGCCATTTCCACCGCTTCCAAATCCTGAAAGAGAAACTTATTTTTCTATTGCAACAATAGATCGATCGGATTTCACCTATGAAGCAATACCAGAAGCTGGCCCATCGATAATTCCAATATCACAAGTAAGAATGGACAAGATTGTTGGAGAAGTAAACTTGTCTCAACGTGAAACAGAAAAACTTGGCCAGCTTTTGAAAGAAGGCAACAATTTGGAGCCTAATGTCGAACTCACCGGATATCGAAGACGACAATTGGTATTCAAACGTTTCTTCACACTCAACGAAAGGAATATATTTGTTTATTGCCAATATTTAAAGGGAGTGATGGAGGCAGTTGGCATTAATTACTTCGCAGGTGATTGGCGAATGTTTATCTATTCTTCGAAATCAAGCTTGAAGGCCGTTCTGCTATATAAACATAATACAAATCCAAACACTCCCACTGCACGCTGAAAAATCTGTAGTTTTTGGTTGTTTGGATGAAAATATAAAGTGTATTTGGAGCTTGATGCAAATATAATATACTTGTGTATATACATATTGTGTTTGATATTCAATATTACATGTTTAAGATACAATGATTAATATGTTACAATACATTTGTTTGCGACCCAGATATATGTATGTTTCTGATACAAATACAGCTGTGTTTGTTGCACTGTCTATGCTTTGTCGAGAGTAAGAAAATAAAAGAGGGACATCAAGAGAGTCTATCCTGTAAGTGTGTATCTGTATTTTTGCATTATTCTCTCATAAATATTCCTGAATGTGCGTGCAAATGCATTGCGTTTTAGTTTCATGTATTCAGTCGTCAATGCTTCATCGGACAGAGGATATCAAAAGCGCTTGATCAGTGAAAAAATAATAAACGAAAGCTCGGACGCATAAATGGTTTGTGATGTTACTTTGGTTTTTGTGTATGTGTTTCGTCTATAAAAACCAAAGTGGGAAACGATTTTGGGGAAAGAAACTGGAAAGGGCAACAACGTGAAGCCCTTTGTCTGTCAGAGTCTTTACTAAGATACTCGGAACGGCGGACCATTTGTGACATAAACGCTTGGCTTCCATGAACTAGAGTTGTATATAAATATTTTCTTTGTGTACCAACGCATAGTGATAACCAACGCATAGCTGAAACCTTCCGAAAACAAAAACGTGAGAGACAACAAACAAAGGGGGAAATACGCATATGTTTCCACGTAAAAGCATACATGTTTTCCAGTAAACATGATACTGTTAACATTCAAACACAAGTCAGTTTGGGACTTGCAAATGTTTGAAGTGTGTTCCAAACATGTACATGGTTCCTGCAGAATATGTTTGGGAGAATATGTTAGAGAGGCCGTTATTTTCCAGCGTGTGGCTACAGCACAGATATGAGTGAAACATACGACTCCATAAAAATAATTTTGGATATAGTTTGATACACTGCTCACATGTGGTGGATCAGTTGTGATCTGAAAGTCGTGGTAATGCCAAGAGATCTCAAAGGACGTTATACGAAACACATGTGTTTCTTGCGTCTGTGGGATACCCGATTTCAAGGAAACTAATACCAAACGCATGATTGGCTTGCTCGAGATTAAACGGATAAAAGACACATCTGCGTAAATGATCCACTCGTGCCAATGGAGAACGTCCTCATGCCGCCTCTCCATATCAAACTGGGAATTGTAAAAAATTTCATCAAGGCCATTATGAATCTACCGAAAATGCTCGACTGTTTGAAGAATATTTTCCCACTAATCAGCGAAGCAAAATAGAAGGAAAGTGTTCTGAATAGGCCCGTTATACGGAAGCTCATGAATTCAAAAGAATTTAAAGACGCTTTAGTCGGTAATGATTACCTTGCGTGGAGGGCAGTGAAGAAAGTCGTACAAAATGTTTTTTGGGAGCAAGCGAGCATACAACTACAATGCTTTTGTGACCAAGATGTTGCAATACTTCCAGAATATTGTCTCTCAAAATTCACTATTGAGATGACTTTTCGTTTGATGAATTTTTCAATAGCAGCATTCTAAACAACCGCTGATGAAGATCTGCGGCGAGATCCGAAATAGCTATACGGTTCACCAGGAATCATGAGGATGCATTTGCAAAACCTCTAAAAACTATGTCCCAATTTATAGAGAGAAAGAATAGTCTTGAGCTTGAATAATAAAATACAAAAGTTTTATTTTGTACATAACCATTTTGTTATTTTATACAGAAAAAGCGGGGCAATCCCGCTAACAATCCCACCGAAAGTGGGATGGTTGACCAGGTTAGATATAACCGAATAATACAAAATGCAATAAGGGACTGAGAAAAAAGGATTCAAATGGGAAAATGGCCCAAAGGGTGTTATGTGTTCCGTCCGGTAGTTCGTCACTGAGGCCTTGTCAACCATAGTTCTATTTAAGACACCATTTATAAGAATTCCTTTTCAAGTTAAGAGGAAGCGTAAACTAATTTTTACTAGTCTTTTTGTTTTCCATCATAATGGCAGCTTTTGAAAAATTTCAACATTTATGGACATGTGAATTCACATGAATATTTCATTTATTTACCACCAGAAAACAAAAGAATTGTACTTGGGCATATATGCCATGCCACTACTCGGTGATGTTTGTGAGATTAAAGGAATTTCCAAAGGATATTCATCCTTTCGTAAGTCTTGCCACATGGAGAACAACCAAACAGCAGCGAAAACAATTGCTTTTGTTCTCTTTTGGCAAAAGGTGTTTGTGGGCATTTGCCAAATGTGTATGCAAGAGAAAGAGAGAATATTTAAAAGATGTCGATTTTACAAAGAAGTATTGAAACCCCCAAAGGGACCTACCAACTCCCTACAGCTACGCCACGTACACACATACCACAAAACTTACTACAGGCATCCATATCCACCTCCTCCAACACCATCGACCCATTTCAACAAAAGTGGAACTGAGGCCATTGAGAGGCGAGTAAGCGTGTAAAATACTTACATACAAAGCCAAAGTGAAAACAAGAAATCACATTTTCCTTCTTCCTTCTCCGCCATCCTTATTTCTTTACTTATTTGATTTGTTCTTATGCATGTAGATATACGTAAATGTATAAATAAACACACATGACATCTGCTGAAACGAAGAAGAAGAAAAGGAAAATAATTGTACATCCCTGACCTATTTTCCTTGGTCGATGGTATCGTGTGCCTGTAAGAATCATACAACCACTGGTTCTTTCTTCTGTAAATCTTAAATATTTTGTCTTACTTTTAAACTTCTCTTAACGTAGGCTGAGGACATTTCCGAGCTTCCGTGACTTCTTCATGGCCTGCGTAGCAATTCGTACGTTAATAGTGTGACGTCATATACTGAGGTGTTCAGAAAAGTATCATGGTTATGGCTGATGCAAAATCGAACTTTTTCCCCCGTTTCCATTTCAAATATGTGTTTAGTTAAAAACTTCTTTTGGAATTGTTTTGAAAATGTAAGGAATTGCCAAGAAATCTACCACCGGCATAATGCGATTCCATAATTTTATATAAAATTTAGACTAAGTATGTTCCCTAGTTACAAGCATAGATAAAGTAAACTAGTATTGGGAAAATTTTAGTGTGATGGGTAATTCTCTAGATGTCGTTGAAAGCAATAAATGGGAATTTTTTTAGCTCCCAAACAAAAAAGTCAAAAAATACAACATTAAAATTCTAAAATTTCATACCAAAAGAAAAAAAATTACATGAGGTGTAAGGGGACACCCGGTTCGAACGAAGTTCCTTTCGCTGTAAATTATTTACTATTTAGTTCCAATACGCCTAAAGCGCCTCTTGAAAAATACTGTAATCTAACTGGACCTATAAGAAAATATACTTTTTGTAAAATGATAAACTTTTTTTAAGAAATCTTTTATTTATTGAATGTATTTTAAAAAAAAGTATATTTTTAGGTCCTTTTTGTAAGAATATGTATTATATTTTGCCGAAAAGGTCCTTTCTTTGATGAGAGGTACTTCTCTTATTAAAAGCTAATGTTCTTATGTAAGAAAAAGCCTAAGAGTTTGATTTTTTTATAAAGAAATACGTTTTTAAGAACAGGTACTTTTTAGAAGTGGTACTCTTTTTAGGATAAGGGTATTTTTTAAGAAAATTTACTTATTTTCAGGAAGGCTACTTATCTCAAGAAAAGAAAAGGTATTATTTAAATTTTAAGAAATGGTACTTTTAAGAAAAGCAATTTTTATAAAAAAAGGTATTTTTGTAAGAAAAGGTTTTTTTTTGAAGTAACGCTTTTTTTTACGAAAGAACAGGTACAATTTTCAGAGTAGGTATTTATCACAAGAAATCTTATTTTCTTTTACAAAAAAGGTACTCTTTCAAGGAAAGGTTGTTTTAAAAAAAAGTAATTTGTTGTAAGATAATGTACCTTTTTAAGAAAAGGTACTTACTTAAAAAATTACTTTTTGTAAGAAAATTAATTTTTAAGCAAAGGTACTTCTTGAAGATAAGGTATTTTGTTAAGTAAAGGTACTCTGTTTAAGAATATTAATAGGTATTTTTTTTTGAGAAAATTTACTTGTTTCAAGAAAGCGCAGTTGTTTAAGGAAATGTTATTTTTTAAACGTTTTCACTTTGGCTTTTCTAAATTTTCTTTCTATTCGGTTCAAACTACAATATGTAATAAACAGGCTCCACCTAGAAAATTTCCCACTAAACAAGAAATATCCCCCATATGTTAGTCTAGACACAAAGCAAACCAAATGTACGACTGTAAGAGTAAGTGTGCTGCCAAATATAATTCCATGCTCAGGGTTGTACTTCATGGATTTGCCAGTCTTGCACTTTGGATTTTCTAAATTTACTTTTTATTGGGTTCAAAACTACAATATGTAATAAACAGGCGCCACCTAGAAGACTTCCCTTTAAATCAAACCAAACTAAAAGTACCCAATATAGTTGATAATAATGGGTTGTAATAAAGGAGTTAAAAAGAAGTTATTTAAAATTTTTTCATTTAGCTCCCATCCCGCAACGTGCGATAAGGAACTTCGTTCTAATAATTATCAACAAAAATATCACTTGCAAACCCATGTCACTATCTACCATCTATATCCTAATAAATTGGTTCTTCTTCCGGCTCAGCTACCATTCCTTGTTGATTGTCCTCAGACATTCTAACGGTTTTGGCATCTGCGACCACAGAAGTTGCTACAGTTGTTGGGCGGGGAAGTTTTTAGATTAAAACGGCGCTCCGGGATGGTCATCTTTGGGCGGTCTTACGGGGTTTCTCCTATTGATATCCCAACACCGGCCTCATGGGTTTGAAATAGTTTTTTACATAAGAAACAAATGCTTTATGTAAAATCATTCAACTTTTGTCACTATTTCCCTTGTTTAAATTACTTTCAGAAAAATTTCCCACAATTTTGAATAAACATCAATGAAAGTTATGGGAAACTTCAATGAAAGTAACAGTAGTCAGAACAGTACCTAGTGAACAAAGTTGGCAATGGTCGCGTTATATCTATAATTTACTTTCTCTATGGTTAAAAGTATAACCCAAACCAATGCGGCTGTTGTGTCATTGCAGCATGTATAATTGCGGCCTTACACAAATTCGAATTTTATCGCTGTCCCTCGCTTGCCTCTTTCATGCACCTTACGTCTAATTTGTTCCCTGACTTTTTAGAAATTGTCTTTGCTTGAAAGTTACTCTTTGTTTGAAATTCAAGTTTTTTACATTTTATTTATTTTTCCTCTTTTCAACATTTGGCACTTTACAAAATGACGTCTTGCGACAAAATTTCAGTGTAGAAATTTATTTTTGTCGCAGCACATTCGCAGTCGTGTCGTATAGTTGCTCTATTTCACTAGTATGAATGATCGCATAAGAATCTGTGTAAACAGTTCATTGTGATTCAAAGTCGATACGTCTACCGGCCGGCAGCCGCACTGGTTTGGTGTGTGCTTGTATCGAATTCCTAATACAAATTCGGTAGGAGGGTGCATTGACAATGGGATGACTGCAGTCATTAGGGGAATAAACCAGAGAGATCCGTAGATCTTTTCGCATAGTTCATACGAGGGCGGATCAATAAGTCCGTGACTTCTAAAACTTCTCTCGAAGTTATATGAAATGCAAGACTACGACGGTTATGCTGGTCAAGCGGCTTCAGTTCTTGCGTCAATTTGATCTTGTAACGATGTAGGCCAAGATCTTTTCGCAAAATTTGCCACAGCGACGACACAGAGATGCCCAACGCTTGAGAATAACGTGTGAGAGACACATTTGGGCTTTCTTGAACTGAAGCCTCAGCGGCAGCAATATTCTCGACACTACGGGCACTTCTTTGTCTCAGTGGCACGGGAACATTTTGTACTGTGTCTGTGGATTCAAATTTTTTCACTAGACGCTCAATTGTTGATCTGGTAGGACGATTATGACGACCATAAATTGGACGTAGCGCTCATAAAGCTGAGGCCACTGACTCCACATTTCGGTAGTAAATTTTAATAATTTCGACTCGTTGATGGCTCGTATATCTTTCCATGATGAAATGGCAAACCTTACTGAAGAGAAATGTCAAAAGAGCGGGAAAAAATATGGCGTCGTTTGCTGTCCCTATCGATGTACTTTTGTAGCGTCTCTGTTGGAAACCCCTTTACAAATGGCGCTGAACGCTCTGGACGGCCAATTGAGGCCAATTCACCCGAAAATGTCGAAAAAATTCACGATATGGTGTTGGCCGATCGAAGAGTAAAAGTGCGTGAGATTGTTGATGCCATAGGCATTTCATATGGCAGTGTGGTTTCGATTTTAAATGATCAGTTGGGTTTCAGAAAACTGTCTGCAAGATGGGCGTTTGCTGTCAATTGACCATAAACCTAATCGTGTGACAACTTCAAAGGATTGTTTGGAGTTGTTGAAATTGGGCTATGAGTTGGAACCTCATCCACCATATTCTCCGGATTTAGCCCCCAGTAACTATTTCATATTTCCAAACCTAAAGAAGTGGCTCAGTGGAAAGAGATTCAGCTCCAACGATGAAATTATTGATCAAACAAATGCCTATTTAATGGACCTTGAAAATCCTATTTTTTTGAAGGGATACAAAAATTGGAGAAACTTTGGACTAAGTGTATATTGAGCTAAGAGGGGATTATGTTGAAAACTAAATTTTTTTTTTGCAAAAAAAACTGTTTTATTCAAAAAGTCACGAACTTATTGATCCGCCCTCGTATAATTCAAAATTTACTATCACAGTACTTATTGTTTGGTAAGAGGTTATAGCAACCGTACATTTTTTTGCAGCCACCGAGTTGCGGTTGCCACAACCGAATTGAGGCTGTCACGACTAAATTTAGTCCCCACAATTGAAATTCGGTTGAAGCAACCTCGTTTCATAATTGATTCGTTAGCGACAACTGAATCATCAATTATATACATTATGCCAACTAAATTTTCTATAATTTCAGTTGTAGAAATTGAATTTAGAATTAATTCGGATGCAGCAACCGAAATTGGTAGCAAATTCGTTTGCAGCAATGGAGTGCGGCATCAATTCAGGTGCATCAACCGAAATTTGGCATAGATTCGGGTGCACCTATTGAATTTTGTATCAATTCGATCATAATAACCAAAGTTGGTCTTCTTTCGATTGCATCGATCGAATTTGGCGTCAGTTCCGTTGCTGTAACCAAATTTCTTATGAATTCTGTTGGGACAACCGAATTTATTTTCAAATCGCTTACCACAACATAATTCTATATTTTTCAAACCTGACGTCTACAATTCTTAGGTCGAGTTTCACACTCGTCATTTAAAAGCTCAGTTGAAATGCTGACGTAAAATGTTCATATTAAATGACTTTTAATGATAAACAACGGGCATTTAAAGTTCCTTTAAATGGGGAATTCATAACTGTGAAACTGGGCATAAGTCTAAAATATATTAAATAAGCTAAAAAGAATTTAATATTTATTGTGGTCGCGGTGATATCAAGATTAGTTGTGGTTATTAGGAAAGGTAATTAAAAATATTGTCTCTGCATGAGAAAACATCCTCTTTTGCAGAAAATGTCTTGACTTATCAGCGTGTAGTTCAAGCAGATGCCAACAGTTATACTTTCCCAGTCCTTCAAGGTCGGTCATTCGACAAGTGCTGCCATCCTCTTTTTATACAAATGTTTAGGACCTAAATCGACAGACACAACACGTCAGAATTGGCGGGGTGAACCTATTGGCCGGGACTTCAAATCGCTCAGAAGTGGATGTAAAGAAAATTTGTTACCTTAAAGATTTCGTTATACGAATTATTTCCTCGGGTTGTAAATATTCACGAGAATAATTACGGAATTTATGGAAAATAAATCGTCACTAAATTAATAGAAACTAATTTAAAAAATTTCAATGGATGTACGTGTGATTCGAGGTGCCAATATCGACTCGGATCATTACCTGGTGGCTGCGAAAGTTCGCACGAGATTGAGCAGGGCGAAAAACGTACGGAGCCGAACACAGGAAAAGTTGGAAATTGACAAGCTACGAATACCAGAGATATCAATGTCCTATCGACAGAAACTCTCTCTCCTGCTGGAGCAGAATACCCCCCCTCCCACTGCACGTATGGCAACGAAACAGTCAGTAACAACGCGTGTTGCGAGTGAGCGGTACAAGAGGCTGAGAAGGGAGGAAAACCAATTATTTAGGCGAACAAAATGGCAGTGGCAGCAGAGAGAGAGAGTGAAAGAACCGAAATGTGCAGGATGAATGGTGAATCGCGAAAGTTTTTCCAGAGGGTAAGAAGATCGACCAACGGCCCTAATAATGGGCTGCCCTCCTGCAAGGACGAGAATGGAAATCTGGTGACTGAGAAGCAGTGTTTGCTCAAAATGTGGAAAGACCACTTTTTAGCACTACTCCACTCAGATTCTTCCACTGAAGATCAGGAGGTAATGATAGTGGAAGATAGTATAGATTGTACCGACCCCCCCCCCCCCCCCCCCCCCAACCAAGACGAGATTAGAACGGCGATCTCCCGCCTGAAGAATAATAAAGCCGCGGGTGCGGATGGCCTACCCGCTGAACTTTTTAAGGCAGGTGGCGACGGACTGATAGCCCACATGCATCAACTGATATGCGGTACATGGCTGGGGGAATCTATGTCCGACGACTGGAGTCTCAGTGTATTATGTCCTGTATTCAAAAAGAGTGATCCGTGTGTCTGTTCCAACTATCGCGGTATCAGTCTTTTATCCATCGCGTATAAGGTCTTGTCGAGCGTATTATGTGAAAGACTAAAGCCAATTATTGAAAACCTGATTGGACCTTATCAGTGTGGTTTTAGACCAAGCAAGTCCACAACTGACCAAATAATCACGCTACGCCAAATCCTGGAAAAGACCCACGAAAAGCAAAACGATGCATACCACCTTTTTGTCGATTACAAAGCTGCTTTCGATAGCCCCATACGGGGAAAACTGTACGAAGCTATGTCTGAACTTTGTATTCCGGCAAAACTGATCCGCCCCTGTAGAATGACGCTGACCAACACCAAATCAGCAGTGAAAGTGGGGAAAGACCTCACTGAACCATTCTGTACCAAGCGAGGACTTAGACAAGGCGACACACTTTCGTGCAATCTCTTCAACATCTTAATGGAGATAATAATGACAAAGGCTGCAGTAAATACGAACAAGACCATTAACACGAAAAGCCATATGTTGCTGTTGTATGCTGACGACATAAACATAATTGGGCGAAATTTGCGAGAGGTTACTGCAGTATTTTCAAGAATCGAAAAGGAATCAGCAAAGGTGGGTCTTGCTGTTAATGAGGGCAAGACAAACTTGATGGTGTTAACGACTAGAGAAACCTTTCGACTTGGTCCGCACTTGAACGTTGACAACCGATTTAATTTTGAAGTGGTAGATGAATTTGTCTACCTTGGATCCGCCGTGAACAAGCACAACAACGTCAGCCTGGAGATAGATAGGAGAATCGTGCTTGCAAATAGATGTTATTTTGGGCTCAGCAAGCAGTTTAGGAACAAAGCCCTCTCTCGACGGACAAAAGTCCAGCTATATCAGACTCTCATTTTACCTGTCTTAACATATGGCTCCGAGACTTGGGTCATATCGCAAGCGGATGAAAAACACCTGGGAGTTTTCGAGAGAAAAATTCTCCGTAAAATATATGGGTCTGTTAGGGAAAACGGCGAGTACCGACGTCGCTGGAACGCAGAGCTATATAGTCTCTATTCTGACGTGGACATAGCTAGACGAAACAAAGTGTGCCAATTGCGTTGGCTAGGCCATGTTATCAGAATGGATGAAGATGAGCCAGCGCGAAAGATTTTTGATAACGTACCCGATGGAAGCAGGAAAAGAGGACGACCAAGACTCCGCTGGAAAGACCAGGCAGAAGAATCCCTCCGTATCCTTGGTGTTACCAACTGGCGAGAAAAGGCGAAGGATAGAGCCAGCTGGAAGAATATGTTGAAATTTGTTTAATTTGTTTGTTTAATTAATATGTGTAAGACGTCTGACCTCATGAGGTTGTAATATAGTCAATAAAAATAAAAAAAAGTAAAATTTCAAAAATTCAGTTGTGACAATAATTAAATTCGGTTGTGGCAACCTCAAACTCGGCTGTGGCTACCTCTAATTCGGATGTGACAACCTCTATGATAACCTCTAATACGGTTGTGACAACTTCTAATTCGGCTGTAATAACATACAACTTGATTGTAACGATCTCTAAATCGACTGTGAGAACCCATACTTTGGTTTGAGACAATCTCTGATACGGCTGTGATGACCTCTAGTGTGGTTGTGAAACCTCTAAATTCGGTTACGCCCAATTCGGCTGCCTTAAACGAACTTTTCAGTGAGTTAAGACTTCCCTCCATTGGAAGAGAACCTCCTGCATTGTTTAGAAAATGGTCATAGCGAACAACTATAGTTTTTTTCCACGTACATAGTCTTGGACAGATGTTTCTCAAGCATTCAGCGTACATGGACTCCACTGTTAAACTAAGGGATCAAGGACGATCAGATATAGGAGAGTTTATCAAGGAGATAGAAATGATGCGCCAGTTATTTCGATACTTCGTTTAGGAAACTCAGAGAATACGAAAGTCTTCTCGCAAGTTCAGAGATATCTGCTTCAATTTGCTAGACTCGCTGACATTGGTTTTAATATAGAGAGGGAATAGGGAATAACGTGAATGAAATTATAGAAAACAAAAGTGGTTTTCCGTCATATCTAATGAAGTGATAGGCGAGAGCTTCTCACAACCAGTGAGCTGTGCGCTTTCTAGTTTTACACTCACTGATTAGGATCTACAGTTTTACGCCGGTTCCGAACGGTATTTTGAGAAGCATTTTTATGGCTAAGTACTCGATTACTGAGCAGGATGAACGTCGTCGAAAGAAATGTAAGATGCTCAAAGCAGGCATCGAACCCACGTTCTCATGTACAAGAGCATGTATGTATGTTCTCATGTATTCACTCCTTTCAAAATAATTGATATGAAATCTTCCCATTAATGTTGTTTTAATCAAGCGTACATAGAGCTTTCAAATCCCAATGGGTAGACTTCATAAATTGGAATTTGAATTTATTTATTATTATTGCTATTTGTGCTCTAAAAGAGTAAAGGATAATTCTTCTTCCTCTATTCTATAACTCATGTAGCATGACCGTATATATGTACACTGACCCGTTTGCAAAAGCTATCCTGCTGACTGAAATCTTTGCAAATAACTCTTCTTTGCTGGAATGCAATCAATATATCCAGTAATCAAAAACAATTTTAGTTTAATACCTGAGATACTTTTATCGATCACCGCCACTCTAACTTTTTAACGATAAATATCGGTATATATTTGGAAATTATGTATTGAATTTTTATGCATTTTGGATATTTAATTACCAGTTTTGTCGTTAAAAAGTCACATAATTCCGATATGGGTGGAGTATAAATGTTCTTGTAGATCTCAGCGTAAATAAATATGCGCGCAAGGATGGAATTATGGCACTTGATTCAAAAAAGAGATGTTCAGCGCATGCTCGTCCATTGGCTCACACTTTCATACTATTCGGGTGTCTTCTCTTAATGTTGGAAGGTTGCCGATGTCCAGTCCATTCTTGGAAAAGGTGAACCTAATAACTCCGAAAAATACCGACCAATTGCAGTATTCTTCATGCTCTCTAAGAATATGGAGAACATGACTAGCTACCATGTACTGAATTATTTCGAATTCAACGAATTCAAGAAACCTGCCAGTCAGATGCAATTACAGGTTCGATTTTGTCCTCATCATGTTCATTTGGGCTACCTCTACCGTAGCCATTGCTGATTGTGAAATTTCAAGATCGAAATTTTTTGAAGCAGCTTTGGCATATGCGTGCTGTTAAAGCATCCAAATCATACACGTCACAAATATCCCGGTGCAGTTTCGCGGCTTCTTCCCCTCTTGGAAATACATGAGCAAAATACGACGAAACTGGTCATTGTGATCATCCACAAACTGAAGCTTGAAACCCCACTTTGTCACTGCATACCAAAGAAATAAGTCATCTGATCAAAGCCATTTCAAAAATAACAAAAGCACCATCTATAGGAGAAACCCGAAGTTACTTTCTTGCCAACCTAATACCTTGCTACCAGATATGCGGCTGCCGTGGCCAAATGTTGAGTTCTGCAATACTGATTGCATGCACTTGATACCTATCTGTCTGTCAAAGAACACATTGACTCCAATGGCTGCTAGATTATTGTCCCACAGACAGTCGTTCACTTCCCAAATAGTCAAATTGTCCACCTGATGCACGCTGAAATGGTGGCCCTCGATGGTACGGTACGGTAACGTGGGTTTGATCCCTGCTCTGACCACTTTGCATTTATTTCGACGGTGGCGACCACGCTTAGTAACGGTAACAATATCGAGAATTTTGCCATGAAAAGGCTACTCAAAATACAGTTCGGATCCGGTGTAAAACTGTAGGTTCCCATCAGTGAGTGTACACCTAGAATGCGCAAAGCCCACTGGTTCGTAGAAGCTGCCCCCAATCGCTTTGTGGGATTTTGTGGGAAACAATTTTTTTTACACTCTGCAATGATCTGGTACTCTATGCGGAAGAGATAATCCTAGTTCCCTAGTTCAATGCCATGAACTCCCTTATTACAGGAATCCCCTTGGGTACGACTGTTGTACTTTCAATCGAATATTGGTTTCGCTTTCAAGTAGTCGACTAATGTAGGAATGTTTGGAGTAACTTCCAGCACTTCTCCAAGACCGACTCCGGTCAAACCCAATTGCGGGAGTTCCCTTAAGCTGACTGCAGATGTAGGACCAATGAGCTCGCCAATAATGACCACCGGCAACAAATCTAAGATTACACTAATTTGATCAGTGGGACTAGTACGTAGGGTAGCGGGAATTCACTTTGCCTGTACTAGAGATGGGCGCGAGAGTGAATGTGAGTAGGAGCAAATTTTGATCACGTGAGCGTGTTTGGATGACAGCAGCGAACAAACCTTCGAGTCCACTCGATGGATGAGTACTTATATGTGACAACTTTTTCGTGAAACTTCGTCCACTCGATGCATGAGTACTTGTATGTGACAACTTTTTCCAGTGAGTTACGCATATTTTCCAATGTTTGATTTCATTCAATTTCGATTTTTTTACTACAGGGTGTCTGGTAGCAGATTTATATTTGCAAACTTAAATAAAAAAACAAAATAATATTTGGCACAAAGTTTTATTAAGAGCATTGAACTATAGAATAGAAATACGGATTTTATTTTTTAAAGAGTATGACATTCAGATGTCTTCCGTCGAATTGAACACACTGTTCAAAACGGAGCCTTGTGTTCTGTGCCACACGCTGCAGTAAACTTGGTTCAATTGAGCTAATTTCTCGACGAATATTTTCCATTAAAGCCACAAGAGATTGGGGATTGTCATTATAAACCCTCTCTTTGAGGTAGCCCCATAAAAAATCCATGGGAGTTAGATCGGGCGACATCGGTGCGACCGACTGATCAGTTTTTGGGGAAAATTTTCCCGAAGTAATTTCATCGAAGCTCTGGGTGTGTGTGCAGTCGCCCCATCCTATTGAAATCACGTGTGTGAGGAGTACGATAGATGAGCTCGCTGGTTTGGCAAAAAGAATACCGTAATCATGCGTCGATAATTTTCACCATTGATATTCGTCGCCTGGCCTCGAGAAATTTCGAAAAAAGAATGGTCCAATTATCTCATGCGTGGATAAGGTACACCAAACAGTTACCCTGGGGCAATGCAATGGTTTTCTTGGAGACCAGTAACGACAGTTTTGCTTGTTGTCGTGGCCGCGTAAGTGAACATGAGCCTCGTCGCTACAAAGAATGGGATTTACAGTGCGAAAACATTCCAACATCGTTTCACAAATTTTGTTTGCATAAATCAAAGTCACTCTCTGTCACTTCTTGCACGTATTGAATTCTAAAAGGATGGAACTTCAGATCCTTTTTTAAAATTTCATGAATAATCGCTCTTGGAAGTCTCAGTGAGGCTGCTCTTTTCCGTATTGAAAGTCGCGGATTTTCACGTAAACTGCTTTCAACCAGTTCAATGTTTTCGGGAGTCCTTGAAGATCAACTGGGCCTTGGCCGTTGGACATTAATACCAGAAGCAGTTGCGCGGAATCTCTGCACCCACGAATTTAAATTACACTCGGTCCATCACTTATTCGCCGAATACTGAACTTTGAACAAAATTGTCGTCGAGCAATTACGTAAGAATCATTACTCTTAAATGATGTCTCACAGCGAACGCTCGATGCTCACTCGACCACTGTGACATCATGACTGACAAATCCGCACAATCAATGATTCCAATGGTGCCACCCTCCCTCCGCACCGTTTATTACTTTTTGGAATAATCGTATTTAAAAATATAAATTTGCCACCAGACACCCTGTACTTTGTACAAAGTATATTTGGAGATATTCTAATACCATTTCCTCCAACAAAGTTTCGCCGATCATCTTCTGTATTCCGTGGAGCTCAGCTACAAGACAAGGTGTGTTTTCTAAGTCTGGAACTATACAGTGTAAATAAGAAGCAGACTTCGTTCAGATAAAAGTGATAAAATGTTGTTCATGTATAAAAGGACTTTAATTAAAAAAGGACACTCAATTTGACATAGGGGGTTTCGTTTGTCGTACCTGAATTTGATCCTATTAGACTTTCTTAAAACCATACTTTAACAAACATTGTTTTGGATATAGTCTTGAATATTGATTTGAAAGTATAGAAAATGGATCATGTAAAAACCTCGTTTTATTTTTGTGAGTAAATTTTACGTGATTATCGCTATTCACCTGATTCACGCCTGAATGTGAGTAGCGCCAAAGTCTGCTCACGCGAATACTGAAAGAATCTTCGTGCATGAGTGGCCGTCTTCTTTTCGTAGACCTTTACTTATGTCAGCTGTGTAGATCCATTGAAAAGTCTTCGGAGAAGTCTCTATTTGCAACCTTTAGACCTCACACAAGTGTAGTGAGTTATCCTCGCTTTTTCGCCCTTAGAATATGTTGGGTCTGAAATGGGAGCTTGCTATACAAATCAAAACCTGGGCATTTGGTATATTCTCATCCACAATTTCGGTTTTTATTTTACATAATCGCTAAGGGGTGTGGGAATCATATCGACTCCTGTGCACGAAATGAATGTCTGTAACCAGTTTTATGACATGTATTAACATTTTGATGGAATCTTCCGATTAAAGAAAAACAATCTACGACTCATCATCTTTCACAATTTAAAAGTCATAATTGTAGAAGTTACCGAGGCATAAAGTTCAAAATTTCAATATTTGTGAGACAGCATTATGAGTGTAAAAGCAGAGACCCTCTACACCTATAAAATTCACCTTGTGCCACTTATGACACTTTCGCACACGGTAGTCGATATACACTTCTTGACGCTTGTGCTTTATTCCCTATTAAAACCACTGTGCACTAAAATTCATTCTCCTAAATGTATGCAATACATTTAACTCACCAAAAAAGTTTAATTGCAAATAGTATATTCGTGTTTGGTTGCATGAGGTTGTGTGGGGTAGTTGGTATGGGTGTTTCGACCACTACTATCACACATAGCCTGTGGTATTTGATACTGGGTTGTGGAATCATAAACTTCTTTGCCTCATTTGGTTGCCGCTGTAGGTTTTGTGTTGCTTTTTTTTATGACAGAAGGTTATTTGTGGGGTTGAGTAGGTATTTGCAAATCGTGCCATTATTAAAGTTTGTTGCATACTTTACTTGGTTCGCCATGAATTGACGTCATATATCGAGTGAGGAGAAAAATAGGAGAATTTATCTAAAACAAAAAAAGAAACAAAAAATCATAGAATCTACTCAGAGTAGAACCATATTCCACTTTCATCACCATCATCATCGTCATAATAATCATCATCATCATCATCATCATCCTCATCGTAACATTGAACAGCGAAACAAATAAATTTTTGCATACATATCAATACAATATAAAGGCATAAAATTCAAGTGGACGTTTTCAAAGAGGACGACGAAATTTAAAGGATCATAAGAATTTTTGAGAAATTTAATGAATAATGTTATGTGAATCGGACTTAAGGATTTTCATTTATTTATTTTTATAAAACTTGACATATTGGGTGTTTTCTGTGCTAGTTGTTCAAAAAAGGTAAAGAAGTAAAGATATTAAAAATAAAATCATAAAACATACGTACTATACAATTTTTAGATTTAACATGTTTTAAATACTGTTTATTTTAAAAACTCGCAATTTGTTTTAGTTTTTACATTGAGTTTTTCGATCAATTACACTAGTTTATAGTCATTTTGTCCTAAGACTGAGATTATTTCTATATCCTCACCCATGTGAGGATGAGGTTGACCGTCATCAGTATCTTTGGACGAAATTCGTTATGGGACTTTCTAAGCCGATTGAGTCATTTTCGTCTATCTGTCTGTCTGGATGGTCAACACGATAACAGCCGTAAATCTTTATCGGACACATCGAAATTTTGCCAGTGATTATTATTTGTCCACAGTTAGTTTGGGATTGAATATGGGCGTTTTGGCCACGCCCCTTCTGGTACCTCCCATACAAATCGACACATTTAGGAGGAAACCATGTTTCGTCTAGAACCTTTTCTGGTAGATGTGATCACCTTCAACGCAAAAATTCGTTAATAATCTGTAAATATCTAATTAATTGGAGAAAGTGGGCGAAGTCGCCACGCCCATTCTGGTCGTCCGGGCTGTCAATGTGATAAGTCGCGTGAAACACATCCGATCTTAATGATATTAAGTTATTGGCTTCATGTCATCAAACGCGAGTCACCAAGTAGGACAAGGGTGATTATGCCATACCCATGATGGTGCCTCCATAAATAAGTTGTTTGGCCGGCTGGTTGTTCGGCAAGATAACTCCAGCAAAACCGAACCAATCTTTGTGAGGTTTGGTAGTAGACAAAACATAGTCAAATGCGACTGTTCTATAGAAAATGAGTCGTTTTGCCACGCTCATGCTGGTACCTCCATGCAAAAGCTTGGAGGTCGTCCGGGCTGTCAATGCGATAAGTCGCGTGAATCACTGCCAATCTTAATGAAATTAGGTTATAGGGTTCATGTCATCAAACGCCATTGACCGATTAAGACTAGGATGATTTTGCCACGCCCCACTGTGGCTGAGATTTTGATTTCATTGGCCAAAAGCCTAATTTTTTTTTTTGTCACCGATTTTTTAAATTTTTACGCCTTTTTGTAAAAACTATTACTATATATAATTATGGGCGTGGCATGCTGTCAAACTCAACTGTTTTTTTAATTTCAGAAAAAGGTGTCCTTTTTTGTTTTTTATCAAAAACAAATGGTTACTACTCGCAAGCTATCATCGATAATGGCCTGCGGTCTTTTTTATAATGTTGGTAGGATTATAGTCTTTAGTCGTTGTAAGTGGTCACAGCTCTAGAGTTTAATATTAGGGGCGTTATGAAATATTTATGAAACTACTATATTTTTCTCAAATTTAAACTTTAGTGGAATAGAACTTCTAGGGAACAAAAGGAAACAAGAAACGTATACCACGCGGAGAAAGGTGAAAGTGTCCTCTTTAAACCTATATATACTTTTGCACCCGCCACGACCCGCCGCTAGAACTCTTTTTTCATTTTAATGAAATTACTCTAAAAAATTCGAATTACGATAATTTAAACAGCCCTATAAGTACTCGAATAAAATGGTGTATTAAATTTGTGCTTTAGGTATTTTATAGCTTATAATAGTCATTATTTGTTCTACTACCAGTACTATATTTGTAAGGAAGAATGTCAATACACAGAGGATGTAATTAATTTTTATTTTACCTAACAATGCACTAATGCCATTTTCTTATCTTTTTATTTTACCTAGAAATATAGTTTGATGGCTTATGAGAAGGCTTATAAGAAAGCGACATTTGAATACAAACTCAATTGCTCTAATATATTTCAGCAATAACAGACGAAAATAAAAATATTCAGAAAAATATGGAGAGCTTCAGTTATAAAGAACTGGCCGAAGAGTATTTTAGAAACAAAAACCAGGAAGATGTTCTTAGTTACGATAAAATAAAATTAAACTTAAATTCGTGTAGCATCGAAATACTAGAACAATTATCTAATTTCGTCAAAGCACTAAAAAAACGCTACAAAGAAGTTAGCTACAGTAAACAAAAGTTTTATATAAAAAGTGCAAACTGGGTAGAAGGCCAACTTACTGTCGCTGCAGAAACAGCAAAGCAAGATAAGGCTGGAAGACCACGCAAATCATTGGACAACTGCAGCGATAGATCTAAGAGGCGGAAACTTAAAGATGTTAACGATGAAATTGGTTGTACAAATATAAAAGAATCTTTCCTACATCAATTACGATCACAGAACCAATTAACAAAAGTGGATATCATTGAAAAAATTCTTAAAGCTAGTCCAGTGAGAACAAAACGGATTCTGAAAAGTATACCAACTCCGAGCGATGCAAAACAGTTCACAAATGAGGAGGCATTAGCATTATTTCTGGATTTTAAATTAACAAAACAGCAATATATTCAGCCCAGATTGCGTGCGATTGAAAAAGGCTCAAATATGTATCCAGCATATCATCACATAACCGCTGCTAAAATGGACTGTTTGCCATCAAAGGACACTATTACAATCACACCAATTTCGGCAGAGGTACAACTACAATCTCTACTTGATCACACAGCCGAACGCTTGCTACAATCAGTAACAGGAAATGAGTTAAAGAAATATGGAAACACAAAGTTAATTCTTTTTTGTAAATGGGGATGTGATGGTTCTTCGGGACAAAAACAATACAAACAAGTTGTATGTGAAAATATTTCGGACTCAGATATGTTCATGGTGTCATTTGTACAATTGCGATTGAAAAAGATTTTGGAAGATTCAGAGCCTTCGACTAGTACAACGCAAACAATGGATATTTGGAAAAATGAGACACCATCTTCCACGAAATACTGCAGGCCAATCAAATTTGAATTCAAAAAGGAAACTCATGATGCCATTAATAAAGAAGTTAGTGATATCAAGGCCCAAATTGCAACACTACAGCCATTACAATTACAGTTAGATGGGCAGCAAATTGAAGTAAGCTACCAATTAGTGCTGACAATGATAGATGGAAAAGTAGGTCAGGCTTTGACTTACACGAAGGCTGCATCCAGCTGCATTATATGCCAAGCAACATCAACCCAATTAAACCAACTCCCGACAAAATCATTAGATAATACCGATGCATATGAATTTGGATAATAATACCGATGCATATGAATTCTACATGCAAGAATACGACTTATGGAACACATACTAAAAATCAGTTATGATTTGGATTTCGCGTCTTCAGGATCAATAAGAAACAACGAAACCAACAAAGAGTTAAGAAGTTCAAAAAAGAAACATGTTCAAGATGAATATCGCATATTTGGATTGATTATAGATCAGCCAAAACAGGCAATACAAATGATGGCAATACCGCAAGAAGATTCTTTTCAGATCCAGAAACAGCACCTGAAATAACAGGAGTGGATTTAAACCTTATTTTCAGATTTAAAATAATCCTAGAAGTACTTGCGTGCAATGAAGAAATTGACTCTAGAAAATTTGGAGATTATGCTAAAGAAACTGCAAAAATATATACAACCAACTACCCATGGAGAAATGTGTCTGCATCAGTTCACAAAATCTTTTATCATGGAGAAGATGCCATTAAATATCATTTGGTGATACTTGGAGATCTATCAGAGGAGGCGCAGGAAAAAAGGAACAAGGATTACAAGGATTTTATAGAGAGCACAATACTAGAAAATTTTCACGAAATTCCACAAATGAAGATCTATTTAATATATTATTGGCAACGTCAGATCCGTTCATCTCCAGTATTCGAAATCAATGGAAAGTGGAACATCGGGATTCAGATGAAGAAGCCAAAAAACTACTAAAGAACAGAAATAGCACAGAACAAAATATGGAATATTTTCAATCAATATTTGAGTCAAATGAATAATAATTATAGTATTAGAATTAGTAAAACAAAATAATAATAAACAGAACCTACCATTGTTACAAATGCTATTAAAATCTATTGCAGTTTTTATTGTTAAAATTTTTTTAAAATTATAAAATTTGACAGCCAAAAATAATAAATTTTTCTGTAGTAATAGCAAGATTTTTAGATAATATTATTAACGTTTTTTTTTTTAAGTGTAAATATTCTTTGAGTGTAAACAAATTTGCAAATCTGACAGAAAAAAATTTTGAATTTTTCTGTAATAATAGCAAAATCTCCAGTTGATTTTACTATTTTTTTTTTGAGTGTAAAAATTTTTTTGAGTGTAACATTAAAAAAATTCCATTATTACAAAAAATATTTATAATTATTATTAAAATCCAAATATTAAACTTTTTAATAAATAAAAAAGGTGTTAAATTCGGCTGTGCCGAATCTTTGATACCCTCCACCTTAGTGTTAACCAGCAAAATATTAAATTTAAAAAGGACCTTTTTTAAGAAAATGTACTTTTAAAAAAAAAATAAAAATAAGATACTTGTTCACAAATGCAATTATTTGTTCACAAATGCTCACAAATGCAGGATGCTCACGAATGCTCACAATGCTCACAATGCCCAAATGCTCACATGCTTAAGTACTTAAGAAGAAATCTACTTAAGAAGAAATGTACTTGAGAAATTTATTTAAGAAATGTACTTAAGAAAGAAATGTACTTAAGAAATGTACTTAAGAAATGTACTTAATGAAATGTACTTAAGAAATGTACTTTGAAATGTACTTTGAAACGTACTTAAGAAATGTACTTTTTTTTAAGAAAATTTACTTTTTAAAAAAAAATAAAAATAAGTTACTTGTTCACAAGTAAAATAAAAACGCATTTTTTAAAAATAAAAAATAATTTTTTAAAGAACTGTTAAAAAAAAACAAGCTGGGACGAGAGTTGAACCAACAACCCTCAGACTCCAACGCGCAACCCTTTACACATCAGGCCACAGCGACCTTAGATGAAGCGTGACAATTCATATAAATGTATGAACACATGAAAGTACATCTAAACATTCTAAAGTACTTACCTATTATAAAGAACAACAAAGATTTTCAACATGGAAATTCACCACACGGCAAAAGGAGTAGTTTAGTATAAAACTACAAAAATTAATGTGAAAATCTTATGAGTTCTTTTACGTTTCCAATCATAAAATTTTTTCCAATGGACCAATTTCGCTGATTTTCAATACCAAACTGCTCAGGAATACGTGGAACATTCTGGCCAAAAACCAAACCGCGTTATCGCCGATTGAAGTCGTGAGAATGTTTTCAACAGACGGACAGACGGACAGACGGACATGGCTATATCGACTCCGGTTGTTATAAGGATCAAGAATATATTTACTTTATGGGGTCGCAAATACTTATTTCTATATATTACAATCAGAATGACAAACTTATATATACCCTCTATCACTTACAGTGGAGGGTATAAAAAATAATAAACCCATATTTCACTCTAAAAGTTAAAAAAAAATCAAAAGTTCAACTTTGACCTAGAATTCCTTAAAAAGTCCTCAATCAATTTTAATGTAATTAAAACTGAGTCAAGCTGAACTAAATATCTATCCATTCAAAAAAAAGTACTTAAATATTTTGATCGGTTCAAAAGTTACAGAATTTTGGCCAATGAAAAACGATTTCCGGCAACTGTGCGCCCTACCAAGATAAGTTGTTCGGACGGCTGGTTGTTCGGCAAGATAACTCCCGCAAAACCGAACCAATCTTTATGAAGTTTGGTACTAGACAAAATTTATTCAAATGCACACGAAAGTTGGGCGGATAACCGTTTGATCGACACGATAACTCTCATAGACTACAGGCGATCTTAATGAAATTTGGTACTAGGCAATGTTTTCCTAAAACCCAAAGATTAACTACAGTTCACGCGCATTTTCGTACCTCCCATAAAAAATTTGGGCGGTTTTCCGGCTCGCCGACTCGATATCACCCGTATACCACATCAAATCTTAACACAATGTAGTACTGATCAATATTTTGTGTAATACTGTGTAAAAACAGATGAACAACTTCGCAATGCCCATTCTTGTACCTCCCATATAAATATTGGGCGGACAATTGACTGGTAGTCATGATAACTCCTCGTAATCACTTAGGATCGTAATTAAGATGGGTACTAAATAATATTTAGCGCAATGCCACTGGCCACCACGGAAATTTGACAATATTCAATAGAACTCGGTCGCAATGGCTGGCTTCGGGTGAGGGTATGTTTAAGAAGGTTCACCCGGTTGAAATTTCTGTACTGGTTTTTATGTATTTGAACTCATCCAAAAGTAAAAAAATGGTGTCTCACTAAGAATACATTTCAAATAAAAACATGTATAGTTTGAGAAAGGGTGATTTTGTTATTGGATTGCAAAGAAGAAATGTTCCGATTAACTATGGAACAAAATAAGCGTCAAATGACCCCACGGGGCTAGTGGAAGGCCCTTACTCTTTTCATGAAACTTTCCATAACTTTTTCACAGATATGTAGCTGTATCTCACCGATAACGCGTTGGATCTGGGATTTGTGCTCAGGAAATATTTCTGGTTTATTCGCATACACCCAAGATTTCACAAAACCTCAAAGAAAGAAACCGCATGGCGTTAAATCGCACGATCTTTTTGGCCTGTTGACATATCTTTAGATAATTTGTTCTCGAAATCATTGCTGCAATAAATCGTTTGTTTCATGCGCAGTGTGGCAGGTGGCGCCGTCTTGCTGAAACCACATGTCGTTGAGATCCATGCCGTCCAGTTGAGGCTACAAGGACTCCGTTACCATGTTTCTGTAACGAATGCCCTTCACAGTCACTGCAATTTCATCTTCAAAATAGTAAAGCCCAATCACGCCGCTTCACCAAAATCCGCAGCAGACACTTGCTCGTTGTGGCTGCATTTGTTCCTCACGGACTGCATGAGGATTTTCTGAGCCGCAAATTTGATCATTTTGGGTATTCGGGAAGCCATGCGGATGGAAAAAACGCTTTACAGGATTGGCATTGATTTCACGTTTCTCCATTACCCATTGAATGAATTGCCGGCCCTTTCCTTGGTATGCAGGTTTGAGCTCCTGAGTACGCTGAAACTTGTACGCATGAAGGTGCGGAGCCTTCGTGAAATTTGAAGTTGTTGAGAACGATGCTAAGTTGATATTTTCCGGTTTTTGGAGACAGTTTCTTGGCTGAAAATTCTTAGAAGTTTGCGAACGGTCTCAGCATAACTTTCGAAATTTTTGTAATAATTTTTCACAATTATAACGCGCTTTTCTTTCGAAAAGCGCTCCATTTTTAATAATGGGAATAAAAATATGTGACAGCTGCCAAATTTCAGAGTTGCCACTTGTACAAAAAAAAATAACACCAAATTAAAAGCTGAGACACCCTTATAACGCATTTACACCGCGGTTAATCGCGGCTCGGTTAGCGATAACCTTATTCTCTAACCTTTGCCGTGTATACCGCCCAATTCGAGATTAAATTTACATTTCAGTTGGCAACTCCGTTCTTAGACAAACTTCGTGCCGAGACAAAATTATCGAAAACGGCGGTACAACAGAAAACTTAAGTTGTCGGCTATTGGTTTTGCTAGTTTTGTACAAATTTGGGATGTTTTTGAAATAACTGAACATTTAAAATTGGATCAGTGAGTAAAATCGGGCCAGTCGATAAAACCTGCTCACAGTTCAAACCAATTTAAATCGTAGGTGGCGTGAGCTTAAAAAAATTTTTATTGGCAGCGGCGCATCGGAAAGTTTTCGATCGGCTTCCAACTGTCAAACAGTTGATTTTTTGTGTATGTTTTTATTATGGTTGCATTTTTTTTAGTAATTAACAGTGTTGCATCAAAATGTGAACCAGTTTAAAATGAGGTTCAAAATTCAACTTCAGTTTCTCCAGCTTAAAATTGTAGGAGAAATATTCTGGGTTGGCGTTGGTTAACGGAGTTAACTTTCGAAATGCGTTAATCTTGGTCGGTGTAAATCCCGTATTAGTTAAAAAAGTTTTTATGGAGATATTTGTTTTTAAATTTTGATTTTGTTGGGTTGTAATTTTACTTCTTAAGTATTCTTGGATATTGAAAGGTCTCATCCAGCCCACTCTGAGTTTAAATTCAGTATAACTAGTTTTTGAATATCATTTTTAACCCAGTACTGTAGTTTTAATACATTGGGCAAACAAATTTAAAGAAAATAATGTATTTGTTACAAAAAAAAATAATAAAATTCAGAATCAGAAAAATTACAAAAAATAAAGATATAACGTGTCTGTACCTTGTTGCAAATATAGTATGTTTGTGTCCAACCTCATTGTGTTTGTTTGTTGTGTTATGTTGGAGCCACAATTTTTTTTGTGCTCCAAAATCTTGATTTATTTGTAGAAAACTGCTGAGAATACAATCGTAACAGATAATCACGAAACCGAAAAGCGGTAGATCTTTACTTCATGAAAACAATGTTTGCAAATGCATACTTGGTTCCTGCAATATGTTGCTTGGACCGTGTTTTTCCAGAATATTGACAACCTCAAGGTCAACATTTTAGAAACGGTGAAGTCAAGGTGTGGACTATAATCTTAACTTTAGAAGGTTGCCCTGCAGCACCTGCAGCCTTTTAAATCACAATTTAACCAATGAGGGTCTGCATAAAATATCACAGCGTGAAACATTAATGACATTTTATTTTTAATGTTTAACGCCGATGACCTGTTCCTTATATCTGTGGTCACAAACAATAACAGCCTGACTCGAGTTAGGACAAAACTTAAACATTTTTGAGAAGTCACCATGCTCAAATAAGCAACTGTTTTTTTGTTAAGAGGTAAGTAAAATAATTATTTTCCTTGTTTATCTGTAACAAAGTTACCACAAAAACTCCGACTCCTGACTTCCAGTAAAGATATTAAACTTAAAACTGCTCTCCCTGAAAAATTTTAGAATCGACTTAGGCTGTTATTGTTTGTGACCACAGATATGTTATTTTGGTATCTAGAGTTACACCTAAATATTTAACTTTATTTTCCTATTTTGTGTCTGCATTGTTATCATTTATATAGAGAGAGATCTATTCGTTTCCTTGACTGTAGATCGCCTGACTATTTTGGAGTTTATTGCTATTTTAAAGTTGGTGAAATATTGTGAAATATTGAAACAATTTTGCAAGTGGTAGTTATAAGTTGGTAACAATATTGGAAGATAATTTAGCCGAACATAGTAATGCTGTGTCGTCAGCAAATATGGGCATACCACAGTTTTCTATAGTCAGAATATCTGCCGCATATATGTTATACAGTACTAGTGATAAACATGATCCTGTCGGCATCCAGCATTTATGTTAAACAAACTCGAATGCTTAGGTCCAATGTGAACCCTAAAAGACCTCGCATGCACGCTGAAAAATCTGTCGGTGTTTGTTGTTTGGATGCAAGTATAACATGTGTTTGGAACTTGTCGCAAATATAATATACTTGAGCCCAAACGCATTGTGTTGAATTTCCAATATTACATGTTTGAGACACAATGATTAATATTTTATAACATATATGGTTGCGATCCAAATATATCTCTGTTTGTGATACAAATATAGTCGTGTTTGTTGCACTGTTTATGCTCTCTCGAGAGCAAGGGAATAAAAAAGAGGCAACGAGTGTGTATATCTTGTAAGTGTGTATCAGTATTTTTGCATTATTTTCTCAGTGAGTGATTCATAAATATTCCTGAATGTGGGTCAGATATTGCGTTTTAATTTCATGTATTCAGTCGTCAATGGCTTCACCGGACAGAGGATATCAAAAGCGGTTCGTCACTGAAAGAATAATAAACAAACGCTTGGACGTTTAAATGGTGAGGAACGATTTTGATCAATTTGTGAAATATAAAAAAAAAACACAAGTAATTAATACACATTTGTCTTGCATGAAGTAGATTTGTAAATATAAGTATATTGTTCGTGTGCCAACGCATAGTGATAACTAACGCATAGTTGAAACCTTCTGAAGACAAAAACTTGAGAGACAACAAAGAAAGGAGAATCAACAGAGCAGCAGATTCAAAACAAAACAAATAATACATTAAATGCAAATAAATGTAAAAATCAATTCAGTCTTTTAATTGTTTGTAAAGGGTTTTTCAATAAGAGCGCTACAAAAGTATTTTTAAATAAAACAAAACCGGTTTTAGATACCAATGAAATTCTTTATTCCTGTGAAAGTACGTTCGATGCCATTATGTATGGAACTCGATTTCTTTTGCATGGCCACCACGGGCACGCTTGCACAAGTCCAGACGCTGAACCCAATTTTCGACGGTATTCGAGCATAAATCGGCCAATACTGCTGAAATTTCACGTTCGATATTCGTACGTAGTTCATCAATCGTCGCTGGCTTGTTGGCATAGACTTGACATAGCCTCACAGGAAATAATCTAACGGCGTCAAATCGCATGCCCGGGGCGGCCAATCGACTAGGCCATTTTGTGAGATAACACGTTCACCAAACTTGGTTTCCTATAAATTGATTGTGGCATTCGCTGTGTGGCTTGTGGCGCCGTCCTGTTGGAACCACATGCTCTCCAAGTCCATATTATCCAATTGGGGCCAAAAATATTCGGTTATCATTGAACGGTAGCGATTCGCATTCACAGTTTTGAACTTGCAAACATATAAATATTTGTAGTGTGTTCCAAACATATACATTTTTCCTGCAGAATATGTTTGGGAGAATATGTTACAGAGGCCAGTTTTTTCAGCGTGTGTGAGTATACAATGGCATAAGTTATCGTTTTGAGAATCGGTTTATTTCACGATGACTTCCATTCGGAATCCTCATCTGATATTAAATACGATTGCTATTTCTAGTTCCGGTCCATTGGAAATGGATTTATAGTTTTTCAAAATATTCTCCGTGAATATCAGTACATGCGCTTAAACATATTTTTGAAGCACTTCATCCACTCAGATTAAGACACCTCCAAAACATGGGTGTTGATCGCTTCAACAGCTGCTTCGGGCGTGGAAAAACTTTGACCACGCAGTTTTTCATTGATATGAGGGAATAAAAAGAAGTCATTGGGTGCCAAATCAGGGCTGTACGGCAGATGACCCAGCAATTCGACATGTTGATTGCTCCAATAGCCCATCGAATCAGCTGATGTGTGAGAGCTCGTATTGTACTGATGCAAAATGATCCGTCTTCTCTAGTTGATTTACCTTATTTCTTCGAACACTGTTGGCAAACCACCCAAAATTGACCATCCTACGTTCCACTAAATGCTCTGTGGCCACATGACCGGTTATACAAAAAACGAGATCATTTGCTTTGATGTGCTTCTTCCACAAACAACTTTTGCTGGATTTAGCTCGTCTTGAAAGACCCATACGGTCGAGTCCTGTTTTGTTTTGGGCTCATCTGAATAGATCTATGATTCGTCACCTGTGACGATGTTTATAAACTGTATTTGAGCTCTCGCGGTAGGTTTTTTCAACATTTCTGTCCTCCAATCGACACGAACCTTTTTTTTGAGCCTTTGTCAAATAATGTGGGATCCAACTAGAACAAATCTTTTTCACGACCAAAGGAACACGCAATATCTTATTGATACTTGTCATACTAATGCCCAAGGATGCCTCAATCTCACGGTATGTCGCACAACGGTCTTGCGATATCAGCTCACACATAGCATCGATGGTTTCTGGTAAAACGACCGAAGTTGGACCAAAGAATATGTCCGCCAGTACGAAGAGCTTCAGTGACAGGGTTACCTATTTAACCTGGGATGCATCAGTGATCGCATAACCAATCAGGCTACTCATTCGTTTCACTTTCTCACTCTAGCTAGCTAAAGGAGGGTAACGATAAAGCCATTTCCCGGGTCATACTTAATCTAAGACCCGAATTGTTGAGCTGCTTGGACTACCGTATGAAGGAATCATTTCAGGGCACTCCCAAGTGAGTGACTATCAACACTTTCCACGTCCTCAGTCAGTCCCATGTTTGGTTATTTTTCTAAACGATTTGAAGCACCCATAGAACGTCTTCAGAAATAAAATTCTTTGGAAGCCGTTAACATGTCGTTCCTTGAGAATGACTTCCGGTTTCTTTGTTTTGCTGGGTATAAACTCAATTTAATAGAAATTCGTACGAATGCGAAATTATGCCATTTGCTAGGAAATACTCGTGCTCGTACAATGAATGCTGTAAAATTATCTTTATTATTAAGAAAATAAAGACAAAAGTTAAATCTCTTCCGTGTCTATAACTATTTCAGCGAGAGGAAGGAAGAGGAAAGGACGAAGAAAGTGGAGTGAAGATTGAAGTGGTCATGGTTGGCACCGCAGTAGAAACGTAACTTTATGGAATATAATCGCGACTAACCGAAACTAACTAAAGGAAGCAGTTAATTTCGATGCTTTTGCTAGGGAAAAATATCCAGCTTCAAGAGTGAATAACAAATTATGAATGGAAACAAAGAGAGGAGAAGAAATGAATATCTACATCATAATAAAGTAGAAATACAAATGATGACAACTGAGTGTGAGGATAAATGAACGTGTGCGAGAGAAATAATGTGGAAGGATATTATATATTACTATTAAAATGAGAAGGGGGAATAAGAATTTAATAAAGAGCGCAGAGTTACAGGGAGGCAGTAAAAGTTAACATGTTATTAGGGTTGATACTCTGAAGGATGCACAAGCTGCACACACTAACTTTTAGATGTATTCATACTTGGAAGTATGGTAAGAGACACTTAAATCACTTTTGCTGATTACGTTATAATTTACGTACAACATATAGAAGAAACACTTACACACACACACACACACCCATATCCATGGAAATCTGCATATGTATGCATTTGTTTGCATACAGTTAAACACTCGAATTACAAAGGGTCCTTCTGTGAGAACGATGATAGATAAGACAGGGCCGATTTTCATTATGGTTTGAGGTCTCTAAACAAGTAGATTATCAGTGTTATAACAAAACGGTTAACATAATATTTTCAAAGGATATGCAAGAGATATCGAAAGAGGCCTAGTTGACTAATGATTAATCGCCGTTTTTACTTGTGTTGTGAAACAAAGTCAAGAAAATCTATTAAGTAGTGGATAGTCTCATGGTGAGCAGGGCATTGTAACAAAGAGCGCCTGATAATGAAGATGATGTGGCATAAGCATTCCTTTGCTAGCTTAAAACTACTAAAGTATGTATGTATCTTAGAAACATAATCTCTATTGGCTTAGCCGCAGTAACTATTATAAGCTTACGAACAAGTCGAAAACGTTCTGCGGTGCTAGCGAGATCCATGTAAATAATATCGTGGGTACAAGCCCCACATTGCACACTGGTCTCAACTCAAGTTTTTTTTTTTGCTTAAATTAAAATAATTGTTTAATCGTTTTCAAGAAAGGTTACATTTCCTTAAAGTAAACACTCTGGAGAATATATACAGGGTGTCCCCTAAACTTTTGTCTAAACTTAAACACGTGATAGCTGAGAACAAAAGCTACAATGTTTGTTCTTACGCCAATTGCCTAGGTGGCTTCGTTTTCGAGATGTTCGTGTTTAAAATAATTGTATTTTTGAATGCATTTTCAATAAATGCATAATCTACTTTTTAAATAAAAAAGAAATAACATTGAAAATTGCTTCAAAATTGATTTTAAATCAAATGCGACAGGAAATGACTATTAATACAACTACAACTGAAATAAGAGACCGCCTATCTAAGTGCATAACGCAACAAGGCTCTCATTTTGTAAATTTTCGTTAATTGAAAACATTTTAAAAAAAAATTCGTTTTCATTTCAAAGGAAAAAATAAATTATTTAAAATCAATTTTGAAGCAATTTCCAATGATATTTCTTTTTCATTTAAAAAGTAGATTATGCATTTATTGAAAACGCATTCAAAAATGCAATAATTTTAAACACGAATATCTCGAAAACGAAGCCACCTAGGCAATTGGCGTAAGAACAAACATTGTAGCTTTTGTTCTCAGCTATCACGAGTTTAAGTTTAGACAAAAGTTTAGGGGACACCCTGTATATGATAAACAAAAAGCTTTTCTCTGAAAATCATTTCAATGCAGCATCACAGAAGTCATGTGGTTTTTCACGAATTTCTCAATAATTTTCCTGTGCTTAAAATATTTTTATTTTTTCGGCCCTGGATTGCTGCGAATTTAAAATTAACTGGGATACACGTTATATTAGAAATAAAGTGCAGGGAGCTTAAAACAAAAATATGTTATGAAAAATATTATTTCCCAAAAATTAAATTGCTCGAGCGTTTGGTCGTATTTTTAATTAATTTTATTTTTCGATATTTCGCTACACTTTGGATAGCATCGTCAAGAAGATAAACACAATTATTAATTAGAAATGAAAACAATTGATAAACAAAATTTTTTCATGTCATTTGAAAAAACAACAATAACAAAATATTAAAAAATTAAACAATTAAAGACATTTTCTTGTCATATGAAAAATGTTCGAAGTTACAGCCAGAAAAATTTTTGAGTAGAAATAGTTTCTCTAATTTACAGCCAGAAAAATAATTTGGTTGATACAAATATGTACATAATGGTAAATTCAACAAGTTACATCCGGATATATTAAAAATGTTACCTAGTGACAAATTCAATGATACATCAAATGTCTCTCAAATCCCTCACAACTTTTTTTTTATTAATAAGGCAGTTACTGTGTAGCCATGGCAAAATAAGGAAGTAAACTCGTTAGAAAAGCTGTTTTAAATTTTATCATTGTGGTCCATTGTTTCAGCTGTCAAACACATACTTATGTACTTTGGCTTTGTACTTTTTTGTATTCCTGTGTTGATTGACCACCTAAGCGATTGAAACAACAATAAAATGCGTGTTGTTGCTGCCTACAAAAACAACAACGTCTACTGCTACTACTTGGTTATTTTACTATGTGTGTAGCTGAGAGGAGAAAGCTACCATAGACGATCTCACCACGAAAGGTTGATGAATTCGTTGAGGCACTTTCTGAAGGTCGTAGCAAGCACTAGATGGCGCGGACAGCAATTTATGTCTTCTAAGGCGATAAGAAAGCGCTGGGGATTGTATCCTGAGATCGCCATGTGAATTTATACGGCAATAGTCAGACCAATTCTTCTCTATGGCATCGTAGTTTGGTGTAGGTCCCTCCAAAAGAAATATATTCTGAAGTCCTTGATGAAAATTCTAAGATCGGCACTGATTAGCGTAAGTGGGGCAATGGGCACGACGTCAGGTACAGCACTTAGTGCTATCTTGAACATCTGTACTCCTGATATCATGCCCGAACCGGCAGCCGCTGCATCCCTGGTGAGAATCAGAGATTGTGGCGTTTTGATATCGGGGCATTCCGGACACGCTGAATTACTACACCGGATCAACTCTATTCCCGTAAAAACGGCCTACTGTATCCCCTACCTTCTACCAGCGACAAATCTAAGGACTTCTATTCCGAACAGGAATACCTGGGAAAAGTCACTGGAAGGGAACACCAGTAGTATCAGATTTTTCACGGATAGATCAAAGTTGGACGAGCAAGTAGGCTATGGGATTCATTCACCGGACCTAAATGTAAATATCTCCCTCAAGCTGCCTGATCACTGTAGTGTCTTTCAGTCGGAAATTACCGCCATACTGGAGGTTGCTGAACTACTGGAAAGTAGTGTCACCTCCCTCCGGAGAATATGTATCTACACAGACAGCCAGGCTGCCATAAAATCTCTCGAAGCCATGTTTGCTACGTCCCTGACGGTGAAAGAATGCCACTCATCACTTACAGTGATGGCAAAGTATTTTGACATCAGGCTCAACTGGGTACCGGGACACAGCGACATTCCAGGCAATTGCGTAACGGATGCGTTAGCTAGATAGGGCACTACGGCACAGGTTCTTCCGGCAAAAGAAGGTGTTAGTATGCCTGCCTTTTGTAGATCAGGCAGTGGGCCGATAATATGTACAAGGACAAGTGGAGACTTACTTCAACAAACAAGCCACGGTCCTCTGGCCACAGGTGGACAGGAAGAGGACTAGGCAACTACTTAACTTGCCGAGAGGCAGGTTAGCCACAGTGATAGGAACACTTACGGGACATTGTCTTGTAAGAAAACACGCCCTAAGATTGGGACATATAAACTTCACTCTCTGTAGATGCTGCATGGAAGAGGACGAGGAAACGACGAAATACCTTCTCATGGATTGCCCTGCTCTGGCAGGACTGAGAAGTAGGATATTTGGGACACATGTAGATAGCACCGTAGCCCTACAGGATATTCTTGTAGGTCTTATAGAGAAATTCATTGAAGGGGAAAATTGGCTAGACGACTAGTCAATAGTTGCTATAGAGGAAACTACAGGTATCACAATGGGCTTATTTAGCCTAAGTGTGCTAGACAGCGTGCTGTCTTGCAGTCTTTTCAACCAACCAATCATTGCTGTACGCTAAGAACCGCATATATGAGGGCAATGAAGAAATTTATTTCCTTAATCCCCATTGTAGTATTAATTAATTTCAAGTCATACTTGGCGACGAAACGACAATTGACCATAGGAGAATGGATCCTATAGGATTAAAAATAAACTCATTAGCTTATAATGGATAAGCTGGCGCGATTCTCAAAAACGAAATAGAGATTCGATCGGACTCCAGAGGACATGGTAAAGGTCAACGGTTACACAAAGAAAAATATTGCTCTAAAAACATCAATTAAGAATTTGTTTTAAAACAAAAACAAGAAGGAAAAGAAGAAAACGGTGGAAAATCTGTTCTTGTGTTGGAATTATGAGCCTTTCAGTGTGTGTTGATACTAAGCGATCTCCCGTCGATACTAATTCCCATATGATAATTGAATATTTGAGTTTGTATATAAACGAATGATGATAAACCGATGGTATCAATACAGGCACAGTAGTTAGGCAACTGATGATGAACTTGTCATGGAGTTCGAAACTAGTCATGCCAGTCAGTGTGTGTTGAACTGAATTGTCTATTTTTCCAATAGAAACCAACCTGACCTTGTAAGCCTGTAGTATGAATTTCTCATACTTTAACTAAAACTAACCAAATCGGTCTTCAAATTCAAAAAGATCCAATTACTTTTTAATTGAGTCAATTACTCAAGTACTTGACTGAATAAATTTAAGAAAAACCAGAAAGTAACTAAATTCAAATGGTACCAATTTCTTTTCCCTTGGGCCAATTATTTGTGTACTTGAGTTTATAAAATTCTTGATGTAATATACTTTAAATCATTTTTATTAGAAAATTATTATCTTTATATATTTCGTACTAGTATGTGTTGAAACAATTCGCATTAAGTTGAGTTTTGTTTACACCTATAAGGTGTGATGGTATACCCCAAGTTGTTGTAGAGAAGGCAACTGATGAGATGTTGTTGTAGAAATCAAAATAGCGAAACAAATATTGAATTGTAGTTAACATCGAAATAGTGTTGAACATTTTGATTAATTTCGTACTCAAATTGATTGCTCATTTAATTGAAATTCATTACTAAATGTTGATTAACGGCGTACTCCAGTTGATTACGTATATAATTGAAAAAATAAATAAAAAAAATTATAACTTTGACCTTAGCAAAAAAAAATGGTTTCTCATATCATCCCTTGAAGGAATTGGGGAGAGCTTTTCGCAACCAATGACGTGTGCGCTTTCTAGTTTTATACTCACTGTTTGGGACCTAGAGTTTTCCACCGGTTCCGAACGGTAGTTTGATAAGTTTTTTTCATGGCTAAATACTCGGTAGTATCGCCGTCACTATGCAAAGTGACCGCCGCTGAAAGAAATTTTAAGGTGATATGATCAGTGATCCAACCTAGGATCTCAGGTACAAGAGGCGCGCACACTAACCATTGCACCACCGACAGAGACAGTAGGCAAATTAATTAATACTTTTTTTATTTTGTCACTTTTATCCGCTTTAGGAAAATATTTAAATTTTTGAGAGATTTTAAGTAACAAAGTGGTAGGATATTTTTCGTTAAGATACAAATATTTCCATAGCTCAGAAGCAGAGCAGCCAATAGGCAAAATATTATTATTTATAACCTCTCTTAGAGGCCGCTAGTAACACATGTCAAAAAATTTCCGGGTATAAATAGAAAATACCTTACAAATGAGCCCACAAACGAACTCCACTTCCTCGCATCAAAATTGCTGTCCATTGTCGTAGTTCTTTTTTCTCGTCATAGTTGTCGATGTATCCTTCGCTGGATATCCTTTGCACTAGCAGTTATTCTCTTATCTAATACCTCCATATAAATATAGGCAGTAATAAACCTCTATAAATACAGAAAATTATCTATGATTCAGCTTATAAGTGTTAGTTTCACTTATGTTTTGATAATCATTCCCATTATACAAATGGAAAGGGATATGCATGTATACACACAAACACATTTAAACACTTTTATTATATTACTTTGTACCAACACATACGCACAGCTATAAATCTGTCTATAAATATAAAACATTTTATATCCACAGTGTTCTTTATCTTATATGCGGCATCGCAGGAAAAGGCAGCAGCCAACAACAACAGAAGTTGTATATCATTCAGTTATTAAGAAATATTGCCGGTGTTGATGCTTATTTTGTGCTGAAAGGACTCTCACTTCCAGGCATTATACCATTCTACTGACACTGCACTCATTGTTCATCGTACTTGTATTCATAAAATGTTGCTGCAACACCATTATCTCTCATCAACATAATTTGTTGTCACAGTTACTGGAATTGTTGCTGCAGCTGTTACTGCTAAAGTAATTTGATTGTTTTGGAATAATCAAATATGAATTACTTGCACACACACAAGCACACAAAGGAAATAAATCAGCATTTGATATTTTATATGAGACAACGGCATATCCTTTATCCTTGAGATAGTATGAGAGTTGTGCTAAATTGCAGCTGACTTTGTTCTCTCCAAAGTATGCCATCATTCTCCTATTGAAACCTTAGTACAGTTAAACCTTTTACAGATTATTTTATCTTCTAGCACCAAGATAATATTCATATAATATAAACAGACAATGGATGTTTAAAATTTACTATTATAACTTAGAATATTTTAAAAATTTTAAACTAAATCTGTTAACTCTGGAGACAACAATGAAAATATTATAGCCACCAATTGTATCACAATCCTAAGTCCAGCCTAAAGCCCAGGTACAGAAATCGATATTAAATTTCGAATCCCTGGAATATACAAATCTCAAAGAAAGGCCCTTCAGACCAGACCGTTAGTGAGAAAATGAGGCAGAAACATTTTCATCATCGAAGTACCCAGAAACTCATATAAAAGAAAATGGTTTCCCATTACATCCCATGAAAGGATTGGGGAAGCTTCTCATATGGCACGACCAAAAATCTATCATCTACTACTACTATAGTGTAAAATATGTATTTTTTTATTGTTTGGATGCAAATATAACGTGTTTGTGGCTTCTCGCAAATATACAATATTTGTGTCGAAACACATTGTATTTTCTATACAATATTACATGTTGGAGACAGACTGATGAATATGGTATAATAACAGGTGGCGCAAAAGTAAACTTCCGATGTTTTTTGGCTGTAATTTAAAATAAAAATGAAAAACTTTGATTCTTCTTGTGGATTATTTTTATTTGGTCTTTTAATTTTTTTTACATCAAGTTGAGAATATGATGTCATGTAAATGGCCGCCGCCACATTTGATTGTCATTTGAGCCCTTTTTATGGCATTTTCCATCACTTTGACCAAAACTTCCGGCGATACGTCCTCACATTCTTGACGGATATTGTCTTTAAGAGCTGCAAGAGTCTGAGGCTTGTTAACATAAACCCGCGACTTCAAAAAGCCCCACAAAAAGAAGTCTGGAGCGGTCAAATCAGGCGATCTTGCTGGCCAGTGCAAATCGCCAAAACGGGAGATTAGGCGCCCGGGAAATGCATCCTTCAGCATATCGGTTGTGGCACGTGCAGTGTGTGCCGTTGCACCGTCCTGTTGGAACCACATGCTTTCCAATCCCAATTCATCAAGTTGCGGCAAAAAGGACTCGTTGATCATTGCTCTGTAGCGCTCACCATTCACAGTAACCGTTTGGCCCGCGACGTCTTCGAATGAAAAAGGTCCTCGGCTACAGCAGCAATATTCTCTGCAGAACGGCTACTCCGGGGTCTGCCACGCCTGGGAGCATCTCGTGTTGTGCCAGTCTCTTCGAGGCGAGCGGCTAAACGTCGCAGTGTTTCACCAGTAGGCATTGGACGGCCAGGAAATCTGCGACGAAATTCACGTTGTGCCAAAGTCACCGACCGATTATTGGTCAAATAAATAGTCAGCAATATTCCGCGTTCTGGAGCAGTGTAGCGTAACATTGTTTATTAACGAGTATTTCGCATGTGTTTACTACACAAATGTCAAAACAGAACTGACATTAGGGGCCAATCGCAAAATTTATAGCATTTTCTGATAGGAGGATTACTTTTGCGCCACCTGTATATATTTTTGTGAGCCAAATATGGGTCTGTTTGTGGAGAACTGCTGCAAACGGACAGGCAAAAAAAAAATCACATAACGAGTCAGGGGACACCCGGTTGCAACGAAGTTCCTTTCGCTATACAGGGTGATTCAGGAAGTTCCGGACGAATTTCTCCAGAGTATTCCTTGGCTCATTTCATGAAGAAATGTCCACTAGGACCATGTCCGAAAATGCAAGGGTGCGAAATGGCAGCGGGTTCAACATTTTCGGATTGTCGGTCGAAGGGTAGTAGGGTAAAGTTGCTAACTTCTGTACCAGTGGTCGGTAAATTAACACGTTTAAGATTTTATTTAATTGAAATTTTTGGCTGAAGAATCAAACACATAAGGAAAAAAAACATTTGATGTTAAAGGAAGTTTTCAATGTGGTTTCCATTTTCTACTAAACACAATTGCAGCCGTTTGCGTATCACATCCGCCACGTTTAGTTCACTCATTTTTTCACGAACTTTCACCGCAGCTTCCTCTATGCGTGCAAGTAACTGCCCACGATTATGGATCTGCACAGAATACACACAATGTATCATGTAGCCCCACAAAAAGAAATCAAGTTGTGTAAGATCTGGAGATCGTGGCGGCCAGGTGATTGGTCCAGCTCGTCCAGTCCAACGTCGAGGGAAATTGGTGTTGAGCCAATCCCGCACAATAAGCCCGTAATGCGCTGGAGCACCATCTTGTTGGTAGAAAACATGATTTCGTACCGCAAGAGGTACTTCCTCTAGGATTTCTGGCATGACTTCTTGCAAAAAAGCCAAATAATTTTGCGAATTTAAACTGGGCGGTAGTACTTTTGGTCCAATCAAGGTGTTGTCGATGATGCCAGCCCAAACGTGCAAATCGGTGTTGAAATGCTGTTTCTTTCTTGTTGTGGAGATTGTAATGGGCCCATTCGTGCAAATTATGGAAATTAGTTATGCCGGCTCTCGTGAATTGCGCTTCGTCGGTCCACACAATCGAACGTAAATACATAAATGCGCGAACACTACGTACATCACGTTGCAATTAATTTATTAATCGTAATTTATTAATCGTCCAAAATTAACTTTTCAACTCCAACGTCGTGTTGTTCATTTCCGGGACGCTCCATTTGTGTAAACAACGTACCTTCACGAAATCGGCGGTGCGTCTCACTGAATGTTGTTCGGTTTGGTGGTCGTCGATTAGGAAAACGTAATGCATATTCACGCGCAGCAGCTCTTGCATTACCATCCCAGCATCCATACATGTAATGAATGTCTGCTAATTCTTCGTTTGAATAAGTTGCCATTTGAAAAAACCGGACATAAATCACTTGTACTTTACGCGTTCGTAGACACTTGTTGAATGACAAAATTCTATCAATGAATACCTATAAATACTACTTACTTTTTTAGGCACTGATGAATGGACTGGAAAATGGACTGGAAAATAAAATCTTAAACGTGTTAATTTACAAAAACAAATAAATGTGTGCTGTTATTTCGCTTCCAAAAACAAAAAAAAAACATTTTTGCATTCAGTCAAATGGTCATAACTTTGGAACGGTAAGACCTCTGGGCTTCGTTTAGGTCATTTTGGAAAGGTAAGAGGTATGGCTATCTTGCAACAGAAACATAATTGACCTGCCATCTGGCTGAGCAAATTGAGGTTATGTGAATTTTTTTTCCATTTTTTTCCGAAAGCTCTGAATCTCGGCGATTTGACTTTATTCTACTTTTTTTATTGATTCTGAAAGGCCTCTTAAAGACCTTTCCAACAAGCCCAGCAACTTTACCCTACTACCCTGCGACCACCAATCCGAAAATTTTGAACCCGCTGCCATTTCGCACCCTTGTATTTTCGGACATGGTCCTAGTGGACATTTCTTCATGAAATGAGCCAAGGAATACGCTGGAGAAATTTGTCCGGAACTTCCTGAATCACCCTGTATATTATGTACTAGTTATTTCCAACACGCCTAAGGCGCCCGTTGACAAGTACGATAATTTAAATGGATCCTTAAGAAAAGATACTTTATCGTAAAATTATAAAAATTTTTTTAAAAACATTTTTTTTTTTATAGAATTTTTTATTTTTTTTTTTAAGTTTTTTTTTCCGTCCTTTTATAAGAATATGTATTAAATTTTCCCGAAAAGGTCCTTTTTTAAAGAGAGGTACTTCTTTTATTAAAAGCTAATGTTTTTTTAAGAAAATGTACTATTTTTTAGAAGAAGTACTTACTGTAAGTAAAAGCCGTAAGAGTATGACATTTTTTACAAAGAAGTACTTTTTTTAATAACAGGTACTTTTTAAAGAAGTGGTACTCTTTTTAGGAAAAGCTTATTTTCTTAAAAAAATTTACTTATTTTCGTAAAGGCTACTTATCTCAAGAAAAGAAAAGAAAAGGTATTATTTTATTTCTAAAACAAAGTTAATTTTAAGAAAAGGAATTTTTCTAAGAAAATTTTTTTTTAGGAAATGAGAATTTTTTTTAGAATTGGTTCTTTTTACAAGAATAAGTAAATTGTTAAGAGAACTCAAGAAAAGTTATTTTGTTTCACAAAGAAGGTATAATAAAGGTAGGTTAAAGAAAGGTATTTTAAGAAAAGGTAATTTGTTGTAAGAAAATGTACTTTTTTAAGATAAGGTACTTATTTAAAAAAAAATATTTTTTTAAGAAAAGGTAATTTTTTAAGACAATTTACTTCTTTTGAAGCAAAGGTACTTCTTTAAGATAAGTTTTTTTTTTTTAAGAAAATGTACTTAGTTTGACAACATGAATAGGTATTTTTTGTAAAAAATTTCTTTTGTAAGAAAATGCACTTACTCTTGTTAAACTTCATTCACGTTGGCTGTTCTAAATTTACTTTTAATCGGCTTCTAAACTACTATATATACTAAATATTGGTTACAGGCTTCACCTAGAAAACTACCCATTAAACTAGAAATTTCCCAACATATGTTAGTCTAGACACAAACCAAAGGAAAGGTACCCAATATAGTTGATAATACTAGGCTGTAACATAATAGTGTTAAAAAAAAGTTGTTTAATTTTTTACATTTAGCCCACATCCTGCAACGTGCCATAAGGAGCTTCGTTCCAAAAACAGCAAATATTCAAATCATGAAAACAATGCTAGCACGTAAGAAAATGGATGTTCCACTTATTTCATTCCTGCATAATGTTACCTAAGTTTAAAGGCTGACCTGTGAGAGTGTACTGGGTGAAGAGCTTGTTTGGGTCAAAAATATTTCTTTTGTCTGAAAAATAATTCGTTTTCTTATGAATATAATTCTCTTGAGTAAGCAATTCAAACAATTACAACATATTGGGAAATAATAAAAAAAGTGGCAAACGAATAAGAAGATATAAGATAGACTAATAACTGGTATATAAGTTTAAATAAAGCTGACTAAAGACAGACCAAAATTTGGTTTGGACGATTAAATCCGACGAATAAATTAAGTCACCACGGCTTAAATTCGATTGAATCAACTTCTAATGGATTCTGACAACCTCTAATACGGTAGTGTCAATATCGTGCTGTGTTGCGTATCAGCTGTGCGTCGAGAGCCATTTTCGATAGGTTATGGGACAATAGTTTAATTTTTGTCATTAAACTCCATTGAGGTACAAATTTGGTATGAGACTGGCTTGGTGACGCAGCGATTACTGGATTCACAAATCAACTCACCTGAACATAATGCACAAGCTGGGGGGATTCTCATACGCTAAAAACGGCCCTGTAGCATTATTCAGGAACCATGTATATATTTGGAACATCCATATACTTACGAGAAAGCATTAGTTTTATGCGTTGAGATTCTGCTGCTTTTTGTTTCTCTATTGTGTGTCACGTTTTTGTTTTCAGAAGGTTTCAGCAAACGACGCCATATTTGAGCCACAAAACATATATTATAACATATTAATCATTGTGTATCCTACATGTAATATCGAATAGCAAACACAATGTGTTTGGACACAAGTATATTATATATTTGCGGCAAGCACCAAACACTTTATATTTGTTAAACAATAAACAACAAGCAACAAAAAATATACATTTATCTGTGTGTAACAACAGAACAGAGAGCCGCCAGCATTACAGAGTGAATGGTACCGGAAACCATCCCACGAAGAAGTAATGGGCGCAGAAGTTCAAGTCGATGACGAGCAACGAATTTTCGGCTAACGGATGGAGGCACGGGAATAGGTCTCTTCAACGAGGACTTAAATATCCCAAAAACGTGTTTTAGGCAGGTCTTAATGGAATACACAAATGAGTACGATGTCTGAATGATGACGGTGGCCAGACAAATGTGATGATAGTCTCTGGTAGTCTAGTAGCGATCATCGCCATATTATCGCAAAAGCACCGCGGCATCTTGGGAAATGAAAAAGCGGATGAATTGGCTAGAATTAGTTCCAACCGCCGAACTGTGAAAAAGGAAAACGTGAAACCTTTCCATGCCATTAAGGCTGAACTTCAACAATGGGCAAGAATAACCGACATATGATTATGGAATACGTCAGACGGAAGCAAAATGCAAACATTCTTTTTAGTGGCAAAAATAGGTCACTTCGAAAGATTTTCTTTTTTTTTTTGTTAAAAAGTACCAAAAAGCGATGAATATTAAAAGGGAAGGCTTCTCGACTTTGCGAACCGCTACACGGATCTACCCATTTATGTGCACATTACACTATCTTACTTTAACCCTAGAAAGATAACCTTATTTTTTCATGCATAAAAGATAACCATACGTCTTAAAGACGTATGCTAGTCTGAGGTCTAATTAGTAAAGGTTCCAAAATGTTTTAAAATAAAATTCGTTTCAAATTAATAAGATTAAGTCTTGCTCTATAAAAAAATGCTATCCAAAGGAAAGCCATCAAATTTTAAACTGCAAAACCAACGAACAGTATTCCCCTTAAAAATCAAAGAAATAAATAAATGCTTATTTTTCATACGTCTCAAAGACGTACGTTATCTCACTAGGGTTAAGCAAGTGGAGAGGGCAAAAGATGATCAGGCGCTAAGGTGACACCAACCAATATTATATTCTGCCAAGGCCGACTATGAAGAGCTCTCACCTCCTAGCTGTACGCAATATTTTTATTCCGAGCAACTATATCATCAACTCGTCGAACGCTATAGCACATTTTCAAACGCGGTTACCCCTTTCAGGCCAGCATTAATTTCCTTAGCACAAACACATCGAGCAACATCAATTGTTTTTACTGCAAAATTTGCCAGCAACATAACAGTACTGACCACTATATTGTTCTCTCTTTTCATTTTTTCTTTACTCTAAAAATATTTTTGGAACGAAGTTCCTTATTGCACGTTGCGGGATGGGGGGCTAAATGAAAAAATTTTAAACAAAATTTTTTTAACTACTTTATTACAACCCATTATTATCAGCTATATTGGGTACTTTTGATTTGGTTAAGGGAAGTTTTCTAGGTGGAGCCTCTCTATTACATATTATAGTTTTGAACCCAATAAAAAGCAAATTTAGAAAAGCCAAAGCGCAAGACTGGCAAATCCATGAAATTCAACCCTGAGCATGGAATTACATTTGGAAGCACACTTACTCTTACACTCGTACTTTTGGTTTGTGTCTAGACTAACATATTGTTTAATGGGAAATTTTCTTGGTGGAGCCTGTTTATTACATTTTGCAGTTTTGAACCGAATAAAAAGTAAATTTAGAAAAGCCAAAGTGAAAGAAGTTTAAAAATATCATTTTCTTAAGTAAGTGCGATTTCTTAAACAAAGTAAATTTTCTCAAAAAAAACCCTATTAACATTCATAAACAATGTACCTTTTCCTAAAAAAAGCAGTATCTTAAAGAAGTACCTTTGCTTAACCCTCCGTTTGACTATGTCGTCTGGTCAGTCGAAATCCTTCTTTTTATCTTAATAACTTTCTTTCTATGCGCTCAATCCGGAAACCCTTTCGTGACTTTTCAAATACAGAGTCGTTCAATACAATAAAATGAATTTTAAATCATTTTGTAACTGTTGGTAGAACAAACTTTTGCTTCAAAGTCAGTAACGTCGTATTTGAACTGTGTCGTCGGGCCAGACGAAAGAACATTTCTGAGAAAAAGGTACTTTTTCAAAATAAAATTGCTGTAGTTGGCCATGATATCAATATTTGAAATATAAAAGAATTGAATTCTGTGAATTCAAATATAGATTTGAAATCATGACACTCTATTGAAATTTTATTTTTTCGTGATTTCAAATATCTTTCATGAACAAGCTTGTCTGCAGTAGTCGGTGTTTGAATTCATATGTCAATGAAGCGTTTTATACATATCATGAGATATATTCGTTTTGACAACAGTGCGACTCCTGCAGAACGTCTATTGACTAGCGAATCTGCGCACAAACCCGCGAAAGTCTGGTGGATTTGCGATGCGAAATCACACTTTTCGTTGAAAGGGATAATTTACACAGGCAAATTGGAAGGTGCAGAACGCGAAACAAATCAAGGCGAAAATGTCGTCATGAAGTTGGTCTCGAAATATCACTACACTGGACGTACTGTCTATACCGATAATTTGTTTACCACCTTATCTCATGTCAGTTGGATTATTACTTGTTGGAACTGTTCGATGCAACAAACGCTTTATTCCTGATGAGTTGCGTTATGATAAAACCAACACCCGCGAATTATACACCACTCGGCCAAGAAGAAAAAGCTGGTATTGTTACTCTCGACCGAGCATTATTCCAATACCGTTGATAACACAAAATTTACAGCTAAGCTTCAGCAAATTTTGGATTATAACAAAAACAAAGCCGGTGTAGATACCATGGATCAACTGGTCACGGTTTATACGTGCAAACGTTTAACCAGGCGTTGGCCGTTGGCCGTTGGCTATGTTTTCCAATCTGCTCGACATATCCGGTTGAGCTTCGTTTATCATTCACGACAAGTTGCAACCAAAAAAGAGAGTGAAAAACGACTTACTTTCATTATTGAATTATGTACGCAATTGGTATTGTTTGTAATGCAAGAGAGAGAGAGCTAAAAATCCAAACATTACTCGATTTTCAAATATTCAAGAAGCCTTGAAAATCTATGTAGCAGTATATACATATAAATCATTCATCCGCAAATATTAAACCTTTTTGCATGTCTTAAAATCATTCCAGACGCCACCAATAGCCATTCTGGTACCTCCACAAGTATATAGGCCTGGTTCGTGCGATATGTGCCTTGACGAAACTCGCAAGCATCGAAAAACCAGCTTCCGTTGCCAACAATGTGATGACCCCGTTTGCCTCACACACGCAAATGTGCATCACAAGTGTCACAAATGCATTCAAAATCTACAAACCAGTAACATATAAAACCAAATTATATAAATATATACATTATGTATTAAAATAAACAAAAAATGTTCCATAAAAAATGGTAAATTAAAAAAAAATTTAACTTTAAAAAAATAAATACGGTTTTTTTTGCACTGTATTATCTAGGTAAAATTGTAAATATAGCACAAACATATGTAGCATACACATATATATACATACTCTGATTATAAACATTAAAAAAAATAACATAACTACCGCTTGTTCACCTGTATTAGCGCAATAAAATTTTTCGTCTGGCCTGACGACAAAGTCTGTAACTGCCCATTCGAGTTACTGCCCATCCGAGGGTTAAAAAAGTAAATTTTCTTACAAAAAGTACCTTTTCTTAAAAAAAGTATTTTTTTTAAATAATTGCCTTTTCTGAAAAAAACTAAGTTTTCTTTAAGAAGTACCTTTTTTGTAAAACAAAATACCTTTTCTTGAGATAAGTACCAACTCTTAAAATTGTACATTTTCTTTCGTAAAAAAATTACCTTCTCTTAAAAAAAATACATTTTCTTAAAAAAATTCCTTTTCTTAAAAGTACCTTTCCTTAAAAAGAAAAGAATACCTTTTCTTTTCTTGAGATAAGCAGCCTTTCCGAAAGTAAGTAAATTTTCTTAAAAAACTAACTTTTTCCTAAAAAGAGTACCACTTCTTTACAAAGTACCTGTTCTTAAAAAAAGTACTTCTTTGTAAAAAAATCCATACTCTTATGGCTGTTTCTTACAAAAAGTACTTACTCTTGAAAATAGTACATTTTCTTTAAAAAAACGTTAAATTTTAGTCAAAGAAGAACCTGTCTTTAAAGAAGAACCTTTTCGGGTAAAAGTAATACATATTCTTACAAACAGGACCTAAAAATATACTTAAAAAAAAGCATTCATACTACAAGCTCATAAGTCATGAACATTTTTCTAATTGAAAAATGGTTGGTCTTTGTTGGAAATAATAGACATTTCAGTTAAGCACACTCATTGGCATGACTAGTTTCGAACTCCGTGACTAGTTCATTATCAGCAATTTACATGTGCGAATTAGTATCGATCGAAGTATCTCAACACCTTGGAAGACCTAATTAACAATATTGAGGCTGAAATTGGCAGAATACCAGTCGACATGCTTGTTAGACTTCATGAAAACTTCAGATAACGTATGCTGCAGTGTGTGGATAGCGATGGTCGCCATATGCCATATACACTATTTAAAAGCGTGTAATTTAAAAATTCCCTTACTGTTCAATATAATTAATATATAAAAATAGATTTTTCTAAGGTTCATAATTTTTTTATTTCATTCCCAAATAATCAAATTACCGCGCTCCACCCTACATTTTCTTAAAGATCCATTAAAATTATTCAACGGGCCCCTTAGGCGTGTTGGAACTAACTAGTACATAATATATATCGAAAGGAACTTCGTTCCAGCCGGGTGTCCCCTGACACCGCATGTAAATGTTTTTCTGAGGAACAATTTGATTGAAAATTAAATGTTGCTGGCATTTCGTGAGATAACATAGATCAAATCTTCTGACAGTCTGATTGGTCGTTAAAGTTTTCTAAGAATCATTAAAATATTGCGGACCATCTATGATCAACCGTGAAGTTGCAAAATCAGTTGTTTATACTATATACTATTTTTAATTTATACTATTTACCATTTTTAATTTATACTATTTATACTATTGCTGTGGAGTTGGATGGAGGACCTAAGAAGAAGAGTAACCTAGGAAGGCGGTGATAGGTTGGTGCAGTTATATTTCGGCACCAGTAATATATTGCAGCAACCATGTACATGTTTGCAAGCATTATTGAAGATCTGCTGCGTTTTTTCCTTTAGTGTCTGTCTGTCTGGAAAGTGTATCAAAACTTGTATACAATTGACCCATTTTGTATACAGTTATTTTGCGTATGATTTCTGTTACAAGTGTAAAATATTATTTGATCATAATGAAAAGTGTATTTATATAGAAGTTAAATCAAAACATGGAGCGACTTTCAGCAATTTCAATTCCTTTGCTCTATAAACAAATCGATACAAATTACCAAAATTTGTCAAATTGAATAACATTTGCAACATGTACTCTAATTGGAAGCTACGGCACTAGACAGACGGGTAGGCGGGCTTTTATAAATTAATTCAGAAAACGATTCAGAGCCGGTCGATGTATACGTATTTCTGGGTGTCACAAACATTACATTTCGAGCACTGTAATACCCTGAGAGTATAAAGGTGACCAAAATTATAGAAACGAATTGAAAGAGGGGTTTCTTGTTTGACGACCCCTAGCGAAATTTGTTGCGCAATAAATCCAGGTATTAATTTGACCTACTAGCTGTCCCTTTCTGTCCACAATTTAGGAAATTTTTTAACAGAGAATGAGAAGGACTTTTTAAAATTGAAAATACATCATTCGAGTGTTGTGTGGTAGTAATACTTGTTAAATTTCATTAAATATAGGTGATCACAAGAAGGAACTCTATCAAATGTTTATTTCGGATTTTTGAAATTCTTTCCAACAATATCAGGCAGGAATTGTCCAACTTTGTGGCCGGCGGTGGTGCAATGGTAGTGTGCGCGGCTTTTGTGCATGAGAACATTGGTTCGATCCCTGCGCTGACCACCTTAAATTTCTTTCGACGGCGGTTATCTCGCTTAGTCATGGCGACACTATCGGAACCGATATAAAACTGTAGAACGCGCACAGCTCCCAAATCCCTTCATAGAATGTAATGGGAATTCGATTATTATTATTATATTGCAACTTTGAGCATCCGCGGGAAAAAAGCGTACCTTTGACTTACTTACTTATCCGGTCTCGGACAACCCCGGGGGGTCAGGGACCTTACAAAACAAAGATAACATATTTCGCCAACCAGTTCGATCTTTTGCTTCATTTCTCCAGTTGGCAATACCAAGTGTACGCAGGGATTCGTCAACCTGATCCCTCCAGCGGAGTCTTGGTCTTCCTATTTTTCGTCTACCTTCGAGTTCGGTTTTGAAAACCCTTCGCGCTGGTTCATCTTCATCCATTCTACTGACATGGCCTAGCCAGCGCAATCGCGTTATCTTGATCCGCTTAACTATGTCAATGTCAGGATAAAGCTCATACAGCCCATGATTCATGCGTCGCCGATACTCGCCGTTGTGCACTATAGGGCCATACATTTTTCGGAGTATTTTTCTCTCGTAGACTCCTACAGATGTTTCGTCTGCTTGCGATAGGACCCAGGATTCTGCGCCAAAAAGCAAGACAGGTTGAATGAGAGTCTGGTACAGCTGGTTTGTTACTCGAGAGAGGGCTTTATCTCTAAAGTGCTTGCTTAGCCCAAAATAACATCTATTCGCAAGCACAATTCTCCCCTTGATCTCAAGGCTGACGTTGTTGTTTTAGTTTACGGCACATCCGAGGTATATAAATTCGGCCACCACCTCGAAATAATAACGGTTATTAAAGTTCACTCTTTGCTCTAATCGCGTTCGATGAAACCATTAATTTTGTGTTGTCCTGATTTTCTGTAAGACCCACTTTTGCTGACTCCTTCTCTATTCTCGAAAACACCGCAGTAACTTCTCTAATTGTGCGCCCAGTGATATCTATATCATCAGCATACGCTAGCAGCATGTGACTTTTGCTGCTGATGGTTTCATTCATGTTGACAGCAGCTGTTCTCCATTAAGATGTTAAAGAGATCGCACGATAGGGTGTCGCCTTGCCTGACGCCTCGCTTAGTTTCGAAAGGTTCGGTAAGATCCTTACCAACTTTCACTGCGGATTTGGTGTTCGTCAAGGTCATCCTGCAAAGGCGTATGAGTTTTGCAGGAATACCAAGCTCAGACATTGCTTCATAGAGTTTCTCCCGTATCGGACTATCGAAGGCCGCTTTATAATCGAGAATTAGATGATAGGTGTCGATTTGTTTTTCATGTGTCTTCTCCAGGATTTGGCGTAGCGTGAAAAGCTGGTCAGTTGTCGATTTTCCAGGCCTAAAGCCACACTGGTATGGTCCAATCAGGTCAGCGATAATTGGTTTTAGTCTTTCGCACATTATACTTGATAGAACCTTATATGCTATGGATAAAAGGCTTATTCCACGGTAGTTGGCACAGATACTCGGGTCACCTTTTTTAAATATGGGACATAGTACACTGAGACTCCAATCGCCGGACATGCATTCATCTAACCAAATTTTGCTAATGAGCTGATGCATGCACCTTATCAGCTCATCGCCGCCAGCCTTAAACAGCTCCGCCGGTAATCCATCGGCTCCTGCTGCTTTGTTGTTCTTAAGCCGGGCAATAGCTGTTCTGACCTCGTCTTGGTTAGGAGGGGGGGCAATCGACGTCGTCGTCCATATTGTGATCGATTGTCCCATCGTCATTGGATATCTCAGGTACTACTAGCGCGGAGAAATGCTCTCTGCATATTCCCAACACACATCTGCACATCTGCGACGAGATTTCCGTCCTTGTCTTTACAGAAGGGGGCCCTGAACCATGTCCATTAGTTCCGTTTTTAACTTTTTGGTAGAATTTTGGGGCTTCGTTCTTCCTTCTCTACGTCTCAATTTTCTCACTCTCGCGCTTTCTCCACTGCCGTTTCTTACGCCTAAAGAGGCGGTTTACCTCCTTTCTCTTCTCCCTATACCGCTCAGTTGCAGCTCGCGTTGCAATTGACTGAAGTATTACCATACGTGCGGCGTTCTTTCCGTCATTTGCAATGCAACACTCTTCATCGTACTACGGTTTATGGCGAAGCGGTTTTCGAAACCAAGTACGGTTGTTGCGGCAGTTTTTATAGAGTCGGAAATGGGTTTCCACTACGCATCAGGATCGTCATCGGGAGGAGGTGGGTTCTGTGCCAAAAGTTTCGAGAGCTTCCTTGAGTAGGCTGTGGCTACCTCTGGTAATGGCAGCGTTCCGATGTGCAGCTTCCTCTGCGTCTGGTTTCGTACGATTTTCGCTCTACTTAATCGTGTGCGAACCTTTGCTGCTACCAGGTAGTGATCAGAATCGATGTTAGCTCCTCTGATCACTCCTACGTCCATTACACTGGATGAGTGCCTTCCATCAATTACCACGTGATCAATTTGGTTCTTCGCTCTTTGATCAAGGGATACCCAAGAAGCCTTGTGGGTGTCTTTATGCTGGAATCTTGTACCACTAATGACCATGTTTTTTGCCGCGGCAAAGTCAATCAGTCTCATACCGTTTTCGGGACTGTCAGCATGTAGACTGAAATTGCCAATAGCTGGATGAAACACATTCTCGCTGCCTACTTTAGCATTAAAGTCTCCTAGTACAATCTTAATGTCATGTCATGGACGTTTTCTCTAGGAGCTCATAGAATATGTCTTTGGCATCATCATCTTTCTCTTCTGTCGGGGAATGCAAACAAACTAGGGAAATATACAAATATTTCGCTTTTATGCGGATTGAGGCTATTCGTTCACTCACAGGATTGAACCTAGAGACTAGATGTCGCAGTCTTTTGCCAACTACAAATCCGCAACCAAATTCATGTTTTTTTCATGGCAACTGTAGTATATATCGCAGTTTCTTTTTCTTGTGCAGCCATGTCCTGTCCATCGCATTTCCTGGATAGCGGTAATGTCAGCCTTATAACTTTCGAGGACATCTGCCAGTTGGATACTTGCACCGGATCTATATAGGGTACTTACATTCCAAGTGCATATCCGTAAATCGTGGTCCTTATAACGTTTGCGGGGGTCGTCAATAAATAGGGGTTGTTTATGTTTTCTTGTTCGTTTACTTATTTTCACTGCCATTATGAACGGTGGCTGGAGGCAAACCCAGCCCACCGTGTTTTTGCATTGACTATACCTATATAATGTAATCATATGGTGATGGAATTACTTTTTTGGTGCGTTGTGTACAATTTTGTTGCGTTGTGTAATATTCTGGGTCCTGTTAAATCAGTTGTAATGCATAAAGATTTTATTTCGACCATATAAACGTAAACATGTTTGTTGTATACATTTGTATACATATCCTTTTTAGGCAGAATACACGAAATCTTTTTAGAAATCTTTTTATATAATTGCAAGGATAAACAATCGATCTCAATTGAACTTTTGTTTCGAACTTAAATGATATTTTCTCAAAAATATCTGCATTAACCCCCTAACCTCCTCCATGCCCATAATAATAACATTATCTCTTTCTCTCTATCTGTTATTTCAGCTTTTACCAAATTGATAATAGACCAGCCAACCAAAAACAAATGTTTGTTTATTGCATCCAAATGAAATAATTGGACAAAAGGATAAACGGTAAGTTGCCTCTCTCACATACTGCAACGGATTTGCTTTAATTAAATTTCAATTTAAAATTAATTTGATTGCAAATACTTAACATTTTCAGAAAAAGAAATGCAATTAAGTTCAAAGGATAAACAGAATTTGAAATATCGAATTAGATAGTTAAGCTAAAGTATAAAGAACATGACTGAGTAGTAAAAAAGGAAGAAAGACTTAATATGGAGCAAGGACCTGATCGAAAACGTAAAAGGGAGAACTATGAAATCTCAACTAAAAACCAATTTGCGTTTGCTTGTTTTGAATATTCCTATATACACATTGAGCTGGAAGCTTAGAATTTTAGTCAGCCACTATAACCCAGATCAAATCATATGCAAATTCGAAACCATTTGACAGATCTCAATTAGTATAATGTAAGAATAGTTATGTTATGTTCTATAAGTAAAATTACTTTTATAACTTTAGTTGGTAAGTAGGGAAGACATCCTGTTTGTAATCCTTAAAAAATCATTCACAAGGGATATGTAGAGGAGAAGCAGCACAACTTTATTTGAACACACGTCCAATGACCTAGACCATTAAGAGGCACTGATGAGAAGAGTGATAAACTTCGAAACAATCGTCAAATACGATAGCATTTACTCTTCTGTTTCGTTGGAAAAATGTGTGAAAAATATGAATTGTGTTGCTCCAACTGAAAACCTATAAATATGGAGAAAGTGAACAAATATATTTGTAATCGTAAGGCAGTTCCAATATGAACATCGTTATTATTTACTGGAAGCATATTGTTATTTGATCAAAATACAATGATTCTCTACAAAAATATAAATTGTTAAAGACAAACATATTATTTTCGAAATATATTCGTTGGTTTTAAGGATGTAACTTGTTTGTCACAAACACATTATGTTTGAAGTGAATTACACAGTGCAACACGAAAAAATATAACCATATACGGACACCACTACGTGATAAAAGACCAAAAAAAAAAAGACCCGAGTCTCCCAGTCTTGCCCAAAGTCATGCACTATTTTTTATGGACCCCCAAAGATTTGGGGCCTCGGTGTCACTTTTGCAAAAAAGTGATCATTTTGGCAGGCTCATATCTTGCAAACCGTTCAGAATGCTGATTTACTCTCTGAGGGAAAGTTGTAGCTCTTGTCATAAAGAACAAAAATTGTCAGCATATGAAATCAAAAAAAAAACTTCATCTTCAAGGTCAATATCGCAAAATAAGTTTAAAAAATTAAATTTTATTTTACCTTTTTTCCCCTGTTCAGGTCCATTGCTAGCAAACCCTTAAAAATTCAAGGAAACAATGATCTACAAAAATGTATCTAAGATCTCAGTAAACAACTTTCTAGAACATATGATCTTCCTAGGAATAATTCTTAACACCGTTTAGGTAGCGCTGAAGTAGCTTTTAGGTAGCCGCAAAAGTGAAAAATTTCCCGAAATTTTTTTTAATTTCACTTCATTAACAGAAGGCGTTGAATTAGTCAAATAGTTAGGATGCAAGATAAAAAGAAATGGTGGTTCAGCAACGGATACAAATGGTTGGATAAATAAGGCTCGTGATGCGTTCGAAAATGTGCACAATATCGGGCGGAATGAAAAGATTCTACAGGAAACTCAACTGCGAATGTTTAACTACAGTGTGAAGCAGGCATCACAAATGAAGCATCTCTCTCACAGCTAAAAACACAACTCACGAGCTTTTAGTCGTATACTTCCGCAAACAAAATGCGGCTCGTCGCGTAAGTCGGTAGTTGAGGGCAAGGGACGCGATATGAAATACCTTCACAATATAAATTGTAAACGCACTCGCTCCTGCGTAAGTTCAAAAACGAGCAGTAAACCAACTAGTGATTGTCTGTCGATTCTACAAAATGTATTCGCTCCTGCGTGCTTTGAGCAATAATTAACTGCTCGCACTCACCTTGAAAAAGGTAATATTTTGGAATGAGGACGCAAAATGTACCATGAAATAAAGAACTTTAAAAAAATGTACGAAAAAGTACGAAAGTGTACCAAACGTATAAAAAATGTACAATAGATTGAAAAGGCTACCAAAAAGTGGTCTAGCACCAAATTCATAAAATGTAAAAAAATATTCCAAAACGTAGATAAAAAGATACACATGTAAAGAATCACAAAAGTTGTGCCAAAAAGTTCATAGATTGTAAGGTAGATTGTATGTGCTCCAAAAAATGTACACAACCTGCACCATAAACTACGTTAAACGTCAGACAAGGAACATATGCGGCTCGTCGCGTAAGTTTTGAAAAAGTTACTTACTGTAAACCAACTATGTATCAAAAAGTACAGAATGTGAACTAAAAGTATAAAAATTTATGTTTTGTATTTTATTACAAAAATTGTATCAAAAAAATGGTGTCGCAAAAAGTTTACAAAATGTACAAAAATATACCAAAACGTGAATAAAAGATACCAAAAGTTATTCCAAGAAACACAAAAGTTATACCAAAAAGTACATAGATGTACCAAAGAGAACATGATGAATTTCATTTAAAAATCGAGATAAAACTGAAATTTTGAACCCGACCACCTCAGATATCGATGAAATTTTGTTCATAGCTAAATTTGATCAATACAAACAAACCCTCATTTTTAGAAATGACTGTTTTGCGATTTTTTGGGCGTGGCACAGTGGGAAAGTTTTCGAAAAAACGCGAAAATCGTCGAAAGAGCTCCATTTAAACTACAATAACTCAGAATCGGCTGAACCGATTTCCATGATCTTGGTATCATTAAAAAGATATTTTAACAGGCTTTATGACACTTATTGTTTGAATTCATATTCACTCAAATTTTTAAAATATACGCGTAAAAATTGTAATGGATATCTTGCCTTCTCGAAACTGTTTATAATCTTCTGTTAAAATATCTTTTTAATGACACCAAGATCATGGAAATCGGTTCAGCCGATTCTGAGTTATTGTAGTTTAAATGGAGCTCTTTTCGACCATTTTCGCGTTTTTTCGAAAACTTTCCCACTGTGCCACGCCCAAAAAATCGCAAAACAGTCATTTATAAAAATGAGGGTTTGTTTGTATTGATCAAATTTAGCTATGAACAAAATTTCATCGATATCTGAGGGGGTCGGGTTCAATGCATCTCGATTTTTACATGAAATTCATCACTTAAAGTGTACCAAAACAAAAGAACACAAATTGTACCAATAACTACGTTAAGTGGTACAGATTATGATTTAAAAATTACATGAGGTGTCAGGGGACACCCTGTTGGAACTAAGATCCTTTCCCTAAACATTATTTACTAGTTAGTTCCAACACGCAGAAGGTGCCCGTTGAAAAATGCGATAATTTAAATGGATCTTTAAGAAATGATACTTTTTGTAAAATGTTAAAAAAATTTTTAAAAAAAGTTTCTTTGATGTGTTAACGTCTATAGGCGCGGGTACGGCCTAAATTAACAAAGTGAATACATCCAAACACAGTTTGTCCGACTGCGATCACACAGATTTTCAGACTGCGATCACACAGATTGTCCGACTGCGATCACACATTGTTTGCCGTTAAATTCCTCCGAAACGGCTGGACTGATTTGTATGAAATTTTGTGTAAATATCGGGTAGGTCTCAGAATCGGCCAACATTTATTTTTCATACCCCTAAATGATAGGGGTGACTCACCCCTATATAGAACATAGATTTGTCCGGCTGCGCAACACAAACTGCGATAAAAAACACGCTGATGTAGCGGCAGCGAATAGTTGCCTTGTGTGGGTGCGGAGCACTCTCAGAGCAGAGAATAATAACTGTGGTTATACGTATATAAAAATGAGATAGCAAGAGAGCAACGAAAATTGTGTGAACTTGTGTAGCGTATGTACGAACATAACAATGTATGTATGTACATGGGTCTGTTGCTTTGCATTCTCTTTGTTTTTATGGGAATAAAACAAAAAATATTAAGCAAGAAAATAATGACACATGTGCTTGCACTGGTCGTAAAATAATTTCAAGTATTAGTATTAATTCAATGTAACGTCATTAATTAATTCAATGTAACGTCAGTATTAATTCAATGTAACGTCATCGTCATACCGGAGTTATCTGCACGTACGTCCAAAAAAGTTTTTTTTGGGAAATTATATTTAAAGTTTCAGAAAGGTATATCAAAAAAATGGTATGAAAAAGTGGTCCAATATTTTTTTTATGTTTAATGGTGGGGATTCTTCATTGTTATACGGAAAAATATCAGTGGGCATGGAGAAAAATTTTCGAGTTATGCCAATTTTTTCCTTCAGAAAAATTTTGTCACTTAATCGTATACGCCAGTGTTTGTGAGACATTATTCAAAATGTGGGATATACGTGTGGCAATGAACTAAAAGAAGCATGTTAAAAAATGGATACTTTTACATTTGTTTTTTAAAAACACTAAGATTCATATTTATATTGTTGCTATTTCATTTGTTTTATTATTCGTAATTAACACTCATTAGGTATTTAGTGTTACTGTGCTTTGGGTAAGATATGACCCAGTAGTAGAATCTTACTAAAAATTACTGAATTGATGATTAGAGTTAAAAAAATTCAGATGTAGAATTATTCATGAATTTTTAATAATATTATTTCAAAAATATGTAAAAAAAAAATAATTAATTAAAAGTATTAATTAATAATAATAATTAAAATAATTAATTAAAAGTATTAATTTAATTAATAATTAAAAAAAAGGCGATGAATATTGCCTATTTGTTGAAAAATTACCCAAACAAACACCAAACAATCTTTTTGAAATTGATTTGGCTAATTCAGTCCGAAATAAAATTTCATCAGGGAATAAATGACATTGAAAGTCTGTATATTTATCTTCCGGAAGAAAATGTTAAATACTAACATATGTTAGTTTAGAGACAAACCAAAGCAAAAGTACCACATATAATTGATAATACTGGGTTGTAGCATAATAGCGTTAAAAAAAGTTGTTTTATTTTTTTTTCATTTAGCCCCCATCCCGCAACGTGCGATAAGGAACTTCGTTTCAAAAATTTCCATAATGATAACCAAACATGTATCAAAAATTAGGCAACGTATGCCGAAATGGTGACGCGTCATAATGCCCATGGACATAACGCCCATGGGCGTTATATCACACCACAAGTGGACATAAATCCCATGGGCGTTATGTCGCAACTAAAATGGACATAAAGCCCATGACCGGCGTAACATAAAGCGCGTGGGCGTTATGGCCATTCTAGGTGCGACATAACGTCCACAACTTTGTAAATATGGCCTACGAAACTCCGTAAAATGCCATAAAGTCCGTGGACGTTATGTCACACCTAAGATGGACATAAAGTCCATGACCGGTGTGACACATGTCCATTATATCCATTTTAGGTGCGGCATAACGCCCATGGGCTTTATGTCCATTTTAGGTGTGACATAACGCCCTTGGGCGTTATGTCCATGGGCGTTGTGACGCGTCACCTGCCGATATTACATAAAGTGCACATAAATTTACAGAATGTTAATCAAGAATGTGAATAACGTGTTCCAAAATCTACATGAAGAGTAACAAGCATGTCAAGTGTATGAAACAATGTAGAAAATGTACCAACAAAAAGTGTAAGAAGTGTAAGAAAAAGTACATAAAGTGTACTTAAAAATTTACATGTTATGTAAGTGTGTATAAAGTGTGCGAAAAGTAAAGTAGGGTGTATCAAAAAAAGTATATCAAATGGAAATGAAGGTGTATTATACACTATTCAAAGCGTACGATAAAGTACATAAAGTGAAAGGAAAAGTAAATAATGTATTCCAGGAACTAAGTAAAAAATACCACTACGTGTACAGGAATGTACATAAAGTGTATCAATTAAATTCCAAATAGTGTAGTAACATAAAGTGTATTAATATGTACATCAATTGTACCAAAAATGTACAAACAGTCTGTCTATCGCTTACTCTCACATCTACTTTGTTCTCTATCAAATTTCTGGTATCATTTCGATCACCTGTGGCTTGGATACCTCCTGTTTGAGATGAAAACTGCAGGCGGAAATGCGTATAATGTACATTTTGCTGAAACTTTTTGCACTTTATGGTACACTTTTGCACATTTCAGGTACAATTTTCGTACATTTCCGAATACGTTTAAGTGCATTTCATATAGTCTTTTGGCACACAGTATTTAATTCTTGTACTTTTGGCTACAGTTTATGCAATTTATCGTAAACTTTGTATAGATTTTTGGCAACTGTTGGGATTTTCTAATTTGCATTGGATTTTAATTTCCAATACGTTATCTAATGCAAATGCAAAAGAAATACCATTCTTCGCAATGACAATTAAAAACTGTTTAATTTCCAATTGCTCAGGCAAAGCAAATGCAGGTTGTGGAATCGGATGTCAGTTGTAATGAATGCTTTGATATTTTGAATTTGTTTGACAGCTGGCAAATCTGTTTTTAAAGTATTTTATATGTAAAGTAGAAGATGGAGGCGTCGCTTGGTGTTGCCTCGTATTACTTTCTAATTCATTAACGTATAAAAAAATATCTTCTTAAAGAGTTACGCTCATCGCTGATTCACTGACTCTGTCACACTTGTTTGTCACACTTTTTGAACACTTATATATATACACACAAAAAAAAACCAAAAAAAAACGAAAATAAAACAAAAAAAAACCAAAAAAAAAACGAAAATAAAACGAAAAAAACCAAAAAAACGGAAAACACGAAAACAAAACGAAAAAAAACCCAAAAAACGAAAAAAACGGAAAAAGAACAAAAAATTTCATAGATTGTTGTGCCACTCTTAGTTGGAAGATCCAATTGAGCTGCTTATTCTCTGTGCATGAATACATACATATAAGGTACAAGCTGACAAACGAGTAAAAAAAAAATTACAATTGCCAATGGTATTTAAATTTTTTCGAATTTACATTTGTAGAGGAAATTCAAATTAAACTACAACTATAATTGTCATATATTTAGTTTGTAGAATGTTTCAAAAGCATATAGGGGCTTTTAGGACATTCTGAGTCCTTTTTGTACAATTTATATACATTTTTGATGCAGTTTATGCAGTTTCTAGTACAATATATTTTTTTACTGGAAATTTAACAGAGTATGAGTTGATGTTGTATCATGTTCTATAGTTGTACATAAAAGGAATAGAAATGAAAGATAGTGCGTATTTTCGTTGGACGCAACCAGGATCAAACATAAATTAGTTGTAATTTGTATCAATCAAAGACAATTTGAACTTAGTTTACTTCCTGATTTGCCTCTAGTCACTTATGACTCATTCCCTCATCCACTATATTCTGTATCAAATCGCAACTACCTTTTCGAACGACAATGGACTAAGGTGACCAATGCACACTGGGACAGATTTAAAAAATTATGGAACAAAATTAATAACGTCGTTGTCTTTAACTTTAGACGTCTCAAAATCATTAGTCGGTAGGTGTTTGAACATGCTGAGCTCATTTCTGGCATTGGTTTTTCCATTGCATTGCGGTGAGGGGGGGAGGGGTTTAAATTTAAAAAAAACGTTATGTACATGTTTGCAAACACTGTTTTCATGAATTGAAGTTCTGCTACGTATTTGTTTCTTTGTTGTCTGTCTCGTATTTGTTTTCAGCGGCATTCAACAAAAAAGCCATATTCGGGTCTCAACAACATATATTATAAACTACAAGTATTAATCATTGTGTCTCAAACATGTTATATTGAATAGTTAACACAGTGTGTTTTGGCACAAGTATAGTATATGTGCGACAAGCTACAAACACGTTATATTTTCATCCAAACAATAAAAAAAATACCGATTTTCAGCGTGTAACCACACACGATTTGCTTGGGACCTCAAAAAAAAACTTCGTTTAAAAATTTCTATATCATTACGTTCGACATTACGGGCTTTCCTCGAGCTCCTCCGCTGCATTTTCACGCATTTCTTCTTCTTGGTTGGCGGGCATTTTTTCTTCTGCGCAAAGTAATTTTGAAACCGGAATATCTCGTATTGTTTTTTTTTTTTTGTCCTTAAATAAGAAATTATAGGGTCAGACTCTACCAGCAGCATATGGAATAAATCGGTTGTGGTGACATTTCTGCTGACCTTCCTCTTATTGCTCAACCGAAAGTTCTTATAATTTTTATTACTAGCTTTTCGAGCTTCTGCGGATAAAACGGCTACTGGTAAAATAGCAGGCTGGATGTACCAAACTCTTACGAACTCTGGGAGGCATTATGTGCCAGTTGTACGTGAAATCGCCAAAAACTTCAGCATTGATGTTTTTTCCACTTGATAAAGTCTGCATAATTGTACTAAATCTATCCAGTAGATTCTTTTCTAAGCCTGTGATATCGGCCGCTTTCTGAGTGTTTGCGAAAAACCGCCCCGCATCGTTCCCTGTGTTAGAGGTCCCCGCATAGCCAGCAATCACCCGATCAACATTTAAATTCATTTCCTCCTGAACCTTTTTGTAGTTTGACATTTTATGGTATTGCCAGACCTAAATTCCGACACAGTAATGTATTTAATTTTTCACTAAAAAACAATCAATTCTTACACAAGCATTTTATATTTAAATATGAAATCAAAAACAGGACCAAAGTTTAAAAAAAAATTTCTTCAGCAAATGTTAGTAAAGGGTAACGAAATAAAATCAGTGACTTCGGTTAGGGTCCAAAGTGTTCAGGAGTGGACATCTCGCGCCGGTCCTAGTTGGTCCTAATTTGTGTCGGTCCACAAAAGATTAAAAATTTAATATTTTTAGTCAATTTCTTTGATAGATATTTAAGTAGAAACCTTACGTAAATTAAATTAACTTAATATGCAATTTGGTAGCTCTTATTACACAAAATAAATAAAAAAAAGTTTAAAACAATCAGAAACTTAATCTTCATATAACATAAATCTACTAAAAATAGCCCAAAATTAGCCAGCATGCATGTATTGAAACAATACTCAAGTTTGGTCCCCTTGCCTGATCAACAACGTGCATGAAACCTTCAAAACAGTTAATTTTCGACCACAGTGGTTAATTGGCCACTATTTAAGTCACTTATTTTATTCGTATTATTGCTTCGATTTTTGGAATTTATTCCGGTTATTTTTAAAATCTGTCCCAGTGTGCATTGTCAGGTATTGTTCTGTTGTTGTACTTTAGTTGCTTGATATCTGTAATAAAACAAAAATTAAGATTATAAAAGACAACAATTGTAGAGAGGCAAAGCTGGGTAATCGCTGGGTTCGTGGTTTAAAATTCGTTCATGGTCTTTAAAACACCGGTTCCTACACCACTGACATTGAGCAGTATCCTAAACCTCCTACATCTTATACAATACACACTGAAAATTCTATTTTTGTTTGTTGTCTCGATGCAAATATAACATGTTTGTAGCAATTATAGTAAATGCTTGGAAATTATCTGCAAAAGATATCGTTTTGTTTATTTATGCCATATGAGAAAGGAACGGAGAAAAAAGGCTCACACTTGATATTCACTAAATGTAGTACTTTTTTGTTTGTTTAAACAGTCCACCGAAAGGGCACTTTAGACCAGCGGATTGACTCATCTCCCAGTGTAAGGTGGAGTCGGGCAGTTGGCCGACTAGTCGGGCAAAAATCAAAACTAGTTTGATTTTCAGAAAGTCGGCCGGAAAGTAGGCTAGTGTAAGGCGAAACAATGCTCAACACGAAAGTCGGCCTCACAAATAGTCGGCCGACTGGTGCGCAGGTCTAAGGTGCCCTTAAACTGCCAGCACAGCGCGAGTGGAACGCATTGTTTCTCCACTGTATATCTCCCCTCCTTCTTAACATTCGTAAGTAGCAACCAAGAAGCTCTAAAACATTTTGGGCTTTCGGTGCAAACGTCCCTTTTAATTTTGTAAAAAGCTTGGTAATATATTTCTTATAAAGTTCCAAATTGACAGAGTTGTTTAATAATAAAAATGCTTACGATATTTCCATCCTTACATTTGGTGGAGCCAGGGGAGGCAAAACGGAAGGTTACCGTCTTCTAGAAGTCAAAACGCAACAACTTATTTACCCTATCAATCAGTGTGTCTTATGAGGTATTGCTGAAGTTTTTAAAGATGATGCTATGATTTCTAAGTGACGTTTCGGCCATTTTTACAATGTCATGACCTGTCAATATTTTTCATTGTATTCAGGAATATTTACAATTTCATCATGGAGTGATATACGCAAGAACAGCGTTTACAAATTATTCATTTTTTTTATCAAAATAATTGTTCTCCAATTGCAACTTTTCCTGCGTTTTTGCCATTTTATGCTCGTAATAGTCGTCCACCTGTGCTCGCTATTCGTCGAATTGTTGCAAATTACGACCGTACATTTTCTTTATATAATGTTCAAGTTCCAATAAGTCAAAGAACCGCTCGAAGGAATAAAAATATTGCTGCCGTTCAGGCAAGTGTTGCTGAATACCACAATTTATCGATTCCAAGACGTTGTCAATAATTGAACTGTCTCAAACCACAACCGATTTTGAGAAAGGATTTGGACTTGCATCCATATAAAATTGTTATCACTCAAGAACTGAAGCCAATGGACTACCTACAGTAAACATCATGAATTTTCTGTTTTTGTCTTGGAACAACTTGAAAACGATAACGATTTTTTTGAAGAAAATCATCTTCTCCGATGAGGCTCACTTTCATCTGAATGGTGCGGTCAATAAACAAAACTGTCGATTCTGGTGCGCAGAAAATCAAAAAATTATTCATGAACAACCATTACATTCATCTAAATTTAAAGTTTAGTGTGATTTTTGGGTCTGGTGGAATCATCGGTCCGTACTTCTTTCGAACTGAAGCTGGTAACACCGTTACTGTCAATGGAGAGCGGTAAAGATCGATGAGAACCAGATAACAACCAAATTGGAAGAAGTTGATCTTGACAACATCTGGTTTCAACAAGACGGGCCTAGGTACCCAAGAGCACGTGCAACAACCGAATTATTGCGAGAAAAGTTTGGAGATTCGATTATTTTAGCAATAAACCAGACTCTCTTCAGATTTAGTGGAAAAAGTGATCAAAAATTGGATTCATCTTTTTCGTTCCTGCAAAAGAAGACATGGAAGCCATTTTTATTCAGAACTTAATTGTATCGATTGTTAAAACATTAAATAAAAAACTTCTAAATTTCCTTAAAAATTAGTGTAATTTTTTTAAAAAAAAATCATATCACTCAAATTGGAAACCCCTTTATATGGAAATATAAGACAGACACTCTGGTTCACTTATTTAAAGGCACTAAAAATTCCATATTCAGCAGCCTGTATCTTTTGCATCTTCATTTGAAGTACAGCTACAGCAATACATTTTATGATATGGCAGCACAATACATTAGGTGCTTTCCAACTACTTCCCAATGTATTCACAGAAATGTGTTTAGGAAAAACGCCATTGATATAGTGAGCGTATACATCGCCAATCCTTTGTATTAATGTACATCAGTGATGGCCACACTCACACTAGGAAAGTACGTTTGTGTGCGTGCAATAATAGGCAACTGCGCTGCACATGAATGCCAAACAGCAACTGAGTTCATTTGAGTAAACACGTTGTTTTGTTGTTGCTACAATCAAATGAGCATGAACGTGTGGGAGCAGAGCGTCAGCAGCATTTTTGTTTCCTACCACATGTGGTATGTTTTTCAATTTTTGGCCATCACTGATGTACATACACAGGCATTTACACGCTGCTCGCAGAAGTAAACAAACGACAGCAAAGATCTGTAAACTTTCAAGCACACACAAGTGTCCACGCTCCCCTCCCTTCATTTTATGTTCCCCTCCAAACGAACTAATAATCGACCGATCCAACAAAACGAAATGTACACACACACACATTTACACGCTGCTCGATAAATAAACAAAGCACAGCAAAGCCAAAATCATTTGATTTCACAACAACAACAAAAACAACAGCGGCATTTACAAACCAACAACAACAGCGGCATGTACAAAAAAAGTCTAAAATATCATGCTCTTAAATATTTATTTCCTTAACTACATAAAACTTTTATATATAGACATATAATTTTTTTAATGTAATTCGAAACAAAACATATTACCAAAACTGAGTAACGTATAAAAATTGCTAAAATATGTTTTAATATTTAAGTAAAAGTGGGTGAAAGTTGACAAACATTTTCTCAAAATTTTGTGCTCCAGATCAACACCCCGACCTTACCGTATAACGTATTCTACGTTAAAAGTCCGAAAGTGAGCTAGTTTCTTTGGTTCACTTGAATAATGGCACTTCAACTAATTTTAATAAAAAACGGCTTTTATTGTTTTTTTTAAATTTATTTTACTTTTTTTAAGAACTATGTATTAGTAATGGGTACAACCACCTTTGTTTTTAATAACTTCAAATATACGGGGTTTCATTGAGAGATAAAGAGAATTTATGTAATCCAACGAAATTTGATTCCAAGCATCTTAAATCATCAAATTGCCTACCTACTTCATAGACCGTACGAGATAACCAAGTCCAGACATTTTCGATAATGTTTAGATCTGGCGAATAGGATGGCCACTCAAGAATATTAACATTTTGGCTTGCAATGAACTCCTTTACTACTCTGGCGTTGTGTCACTACTCCTTTACTACTCCTGTTGCAATATCCAAGATATGGGACTAAATAGTTCAGTGAACTTCGGAAAAGCCGATTTCAATAACGTTTTATAGCTTGAACCAGTCATTTTTGCACTTTGAAATTCAAGATCGATGGTGCCATAGTACGTAAAAGCACCCCACACCATAACGCCGCCCTCTCGGCTGTGATGTCGGTTCAAAAAACGCTTTTCTTTGCGCAGATCATGGAAATAATAGTTGTAGCCACTAGACGCATCCAAGTTAAGCTTCTTCTCATTCGTAAATCAACGGTTCTCCAGTCATTTACATGCTCTCTTGGCTGCGCATCCAATACAATGTAGTGTCTTGCGAATTGAAGCCGCTTTTCCTTACGAGGAGCATTAAGTGGCGGCTTTTTTGTAATTTCAGGTATTTAAGATACTCACAGCTCTTAACTACTCTGCGTACTGAAGACTCGCTCGCTTCCACTCCTGCTTGAGCTCTTATTTTTGACAAGGATAAGGCAGAATTAGAAGCAATTCTGATGAGTTTTCTCATACGTAGATAAAGACAATGAAACCCTTCCTTTAAATTTTGTTCCATACCCTTCGGGGTAATTGTCGACAACTGTTGGGCTCCGTCCATTTTTTTTTAGCTATTCCGTGGTTAGAATATCCTTCAGAATGGTAAACACCGATTTTAGTTTTTTCCGATAGATTTAAAATTTGTTGTTTTGCCATTTTGACTCGTAAAATGATGAAGATGTAATATATTGTAATAAACAAACGCTCCCCACAAAAAGCATCGCTTACTTTAAAAATAATAAAAAAAATATTCAAGTGAACCCCACAAAAATAGAACATTTTTGGACCTTTTTTTAGAAATTGCTCAAAAAAAGTTCTATGTTCATATCTATTAAGTCAGAAAATGATTCCGATTTCCGTCTGTCCAAGTATTTTTGAGATTAAAGTATACAAATCGATTCCAGCAGAGTTTGGTACATAGTCTTGTGGTGTACGCTTTGTGGAAGCACAACTCCCTATGTATGTGGTTGCAGTTGAAGAATACAATTTTGAGGATATAAAATAAATGGTTCCCCATTACATCCCATGAAGGGACCGGGGAGAACTTCTCACAATAACTGAGCTGTGCGCTTTCCAGTTTTCACTCACTGATTGGGACCTACAGTTTTACACTGGTTCCGAACGGTATTTTGAGAAGCTTTTTCATGGCTATATACACGATAGTGTCGCCGTCACTATGCGAGGTGACCGCCGCCGAAATAAATTTTTTTGAAGATGGTCAGAGCAGGGTTCGAATCCAGGATCTCATGTACAAGAGCCGCGCACACTACCCGTTGCACCACCGACTGTGGTGGTACTGTGGAACACAAAAACAATGCAAGGTTCTGACAACGCATTCAGGTAGAGGGGTTAAAAAAGGTCAACGTGTATCGGCGTTTTGAAAGTTTACATATGCGGGTAGTTAAAGGGGTGGTTAAAGTTTTCCCCCTCTTGTACATTCTTATAATGGATCGACATAGGAAACTATGTGATCCTTACATTTTACGTCAAAGATGCGTTAAACAATTTCGTTTAGAATTTTACGACAAATATTTTTGTAGAACATTTTAACTCTCTAGCTCCTCAATATCTGGGTTTTTTATTCCCCTTTTGCGCAAAAGGGTAAAAAATACCCCTAAAACAGGAGCGTAACAGGTGAAAATGTGCACCAATAATATTTCCTATAAAATTCTACTATAAGTCCCTGAATAAAGCTCAAAACTCAATCAAAAGGCCAGAAATAAGTCAAAACTGAAAATGTGTTTTATGGGTTAATTTCTTACTTATTCCGAATTGGTGCTAAAATATCTCAAAGAGCCGAATTTTACGGGGATGATATGTTTGGAAAAAATATTCTACGCAAAATTTCACTATAAGCCATTGAACAAAAGAAAGATGTAGGTATAAAATCTGTACATATAAAAGCTCTAGATATAATATCTTTAAAAAATCAATGAGTGTTCAAACTGACGGGCGATGTGTTACACGGTACCTGTTTGATTTCTGTGAACACATTAGTAAATGTTACATTAGAAAATATAAAAAAGAATAGTTTTTTGCAGAAGGCTCCTCTGCTATTGCACTTTCTTTTTTCTTACATCTTCTTTAGCATTAGATGTAATATTGTTAAAATAAATAAAGCAACATTTAGTTCACTGAAATAATTGTTTTTGTTTTGTCATAAATAGAGCGACGACAAAAAGTATTGAATAGTGTAGAGAACTTATTGCGCTCTTTTTCTACTCTCATCTAGAGAGTCTGAGTAAAAGAGCATAAACGAGTCTTATTCTCTTTATGGATTATTTCAATATAAATGCACCATTTCCACAATGTTCTTACATAAAAAAATCCAATGAGTGTTCGAACTCACGGGCGATGTGTTAACACCTTTTTGTTACACGGTACCTGTTCGATTTCTATGAACACATTAGTAAATGTCACATTGGAAAATAAAAAGCAGCGTTCAATCAAATGATGACGTTACAGTTAACTAATATTAATACGAAGTTCGTACATACGCTACACAAGTTCACACACTTTTCGTTGCTCTCTTGCTATCTCATTTTTATATACGTATAAACACGTCATTATTCTCTTTGCTCTGAGAGTGCTCAGCACTCTGTGTGTGCTTTTTTTCGCAGTCTGACAATCTGTTTTTCACAGTTGGACAAATATGTGTTCTATATAGGTGAGGGTCACCCTTACCATTTAGGAGTATGAAAAATAGATGTTGGCCGATTCTGAGACCTACCACATATGCACACAAAAGTTCATACAAATTGGTCCAACCGTTTGGGAGGAGTTAAACGACAAACAGTGTGTGATCGCTGTCGGACAATCTGTGTGACCGCAGTCTGACAATTTGTGTGATTGCAGCCGGACAAACTGTGTTTGGATGTATTCAATTTGTGAACTTAGGCCGCACCCGCGCCCATAAATGGTAACACATCAAAAATACAAAAAGCATAAATGTTTCAAAAGGCATCAATGTTTCACATCAATATTATGAATGGACCAAGTTACGACAAACAGAGTAATACGTTTTGAATCATTCGCCAGATGTCGACAGTTCTTTTGAGTCATACAATTCGTTCCATGAGTTCTCTATACTATTCAATACTCTTTGGCGACGACGACCTGTTTGTTTGTTCGCTGCCGCTACATCAATACTATCATACTTATTTTCAGACAGAGACTATGTTGTACAACAACCACTTATGTGATGCTAATGCTGTGAGTTATTTGCATGTGTTCACTTTGATAGATTGTCCTGCTAGTGCCTATAGCTGTTAACGCATCAAAAATAAGTACAAAACACCGATACACGTAAACTGTTTTTTTAACCCCTCTACTAGAATCCGTTGTCAGAACCTTTTAATTTTCGAAAAAGTATAATTTTGTTCCAGAGTATTATTGGCTGCTACCAACTTACCGTTTGCTCACCTTTGCACCTGTCCACTTGTTTTTGTCATTTAAATTTTGTCTTTGTCATTGTGCCTTAGTAAAAGCACAGTAGAGTTGGAAGAATCAGAACTCCGTATACTATATCTTGTCCCTCCCTAGCCGAGATCCTGGTTATGCCCTTGCACACATATTGAGAAATGAAGATACTCGGATATAAAATTTCATTTGCAATGCTGGAATGTCCTTGCAATAGATAGCGTCATTTACATTACCATAAAAGTAACAGGCACACAATAGGCAGGGTGCATAGATTTCGATGGCTTTCCAAGAGTTTTAGACGAGAATTGGTACAAACTAAAACAATGCCCACATCAAATATTTACAATGTATTCTGTCTATTTCTTGTTCTCTCCCACGTTTGCATTCAATTCCCGTGCTGTACTCGTCATGTCCACATTTGCCATTATTCCGATATTGTTATGGGATAGTTTAAACACTGTCATTGGTTTGGAGTAGGTACATACATATGTGCAGAGGTACATGAAGGGAACTTAATTAATGAAATGTTCGCGTAAAGCGAGCAGAAGGGCAAAACACTCTGTTAAATTGGATTTGCTGGAAAGGCAACATGACCGGGTTTCAAAGTAATTGCGAATCAGTTTATTTACCATGAGGTGAATAATTTAAATACCTTACTCTATGTGAACTACAGATTATCGATTTATTGTTGACAATTTTGATTAGTGACAGCGCACGGTATGAGTTGATATTAATTTTGTGGAGTTTAGTATCAAGTACACGGTGTCCTGATGGGTGTTTTGTATTGGGTGCAAAATGGAGATGGGCGCGAAACACGTGATTGGCTTTAATCAGGTGTGAATGTAAGTAGGACTAAATTTTCCACACGTGAACAATGGTCACGGAACATGCGTGAATGTGAGTAACGAAAAAATCTTCGGGCGTGAGTTAAATCTTTGCTTGAGTCAGTGAAACTTTCGCATGAGTCACGCTTAAATGTTTGATTTCATTTAAATTCGATTTCCTTACTCCTTTGTTAAACAAACTATTTTAGGAAGACTTCTAATATAATTTCCCTTTTTCGAATCTTCTCTAATCATATTCTGTATTACGAGGAACTCAGCTACAAGCGAAGGAGTGTTTTTTTTGCGTCTGGAAGAATACTAATGGAAATATGAAGCAAACTTCTTTGAGATAAAATGGATAAAATTTTACTTCTATATGAACAGGATCGAAGACTTCTAATACAATTTCCCTTTTTCGAAGCTTCTCTAATCCTATTCTGTATTACAAGGAACTCAGCTACAAGCGAAGGAGTGTTTTTTTTACGTCTGGAAGAATACTAATGGAAATATGAAGCAAACTTCTTTGAGATAAAATGGATAAAATTTTACTTCTATATGAACAGGATTCGGTTATTTACTATATTTAAAAAGGCACTCAATTTAACTTACGTACCTTAGATGGTGGCTGTCGGTGGTGCATCTTGTACATGAGGTCATGGATTCGATCCCAGATCCTACCGGCTTAAATTTCTTTCATCGGCGGTTACCTATAGTAACGGCATCACCATCTAGTGACGGCGACACTATCGAGTATTTAGCCATGAAAAGCTTCTCAAAATACCTTTCGGAATCGGCTTAAAAACTGTAGGTCCCAATGAGTGAGTATGAAATTAGAATGCGCACAGCTCACTGGTTGTGAGCATCTTTGCCTAATTCCTTCATGGGATGTAACCCAGAAAGGGGCAAGAGTATAACATGTTTCTCCAACCGGCTCCATCTTCAGATTTGCTCCTCCAGTTGGTAACACAAAGCTCTCGCAGTCAATATTGCACCTTGTATTTCCAGCGAACTCTTGCTCATAATATTTTTCGATGTCCTTCGAGTACACGCTGACAAATATCGACCCCACCAACATATTGCAGGAAACATGTTCATATTTGCAAGCATTGTTTCCATGAATTTAAGATCTGTTGCGTTTTTGTGTTTTTGTTGTGTTGGCGGTATTCAACAAACAAATCCACATTTGGGTCTCAAAAACATATATCATAACCTATTAATCATTGTGTCCAAAACATGTTAAGTTGAATAGCAAACACAATATGTTTGGCCACAAGTATAGTGTATTTGCCGCAAGCTACAAACACTTTATATTTGCACCCAAATATTTCAGCGTGTACGTCTTCGAATACCTTTCGCACTGGGTGATTCAAATCTATTCTGCTGACATGCTCCAGCCAGCGTAGACGCGTTATTTTGGTACACATAACTAAGTCGATGTCGGGATACAGAATCCGCTTAATTTTTAGGCCGACGATATTTCCTCTGTTCACGACATTTCCGAGGTAAACGAATTCGTCCACTAACATGAAATTATAATGATTATCAACGTTCACCATTTCGTTCAATCGGGTGGATGTTCTGTTTGTCAAAACGATTACTTTTGTCTTCCCCTCCATTACCTCTTTTGCTGATATCGTCTCAATTCTCGAAAATACTGCAGTATCTTCTCGCAGATTTCGCCCAATAACCTTCCCAGCGGCAGAAATTAGGAGCTGGAAAGCCTGAAATCATGACCCAAAAGGCATTCAATAGAATACGGCAGGCCTTCCCGACACATTACCTCCTCCTTTCTTTTTAACATTGCGTGAGATTGGAAGACAAAGCCTTTCATCCCTCTCTACTAGAAGGCCGTTTGACGGGCCGCAAAAAAGTAGTTTTAGAAGGACTTAGTGAAAATAAAAAAAATAAAATGCAAATTGGTTTCGTATTTCAGATTTATACTTTTATCACTTGTAATTCTTATAAATTAGTTATTTTTTTTAAATTATGCAGCCACAGAAACGATCTTAGAACTTATAGTCGCACGCTTTATCTACTGGGCTATAGGATGTTATGATTTTGCAGCGACCAATTGCAAACATGTGGAACAGCGTCTTCTGGGATTCCTTTAAAATGGCTGTGGAAGCCTTATAAAAGCTTGCATTTTATGCAAACGAAGAAAGAAGGATTCCGCATGCCATATTCGTGGTGGCCTGGCAAATTCCGCCGATGGGTTTGTTTATTATTTTTTCACTGATCAACCGCTTTTGATATCTTCTCCCCGATAAACCATTGACGATTGAATGCATGGAACTAAAATGAAATACATCAACCAAAATAAGAAACACTGAATTCATCTGCAATTTACACGCACATTCAGGAATGTTTATTAGTCACTGACTGGGAGTAATGAAAAAATATAGACACATACTTACAAGACAGACTATCTCGTTGTTCCTCTTTTATTCTTTTACACAGATCATAAACAATGCAACAAACAGGGATGTATTTGTATCACAAACACAGATATATTTATTAATCATTGTGTCTCAAACATGTAATATTGAATAGCAAAAACAATGTGTTTGTACACAAGTATATTATATTTGAGACCAGCTCCCAAGACACTTTATATTTGCATCCAAACAATAAAAAACGACAGCTTTTTACCGTGCAGGTAACCTATTTTCAGTGCAGCTGTTGTGATAGTCATACCAAATTTCTGTATACAATTACGTTTAATAGCGATGACATTCCCCTAATCAGATTTTCAAAATCGTCCTTCCAGACTGATTTAAAATTTCAAAACTAACGATACTTTTACAGTTAAGCCTACGATTTATACACATTTTATAAAGGCTGTGGACCAATATTGGACCACTTATATCCCGAACTCAGTATTTTCAAAATCTATGACACCACTCCGACTCCGACTCCGACTCCAGCACTTTGAAGACCTGCGACTCCACTCCGACTCAGACCCCAGCATTTCGTTGTCTTTGATTTCAGAAAATCAATTGTATTTTTATGAAAATCAAGGGAAAATCAAAAAACCTCCAATTTAATTCACGGTAAACGAAGTTCCAGCTACTGTTTAAAAAAGAGGCTGAAGACCAAGCGGGTCTCAAAAAGAAATCCAAATTAGAATAACAAATATGTACGTCAAAAATTAAAACAAATTTTCTTGGTCGGACCCATGGAGGTCACGTGAAGCAAAAACCGGTCCACCTAACACAAGCTCACGAATTGAATAGTCCATCTGTGGTGAAGAGTGAACATCTGTGAGTGGGTGAAGATAAAAATCGGAAAACGGCTATAAGCTATAAAACAGCAACTGCGGGTTCTGAAATGAAAGGGAATTTCAATTATAAAGGGTTTTTCAACAGAGACGCTACAAAAGCAAATCGATAGGGACAGCAACCTACGCCATTTTTTCCCCGCTCTTTTGACATTTCTCTTCCGTAAGGTTTGCCATTTCATCATGGAAAGATATACGAGCCAACAACGAGTCCAAATTATTAAAATTTACTACCGAAATTTGGAGTCAGTGCCCTCAACTTTAAGAGCGCTACGTCCAATTTATGGTCGTCATAACCGTCCTACCAGATCAACAATTGAGCGTCTAGTGGAAAAATTTGAATTCACAAGCACAGTACAAAATATTCCCGTGCCAGTGAGACAAAGAAGTGCCCGTACTGTCAAGAATATTGCTGCCGCTGAGGCTTCAGTTCAAGAAAGCCCAAATGCGTATCTCACACGTCGCTCTCAAGCATTGGGCATCTCTCTGACGTCGTTGTGGCGAATATTGCGAAAAGATCTTGGCCTACATCCTTACAAGATCAAATTGACGCAAGAACTGAAGCCGCTTGACCACCATAAGCGTCGTATGTTCGTGAATTGGGCTGAGCAACAACCTGAAAGTGATTCGGATTTTCATCGGAAAATCATCTTCATCGATGAGGCTCATTTCTGGCTGAATGGCTTCGTCAATAAGCAAAATATCCGTCATTGGTCATTGCGTCCCGAAAAAATTACGGTTTGGTGCGGTTTATGTGCCGGAGGCGTCATTGGGCCGTACTTCTTCCGTGATGATCAAGACCAGCACATTACTGTGAATGCGAATCGATACTGTTCAATGATAACCGAATATTTTTGGCCCCAATTCGATAATATGGACTTGGAGGACATGTGGTTCCAACAGGACGGCGCCACAAGCCACACAGCGAATGCCACAATCAATTTATTAGAAACAAAGTTTGGTGAACGTGTTATCTCACGAAATGGCCCAGTCGATTGGCCGCCTCGGTCGTGCGATTTGACGCCGTTAGATTATTTCCTGTGGGCCTACGACAAGTATATGGTCTATGACAACAAGCCAGCGGCGATTGATGAACTTCGTACGAATATCGAATGTTAAATTGCAGCAGTATCGGCCGATTTATGCTTGAAAACCGTCAAAAATTGGGTTCAGCGTCTGGACTTCTGCCAGCGTGCCCGTGGTGGCCATGCAAAAGAAATCTAGTTCCATACATATTGGCATCGAACGTCCTTTCACAGGAATAAAGAATTTCATTGGTATCTAAAACCGGTTCTTCGTACTGCAACAAAACGGTCATCAAACGGCACTTTTTCAAAATCTTCCTCGAGGCCCGTGTGTGGACTCTGGGAACACCATGTGCCCGAATGACACATTTTTTGAAAATTTTTGTTGTTATATTTTACTACAAATTTGTTTACATTTTGTTTTTTGAAGTCCCTCTTGGAATTTGGCAATTTTGTCAAAAAGGGTATATGAAAAATTATAACATCAGGTTAAAAAATAATTTTGCTCGAATTCTTCCAATGTTAAAGGCAGCCCTGAATTGAAATCTGAGTCGTCCAAATTTTTATGACTTCGATACCAGGCAAATGTTCCAGACTCCGACTATTACACTCTAACTTCAACTCCACAGCATTGCATTTTATTGAAACTGCCATCGAATGAATGATCACAAATTTGATCAAATCGATTACAACTTTCATTAATTCGATAAAACTTTATATGTTTTTCACAGCACATTTGTACAATGTGATTTCTTAATCTCTCTCTGCCAGTTGTGAAATGCTATAAAGCTCCAGTTGAAAAACAGTTTGAATACAAATGAGTTTTTCTAACAGTCCTTACGCTTTACCAAACTAATATCTGACAATTGTTAGGGAATTTCATATGTGAATTGTCGAAATTGTGATTTTCCCCACTCGATTGTTTTTACACAACTACAAAGTTCTACTGAGTGGGTGGTAGGTGTAAGTGGCTGGTGGTGGATGCAGTAATAGCGAAAGCTGTTACCCTGGCAACTCTTTTTGTTTAAGCTGAATTGCATTTACAACAATGTTACCATGTAGATATTAGTTGGATGGTTGGTTGGTTGGTTGCTTGGCATGACTTGAACGTTATAGAGTGTTAAAAGAAACTTTTTATTTGATTTGAAACTGTATTGTTGTATGTTGCAGCTATAGCCAAAAACAAAAAAAGGGCCAATAAGAATATCCCTGCAACACCAGCAACAACAATGCCACACGAATTCAAACCAAGGATCACAACAATAACAGCATCTAGGCAAAGTTTAAATGAGTTTTCGCTTCGTTTTTCTTGTATTGCTTGGTTGTTGTGTTTTTTTCTTTTCTTTCCATTTTTGTGTCTTTCCCTTAGCCGAATTCGAATCGCCAAAAGGATTTGCAACATATACAACCCGTGAATTGTGTTCCATTGACTATGCAATGTTGCACGTAGCTCCTTTTGCATATGGGCCAACTCGTTTCTCCAAATAATTTCTTAAAATGAAAACATTTAATTAAGTTTAGTGCTTTTGAGTGTTAAATTTTGTTAAAGAAATTTTAATACTTTTTAACTACCTAGAAGTATTTGGCGATTTTCCCAGTTGGTCCTAGTAGTTGTAATACTAAAAAAAGGAAAGAACAAGTTTTTAATGAGATCTTTGTATACATTAGTTTTAATGATATATATTAGAGTTGGACCAAAAGGAAAGAGACACGTATCACATGGGCTTTATTAGAAGATAAATAAAGTTTCTGCATTGGGGCAAAAACAATAGATGGAGTTGATTTCAGTTCTATTCTTTTGTATTTCCAATGCCGATACTTGCAACACAAGTAGTTGCTCCATGGTTTTTTGGTGCTAAACCAATACAACATTAATTTAAATTATTAATTTTAATTAGGAATGTATAAAGATTTATATAGTTTAAGGCGCAAAAATATTTATTTTGCCCTAAAAACATTTCATTTGTTGCTTCCGCTCATGGCTGGCCGCTAAAGATGATACGTTTCCGCAAAGCAAAACCTTGAGTTGTAAAAACGTTCCATTGTAAACAATCGAAAAACTTCTCGACCTGTCGAGAAAACCATCAACTCCCATTGTACATATATGATTTTTGTTGTTGCCAGAAACACAAAACAATCTCTACAGACATTAATATTGCCTGCAGCTTCGGCATGAAAGATTGTTAAAAAATGTATGATAAACTACTTTTCATTGTGACGTGGGACTTAGGAGGTTCCGATTAATATCAATTCGCATATGTTAATCTTCATATGTGACAGCGGATAGAGAAAGGGACCTAAGGATAAAAAAGTCAATTTTTTTTTTTATTTTTTTTTGATGTGGACAACATCTGAGCATCGAATGAGACCGATCCCATGCCCCAAAAGTGTTCCCTCCCAGAGTCGACGATTTTACACGTATTTAAATCTTTAAAATGGCTCACCTGAACAAAACCGGTTTTTACCCTTAGGTCCCTTTCTATTTTCCGGGTCACATATAGGAGCTTGTATATATACGATTGATGATCTACCGGAGATAGCAATTCGGCATACATGGTTTTTTTTTTAATTTGCATTGGATTTTAATTTGCATTACTTTATCTAATGCTAATGCAAAAGAATTACCATTGTTCGCAATGGCAATTAACAAATTTTGAATTTGCATTTACTCAGGCAATGCAAATTCAGGTTGTGGAATTTGATGCCAATTGTAACGAAATATGGGAATGCTTTTAATTATTTTGAATTTGTTTGACTGCTGGCAATTCTGTTTTTAAAGTATTTAATAGGTAGAGGTTTGTGGCTTTGATAGGTATTGCCTTGTAGTACTTTCAAATTCATAAACCTGTACTGTATAAAATATTTGAAAACCACAAGTGCCAGATCTGAAAGAAATGCTTTGAAAATTAGTACAGTTGCCAATGGTTTGGACAGGGAATTCAAATTAATTGGACAGGGAATTAAAATTAAACAACAAATTATAATTGCTATAAAATTAATTTGCCCCATGTATGCAATTCGGGGACTGTAGTACAGCTTTCAAAATGGTTTCTTGGTAAACGTTGAACGATTTATTGACCCCTGGTTCGCAGGACGTATGAGATACCCCACCAAACGATGACTGAAACTGGGTAATGACCCTTTTCGACCCGTGGGATCAGTTCAGTAGTTTCATTAGATGACCGCGCATACACTCTATCATTTTAGTAGTAAACTTTTTCCAGCAGAGTAAAAATTTCTACATCGGTGAATGTGAATACCTGGGCAGTTGCGCATATTCGAGGTCTAACGCCATATTTATAGGGTCCGAGAGGACACTTTATGCAATATCCCAGCGGCGGAAGTCATGACCTGGAAGGCCTGAAATCATGACCAAACAGGCCTTCTTTAAAATACGGAAGGCCTTCCCTACACATTACCTCCTTCTTTCTTTATAACATTCCGTGATACTCGTATTGCGAGGCAATGCCTTACTTGCTCATTGCCAAAAGAAGGCATGCACAGAGGAAGGCCTTAGAAGGGATTTACTTTAATTTATTTTTGTTAAACAAAAATAAAATTTAAAATAATTTATTTTATCACAAAATCATTATCCACTTTATATTTATTTATAAGTATGTATGTGTCTATCTTAGAAAGGTGTACCACGCCCAACTTCAAATTGAAAATTTAAAAAATGCCCTGAAAAATATTAAATAAAAAATTACAGGAGGTGTCAGAGGACAACCGGTTGGAACGAAGTTCCTTTCGCTATATATTATGTACTAGTTAGTTTCCAACACGCCTAAGGTGCCTGTTGAAAAAAGCTGTAATTTAAATGGATCTTTAAGAAAAGCTACTTTTTGTAAAATCATAAACTTTTGTAAAGAAATTTTTTTTTTATTGAATGAATTTTTTTAAAAAAAAAACAATATTTTTAGGTCCCTTTTGAAATAATGTGTATTATACGGCCGACTTTTATTATAAGCTAATGTTTTTATGTGTGGCCATCGGTAGTGCAATAGTTAGTGTGCGCGGCTCTTGTACATGAGATCCTGGGTTCGAACCCGGCTCTGACCACCTTCAAAAAAAATTTCTTTCGGCGGCGGTCACCTCGCATAGTGACGGCGACACTATCGAGTATCTAGCCATGAAAAAACTTCTCAAATTACCGTTCGGAATCGGTGTAAAACTGTAGGTCCCAATCAGTGAGTGAAAACTGGAAAGCGCACAGCTCAGTGATTGTGAGAAGTTCTCCCCAGTCCCTTCATGGGATGTAATGGGAAACCATTTATTTTTTTTTATGTTTGTATGTAAGAAAAAGCCTAAGAGTATGAATTTTTTTTACAAAGAAATCCGTTTTTAAGAACAGGTACTTTTTAAAGAATTAGTACTCTTTTGAGGATAAGGTTATCTTTTTTAAGGAAAATTTACTTATTTTCAGGAAGGCTACTTATCCCTAGAAAAGAAAAGAAAAGAAAAGAAAAGAAAAGAAAAGAAAAGAAAAGAAAAGAAAAGAAAAGAAAAGAAAAGAAAAGAAAAGAAAAGAAAAGAAAAGAAAAGGAAAGAAAAGAAAAGAAAATAAAAGAGAAGAAAAGAAAAGAAAAGGTATTATTTTATTTTTAAGAAATGGTACTGTTATGAAAAGGACTTTTTGTAAGAAAATGCTCAGGGTTGTGTTTCATGGATTTGCCAGTCTTGTACTTTGGCTTTTCTAAATTTCGTTTTTATTGGGTTCAAAACTACAATATGTAATACACAGGCTCCACCTGGAAAACTTCCTTTAAACCAAACCAAACCAAAAGTACCCAATATAGTTGATAACATAGATAAAGATAACAAAGATAGATAAAATTTCTTGTTCAATGGGATATTTTCTAGATGGAGCTGAAACCAATAATTATATCGTTTGATCCCAAACAAAACATACCTTGCGAGATGTATTTAGAACAGGTAATAGCAGTAGGTGTTGTAGGCAACATCAACAGGCATTTTGTTTTGTTTAGTGGGCCGATGCTGTACAAGTCAACACAAACGAATACCAACAATAGCAGTACACCAAAAAGGCATATAACCAAAATACATTTGAATTAGAAAGTGGGGAACGCAGCGACATTGTTGTAGTTCTTCGAATAGCACAACCTGGAAAATGATTCTGTTTTAGTATTGAAAAAATGTCTCACACTGTTGAATAAATGTCAGTGAATGTTATGAGAAACGTCAATTAAAGTTACAAAGCGACAACACAGCACCTAGTGGCAGTACTTGACAACGCCTGTGCGATATCTACTTATTTCCTTTATCTTTGGTTGATAATAATGGGTTGTAATAAAGTAGTTTAAAAAAAGTTGGTTTAACATTTTTCATTTAGTCCCCATTCCGCAACGTGCGATAAGGAACTCCGTTCCAAAATATAATTTTAAAATTTGTATGAAATTTTCTAATTAAATCACGGTTAAAAAGAATCGGAAAAGAAATTTCTCAAAATTGTAAAAATCTTCCTCTTGGACATATCTGATGAAAAATGCATGCATTTTCACCTTATTTGGGGAAGGCCTTGCGACTTCCGAAGCTGGGATATAAAATAAAAATGCACTGGTGCAGTATCAGTTGCAGTATCAGTTTACTCTGTGTCAGGTTTCGCATGATTATTGCTCTACTGATTCTTGAGCGAATGATCTAGATCAATATTAGCACCTGCAGTCATGCGTACATCCATTACAATGATAGATTGCATTCCATCAATAACTAAATGCACTACCAGTTCATGCACAGTATCGACGTTTACTGGCACAATAGCCGATGTTGGACGGCCTGAAATGAACTTCGCTCCCAATAATATCATTTATACCAGTTTTTCACAGTACTGTAGGGTGGCGCACCATCGCCACATAATGACTTAAGTTCATCCATGCACTGTTCGATAATTCACATCTTAATAATTCCCACGCAATTGTTTCCCAGTTAGCAATTGTTTCCATTTTTAGACTGAGATAAATTTTTCGAGTCACTGAAAATCCCAGATATAATGCTCATTCTGAACCGTTAAGCTAAAAACGGTTACACTTTCCAATGGCAACAGTAAAAATTGCCTGGGCCAGAAATATTTGCCATTCATATTCGAATATTCGTACACTTACCTTTTATGATATCACAACTTTTTATGTTCCTTTCAACGAATTTCATGCTTCCTGAATTTGATTCACAGCTAAGGACTTATAATTTTAATGTACCATTCAAGTTTGAAGGTATCCCAGTAATGCTTTCAAACTCTGTGTGAATCCTTGACCATATTTCACTCCTGCTGGGCTCCATTCAACAATCAAAACAACGGCACATACACGTTCGTACCAAATTTTAAAACTCCAGTCCATTCAAAATGTCAATAAAAATTTTTGCTTCATATACTTTTTTTTTTTGAATGATATTACTTTTCGCAATATGATAAAATGAAAATTGTATTCAGGTTGATTTAGGAACGAGAAAGAAATTCGAGTTTAAATCAAATAAAATTCAGAAAGTGTTGACTGCCAAAAATTGTTCATTGAGCATTTGAATGGTTTGGCAAATATTCTTGTGTGAGCATAAAAATGCTTTTAGTTTTAAATACTGGCCAAACTATACAGAACTAAACTAATTGGATGCCATTTGCCATGGTTGTTGATGGGGAAAGGTGTAATACTGCGAAAGAGTGCACAGTAGTTTACACTACTACATATTTTTATGGCTACGGCGGGCATTTCCTAGTTTCTAGGAGTTTCTTTTCATTTCTAACACAAATCATAATATTTAGAAGTTGCTTAGCTTAGTAACTAGTATTTTTGGCATGAACTCATATAGATGAGATACAAACATTCCTTTCGTTAAAGTCATCCACACTCAGTCCTGTTGTGTTTATAACACGTCAGTGTATCTTGCGACACAAGTGTCTCTCTAGTGAAAAATATATTATTGGATCTTCAAATGTCTTTGAAAACTTTGTGCGTGAAATTGACAAATATATGCATTAATTTTGACTGCAAACACTGTATTTTCAAAACACCAATAACACCACACACCTTAGAATTAAGGTTATGCCTGAAAGTATACCTTGGCTACAACATACCCGCTCGTCAAACGAGTTTGATAAATACCATACATGGGTTTCTTTTATTTGCATTGGATTTTAATTTCCATTACTACTTACTTACTACAAAATATTTGAAAACCACAATTGCCAGATATGAAGGAAATGATTTGAAAATAAATTGTCAATTGTATTGAAAGTATTTGGAATTTGCATTTGGACAGGAAATTCAAATTAAATAACAAATTATAATTGTCATAAAATTAATTTGCCCCATGTATGATAAATACGCTGCAATGCCGATTAACTTCGATTCAAAAGTCTGGTATTACGACTGGTTCTTGAAACGACAACGAAAAATTACGGATAGTTGAGGTACTACCAGAATGATCTGGATAACCTGGTGGCAAGTAGTGTATTCAAAACCGAAACCGGTTAACCGAATTCCGACCGGTTAACCTTATGTCGGTTTTGTAAAAACTGATATTTTCGAAGAACCGGTTTCGCCTGTTATTTCAAGTTAATTAACCAGGTTTTTCGGTTTTTACACAACTGATATATCAACGCAGAATTACAAATCTAAATTCAAATTATTTCGCCGAAACTTTTCTGAAATAAGTTGACCAAGACAATAGAGGTCATATCTGCCAACTCCGATTTAGATGTAAATTCCTGAAGACAGGTAGTATGTTAGCAGAAATTCATAACACAAGAAACAAGATTCACAATCCAGAAAAAAGTACAAAACGTCCAAAGGAATATTTACTTAACGATGATTTTGCCTAACTGGGGAAGTCAAATATTGTAATAGATGGATTGAATAAACTAAATAAATAAATAAAGGGTGGCTCATGTAAAATTTGGAATTTGAACCCCCTGTTATATCGAATCAGATGGTCAATTTTACATTTATGATATGACAGATTATTAGGTGAAAGTTAGAAATTTACGAAATCGCAATATTAAAAATTATCATTCAAATTTCTGAGCCTTCAACTCAAACTGTAAGAAATCTACGAAATAAAATCGATAAAAATGGATCAATTTCTAAAGCAAGTTTGCAAATCCGGGTTCTTATTGAACAGATGAACTCGTTTACCCGATAAGCCAGTATTTTCGAAACTCTAGTTTTATCGACTTCCAAAGAGCGATAAATAGTTGGAGACTTGCTACCTCTGAAGAGATAACTAAATTAAGCGACTAGAAGGATCTTGAATTTGCTACGACGATAACACAATATGAGTAGGGTGAGTATAAATAGCTGAGGGGTTTGGCAACGCAAATCGATAGTTAAATATATACTTATTGTGAAGTGGTGACTTTAAAACTGTTGAATTTAAAACTGTTTTATTAAAATAAAAGGAACTAAAACTGTTGTACTTATCGTAATTTAAGAACGAACATTGTTTTATTACCGGGAATAAAACAGCGCCAAAAAGGACGACTATGAAAATTCGTAACAATATTATTATACCATGTTAATAGCATCTATCCATTGAGCATCTATGCCTGCATAAACAAGAAGTTTGGTATATTAATGTTTTCGGTAAAGAATTATTTTGATTGTTTCCGTACTATATAGTAGGTGTTGAAACAATTCTCATTAAGTTAAGATTTGAATATCCCTATGAGGTGTGACGAAATACCTAAATATTTCTGGAGAAGGAAGCTGATGAAACGCCTGAGTGGGAATGGAAATAGATATATTCCCCAGTGTTACCACCAAGAGAATTGTAAACTATCTAACTATGTAAATGTAAATATGCATTCGGTTCAAATTTGTCGTAATCTTATGTATTCTGTCGGCATTTATTATGAAGTTGGGAGGTAAGCAACCTTTTCTGAACGGCGAAAATTCTTCACACAGCCTGTAAGAAGTGCATGACATAGACCCACAACTTTACAGCGATCCCAAACTGTTTTGTGAAAAACTTGTTCACGGTTTATTACTCGATAGTGTTGCCATCGCTATGCGAGGTAACCAGTGGAGAATTTCTGGAAAAGAAATGGAAGTATGTAATATCGCCGTTTCTAAATAGCTCGTGAAATTTGCTAAGGCCATAGCTGAGGCCTTTGGGAACAAAGGCAGTCGCTGGTGCATTGGTTAATGTGCGCGGCTCTTGTATATGAGAACGTAGGTTCGATACCTGCTCAGACCACCTTACGATGGACACCTCGCATAGTGATGGTGTCACTATCCAGTACTTAGCCATAAAAAGCTGCTCAAAATACCGATCGAAACCGGAGTAAAACTGTAGGTTCCACTCAGTTCGTATAAAAATTAGAAACCGCACATCTCACTGATTGTGAGGAGCTCCCCCAATCCTTTCATGGGATGTTATGAGCAGCCATTTTTTATAGCTGAGGTCTTAGGCTATAGAAATTTGCATATTGTAACTTCATAAACCGCACTGGAGTATAAAGTTGACTACCCCGGCCGTCAGCCAAGCCTTTTTTGTTGTAGAAGCTAGATACTTTATTTTTAAATTGGTTGAAATTTCTTGCAAGTGAATGTAGTGATATACAAATATGATAAAATAAATCAGAGGTACAATTTTTGGTATAACCCCATGCAGAAATAGAGACCAAGCTACCCTGTGTCGCTATATTGTGTTGTTGCATTTTATACGTGTACCTTCCATGTATAAATCATAAAGAAAATATCGTATACCGAAATATTTGCTCACTTTCATCCGCTTATACGAAAATTTTGTCAACATTGTCAATTTCATGGTTGTGTTGCCCATAGACTAACAGATAAAGCCATTTTTGTGAAATATCACGAATCACGTGTATACAAAATGATCAAAATTTCATGAACCGAAAATCTTGCTCACTTCTCATTTGCTTGGTACACAGCTCTACGAAAATTTCGTAGGCAAAATCAATTTCAGGGTTCTTACGCCAAAGTTATTCCATACGAAAACAATTGTTTAATAATTGATTGGGACGGGAATTTTGAAATTTCCATAATTTTAGCAAACAAAAATTTAGCAAATAAATATTTCCAAGGTAAATCAAAGATAGGTGGTAACTCTCCGCAACCAAATTTTCCGTTTTGTGATAAACAAGGTTAATAAAAGAAGGTTCGTTTTAAATTACGATAATTACAACAGTTTATCTGCCTTTTATTTTACTCAAACAGTACAACAGTTTACTTTATTTACTTCACTTATTTTTTAGTATCAATTCGCGTTGCTTACTTTACGGGGTTTAATCACAAACTGATCTCAAAATGTTAAAAATCTCAGATATTTATACCAGTTGTCCTTCTCGCCGCAAGGGGCTCTACCAACTTCTAGATTGTTCTACCTGATTCCAGAATCTGTAGTATAACAGTTTTTTAAAAATAACGTACTTGCAGCCGACTCGTCAGTATGGGTATACTTTCAGGCGCAGCATTAATCACTCGTTATGTACATAATGTTAGTCTGATCATTAAGAGTAAGTAAAAGCTTTTAGTTAATCGTAACAATACGTTAGTCTATAGTTTTGCCAAAGTTATTTCGTACCAAAATAGTTCGCCTGATATTTTGGAAGCAAAATTGGAACTGGAAATGTTGAAATTTTCGAGTATTCTTACTGAAATTTTCATTTGCGCTGAATATGAGATTTGGAGTCGGTGTCTTGGAGTTGGATTCTGGGATATTTGTCTCGAGTCGCATTCGGAGTTGGAGTCGTACAAATTTGAATGACTCTGATTCCAAGTCTAGCATTTCTATCAAAATTTTCAAACAAACAATAATTTGTTGCCCGATTTTCTCGGTGGTTACTATATTTTCGACATCGTATTAGAATATTAGACAACGTGTTAGAAAAATGTGGCCGTCGGTGGTGCAATGGTTAGTGTGCGTGGCTCTTGTACATGAGATCCTGGGTTCGAACCCGGCTCTGACCACCTTAAAATTTCTTTCGGCGGCGGTCACCTCGCATAGTGACGGCGACACTATCGAGTATATACCCATGAAAAAGCTTCTCAAAATACCGTTCGGAATCGGTGTAAAACTGTAGGTCCCAATCAGTGAGTGAAAACTGGAAAGCGCACAGCTCAGTGATTGTGAGAAGTTATCCCCATCCCCGGTCCCTTCATGGGATGTAATGGGAAACCATTTATTTTTATTTTTATTAGAATAGATCAGTTTGCCTTAGGTCTGAATGGATTTGTCGTGGATTTCTTGGATTCCCAGAGTAAGAATGTTATATTTATGGCGGTAAAATATATTGCAACAAAGCCTATGTAGTGAAAAATTCTGGGAATCGTTAAACATTTTCCAAATCACGTCTAAATCTAAATAATTGCAAATAGACAACGGAAGTGCTCAGATTTACAAGGTTTACAAGGATTAATGAAAACACGATAATTGTGACAAACATAACGCAATAAATTCGACGTCTGCCGACCCTATTTGAACAGAGCTGTATAGCATGTACAGCCGAAGTACCGGAAGGCCCTTAACCGGGTGTTGGTTTGAAAATGTGCATCAAAATATGGTAGAGGAGCCCAAAACATCCACAAGAAAACGTGGTAAATAATCGCACATATTGCGGCCCTCAATACATTGGACTTGAAAATGTTCCCTTTCAAAATTGTGTTGATACACGCTGAAAACCCCGTCCCCAGCAACATATTACAGGAACCATGTGCATGTTTGCAGTTATTGTTTTCATGAATTGAAGATCTGCTGCATTTTTGTTCTTTTGTTGTCTGTCACATTTGGGTCACAAAAATATATAGTATAACCTATTAATCATTGTGTCTCCAACAGGTAATATTGTGTAGCAAACACAATGTGTTTGGACACAAGTATTCTCTATTTGCGACACTCTACAAACACGTTCTATTTGCATCCAAATAACAAAATATTAAAATTTTTCAACAACAGTTGTTATCAAGCGACTTCCAACGCCCGTTTAGAATACAGCCGTAAGATTTTGTAATGCGTACAAGCCCCGCAACTTGGAGGAGTTAAATAACAACATTCAAGCTGAAAATTTTGCATCAATGGCTACGTCGGTTATTTTTCCGGAGATAATTTCCCACAATTAATTGCAACAAAATTCATAAGCACGAATAAATATAATCAGTAAATGCCCAAATGAGATTTCACATTAAACAACAAATTCTGGGTTCTAATTGTACTTATGTATATATGGCGATAATCGTCCAAACCAGACTGACATGTCGATAATGATAGTTCGTCTAGCGTTTAAAACACATGCGTTCATATAACTTCACTATCTGCAAAACAAAAATTAATTCGATATGGTTTTTTACGTAATTATGGATTCTGCCCCATCCTGTACAAAAATAAAAATTAAAATCTAACTTCGAACATTTTTTCAATTCGAGAATATAAACACTTTAGTTTGAACAGTGAAAACTGTTTTTTTTATTTAAAAAATATATATTCTAAAACAATATAAAATTCTTGTGTGTTGTGCTTCCAACAGTGATCAATTACAAGCAGTTCAAATTATTTCGTTGTTGATGAAATTTAAACTTTAGAAAATGGTTTTCTTTAATATTGCAAACGGAGTGTAGTCGTGTATTGCCGAATGCTGGAGTCAGACTCGGAGCGGAGTCGTAGATTTTCAAATTGCTGTAGTCGGAGTTGTTCAATTTTGGCCAGACTGCACAGCCTTGGATTTTAGTGTATACCTCTGTCAAATATTTATATATGCAAAATAATTTTTTTTTCTTTCCTTCTGAAAACTAACTGTGATTTAATGTCGACCATATACAACTTTTTCGATAATATCCCTCTCTCTTTATCATATACTTTTTTTCTCTTTTGGACATTATTTGTAGTCCCGTTATCTATGATAATCGCTGTAAGTTTGCAATTCAATAGAAAATAATTATAGTACGTGCATTCGCGTTCCTGACCTTTTAAAGTGGACAACTCTATTTTTCTCGGGTGTTTAGTATAAATGAAATTTCTGTACTTGAGTAAAGTGATCGTTATGAATATATTCTAAGAAACGTTTTTTATTCACAGTTTTGTTTCTAGTTGAACATGTCACGTGGAAGTGAACTTATGGTTGGGGGAGCGCGGACAAATTGTTGGAATGAGACTAGGAGGGAAAAGAATTGGCGAGAGTGCAGCTGCGGTATATCGACATCGCAATACAGTTTCGAATTTCCTCAAAGACCCCGAAAACTATGGTTGTCTTAAGCGCAGTGGTCGCATCTCAACTGTAGACCAGAGGACTAATCGGCGCATTCGACATTTAGCTGCTAATGAGAATATGAGTTGTAGGGAAATAAAGGTGGAATTGGGTCTAAATGTACCGAAACAGCGTGTCCAGCAACTGCTAAAGGACGATATAGGTCTTCGGTACCAAAGCAAAATGGCCAAACCACGCTTAACCCAGCGCCATAAAGATGCGCGTATTGCTTTTGCAGAAAAGTACAAGTTTTGGGAGAACAAATTGGTAACCGTTATATCGTCGGCTTAACCTGCAAACCTGCTAACTCCCTTTCAGCATATTATATTATATTATATATATTATTATATTATATTATTTATATATTATATATATTATATATATATTATCAAACCTTTTTTTTTACCCACTTCAAGACTCAAATTAAAGAAAAACTACATGCCGGTCAACGAGGCGTATTTTTGTCTACCATACGGCATCAAAATCTCAATTTACTTAAAAAGTGGATTTAGCAGGTTTGCAGGTTAAGCCAATGATACATAGTGATGAAAAAAAGTTTAATTTGGACAGACGTGATGGTCACCATAAATATTGGAGAGATTTACGACACCCTCGGCAAACGTGCTACAAGCGAAACCACGGTGGTGGATCTCTTATGATATGGGCTGCATTTGGAGCACGAGGGAAGTCAGAAATAAGCTTTGTCCCAACTAAAATGAATGCGGAAGCATACGCTGATCTGTTGGACAGCAATTTAATTGACTTTGCTGGCGAATTATATGAAGATAAATGGACTGTTTTTTTTTTTTTTTATCAAACCAACACTCAGGGGACGCCCCCTATAAATGCAGTGCATTGTGTTGGCGAAGGAAAATTGAGGTAGTAGAGGGTGGAAAGAGGGAGTAGTGTCTGTTGACATTTGCCTTGAATGTTTGGATGAGAGTTCCTGGAAAGCCGCGTACTTCGGCTAAATATCCTCACATCCGGCATAAGTTGGCGGATGTCCGAGGAACACATACCGTGGAAATATCGATAGAACAGTGACACGCAACCCACATTTCGACGATGCTCAAGGGAGGCAATAGAGTTTGATACCCTACTGTCCCCTATTAACACCGTCGCTCACCTCTTGACACGGTCGAGAAGCTCCAAAGAAGTGCTCGGAGCGTCTGTCCATATATGGGAGCTATACTCCATCTTTGGCCTGATGTAGGTGGTGTAGATATTGAGAAGATCAGATGGAGTGAAGTATTTCTTGCACCGCTTTAAAAAGCCTAGACACTTGAATGCATCTTTCGACACTTCAAATACATGTTTTGCCCAACGGACATCACATTGTATTTTCATGCCCAGAACATCAGGAACGTCTGATTCGTCAATATCCACACCCTCCATAGACAAAGACGACACACCTGGGTCCGCAATACGTTTATGCGACAACGAACAACACTGGGTCTTACTCGCATTAAAATCTACTCTATTCCTTCGACCCCATTCAACAATGGACACCAGATCGCGGTCGAGTGTTTCATTCATCGTCCGGCGTTTGACTTCAATCTCTTGAAGACTTGGCCTACGATCGAATGAATAAGAATGGCAGAGATTACTGTCATCGGCAAAAGAGTAGATTGGATTCACAGTCTGACCCAGGAGATAGTCAATGAAAATAAGAAAAAGAGAAGGAGAAAGAACAGAGCCCTGTGGTACACCTGCAGTCAATTTATGCTCGTCGGATGAAAGCCCATCTACAACAACTCGTATAGTGCGATCTCTGAGAAAACTCGATATAAATCGAGTGAAGTTATCAGCGACACCAAAAGCAGCGAGCTTTGACAAGAGTGCATGGTGCCATACTCTGTCAAAGGCCTTGGAAATATCAAAAGCCACTACCTTACTCTCACCAAGCCGGTGGATGGATCGACTCCACTGTTCCGAAAGGAACGCCCTCAGGTCTCCAGTAGATCTCTAGCAATATTGGCGGAATGGGAGAAAATTGGCATTTCCACTTTAAGCAACTTAGTGAGTTCTATGCCACGCAGGCTACAACAAGTTCTTATACACAAGGGCAACTCAATATCATATTAATTACATATTTTAATTGGATAAGAATAAGAATTACATTTAAGTTTCATATTTGCATATATAAATATTTTCTATGAAGAATAGATCACACTTTTTTTGTTCTAAAAAATAAATGAAAAATGTATGTTTTCTTATAATTTTAAAGTACACATAAATATAAACTAATATATAAAATAAAAATCAAAAAAAATTTACTTTTCAAAGCTCCAACTCAACATGATACATTGCACATATAAATATTGGACAGGGGTACATGTCGTAATTTAGCAAATTCTGAAACTTTGAGCTGGCACACAAATCTATGGTTTCCTGTAACATTTATGGCCAGTTTCTAAGTGGGTAGTTAACTATCGGATTGCATAATCTTAATTGAAATATAATTAGAGGTAAACTTTTCATTTTGTTTTTCAGTGGCAAGTTGAAGTAAGCCGTCATATTGCAAACCTTTGGTTTCTTATTAGATAAAACTAAAATAAATATTAGATAAAACTAAATACCAAAACAACAAAGAGGAACAACCACATGGATTTATGTAGAATAAGAAACAAATGAATAAAATCAAAGTCATTTTAACAACAATTTATAAAGCACTATATAGGTGCAACATTTTAATGATCAAGGCTCAAAGAATGTGTACAAATACTCGAATTAGAAATATGAATTTTATACAATATTACATTTCTCATATTGACAATCAGTAATGTGATTGTCAAAATCATATGCTTTTAAATACAAGTTAACCAATCAGCATTGGGTGGTTAAATTATTGTTAACCATTGCCAGAAAACAAACAAAATTCGACTACCATTTAGCTAAAGGTACGGTCAGTCAGATTGGGCAAATATTTGACTCAACATTTTGTCAAAGCAATACAGGGTTGATTTTGTGTTCACACTTTACTTTTTTTTTATTGACTATATTACAACCTCATGATGTCAGACGTCTTACACATATTAATTAAACAAACAAATTAAACAAATTTCCACATATTCTTCCAACTGGCTCTATCCTTCGCCCTTTCTCGCCAGTTGGTAACACCAAGGGTACGGAGGGATTCTTCTGCCTGGTCTTTCCAGCGGAGTCTTGGTCGTCCTCTTTTCCTGCTTCCATCGGGTACGTTATCAAAAATCTTTCGCGCTGGCTCATCTTCATCCATTCTGATAACATGGCCTAGCCAACGCAATTGGCACACTTTGATTCGTCTAGCTATGTCCACGTCAGAATAGAGACTTTATAGCTCTGCGTTCCAGCGATGTCGGTACTCGCCGTTTTCCCTAACAGGCCCATATATTTTACGGAGAATTTTTCTCTCGAAAACTCCCAGGTGTTCTTCATCCGCTTGCGATATGACCCAAGTTTCGGAGCCATATGTCAAGACAGGTAAAATGAGAGTCTGATATAGCTGGACTTTTGTCCGTCGAGAGAGGGCTTTGTTCCTAAACTGCTTGCTGAGCCCAAAATAACATCTATTTGCAAGCACAATTCTCCTATCTATCTCCAGGCTGACGTTGTTGTCCTTGTTCACGGCGGATCCGAGGTAGACAAATTCATCTACCACTTCAAAATTAAATCGGTTGTCAACGTTCAAGTGCGGACCAAGTGGAGAGGTTTCTCTATACTATCTTCCACTATCATTACCTCCTGATCTTCAGTGGAAGAATCTGAGTGGAGTAGTGCTGAAAAGTGGTCTCTCCATATTTTGAGCACACACTGCTTCTCAGTCACCAGATTTCCATTCTCGTCCTTGCAGGAGGGCAGCCCATTATTAGGCCCGTTGGTCGATCTTCTTACCCTCTGGAAAAACTTTCGCGATTCACCATTCATCCTGCACATTTCGGTTCTTTCTCTCTCTCTCTGCTCCCACTGCCATATTTTTCGCCTAAATAATTAGTTTTCCTCCCTTCTCATCCTCTTGTACCGCTCACTCGCAGCACGCGTTGTAACTGACTGTTTCGTTGCCATACGTGCATCGTCTTTTTCATCAGTTGCAATGCGACATTCTTCGTCGTACCATGGCTAATCCTTCTGCGGTTTTTGATAGCCAAGTTCAGACATTGCAGCGATTTCCAAAGAATGGGAGATGTGCTTCCACTGCGCATCTGGGTCGTCGGGTGGGGGGGGGGGGGAGAGAGAGTTTCTGTCGATAGGACATTGATATCTCCGGTATTCGTAGCTTGTCAATATCGAACTTTTCCTGTGTTCGGCTCCGTTCGTTTTTCGCCCTGCTCAATCTCGTGCGAACTTTCGCAGCCACCAGGTAATGATCCGAGTCGATATTGGCACCTCGAATCACACGTACATCCATTACACTACGCACTTTTATTTACCTCATTATGTTTGATCAAACAGGTGTCAAATAAACAGTAGGTTAATTATATATGCCCTGTGGTCACACTTAAACAAATATTTGAAACAAATATTGTTTGATCGACCTACCAGAAAAGAGTAATTTGCTTTTTGAAAAATTTTAAACGAATTGGCACATAATATAAATTCGTTCTTTCAAAAATTGTCTGTTGTATAATTCTAAATACCTTTTTTTCTCAAAATATTTGGCAAAGTTTTGTTTTCCGATTTCAATGGTAATTTTGTGTTTTTTACTTGCCCTACTGTCAAGCAGTTGTTTTTGCTAAAAGAGTGGTCAACACACAACTTTGTTGTAAATGAAATGCATTTTGGCTTTCCTTAAAAATCGTTGCATCAATGTATTTCTGTAATCTGTATGAAATCGCCGGTTCTACTGGTGTTACAAGAGTCGTTAGATTTTCGGAAAACCGGTGGTCCGGTTTTCAAATACTGTAAAATGGTCCAGCTTAATTGTAAGGCCTGGTTGAGGATATACAGTTCAGCCTCAAAATTTAAATTGTGACCCAATTATCCTTATTATACCCCAATTAGTCGCAGCTTATAAGGTTTAGAGCCGACTTCAAAAGTTGATACGCATTAACAAAGCTAAACCATTCCCCTTTTTATACAGTTTTATAACCGTTAAACAAAATTACCAAAATATTTTAAAAAATATGTTTAAAATTCACTATTTCTTCTTTTTAGTTTAATGCTGACGAATTTTTTTTTCATTTTATTAATTTGAGTCGTAAAAGCTGACAGCACTGCTTATACCACATGTTATTTGCCATTGATTGCTCTTACAATACGAGGGCGGATCAATAAGTCCGTGACTTTTCGAACTTCGCTCTTAGTTATATAAAATACAATACTGCTCCCATCAAGTACCACCTGTTAATAGGCTACTGTCAAATTTCGAGCAAGTTCCGTCATTTACTTTGCGTTTAACAGCTGTTCAAAATATACAATCTCGTGTATTTTTTAAAAATGGAAAATGGAAATGGAATTTCGGGTGCTCATTAAACATTATATTTTGCGAAAAAAGGCCGTCAATCAAACCAAGGACGAGCTTGATAAATGATATGGGGACTCTGCACCATCGATTTCAATGGTAATAGAGTGGTTTACTGACTTTCGTTGTGGTCGCACAAGTACAAATGACGATAAACGTTATGGACCTCGAAAAACCATATTTTTTGGAAGGGACACAAAAATTGGACGAACGTTGGACTAAGTGTATTGAGCTAAAAGGTTTATGTTGAAAAAGGATTATGTTGGAATGTAATTCTTTTTTTTCAAAAAAAACTGTGTTTCATTCCAAAAGTCACGGACTTATTAATTCGCCCTCGTACTTTTGTAAGACCAAATAAATATTTGCCTAACAAAGAGGAAAATATTTGCTGTTCAATAGTCAAACTTTGGTCACATTGAACAAGCTTTTATTTGAAGGCAAATACTTTTGTTTGGCCAAAATCAGCTGTTTTGTTATTTGTCACACAAAAATAATTGTGGTCAGACTGCGGCCAAGAAATATTTGACGTTTTTCGTCAAATATTTGCCCAATCAGACCGCCCCTTAAGAAACAAAGATCACAACTGACTGAAAACAGTTGGCCATAACAGTTTTTACAGATTTCGATCGCTTCGATGAATTGATTTTTCAAGAGTAATACTAAGTAGTGCTTCAAAAGTGATTCTTGTGAAGCACGTTCAATGAGTTTCTTGTAAAGCAATGTAAATGCTGCTGACTTAAAATTAGATTTTTTGTTTTACCAAAAATGTCGTTATGAAGAAAAAATCGTTCGCTTATCTTAAACAAATATTTTCGAGTGATTTTAACGTATTAGGTGATTGATTAAAATGTGATTGATTAAAATGTGATTCAATAGTGCTTTATAAGTGCTTCTTTAGATCGCATTAAATGAGCTGCTTAGAATTCAATGTCAATGATATTTTCTTGGAATTACTTTCACTTTTTTGCTGGAATACTCTTTATAAACAGAAAAAACCTCGATAATTCGAATTACACTAGAGTGCTTACTTATACGTGAGTTTACATATTCGAGCAGAACCCGAAAAAGAAAATAGGGTGTCATACTTTGTTATTGAGGTTATTTTTAAAAAAAAAAGTTGCGGTCATTGTGTTCATCTTTGTGTCTTATCTAGTATAAAAAACGATGCTCTTCTTATTTTGGGACAAATATCATAACCAGTATTAACAGGTCCCTTTGTAACCAGTGTTCAGTCTCAAGTGACGATAACTGGGGTGGGTGGTGTCAGCCCTGAACTGCATTTGATACCCGTAACCCAAAAATACATTTTAGTTCATGCCAAACATTTGTGTTTTAAGTAAATGTTCAAATATTCCTATGAACTACTTCTGCCACCCGAGCTGCCCAGCTGATAAACGGCTGACAGACGTCTCTTGCCGCCTTTGTGCTGAGTGTTGTCGCTTTTTGACCAAATGTGCTGATAGTTATACTCGTTTTGGACTGATTTCGATTTTTTGTTTTTGTTGTGTTTTTGCTCTTTCATCAGTTTGTATTTAAACCCTTAAATGTTTCTGGTTGTCATGTGCTTTTCTACACTCAGTCAGGCTCAAATCCTTTGCCTTGTTTCAGTTGCCAACAATAGTTTTAGCCTTCTATTCCACTGATGCTTCGTTGAGCTTTTTTTTGTAGCTTTCATATTTTTTTTTTAAGACAATAGCTAAATAAAATGCTAAAGGATTGTCCTGCCTTCATGGCACAAATTTTTGGAACGAATATTTGCACTGCCGCTGGTGCTTCTCCAACCGTTTTCCCATTACTTGTGTTGCTTTACCATTTGTGTTGCTGCTGCTGCTGCTGTTAGTTTCTACTGATGTTGCTTCTACAAAATGTTGCCTTGTGACGGTATGATAAGTTTAAGTTTGTGTAATTAATGTGCTAAATTGGCAAAACTTGTTAATCCACATTTATAGTTTGGCATCTGAAAGATGGAAGATTTATTTTAATCTGGACACATTGAAATTGCAACACAACCCAACAACAACAAAAATACAAACAAAAACAAAGCACAGAGCAACATACTGTGAGTATCTTTAAGTAATTTCTCTTATTCAAGAAATATAGGAAGGAAGGAAGGAAGGATAAGAATGAACGAAAAAAAATATATTCTTCTGCTTGTTTCAAAATAATATGCCAAGAATGGGTTCGTGAAATTAAATAAACTTTAATATCCCACGTTTAGATAAATTTCTAATAAACGCTTAAAAGAATGACTGAGCTGCTGGATCAGTATCTTTGTTCAAAACGCAATGACCGACAAAAATGACACAAGGGATAACATAAGGTGAATACAATATACAATTTGTGGTTCCGTTTGACTATATCTTTTGACCGACTTCTCAGTTAGGAGTACTGAAGTAGTTGCACGCTGAAAAATAACGGCCAACATATTTCAGGAACCATGAACATGTTTGCAAAGATTATTTTCGTGAATTGAAGACCTGCTGCTTTTTGATTCTTTATTGTCCTTCACGTTTTGGATTTCTGAAGTTTTCAAAAAACAAAACCACATTTGGGTCACAAATACATATATTATACCCTACTAATCGTTGTGCCCCAAACATGTTATACTGAATAGCAAACACAATATGTTTGGACACAAGTATACCATATTTGTAACAAGCTCCAAACACGTTATATTTGCATTCAGACAACAAAAGAAGTTAAATTTTTTAGCTTCTTAAAATTCTATTTTCGGTTATTGCACCAATTTCTAAAAGCTTTTGATTTTCAATCATAATCCTTTTGAAGATAACTGTGTTCTATTAAAAATAGTCTTTACAACAAGAACCAACATTGGTTGCTTAGGTGGATGTTTTGGAATATATGTAGCTATTTCAATGCATTTACAAGTACTTAGATATATTATCTCACCTTATACGCACTGAAAACGGCCTCTGTAACATATTCTCCCAAACATATTCTGCAGGAACCATGTATATGTTTGGAACACACTTCAAACATTTGCCAGTCCCAAACTCGTTAGCATTTTTACTGACAAATATGTATGCTTTTACGTGGAAACTTATGCGTGCTTCATCCCAATCATCCATATACCTACGTGGAACCATTCGCGAGTTTCCTCCAAACCTCCATATAAGGGGTTTTCAACAGAAACGCTGCAAAAGTAAATCAATAGGGACAGCAAACGACGCCATATTTTTTCCCGCTCTTTTGACATTTCTCTTCAGTAAGGTTTGCCATTTCATCATGGAAAGATATACGACGAGCCAACAACGAGTCGAAATTATTAAAATTTACTACCGAAATTTGGAGTCAGTGGCCTCAACTTTAAGAGCGCTACGTCCAATTTATGGTCGTCATAATCGTCCTACCAGATCAACAATTGAGCGTCTAGTGGAAAAATTTTAATCCACAGGCACAGTATAAAAATGTTCCCGTGCCAGTGAGACAAAGAAGTGCCCGTAGTGTCGAGAATATTGCTGCCGCTCACACGTCGTTCTCAAGCGTTGGGCATCTCTGTGACGTCGTTGTGGCGAATTTTGCGAAAAGATCTTGGCCTACACCCTTACAAGATCAAATTGACGCAAGAACTGAAGCCGCTTGACCACCATAAGCGTCGAATGTTCGAGAATTGGGCTCAGCAACAACTTGAAAATGATTCGGATTTTCATCGGAAAATCATCTTCAGCGATGAGGCTCATTTCTGGCTGAATGGCTTCGTCAATAAGCAAAATATGCGTTATTGGTCAGACAGCAATCCACACGTAATCCATGAGTCATCATTGCATCCCGAAAAAATTACGGTTTGGTGCGGTTTATGGGCCGGCGGCGTCATTGGGCCGTACTTCTTCCGTGATGATTAAGACCGGCACATTACTGTGAACGCGAATCGCTACCGTTCAATGATAACCGAATATTTTTGGCCCCAATTGGATAATATGGACTTGGAGGACATGTGGTTCCAACAGGATGGCGCCACAAGCCACACAGCGAATGCCACAATCAATTTATTGGAAACCAAGTTTAGTGAACGTGTTATCTCACGAAATGGCCCAGTCGATTGGACGCCTCCGTCGTGCGATTTGACGCCGTTAGATTATTTCCAGGTTTCAGCGTCTGGACTTCTGCAAGCGTGCCCGTGGTGGCCATGCAAAAGAAATCGAGTTCCATACATAATGGCATCGAATGTACTTTCACAGGAATAAAGAATTTCATTGGTATCTAAAACCGGGTTTGTTATATTTAAAAAAACTTTTGTAGCGTTCTTATTGAAAAAACCTATACTTACGTGGAAACATATGCGTATTTTCTCCCAAACATAATAATATTTAGAAACAAATTATTCTTTCTTTCTTTATTTAAATAAATAAATGGTTTCCCGTTACATGCCGCGAGGGGGTTAGGAAGAGCTGATTGGGACCTGCAGTTTTACACCGGTTCTGAACGTTATCCTCGATAGTGTCGCTGTCACTAAGCGAGGTGACCGCCGTCGAAAGAAATTTAAGGTAGTCAGAGTAGGATTTGAACCCACGCCCTTATGCACAAGAGCCGCGCACAGTACCATTGCACCACCGACGGTATGTTTATTATAATTAATTTTATCAATAATTATCCACATTTACGTATATAAATAATTAATACACAAAATTAAAAATTTAAATGACTTTTACATTTACTTGCATTGAATCCACTGTTTGTTTTGTTTTGAATCTCCTGCTCTGTTGTTTCTACTTTCTTAGTTGTCTCTCACGATTTTGTCTTCAGAAGGTTTCAACTATGCGGTGGTTATCACTATGCATTGGTACAGAACAATATACATATATACAACTCTAGTTCATGCAAGATAAGCCAGTATTAATTACTTGTGTTTTTTTTATTATATTTCACAAATGGTCCGACATACCGAATTTTTCAGTAGAGGCTCGGGCAGAAAAAGGGATTCACGTTGTTGCCCTTTCCACAAAATCGTTTCTCACTTCGGTGGCACATATAAATATATGCGAAACACATACACAAAAAGCAAAGCAACAACACAAACCATTTAGCCGTCCAAGCGTTTGTTTATTCTTTTCCACTGATCAAGCGCTTTTGATATCCTCTGTCCGATGAACGATTGACGACTGAATACATGCAATTAAAACGAAATATATCAGCCAAAATACGAAAAACTGACTTCATCTGCAATTTACACGCCCATTCAGGATTTGCACACACACACTATCAAGATTTGCACACTCGTTGCCCCTCTTTTATTCTCTTGCTCTCGAGAGAGCATAGACAGTGCAACAAATTTCGCTGTATTTGTATCACAAACATAAGTATATTATATGGATCGCAAACACATATCTTATAACATATTAATCATTGTGTCTCAAACGTGTAATATTGAATAGCAAACACAATGTGTTTGAGCGCAAGTATATTATATTTGCGACAAGCTCCAAACACAATCCAAACAACAAAAAACGACAGATTTTTCAGCTTTTAGGAATACAAAACTCTAAAATGAATGAGAATTGTTTCAATACCGTGTGACTAGTGCAAAAACCTACAAAACAATACTTTACCAAAAACAGCAATATTCACAACTCTTTGTTTATACAGGCTTTAATTGAAAGCTAATTAATTGAAACCGATTGATAAAACTGTACTCGAATCGGGAAGTTTTTTTGTAACAACCTGCGCACCCAGTGGGTAAACATAAATCGAGTCCGCTGAATCCGGAGGTAAAAAAAGTGGTTTCCCATTACATCCCATGAAGGAATTGGGGAGAGCTTCTCACAACCAGTGAGCTGTGCGCTTTATAGTTTTATATTCGCTGATTGGGACCTACAGTTTTATTCCGGTTCTGAACGGTATTTTGAGAAGCTTTTTCATGGCTTTTTTATTGTCCTTTTATTGGATTGAAAAGAAAACATGTGTCCATTAAGTATGGAATAAAATATCTGTCAAATGACCCCGCGGGTCTGATGACAGACCAATACTTTCTTCATGCAATTTTCCATGAATTTTTCACAGATATGTGGCTGTATCCCGCCGATGACGCCTTGTATCTGGGATTTGAGCTCAGGAATTGTTTCTGGTTTATTCGCATAAGCCTGAGATTTCACAAAACACCAAAGAAAGAAATCGCACAGCGTAAAATCGCATGAACTTGGTGTCCAGTTAACATCAGAATTTGTTGAGATAGTTTGTTCTGAAAATCGTTGCTGCAATAAATCGATTGTTTCATGCGCGGTTTGGCAGGTGGCGCCATCTTGCTGAAACCATATGACGTACGCTGAATCCAGTAGCTCTAACCGTTTTTCTAGGTTGACTCCTGCTTTCGAGATATTTAAGATCGAAAAATATCCTTCCAAGTAATCGTCTCTCAATAAGGAAGCACTTTTTAATTTGAAAATAAAACACGTATTTTTTGAGATAGTTATGATCTTTTTATTGGATTGTAAAGAAGACACGTTCCAATTAAATATGGAATAAAATATTCGACAAATGGCCCCACGGCTCTGATGACAGACCATTACACTTTTCATAAATTTTCCATGACTTTTTCACAGGGATGTGGCTGTATGCGTGGCTGACGCCTTCGCACGGCGTTAAATGGTATGGTCTTGGTGTCCAGTTAACATCAGAATTTCTTGAGATAGTTTTTCCGGAAAATCGTTGCTGCAATAAATCGTTTGTTTCATGCGCGGTTTGGCAGGTGGCGCCATCTTACTAAAACCACATGTCGTCTAGATCTATGCCGTCCAGTTAAGGCACAAAGAACTCCGTTTTCATGTTCCTGTTACGAATGCCGCTCACAGTCATTGCTATTTCGGCCTCAAGTTCAAAAAAGTAAGGCCCAATCATGCCGCCTGACCTAAATCCGCACCAGGCAGTTGCCCGTTGTGGGTGTACTTGTTTCTCCTGGATTGATATCTATATTATCTCCATTAAGATGTTGAAGAGATTGCACGAAAGTGTGTTGCCTTGTCTCAATCCTCGCTAGGCACAGAATTATTCGGTGAGGTCTTTCTCTACTTTCACTGCTGATTTGGGGTTTGTCAGCGTCATTCTACAGAGACGGATCAGTTTTGCCGGATTCCCAAGTTTGGACATAATCGACAAAATGGTGGTAAGTTTACATTTGCTTTTCGTAGGTTTTTTCCAGGCTTCAGCGTAACGTGAATATTTGGTCAGTCGTGGACTTCCTCGTTTAAAACCACACTAATAAGATCCAATCAGGTGTTCAACAATTAGCTTTAGTCTTCCAAATAAAACGATCAGCAAGACGTTGTACGAGATGGATTAAAGACTGATACCGTGATAGTTGGAACACACCCACGGTTCAACTTTTTTGAATACAGTACATAATACACTGAGACAATATACCGAATATAAGTTAAAGCAGGTGGGCTAGCAGACGTTCGACACCGGTCTCCAAAATCCACGCCATCGGTTTTGTCATTCTCAAGCCGGGAGATTGACGTTCCCATCTCGTCTTGGCTGGAGGTGGGGGACACCCTACACTGTCTTCCACAATCATTACCTGCTGATCTTCTGTGGAAGAATCTGAGCGGAGTAGTGTGGAAAAGTGGTCTCTCCATATTCTAAGTACACACTGCTTATCGGTCACCAGATTCCCGCCTATTATTCGGCCCGTTATTCGATCGTCTTACCCTCTGGAAAAATTTTCGGGGTTCGTTGTTCATCCTGTACATTTCGGCCTTCTCACTCTCTCTCTCTCTGCTCCCACTGCCATTTTTTCCGTATATAGTTGGTTTTCCTCTCTTCTCAGCCTCTTGTACCGCTCATTCACAGCACGCGTTGTAACTTACTGTTTCGTTGCCATACTTGCAGCTTCTTCTTCATCGGTTGCAATGCGACATTCTTCGTCGTACCATCGCATATACTTCTGCGGTTTTAGACAGCAAGTTCAGTCCTTGCAGCGGTTTCCAAAGAATGGGAGATGTTCTTCCACTGCGCTTCTGGGTACTCAGGAGGAGGAGTATTGCAGTAGGAGAGTGACCCTTTTCTGATAGGCCTTTATATCTCCGGCTTCATACGTTTTTCCGAACATCCATCACACTAGAAGATGGCTGCGATCAATTAACAAGCAATCAATCTGGTTCTTCTAACTCTGATCAGGAGTTAACCAAGTCGCCTTATGTATATCCTTATATTAGAATCGTGTGCTACTGACTACCATGTTTTTTGCAGCGGCTAAGTCTATCAGTCTTATTCCATTATAGGAAGTGGTATCATGTAGACTGTGATTACCGATGGTTGATCGAAAGACACTTTCCTTGCCCAACTGGGCATTAAAATCGCCGAGAATAATCTTCAAGTTGTGGTCAGGTCGGCGTTCGTATACTTCCTCCAGACGGTCATAAAATGATTCTTTGACCTCATAGTCTTTATCCTCTGTCGGTGCGTGCATACAAATTAACTACGTGTCGCAGTCTCTTGCCAACTATAAATCCGCACCCAAATCTGTGGTTTCGCTCATTGCAGATGTAGTAAATATCTTAGTTTTTATTTCTGGTGCAACGATATCCTGTCTATCGTTGTAATGTCAGCTTTATATTTTTCGAGGACATCCGTCAGTTGGAAAGTATCACCCATCCTGTATAGTTTCCTTGTATTTTCATTGCCTATATAACGGCGGTGGGAGGCAAACCCAACCCACCGTGGTTTGCATTTTGCCTACTGCCAGGATGATTATGTTTCAATCGCCCATTATGTATCAGACGCTGTCCAGAATGCAGTGTGTCGAAACTGGATTTTGGTTTCTTCATTTTTGATCGCCGTTGGCCAGTGGTATTGACTCATCCCCCTTCAAAGGACATAAGAATCTGTTCTCACTTCGAAGAGCTTCAGTGACAGGGTCACCTAATAATCCCGAGAAGTATCATTCATTCGTTTCGCCTTCTCACTTTAGCTAGCTAACGGAGGTTTCTGATAAAACCATTGCCCAGGACATACTGCGTGGAAGTAGTGAGCTGCTTGGACAGCTCAATGTAGGAACCATTTCTGGTCACTCCCAAGGGAAGTACAATTTGGAAATTTATTTGTTGAGCCTATTAAACATTTAGTTAACTTGGTTCGCATGGGATTAGTGATTGAGTCAATTATTATTATAAATTTGGTTGATCCGATTATTTGACCCTGGAGTTACCACGGATGGTCATTGGAAAATGACAGTGGGAGGAACCCTGTAGGAAGTCCAAAACCGGTTCCTACATTTTCATTACAGATTGGTTGTTTCTCCCCCTTTTAGTTGTGATGAAATTTTGTTACACTGGTGCAAATTAAATGAGTGACGATCATTCTTCTCTCTGTCTGCATCGAACACCCGCCAATGTTCGGGAGCCTTAGCCGTGCAATAATCGAAAAATTGCCAGTGTTAGAAGATCCTGATAGGACAGCTCTCAGCCGAGGGTTGGATCGTGAAAATAATTGTAGAAAATTAATTGAAGTTGAATCTTAAAGACCTATACGGTTTGCCACGAATCATAAATATGCATTTTGCAAAACTTCTATTTTAAAAACTAAATTTCTATTAATAAAGACATAGAATAGACTTGAGCTTGAATATTAAAATAAGAAAGTACCAATAAAAGGTCATGTAAATAAAACTCATTCCTGACGAATTTTTAGTCTAATAAAAAAAAAGATTATGTGTTTATGTATTCAGGCTTCTGAGTCAAAACGTTTATGTTAATTTAAAAAAATAACAAATGAAATCATTGCTTTCTTCAACGTTGCTTCAAAATTTAATTGATTTTAAGATTTTTTCCCTGATTGTTAGACAGGAAATTTGAAGAAATTACAATTGACCATATCTGTTCCAATAGTGGTGAAAATCACTAACATTTAATCCTCTACTGAATCTACAACAATGACCGTACATGTTAATTGTTAAAGAACATTATAAGTTTTCATTCAAACTCAAAAATGCATTGTATACGTATCTCGTAAAACTTGTATATTTGAGGAATTTCAAATGGTTTCCATACAAATCTGAATTTTGAATTTATGAGAAATTCGAAGTACCGAAGAGCTGGTATGACAGCCCATATTGTGTTTCACAATGAAGGTGGGACTGTCGAGTAATCTGTAATGAAAAGGCTTCTCAAACACCTTTCGGAATTGGCGCAAAAGTGTAGGTCGCATTCAGTGAGTCTAAAAATATAAATCGCACAGCTCAGCCTTTGGGATAAGCTCTCCTCTATACCTTCATGGTGGGTAATATGACAATAAAAACAGGAGAAGTATCCAATACACCTCATTTGATTTAGGTCTTGTTTTTATACAATACTATTGAAAAGCAAAACGATATCCATTTGTCCCGACAACTTTAAATAAAATTGAATTTGAAATTGTTATTCAGTTAATTGGTATCACGTATGTACAAGTTTTTGCTTATATACCTGCAGGAAAAATGTGCCACATAGAAATTTAAAACTCAAAAAATCTAGCACAACATTGAACAACTTTTTTGTCGTTTCAAGGACATTTATGTCATAACACCATTACAAATTGTTACATTTGATTTTCCTATGCGCAGAGTTATGTGCGAGTAATCGATGACGTTTTATAAATGTGATGGACATTGACAGTCAGTTGTTGGTGCTGACGTTGTTGTTGTTGTTTTACGTTGCAATTACATATCACTGTTTGACTACAAAATCAATTTAATAGTTTACATGAGAATCAAATTAATTTAATATTTATGAAAAAAAAGGAAACGCGGATACAGGGGCGATGAGGACGGAGATAATGGAGAACCAAGTTGCTTAAACGTGATTGTGATTAGAGACACTCAGTTACATTGGAGTTACATTGTTTGCTGTGATAGATGGAGGGACCAATGTTGTACTATAAATAAAACACACAGACAAGAGCAGACTTTCATAATTCAACGTGATTTAAGGAAAAAGTTGGACCAGGGTCCTACAAGCTGAAAAATTACTGCCTCTCTAACATATTTTCCCAAGCATATTCTGCAGGAACCGTGTATATGTTTGCAACACACTTTCAAAATGCATATGTTTGCAAGTCTCAAACAAACTTGTATTTAAATGCAAACGGTATCATGTTTACTGACAAACATGTATGCTTTTACATGGAAACATATACGCTCTTCATCCCAAAGATCCATATATGTATTTACATGGAAGCATTCGCGTGTTTCCCCCCAAACCTACATATAATAAAATGAATGGTTTCCCATTACATTCAATGAAGGAATTGGGGAGAGCTTCTTACAATTAGAGAGCTGTGCGCTTTCTACTTTTAAACTCACTGATTGGGACCTACAGTTTTACACCGATTCCGAGCACTATTTTGAGAAGATTTTTCAAATAATACGATTTTGTTTCAAGGTCCTCAAAATAGGCGTTTGTTTCAGCGATTACCTCTTCATTCGACCCAATCGAATGTATTCACTGGGGATAAATCTGGAGAATTTGGCGGAACAAAGCAGCAAAATTTATGTATATTTTCCATAGCGTCTACAAACCTGTTCGCTGATGCATTGTCGTGGTTGACGATCAATTTTTTTGTCGAAAAGTCAGTCGTTTTTGTGCTTTAAATCAATATCGGTTGAACATCGCCAAACACTTATTTTAAGGGGTCACACTGCTGCACTTATGGTCGAGTGTAAGTAATCACGGCACCAATTGCGCGGATAGGTTTTTCGTGTTCAATTTTCATGTAAATATGATGTACCCGATCAGTTGAGATGCCTAAAGTCTCAGCCACCTTACGCACTCATTCTTCGATCGTTCAATATCATTCAAGCGATTTTGTAGACGATTTCTGGCGTGATCACTTCTCTCGGGAGATGGAATGTTCCGCGCCATTTGTGCTGGTACGACCACAACGGAATTCAGTAGACTTCTTCCTAACGAGTGAAATTTGAAGATCCAGTGTGGCCATAGCATTTATCAAGCATTTGCTTGGTTCTCGTGATATTTTTTATGCACAGAATCATGTCTGATGAGCACACGAATTTCACTTTATTAATTTTCGTCCAAATTCACGAAATTCCTTCAATTTGTTTCAAAGAACACAATGGGAAAATATAATACATATTCTTACAAAAGGGACCTAAAAATATAGTTTATAAACATTTTTTTTTAAAAGTTCATTATTTTACAAAAAGTGCATTTTCTTAAAGATCTATTTAAATTATCGTATTTTCCAACGGGCTCCTTAGGCGTGTTGGAACTAACTAGTACGATTATGTTTAGCTAAAGGAACTTCGTTCCAACCGGGTGTCCCCTGACAACTCATGTGATTTTTTTAGTTCAATAGTTGATAGTGGTTTACACAGCCAAAGTTAGGCATTCAAACTATGATTAAGTGTCAATATGATTTTTACAGAAAATACAAAGTAGACCAAGCACTGTTAATGTGAAAAATTATATTCGTCATTTCCAGTTTAAATAATCACAAAAAATTATAATTTACCCTTTAATGCAGTTGGAACTTAATTTCTGCTCAAATATTTTTAAATTTCATTAAATATTTTCTATTTTATCAGTTTACTTTTCTTTTGAAAATGGCATCAGCTTCGTGCATTGTAACGATTAGTCGATAAGTGTATGAATACCAGTTATTTTTCGAAACATTTGCCATTGATGGCATATAAGCGTTAAGATTATTTGACAAATCAGTGCAAGATTCTTTTCGTATTTAAAGTCAGATGAAACATGACCCAAAATCAAAATATTACGAATTTAAATAACAATTTAAAAATTTTCCAAAGATAATAAGTTATCGATAAACAGTTGTCATCGTCGAGGTTGAAACGAAGTGATGTTGAGAGAAAGACGACAAGACGTCGAGGACAACAACCTTAATAAGGAGGATACTATTTTTCAATAGAATGGGTTTAGCGTGAGCGCGAGCAGTGAATTACTGCTCAAGGCACGCGCATGTGATCGGAAGCGAATACATTATGAACAGAGTTACAGAAATGAACAGAGTTACAATTTCTCTTACTGCTAGTTTTTCGAACCTACTCAAACCCGTGCCCCTTAAAATTTAACTTTTTAGAGTAATTCCGATCACTTCCGACAACTAACGACTTACGAACTACAATTTTCTTGCGGAAATATACAGCTCGAATGTATTTTGAGCAGTGAGCGGGATTTTATCTGCTCGCTCACATTCGTTTCCGATGCCTCCCACTATTACTTATGATGGAGTTCACTTGTTTTCTGGGTGTGTACAACTCATGATTGATATCACCAAGCGTGTGGGAAGCCAGTAAAATATCGTAGGAAAGTAGACCCATTTTGAGATTGTACATAAGTACTTGTAGAGAAGGGAGTTGATGAGATGCTTTGGTGGGCATCGAAATAGCTGTTTTTGTGCGTGTTGTCCAATAAGACAGTAACCCGTCATGACAGACAGGATGAGTGAGAAGTCCGTTCTCGATAACGACAGCAGTGCATTAGTGCGTTTCAAGTTTACACGGGGCCACATCAGCTTTGAATGTACAAAGTTCCCTACAAGTTAAGGGCACAATTCCTTAAAAACAGACTCCATATTGCTAGAGGCATGCCCACATGTTCCACTTCCCTGGAGGATGTAAGGTAATCCCCAGTCTGGCAAGTTCATCTGGTTTGCAGTGCCCTGGTATGTCCCTGTGACCCGATACCAAAATACGGGCAGTTCTCGAATTCAGGAAGAGAATTCCCAGGGACTTGATGGCAGCTTGACTATTAGAGGATATATTGTTTCCGACCTTAGTCAGAACATTACTTATTAGCCAATCCGCTGCATCCCTAATAGCTAAGATTTCTGCCTGCAAGCTGAAATAAAACGGCCCCAGCAACATACTGCCGGAACCATGTACATGTTTGCAGGCTATGTTTTCCTGAATCCTTCTGCTGTTTTTTTGCGTATTTGTTGTCTGTCTCGCTTTGGTTTTCAGCAGTTTTCAACAAACAAAGCCACATTTGGGCCACAAAAACATATATTCTAACCTATTATTGTGTCTCAAACACGTTATATTGAATAGGAAACACAATGTGTTTAGATACAAGAACACTATATTTGTGAAAAGCTACAAACACATCACATTTGCATCCAAACAACAAAATAAGACAGATTTGTTTGGCAGGCACTACCGTGATCAGGCAGTTTTTTCGCAATGGATAGTTCTATGTTCTTAGAAAACACACCAACGCCTATTTTATCGCCAACTTTTGAACCATCTGTATAGAAGTTCACGAATCTCTTATGGCGAGGGATGCGTCCATTCAATTCTGTTATATCACGTTGAAGAGTGTGGGACTTCTTATCAGAGAGTGGTTCGGCTAAAGTGTAATCGACAATACCTGGAAGGTCTGGCTTTGTACCAAAAGCTATTTTCTGACCAAAGTGGCAGTATCTCAAGTCTAGCAGCAGTAGCCGTGGAATACTGCCTAGCTACAATGCCCAGGTGGTATTGAATGTAGTGTGACATTTAGTGAATCAATGCACCAGTGACGCACATACCTGCCATTTCCGTACAGCCGACCACCGGACGATAACACATTATCGGTTGAACTACTGCCGTATACATTCAATGAACTATTCGCGGGTATCTGTTTAGTAAAGGACTAACATTCCTACTTTACTCTCTGTTTGTACTGTACTTCCAGTGTAATTTCTAGCCCGGGATTACGTCCAAAAACATTAACCCATTAGACAAAAATCCATCAAAAGCGGCTTTCTTCTAAATAACATTCTTCTTTTTTTGGGTTTCTGAAGTAACGGGTCCTCCAAATAACTTTTTTTTTTTGAAAATGCTATAAAAAAAACTACTGAATATTTTCTCGAATTTCTTTTTTTATTTGAAAGTACAATCCTTCCGGTTAATAATGGAAAATAATTTCATTCAAATGGCTGCCTCGGCTGGCCATGCAGTAGCCTACACGATCGGTCCAAATTTTAAGCACATTATCGATTGTGTGCAGCTGTATTTCACCAATGGCTTCACGAATATTGCCCTTTAAAGCGTCAATTGTCTCTGGCTTGTCGGCGTAACACTTATCTTTGAGGGTACCCCACAAATAATAATCCAACGGTGTCAAATCGCAGCTCTGAGGTGGCCAAACGACATCAGCTCTGCGGCTGATAATGCGATCTTCAAAAACAGGGCGCAAAACATCGAGTGTAGCTTCGGCTGTGTGGAACGTAGCGCCGTCCAGTTGAAACCAAATGTTGCCAATATCCTCCTCTTCAATTTTTGTGAACAAAAATTCGTTCAACAAGGCCCGATAATGATCGCCATTGACTTTAACGGCCACTCCTTGCTCATTTTCGGAGAAATATGGCCCAATTATGCCTCTGGACCAAAATCCGCACCAAACAGTGACTCGTTTTGGGTGCACCGGGTTTTCAATGTATGCGTGCGGGTTTTCTGTGCCCCAAATGCGACAATTTTGGTTGTTTACATACCCGCCAAGATCAAAATGAGCTTCATCTGAAAAGATGATTTTTTTTGGCAAAATCTTCTGTAAGTCGATCGCAGGCCCATTTTTCCCACATTTCCCAGCGTTGTTCAAGCGTATACACCACCATATTCGTTCAGCGGAAGGATAAAACTAATTGTCTGTCAAATCAGGCATGAGCTAAGTGTTACCATTCACGAAATAAGCACTAGTTGAGAAAAAACCTTAGATGGCGGACCCTTTAAAACCTTATCATCTTCGTAACAAAGTGGCATCTATCTTCTTTGGTCAAAATCCTTAGTCGACTACTTACAGTGTTGTGTTCCCCCTTGGTCAAAAAAAATCCTTATTATAAATAACAGAATGCTTAATTATGCACTTTTGTTATTTTTTCACAAACTGCTGCGATTTGTGCACTAAAAACATCTGAGTTGCGGTTCGTTCACACGCGTTACACCACAATACTAGTTTGAAAAACAAAAAAATAAATAAATTTGTTTGCTTCATCTTTGGCTTCCATTAGGCTCTGTACCCCACAAGCGCGCAATTCCCACTTAACAAAAGTGACGTTTATGAAACTCGTCACAGATAGGAAATAAAGCATAATGTTTTGCACTTTCCTTACAGGCAACAACTTTAGCGTTCGCGTTTTTGGTTTCGGTTTGTCAGTACGAGTACATAATCTAAAAGTTTTTCACAAAAGGATTAGAGTTTTCAAAATTAGTAGTTTAACTCATTAGTACCGTTGAAAACTAAAACACACAAACTTCTCTGCAACCACAATAAAATTTCGCACCAATACACTGGTACATTGATATGAAAGTCACAAAACGAAACTCATTTACGTCAAAAACAAAAAAGTTAGAGTCCTTTTTTAAGTGCGAGTGTGTGTGTGTGTGGTGTGTCATTGCGGTTGGCCATAGTTGAAATTTGTTGCTGCGTCTGTCCTTCCTTGTGTTGTTTCTGCGCTAGTTTACGCTCCGGTGTACAACAAGCAAGATGCAATTTATTTTAATGATTTTTTTTAAATATTATTATTTTTATTTTTGTACTCGAAATAACGAACAAATAAGTTTTCACCGCTAACCACTAACAATGTTCTATATTATTTACATGACGCATGTGAATGTGTGTGTATTCGGCCGGTATCTTGTGACGCACAGTGGGACGAAAAAGTAACCTGAATACGCAAAAGTATCCGTTTTACAAACCTGAAGGGGGTTCTTTAAATTAACTATAATCGCACTCTGTTTTAACCAAGGGTTTGGTTCCTAACTAAACATTAGCGTTTTCGATTAATACAAGGTGGCGCAAAAGTAATCCTCCTATCAGAAAATGCTATAAATTTTGCGATTGGCCCCTAATGTCAGTTCTGTTTTGACATTTGTGTAGTAAACACATGCGAAATACACGTTAATAAACAATGTTACGCTACACTGCTCCAGAACGCGGAATATTGCTGACTATTTATTTGACCAATAATCGGTCGGTGACTTTGGCACAACGTGAATTTCGTCGCAGATTTCCTGGCCGTCCAACGCCTACTGGTGAAACACTGCGACATTTAGCCGCTCGCCTCGAAGAGACTGGCACAACACGAGATGCTGCCAGGCGTGGCAGACCCCGGAGTAGACGTTCTGCAGAGAATATTGCTACTGTAGCCGAGGATGTCATGGAAGCGCCGTCGACATCGACCAGACGACGTCCCATGCTACAGAGCAATAATGATCAACGAGTTCTTTTTTGCCGCAACTTGATGAATTGGGATTGGAAAACATGTGGTTCCAACAGGACGGTGCAACGGCACACACTGCACGTGCCACAACCGATATGCTGAAGGATGCATTTCCCGGGCGCCTAATCTCCCGTTATGGCGATTTGCACTGGCGAGCAAGATCGCCTGATTTGACCGCTTCAGACTTCTTTTTGTGGGGCTTTTTGAAGTCGCGGGTTTATGTCAACAAGCCTCAGACTCTTGCAGCTCTTAAAGACAATATCCGTCAAGAATGTGAGGACCTATCGCCGGAAGTTTTGGCCAAAGTGATGGAAAATGCCATAAAAAGGGCTCAAATGACAATCAACTGTGGCGGCGGCCATTTACATGACATCATATTCTCGACTTGATGTAAAAAAAATTAAAAGACCAAATAAAAATAATCCACAAGAAGAACCTAATTTCTAATTTTTTTTTAAATTACAGCCAAAAAACATCGGAAGTTTACTTTTGCGCCACCTGTTAGATCTTCTGATTATTCGATTCAATGAAAAAGATTAGATGAGGTGTCAGGGGACACCCGGTTGGAACGAAGTTCCTTTCGTTATACATTATGTACTAGTTAGTTCCAACACGCCTGTTGAAAAATACTGTAATTTAAACGAATCTTTAAGAAAAGATATTTTTAGGTCCCTGTATTATATTTTCCCGAAAAGGTCCTTTCTTTAATGACAGGTACGTACTTCTTTTATTAAAAGCTAATGTTTTTTTTTAAAAAAGCTACCATTTTTAATAAGAAGTGATTTCTCTAAGAAACAGCCTAAGAGTGTGCATTTTTTCCACAAAGAAGTACTATTTTTAAGAACAGGTACTTTATTATTTAAAGAAAGGTTATTTTTTAAAGAAAATTTACTTATTTTCAGAAAGGCTACTTGTCTCAAGAAAAGAAAAGGAAAGGTATTATTTTTTTTAAGAAAATGTACTTTTAAGAAAATGGATTTTTGTTAGACAGGGTATTTTTTTTTAAGAGAAGGTATATTTTTTTTTTGAAGAAAAGCTTTTTTTACGAAAGAACATGTACAATTTTAAGAGTAGCTACTTATCTCAAGAAAAGTTATTTTGTTTTACAAGGAAGGTGATCTTTAAAGAAAATGTCGTTTTTAAGAAAAGACAACTTGTAATGTACTTTTTTAAGAAAGTGTACTTATTTAAGAAAATTACTTTTTTTTAAGAAAAAGTATTTTTTGTAAGAAAATTTACTTTTTTAAGAAAAGGTACTTCTTTAAGATAAGGCATTTTGTTAAAAAAATGTAGATTGTTTAAGAATATCAATAGGTTTTTTTTTCGAAAATTCACGTTTGTTAAGAAAACGCACTTACTTAAAAAAATGTTATTTTTTTAAACTTCTTTCACTTTAGCTTTTTCTAAATTTACTTTTTATTCGGTTCAAAACTACAGTATGTAATAAACAGGCTCCACCTAGAAAATTTCCCATTAAACAAAAGTATCCCCCGATATGATACCAAAACCAAAAGTACGAGTATGAGTGTAAGAGTAAGTGTGCTGCCAAATGTAATTCTATGCTAAGGGTTGTATTTCATGGATTTGCCAGTCTTGCACTTTGGCTTTTCGAAATTTATTTTCCATTCGGTTCAAAACTACAATATGTAATACACAGGCTCCACCTAGAAAACTTCCCTTTAAACCAAACCAAAAGTACCTAATATAGTTGATAATAACGGGATGTAATAAAGTAGTTAAAAAAAAGTTGTTTACAATTTTTTCATTTAGCCCCCCTCCCGCAACGTGCGAGAAGGAACTTCGTTCCAAAAAATAAACGACAATTCGCTTAAAATCTCATATGGCTATTTTTAGCGAAAGGTTCACCGTTTGTCACATACCGTCACCCTATTCATTGCTTATGTTTAAGGACCAGGTAGTTTTGTTGTTTTATCTTCTTTCCCTAAATATAGAGCTACTTACATTCGATATTTAGTAAATGAATAGAAAATAATCGAACCTCATGGGCCTAAGATATATGGAGTTAAGGAGGGCGACGTACTGTGATAGGGTGATAGATTCTATGGAAATATGGAAATATATTTGGAATTCAAAACAGCTCACATTTTACACTCAGTTTAATTAATTTAATAAAATGTAACACAGGCAAATTCACAGCGTTATGAAGATTAAAATAAAGTACATATTACAAAATTTTTAAGAATACGTAATTCCTTTTTGATCTGCTAACATCTATAGGCACGGGTAGGGCAATCTATCAAAGTGAACAGATGCAAACAACACAGAGCGTTAGCACATCATCTCATATGAACTGTTCAACTGAAATAGTGCAATGAACTAGAATGAACTAGTGAACTAAATAAACAAGCTAGTTCTGTCTGCTGAGTTGAACTTACAAGAGCGCTCTCTCGAATGAACTAAAATGCCCACCTCTATCCAAGTCGGAATTTAAATGGATCCGTTGTGTTTTTAGGGAATTATCATGACTACCAGCCAATAGTCCGCCGAACATTTATATGGGGGGTATACAAATAGGTAGGGAAGTTGTCCACCTGTAGCAAATATTACGACCGGGAGATGTCGTGTCGATCAACCGTAAAGTCGTTCAGGTTTTGTACGGTAGGTTCAAAAATGGGCGTTGCAAATGTGTCCAAATTTAATACCAAAGTAGTTTTCGACAAAGTTACTGACCATCTGTAGCAGATATTGTCTATCTGTAGCAGATATTACGACCGCGAGATGTCGTGTCGATCAACCGTAAAGTCGCTCAGGTTTTGTACGGTAGGTTCAAAAATGGGCGTTTCAAATGTGCCCAAATTTAATACCAAAGTACATTTTGACAAAGTTATTGTCCACATTAATAGTACTAAATTTCATTACGATCGACTGTGGTGTACGAGAGATATCGTGCAGACCAACCGATCAGCCGCCTGACTTTTGTATGGGAGGTACCTGAATGGGAGTTGTAAACCCATAGAATCCATAGAAGAGTGGAATTTTTTAAATATTGTCTTATACCAAATTTCATTAAAATTGGTTCGGTTTTGCGGAAATTATCCTGTCGGCGAACCACCCGGCTACATAACTTTTGTATTAGATGTATCAAAATGGGTGCGGCAAAATCGCCCTTGTTTTGGTGGTTGATTGGCGTTTGGCAAAATGAAGCCCAATTCCTAATTTCATTAAGATCGTAAGTGTTTTACGCGATTTATCGTATCGAAAAGTCAGACAGCCAACGAACTTTTTTATAGTCCAACAATGGGCGTGGCAACATCGTCAACTTTCTGCAGTTAAGAAAAATTTACGGACTATTAACCATTGTCTGAGTTGAAGCTAATCACACATAAGTTTGTGAAAAGTTTTGGAAGGATTGTGATTTTGTGAAAAACGTGTCGATTTGTATGGGTGGTACCAGCAGGGGCGTGGTCATACAACCCATTTTCAATCCCAAACTAAGTTCGTGCAAATATGTAATAGTGCAATAAATATAAAGTGTTGACAAGCGCCCAGACAGTCAAACGGCCATGGCTCAAAAGTACCACAACGAACTTGCTACAAAGATACTTCAGATCTAATATGATTCGTTGTATACGTTACACAGTTATAAAATAAATAAATGGTTTCCCATTACATCCCATAAAGGAATTGAGGAGAGCTTGTCACAGCCAGTGATCTGTGCGCTTTCTAGTTTTATACTCACTGACAGGGACCTACAGTTTTACGCCTTACTTATGTCAAAACTGTAGAGAAACTTTGTAATACTCTCTTGAGGCAACACTAGATGCCAGGCTTAGCAAGAGCGGAATCATATGATCTCTTCATCGTCGCATTATAAATGATTATATACTAACAGTTGATTGTCAAAATTGCAAAAAGATATGAATGTGACATCAGAATGACGTTTATTTAAATTTGAAGTTTTTTCACTGTTATCTCATTCTCCATTTTTAAAGTATTAGCGAAAATTGTTGTGTCTCTTAAGACAGATTGTTATATTTTTTGAATCTATGGAGCTATGAAATAACGATTTACTTTCCCCCCACTGTGGCTTATTTGCACTTTCACCACAGAAAAACAAAAATGGAAACTCAACAAACAAAAAACGAAAACTTTTATGTTCCAATGGATCATTCATACGCAGTGGTTAACAGAAAATGTGGTTACAGTGGTGTACGCTTAATTTAGGTGGCGGTATTTTCTGTTAAATTAATTAAACGTGGAACCAGATAACTACTAACACGGATTATTTTATTTACCCTTAATCGGAAGGACATACTTAAATTAAATGACATAGTACCGATATCATGACATAAGTTTCGAATCGGTTTGTTACAATTTGTATTTATTTGAGTTTGAATACAGTTTACAACATAAACAGAAATTCATTAGAATGTTTATTTTAATTTAAAATGTTGTAAATACAATTTGCGATGGCAGTCAATTATGCTAGTTGACGGTTACAGGAGAGACTTGCACGATACAGATACGCATAGAGAGACGGAGAGAGAGAGAGAGAGAGAATCTCGGAATTTGACATACAGACAGCTATAATAAACATATAATACTATACACACTATAGTTAGTTAAGGTTAGGTTAGGTAGAAGTGGCTGTCATTATTGATACACTTAGGCCTAATTTTTGAGTGGAAAATCATCTTTGATCAACGATCAACCGTAATTTAAACTCTGTATTCACTTTAGAGGTTAATAGTTAATTGCTATTTAAACGGCCAAAGTTGGGCATTTAAACAATGATCAAGTGACCATATGATTTTGACAGAAAACAACAAGAAGAACAAACACAAAGCTTCTTTAATTGTTAATGTGAATAATTATAATCCCCATCCAGTAAGATTATTTGACAAAGCACTGAAAAACTCTGTTCGTATTTAAGGTCAAATCAAATAGAAATCAAAATCAACTGATTACCAATTTAAATAACCAGTCAAAAATTGGGCCTTAGGGCCATTTTCTCTGATTACCAATCGGTACTGTAATTTATGGTTAAGGGTTTTTATTTGCTCATACTCCGGTTAATTTAACTGAATGTTAGATGTTTTACGCTGGCAATTCTGATGAAATGTAAGACTATAGTTGGCAGCACTGTAAGATATCAGCTGCTTTCTTTATAACTGTTTTGATGCAAAGTGTAATTTATTCAAATTATGGCGGAAAACAATCAAAATGACACCGTGGGATAAACTTCTCAGTTGCAGGCGAACATTTACTTGTTCACCTGCTGGAAGAGCGCAAGTCAGTCTAAAAAATAAATAAATGGTTTGCCGTTGCATCCCATGAAGGGGTTAGGGAGAGCTTCTAACAATCCAGTGAGCTATGCGCGTTCTGATTGGGTCAGACAATTTTGCACCGGTTCCGTACGGTATTTTTGAGAAGCTTTTTCATGGCTAAATACTCGATAGTGTCGCCGTCGCTAAGCGAGGTGACCGCCGTCGAAAGAAATTTTAAGATGGTCAGAGCAGGGTTCGAACTAGGGATGCCAAACGGGAAATCCCTAAATCCCGTGATTTTTCAGGATTGATGAATCCCGAAACCCGGGATTTTAATAAGTAAATCCCGGGATTTTTCGGGATTATTATTGATATTGAAAAACATAAAACTATTAATAATGACAAAAGTTCAGTGTGGTGTTATTTTTTGGAATAGTCGAAAGGTGCACCTCAGGCAAAATTCAAATTGTGCAAACAGGGTTAAAAACCAATGCCGGCTCTACAAAAGGTTAAATTACACATGTTAACTTAAGTTAATTTTGGCATATGTGTATCTATTATACGGCTTACTCTCCAAAAATTACAAAATTTATTGCGTCGGGTAGAACATGTTATTTTAAAGTAAACATAGAGAAAATGAAATTCTGCTACCCGACACTTCATCATTACGAAAAAGATAACCGGTCATTGAGAAAGTGACCCTTAGTCATATGAGGACCGTTAAGATATCACGGGACGTGGTAATCGTTCTGAATGTCAGTTAGATCCATCAAGACATAAGGTCCAAGGTCTTGTATCTTAGTTATACAAAAGGTAGGGCCATAGCATACGAAATGTTCGACGCTCTCTTCTTCCTCTTCATCAACACAACTTCTGCAGTAGCCGAGAGTCGAGATACCAAGTCTAGTGCCTGCCTATTAGACAGAGTCCAGTGAACACAGCTACAAGCATAGAGATAGATATATTGTTTAGGATTTGATATCAAGTTTAACGTACATACAACCCAAGCGATAACTTGGTCATACTTGCCTGGTGATTCTACATTTTGTGCTTCCAAACCATCTATCAGATGCATGTCGGAGAGCTTCAGTTTTAAGCAGGAGCTTGCAAGCAGCAAGGGGGCAGGAGCAGGTGTATACAAAATTTGTCTTCCATTACATCCCATGAAAGGACTGGCTAGAGCCTCTCACAACTTGTGAGCTGTGCGTTTGCTAGTTTTCCACCCACTTATGGAACAGGTAAGGTAGGCCCTAATTTCATGTGCTCATGTGCAGTATTGCTTCCTAGAAAGTAACTGTGTCCCAATATATACATATATATCATCGAACATCAAACTGATTTGTTATCTCATTTACTGAAGTGCGGCAGTTCTAGAAGTCAGGAATACAGGTTGCAGACACTTTAGACCAGCCTGACTGTCAGAGTAAATGCTGTTACCGCAGAAGGCGATGATGAAATTCCGTGCTAGCCAAATGGGTAACTTCTGCTTACATCAATGTCGAAGCCTAAATACTTTGTATAACCTGATATGCTTCCCTTCCAGTCCTGACTCTCTGGGATATGAGTAGAGAGGTTAATATGAAAGGCAGAAGTGGGTGTCATGTAGTTAAGTTCTTTTCATGACGAATGATGTATGGAACTGCTATGGATGCTATATCCCGTATTTATCGTAAAATTGTCAGTGAATATAAAAATAGATTTATACAGATAGTGGGATGTATTGAGATATCATGGTTTCCGGGTACCTAGACTACATCTGGACTGTATACATGTTCTGGAACTTATTAGTTTTTGTTCCAGTTGCAAATTTTTCCACTTTTTAGAAACACAAGTGAGTTTTACTTCAGGGACCTTACAAAACGAGGATAACATATTTCGCCAACCAGATCGATCTTTTGCCTTATCTCTCCAGTTGGCAATACCAAGTGTACGCAGGGATTCGTCAATCCTTCCAGCGGAGTCTTGTTCTTTCGGTTTCGTAAACCCTTTGTGCTGGTTCGTCTCCATCCATCCTACTGACATGGCCTAGCCAGCGTACTCGCGTTATTTTGATCCGCTTAACTATGTCAATGTCAGGATAAAGCTCATACAGCTCATGGTTCATGCGTCGCCGATAGTCGCCGTTGTGAACTATAGGGCCATACATTTTTCAGAGTATTTTTCTGTCGAAGACTCTTACAGATGTTACGTCTGCTTGCGATAATACCAAGGATTCTGCGCCATAAAGCACGACAGGTTGTATGAGAGTCTGGTAGAAGTGGACTTTTGTTCCTCGAGAGAGGGTTTTATCTCTAAAGTGCTTGCTTAGCCCAAAATAACATCTATTTGCAAGCACAAATCTCCGCTTGATCTCAAGGCTGACGTTGTTGTTTTTGTTTACGGCAGATCAGAGGTATATAAATTCGTCTACCACCTCGAAATTATAACGGTTATCAACGTTCACGCTTTAATTTTGTCTTGTCCTCATTTACCGTCAGACCCACTTTTCCTGACTCCTTCTCAATTCTCGAAAACATCGCAGTAACCTCTCTAACTGTACGTCCAATGATATCTATATCATCAGCATACGCGAGCAGCATGTGACTTTTGCTGCTGATGGTTTTATTCATGTTGACAGCAGCTTTTCTCAGAATAATCTCTACTAAGATGTTAAAGAGATCGCACGATAGGGTGTCACCTTGTCTGAGGCCTCGCTTTATTACGAAAGGTTCGGTAAGATCCTTACCAAGTTTCACTGCGGATTTGGTGTTCGTCAGGGTCATTCTACAAAGGCGTATGAGTTTTGCAGGAATACCAATCTCAGACATTGCTTCGTAGAGTTCTTATAAGGCCGCCTTATAATCGACACATAGATGATAGGTGTCGATTTGTTTTTCGTGGGTCTACTCCAGGATTTGGCGTAGCGTGAAAATCTGGTCGGTTGTCGATTTTCCAGGCCTAAAGCCACACTGGTATGGTCCAATCAGATCAGCGATAATCGGTTTTAGTCGTTCGCACATTATAATTGATAGAACCTTATATGCTATGGATAAAAGGCTTATTCCGCGGTAGTTGGCACAGAGACTCGGGACACCTTTTTTAAATATAGGACATAGTACACTGAGACTCCAATCGGCGGGCATGCATTCATCTAACCAAATTTTCCTAATGTCTCTGCTGCATGCACCTTATCAGCTCATCGCCGCCAGCCTTAAACAGCTCCGCCGGTAATCCATCGGCTCCTGCGGCTTATTGTTCTTAAGCCGGGCAATAGCTGCTCTGACATAGTTTTGGTTAGGAGGGGGGGCCATCGACGACGTCGTCCATATTGTGATCGATTGTCCCATCGTCATTGGATATCTCAGGTACTAGTAGCGCGCGTAGTTTCGTTCTTCCTTCTCTACGTCTCAAATTTCTCACTCTCGCGCATTCTCCACTGCCGTTTCTTACGCCTAAAGAGACGGTTTACCTCCTTTCTCTTCTCCCTCTACCACTCAGTTGCAGCTCGCGTTGCAATTGACTGAAGCACTACCATACGTGCAGCGTTCTTTTCGTCATTTGCAATGCGACACTTTTCATCGTACCACGGTTTATTGCGAAGTGGTTTTTCGAAACCAAGTACGGTTGTTGCGGCAGTTTTTATAGAGTCGGAAATTGGTTTCCACTGCGCATCAGGATCATTATCGGGAAGGGGTGGGTTCTGTGCCAAAAGTTGCGAGAGCTTCCTTGAGTAGGCTGTGGCTACCTCTGGTAATTGCAGCTTTCCGATGTCCAGCTTCCTCTGCGTCTGGTTTCGTACGATTTTCGCTCTACTGAACCTTGTGCGAACCTTTGCTGCTACCAGGTAGTAATCAGAATCGATGTTAGCTCCTCTGATCACTCGTACGTCCATTACACTGGATGAGTGCCTTCCATCAATTACCACGCGATCAATTTGGCTCTTCGTTCTTTCATCGGGGGATACCCCAGTAGCCTTGTGGATGTCTTTATGCTGGAATCTGGTATCACTACCATGTTTTTTGCCCCGGCAAAGTCAATCAGTCTCATACTGTTTTCGGAACTATCAGCATGTAGACTGAAATTGCCAATAGTTGGATGAAACATATTCTCCCTGCCTACTTTAGCATTAAAATCTCCTAGTACAATCTTAATGTCATGGCCAGGGCAGCGGTCATACGTTTCCTCTAGGAGCTCATAGAATATGTTTTTGGCATCATCATCTTTCGCTTTTATGCGGATTGTGGCTATTCGTTCACTCACAGGATTGAACCTAGAGACTAGATGTCGCAGTCTTTTGCCGACTACAAATCCGCAACCAATTTCATGTTTTTTTTCATGGCAACTGTAGTATATATCGCAGTTTCTTTTTCTTGTGCAGCCATGTCCTGTCCATCGCATTTCCTGGATAGCGGTAATGTCAGCCTTATAACTTTCGAGGACATCTGCCAGTTGGATACTTGCACCGGATCTATATAGAGTTCTCACATTCCAACTGCATATCCGTAAATCGTGATCCTTATAACGTTTGCAGGGGTCGTCAACAAATAGGGGTCGTTTATGTTCTATCTTTCGTTTTCGTAGTTTCACTGCCATTATGAACGGTGGCGGGAGGCAAACCCAGCCCACCGGGTTTTTGCATTTTATCTACTGCCGGAATATTTGATTGCAGCCGCCCATTATGGATCAGACGCTGACCAGGATGCAATATGTCGAACCTGGATTGTCTTCTTTTGGTTTTTTATCCGCCGTTGGTCCATATGTTTGGCTCATCCGCCTTCTAAAGGACCAAAGAATATGCCCGATAGCTTGATGAGCTTCAGTGACATCAGTCACCTACTAAGGCTGAGACACATCAGGTACCGCATAACCAAATCAGGCTGCTCATTAATTTTCGCCTTCTCACTCTAGCTAGCTAACGGAGGTTTCCGATAAAGCCATTGCCCAGGGCATACTGCGTGGATGTAGTGAGCTGCTTGTACTGCTCAATGAAGGAATCATTTCTGGCCACTCCCAAGTGAATGACTATCAGAAACTTTCCAACTCCACGGACAGTCCCATGTCCTAGTGTGATTTTTAATCAAAAATTAAATTGTACAGAAATAGCTCAAATGTAACATACAGAGGAGGTTTCAACTGTAATCTTATTAAAAATTGCGCAATTGCTTCCCATATCATTATAATACACTCAAAATATAATGTTTATTATTAACAGGTGGGGAGAAGAAGAAGCTCTCCCAAATTCCTTCAAAGGATGTAATGGGAAACCATTTATTTATTTTATAATTTCTCTGCTATTACAGCAAAGGCACTGCCATAATACTAATTTGCTTGGAATGTGTGTAAAATACCGACAAAGTTCTTGCTAATCGAAGAAACATTTGGTTGCTGAAATAGCAAACATATTTGTTTCCACTTTTCAACAGTCTCTTCCGCGGTGTTTTTTTCGCAGTTTATACATATATTATATTGTACTCACATTGTGTTTAGTTATTATTCCAGTAACAAAAAAGCCACAAAGCGCTCATAAAAAAAGCTCGCATTACAATGATGTGTTGGATCTAAAAACTCATTACAGTTTCCGTTGATGTTACTCCTCTACTGAGGTTCAGTTTTATAATCACTTCCTTTGCAGTTGTTGGCTTGTGCGAACATCCTGTTGACCCGAAGATATTATCACCATCAGCAACATCATCCTCATCATCGTATGCCAACCAACCAACCTGTCAACAATGAATGACACATCAACGTCATGTGAGATAAATAACAAATTTTAAACATCATTATCACATGTATAATGCTTATCATGTGGTTGGGTCGGTGTCTGTTCAGATGTAAATATATGCATGTCCAGTTGCTTATGAGAGTTGGTGCTTTAATCTATGAAAATACCTGTGTGCATCCGGTGTGGCTAATTCAGGGTATGATAAAGGATTTCACTTTAACAGGATTTCCATTTAGTTTGTTTCTTTCTTTCTCTTTGTTTGCACCGAAAATACCGATTTCATTATGCTGTTGTCTATCATGTTATTGTTTTCATTTTGACACAGTACATGTTTATAACTTTTTTGGGAGTCGGAATCATCTCGCTATAACACAAAATGCAGTATATTTTTACTTCATCTTACTTTAAAATCCTTAACAAAATTCAAATCTATATTGAATATTTTGATTTTGCTCTGAATATTTTTACTGAATTATTCTCATTTGGTAAAATACAAAATAGACTCTAACCTACAATGCGATTATAGGTTAGATATATATTTCACTTTCACCTTAACCCTTCTGCACAAATTCAGATTCTACCCCTCATAAACAATTTGTGGGTAAATTTGACCCAATAGCATAAACACATCAGTACAAACTACAATTTTGTTGTATTATTTTAACACAAAATATACAAATTGAAAATTTATTTTAAGAAAATTAGATTAATTCTGGCAGTTTATACGGTTTTTGCATTTATCGCAACGAATTGGATGCTTGTTTGAGTTTTTGGTATTTGGACAAAAAAATATTTGTCTTTTACCCAATTACCCAAGAAGGATAAGGGAGAATCTTGACATGGAATGACCTTCGATGAGCTAGGAGTGTCGGCTACTACTCTCTTTTCGCAGAAGAGAGTTATGTAAAACAATTAATGTAATACAAAAATGCGAAAAAATTGCATAAACGTGTAGCCATCCTAAGACATGATATTGCCCGTTTGTTCTTTAAATTTGGGTCATTTTGACCCAATTTATGCAGAAGGATTAACTGAATGTAAACTTATACGGTATTTACACCAAAATTAGCGCATTTCGATGGATAAATCCGTGAATCCGTGATAACACAGTAGATTACTATAAATAAATGGTTTCCCGTTACATCCCATGAAGGGATTAGGGAGAGCTTCTCACAACCAGTGATCTGTGCGCGTTCTAGTTTTACACTCACTGATTGGGACCTACAGTGTTACATCGGTTCCGAACTGTATTGTGCAAAGCTTTTCATGGCTAAATTCTCGATAGTGTCGTCGTCAGTAAGCGAGGTGACCGCCGTCGAAAGAAATTTAAGGTGGTCAGAGTAGGGATCGAACCCACGTCCTCATGCACAAAAGCCGCGCACACTACCATTGCATCACCGACGGCCAGATTACTCATACAGTTTTAATCAGTACAAACTGAAATTAAATTTTTAACCTCATTTGAAACTGGTGTACATTGTGAGGCAACACTGTTAGTTACTAAAAAAATGCAACCATAATAAAAACATACAAAAAAATCAACTGTTTGGCTGATCGAAAATTTTCCTACGCGTCGCCGCCAACAAAACATTTTTGAAGCTCACGCCGCGGCCAATATAAATGGCCCTTATTGGTTTAAACTGTGCGCAGATTTAATCGACTGGCCCGATTGGACTTACTGATCCAATTTTAAATGTTCGGTTATTTGAAAACTTCCCAAACTATCAGGTATAGTATAGCCGTTTAAACAGGTGATGATGGCACTGGCTACACCCTTGTTGCCGTATCGCATTTTTTTTCACTCACTACACCAAATGTTGCCAAATTTCGTAGTCAGAGTTCATATTTACCCCCCATGAGTAACCAATAGACATCTCGTCGGGAATGTGAACGTTTACCCATTACCCACAGGGTATGGGGAAAGTAATGGGTAGCTACACACGAAAATTGGGAATCACATATCACGATTACGCATTACCCACAGGGTAATGGGGAAAATAATGGGTAGCTGCCCATGACAATGGGGAATTACCCATCACGATTACCCATTACCCTCAGGGTACCCATTCTCCACGGCAATAATAATGGGTTACCCGGCAATAATAATGGATTACCCAAGAAATACGAACCCTGTTCGTAGTATTACGTGTGTATTAACTTGAAGTGTATTAACTTGATAAATAACTTCCTACAAATACCATTTTTAAGTTTTTAATGAGAATAAAATATTTGTAAAGTAAATGAAGGATAGGTGGTAACTCTCCGTAACAAAATTTTCGTTTAGAGATACAGGACAACATTTCTAACGAAAATTTCACAAGAACTGTGGTATTACTTCCCAGCGAAAAACCTTTTCATCAATTTTTGCGGATTCGAAGCGGATGTTTTAAAATCACATTCTTCTCAACAACGCGATTCGTTGTTTCTACTTTTTCGGATCCATCTCGAACTCGCAACGGACTTCACATTCAAATCCGTTTCGGATTCGTGTTTTGTAAATAAAATGGATTCGAGAGGGATTAACTTTTATCAATTTGTGCACATTCGAAGTGGATTTGATCTGAGTTGCTATTTGTATTAATAGAAATTTCTCTCCATTTAATTATATTTTTTATACATCTAAGTTTTTAATGCTTTATCAAAATTTGGCATTCAATTTATTTGGTATAGTTGATTCTATTAGGAGTATGATCATGAGCGTAGTGGAGAAACTTCTTAACGAAGATTCAATGTTGATATTGACGGGTCCTTAAACTTACTTTGTAAGGCGCCTAAATGAAAGAAAGAAAAATCTAAATCTGAAATTGTTAAATATTCACAAATAGTTGTCTCCTGGAATAGCAGCAAGGACAATTACAATTTTGATGACTGTCCATTACTCTTTTTATCACATTTTAAGTACACAAGTGGCAGCAAAAGAGATGATTTTTATATTCTAAAAACATTGTCTTATTTTCATTCCCTTCGTTTGCAAAAAAAAATTGATGAATTTTTCAATAGCATCATTCCAGATAACCACTGATGAAGGTTTGAAGGATGCATTTTTCAAAACTTGGGTTCTGAAAACTATATCTTTTTATAAAAAGATATAAAATGGTCTTAAGTTTGAATGATAAAATAAAATTATATATTTTTTTAAATACATTTAGAATTTTCTAGATACGGCACAACATAAAATCGTAAATATAAATAAATTGCTCTTATCTGACGTTTAATTTCATACTCTTCATGGTGAGGTCGCTGTGAGAGAGAGATGTTTGACGAAAATTGACTTACACCAGCTGGAGTTTCGACAGAGAACCTCTGACTTGAATGTTTCATGTTGTTTTGGTGAAAAACTGTGAAATTAAAATGTGTTTTACACATGTTTGTTGACTGTTATTGTTAGTAAACATTTGTGTTGTATTTAATACAACAATAGCTTTGTTCGTTTACTGTCCCAGTAAAAGTTTGCGAGAATCTACTTCAGAGAGAGTAAGAACGATTTTACTCTCTTTATGCATATTTGCACAAAAAGTACGCGAACGACTTCCAGTAAAAATTAACAAGAAAACAGCTGATGTATTCTTATCCTTTACTACATACATTTTGGGTTGTAACTACATTACATATCTACTGCCGCAGTTGTCCAATTATCACGTCTTCCGTTCCACAGAATTTCCTGCATGCCACAGCACATTATAGGCTTCCATGTGTACTTATTGCTGCCGTTGATAATTTAATTAATAAATAAATAAATGGTTTCCCATTACATCCCGTGAAGGGACCGGGGAGAACTTCGCACAATCACCGAGCTGTGCGCTTTGAAGTTTTCACTCTCTGATTGCGACCTACACTTTTACACCGATTCCGAACGGTATTTTGAGAAGCTTTTTCATACTGTAGTATACTCGATAGTGTCGCCGTCACAATGCGATGGTGAGCAGGGTTCGAACCCAGGATCTCATGTACAAGAGCCGCGCACATTAACCACTGCACCACCGAATTTAATTAATTAACTTTTATTTGTTTACATAAAACAGCTGATTTCAAGCAGCTGCTCTACCTTGCAATTTTTTGTTGGCTAAAATTTCTCCAATCAAAAGTTGTACTGCCAAAATTTTCGCTCTCTGACTCTAATTTACTGGAGGTTTGGAGCAAACGAACACGGTTCAGTAAAAATTTGCATAAATTGTCGAGTATTCGAATGGAGCTAATTATAACACAGAAACACGAAATACCGTTAACATTTTCTTGTTGGTTGTTTTCATATAATCCCGCTATCCGCTCTTACTAAACCAATTCTTTTGAACGTTCATGTCACACCAATCTTAATGTCGTAAATCTACTGAGAGAATTGGAAACTCCATAGTCTAATTATTATACTAGGCTTAACAGTTCTCTCATCAAATTTATGACATTTGGCCTGGTGTGATATTTACTTTGGATGTTGAAAAGAATTGCTTTACTAATACCAGATAGAGGCAATGGTTCAAAACAACGAACAAAATAACAACAACGGCATTTCGTTTTGTGTGTTAAAATTATTGTGTTAAATACAACACAAATGTATGCTAACAATAACAGTCAATAAAAAAGTGTAAAACACATTTATATTTCACAGCTTTGCACTAAAACGGCATGAAAAATTAAAGCCAGACGTTATTGTAATTCCACCTGGTGTATGTCACTTTTCGTCAAACATCTCTCTATCACACCGACCGCATCACGAAGAATGTGAAAGGAAACGTCAGGTGAGCAAAATATTCTCTCTAGTAAGATTTACTCTATGGGTTACTTTAGGTGTAGTTACTCTATGCGTTGATTGTATGAAATCTATCGGAATAAATTTCACTGTAATTTAATATACGTATGTTGCTACATTGGTGTTTGTGTGTGTTAAAATGTACCACTACTACATGTAAAACTTTAAATTACTTTTGGAAATGTAATAAAAATCAAGCGATAATAATCACGACCCACATTTTATATACATTCAAATGCGAAATAAAGGAAAACTTAATATAATCGATACACTCACACATAGAATGTGTAGACATTTATCGTATTCTCACACTTGTTCACATTTACATAGTTTTGCTCACAGGACCAGGATATTTACTAACACCAACACTTCCTGCCCATACACATAAATACACATGCATACAACGTATGTGTATAACACGTGGTGTTGAATTGCAATGCTGATGCGTCAACAGCTGCTAGCGAGTGGGTGTTTTATGGGTGGGTGGTGTGTGGCAACATCCAGAGATGGATTCTATAGGACACAATTTAAAGTTAGGATGTATTGTTTGGTGATTTATTTGAAACAATTTGGGTCGCGGCAAATTAATGTTATTAATGTTAATGTTTGTTATTGCATACAAATTTCTGAATCTCAGACTTTAAACAGACGTACCTACTAATATTGTGCCATTTGATTTGAGGAACAAAACTGACTGGAATTACAGGTTAACATGAACTGGAAGTCTGCTATAGCTGTACTTTCCAAGTTCGAAAGAAACAATCAACGGGTTTTAGTAGCTTTACAAACCAATGATAACATATTTCTTTTAGTTAATGTATGAGAAATTCATACTACAAGCTTACATATTTCTCCAACCAGCTCGATCTTTAATCTTCTCACTCCAATTGCCAACACCAGACTTTCGTGCGCCTGATCCTTCCAGCGGAGTTTTGGTCTTTCTATTTTGCTGCTTCCTTTAAGTACGTCATCGACCACCTTTTGCGCAGGTTCACCCTGATTCATTCTACTGACATGGCACAGACAGTGTAATCGCGTTCTTTTGATATGCTAACTACGTCGATGTCGGGATACAGTTCATAAAGCTCATGTGTCATATGACGTCGATATTAATGGTCCATATTTTTCTGGGTGCATATTTATCTCGAAGACTCCCAGTGGAGCATCGTCTAATTTTGAGGTAGACCGGGTTTCGGAGAGCTTAAGTAATATGGGTACTTTAAGATCCTGTAGGCTGAAAAAACAGTCCCTGTAACACTATACAGGGGACACGTGTTTGTTTGGTACATCCATATACTTACGTGCAAGCATTGTTTTTATGAATTGAAGATCCTCTGCATTTTTGTTTGTTTGTTGTCGGCCACGTTTTAGTTTTCAGCAGTTTTCCACAAACAAATCCATACTTGGATCAAAAAAACATATACCCAGTTGGAAGTTTCTTCAAGACATCCTGAAGGATAGGTGCACGACCGTACTAAATCGTTGAACACACGTAGGTGACCGTCCATACAAATCGACGAAATTTTCATTCAAGTGTCCGCAAAAGCGTGGACGAACTGATAAGCGACAATGTCGCTCAACTTGTCGTTGATGTTTGTATATGCGCACATGTCGCCCATATTGTCGTCGGCGGCCATGTAAACGACATTTTCGAAATTCATATGTTCGTCGGCGACTAGCTCGATGGTCTTTCTCCTTGTAGGTCGTCAACGATTAGTTGACGACACTGACCTGTGTATTTTTAAATAAATTTTATAAAAAATTAATTTTTTTATAATAGTTAATTAATTTTAACAATATATGTATTCAAAAACCCGGTTTTAGATACCAATGAAATTCTTTATTCCTGTGAAAGTACGTTCGATGCCATTATGTATGGAACTCGATTTCTTTAGCATGGCCACCACGGGCACGCTTGCAGAAGTCCAGACGCTGAACCCAATTTTCGACGGTTTTCAAGCATAAATCGGCCGATACTGCTCCAATTTCACGTTCGATATTCGTACGAAGTTCATCAATCGTCGATGACTTGTAGGCATAGACCATAGACTTGATGTAGCCCCACAGGAAATAATCTTACGGCGTCAAATCGCACGACCGAGGCGGCCAATCGACTGGGCCATTTCGTGAGATAACACGTTCACCAAACTTGGTTTCCAATAAATTGATTGTGGCATTCGCTGTGTGGCTTGTGGCCCCGTACTGTTGGGACCACATGTCCTCCAAGTCCATATTATCCAATTGGGGCCAAAAATATTCGGTTATCATTGAACGTTAGCGATTCGCATTCACAGTAATGTGCCGGTCTTGATCATCACGGAAGAAGTACGGTCCAATGACGCCGCCGGCCCATAAACCGCACCAAACCGTAATTTTTACGGGATACAATGATGACTCATGGATTACGTGTGGATTGCTGTCTGACCAATAACGTATATTTTGCTTATTGACGAATCCATTCAGCCAGAAATGAGCCTCATCGCTGAAGACAATAAATTGGACGTAGCGCTCTTAAAGTTGAGGCCACTGACTCCAAATTTCGGTAGTAAATTTTAATAATTTCGACTAGTTGTTGGCTCGTATATCTTTCCATGATGAAATGGCAAACCTTACTGAAGAGCAATGTCAAAAGAGCGGGAAAAAATATGGCGTCGTTTGCTGTCCCTATCGATTTACTTCTGTATCGTCTCTGTTGAAAAACCCGTTATGAATAAATATATGAAATAAAAACTAAACAGCACAAAATTATATATTATTAATTGTTGTTCCTTGTCTGGCATTCTCTTTGTTTGTGCTGTTTTTTTTTTGTGTTGTTTGTGCTCGTAGATTTTTCACGCAGTCCTCGCATGTTGTACCCTCCTGTTTAGTTACTTCTATATATTTTAAAGGAAAGAAATTAGAAAGAAACATACTAAAATATCTTAAAAGTAATGCAAATAATATGAAGCCATGTTAAGAAATTGTTTCCCGATTTTCATGTTATTGGCAATGCTCATTGAAATAACGTATTTTTACTACCATATATCGCATTTAACATGTTGGGAAAGATTTTGAATGATTTGTTGTTTTTCATCCCATCATAGTTATAGGCCATTATAATGTTTCTACATATTGCCGGCTTCCCGACAAAATAATTTTCACCGCACCAACCTAGAATTAAATATATAAATGAAAAAAAAAATTGGTAAAACTTTATTCTCTTACTTCGGTATTTTGAACACTTATTGAGGTAACATCAATACGGTCTGCCGTACAACCGCTACCCGTTTGTTTATTGCCTTTATCAAATGTTTTAAAAAAAAACTACGCTTTTTATTTTAAATTTCGCGAAGTAAAGATCTTGCTGAATACATTATTGTGCGAGAAATGGAATGCGTTGTTTAACTTACCAGTTCCTCGAATATAATGGACTACATATTTGAGTTCTTAAATTGTAAATTGTAAACGAACCTTCGCGCACTGATTGTCTCAACAAGCTGAACATTTTTTACCTCGTCTTTCCTCTTCTTTTTTCGTGTCGTTATTTTCAAGTTAAGTTGTATTTTTTGTTTCCGCTATCATAGCAACACACTGTTTTTTCTTCGTGATTATTGAAGATTGAGTTTGATGCACGACAACATTAGAATATTGTCGCCAAGCCTGGCGTCAACGGATCGTTTTCACGACAAGTACATGATTTTGTCGCTCAGCATGTCGTCAGTGGGTATTTATAAGCAGTATTTTGTGGGTGAAATAGTCTTGCGCGTCAATATCTATAATGTAATCGATAAAGATATTTTCGGTGATATAGATCGTGTGTGACATTTTTCATAATGCCTTGGCGAGAAATTCATGAATGATGACACTTCCTACTAGGTAGTATTAAAGCATGTTAATCATTGTGTTTACAACATGTGTACATCCACCACAATGCCTTTTGACACAAGTATACTATATTTGCTTATAGTATACGTTATATTTGCATGCAAACAACAAATTTTATGTTTGTTTCCCGAGATTCAAATGTATCTCTGAAGTGGTTCCTTATCTCGAAATAACTTCCATTGGCAAGGACTATTCTTCGTTTGACCTCAAAGGAGACGTTATTAGTTTTTTTTTAATGGCAGATCCGAGGTAAAAAGATCGGTCCAGTGTCTCGAAGTTATAACTGTCATAACGAGTAGAGGCTCTGTTGGCTGAAATCTTTAACTTTGTCTTGTAATCATTTACGGTCAAACCCAGATTTGTCAGTTCTTGCACACTTCGTCCAATGATATAACCACCTCCTTAAATGTCTTTATTGGCTATGTGGCAAAAGATTATCAAATCAGGCTTTGAATGCCTTTATACTAAACGAAATATGTCAAGAATGCCGAAAGTTACAAAATTTAATTAATCTCCGCCCTAAAAGATCTTAAAAGCCTCAAATTTTATAGAAAACATCTATAGAGGGATATGGTAAAATGTATCGGATTGTTGACTAAAGAACATGCCTACTAATCTGAGTGAGCGAACGAGCCGGAAACTAAAGTTAAATCCAGAGGAGCCAAAGATGTAATAACCTAATTTTTGATCACTTTCAGAGACATTTATACACTAATGTGTTCAACGTCACACCGAAATTTTTTTCTTAAATATCCCTAATTCTTGAGGAGCCGACATTTCTCGGGCAAGCCAATGTGAACCCTGCTACAGACATACGTTTGTAACAGCACTGTATAAATTACTAGGGGGACCAGGTGTGAAGATGGAGTATTTCTTATTGATTACTAGCAGTAGATAAATAGTTTATTCCTCTTTCTGACAACTACAAAGCTGTGGGTAAGGCCAGATTCCTTGAAGGATAGTTTTGAAATTGCACAAATCTCATAAAAGTTTAAGCAACCTTTGCGATGATTAATAAACTATATGTCCAACAATTTGCCTACTCTTCATGCAACTAATAGGACTAATATACATATTTTGTTTGACTATTGTTTTAAATGAACATATCGTTGTACGCAAGTATACCCTTTGTATCCTCGTGAAAGTGAGTAAAATTTTTACTTAAATGAAATATATAACACAACCCCCTAAAGTATGCAATATTTAAAAACCCATAAAGTATGCAATAGTACAAAATGATGTTATTTCATTCATATGTATGTATAGAGATGCATTTCGCTTACCTGTAATGTATTATGGGGCCTATGTTCAAAGAGGAGAGGCAAATACGTGTGTCTGTATATTTTATTCGGTGTTTTGTCTTTGGCATTACGGCGCTATTGATGGTGTTGTCGGCTGTGATGGTGCACCGGAAAAGGAATCGGAATCAGAATCGAAATCGGTGTCGATGTTATTTAGCAAATAGGGTTAAAGTATCAATAATTGTATATCATTGCAGTTGTACAGCACACCCACAGATACGCCCATTGTATCATACAGTCGCACATTTAAATGTTCATATCCTTATGCCTGTTTCTGTGTTTGTGTGTGTGAATGTACAAGTGTTTTGTATGTGTTTATATTTATTTATTTACGATAGAGAACAGGTGCCAATCAGTTGTAAAAAGTTGAAAGTGCACAAAATGGTACACCAGAGGATTTCAAGCGCGTTATATGAAATAGAAATAAAAATAAAATGGAGGGTAAATTCACATAAATATTAAAGCACATCCTTAAATACTCACACTAACACATGCACGGACACACATACACACACACCCATCCAGCCATAAAAAGTTATAGTACACTACTTTATTACAGACAAATGCATGTATGTATGTGAACTGTTGTGATGTGTTAGCTGGTGGACGCTCGGATGTTATAATTTGAAAATTGTGTTGAAAATAACGAAATCGTCAAGTTTCACAGTTTTATTGAGTGAATTGGACGTGAGGTATTGATGACTAGTGGACAAGACGTAAGGTAGGTCGAACGAGGGATTGGACTGTAGAACAGTGGGGCCAAATAGTATTTTTTTATCATGAAACTAATACCAAACAAAAAGAAATAGGTCAGAGACTCTACACGCAGAAAAAGTGGCCACTATAACATTATGCAGGAATCAAGTATGTATTTGGAACATTCATATACTTACGGACAAACATTGTTCTCATGAATTAAAGATCTGGTGATTTTGATGTGACGTAGTTGTCGGTCAAGTTTTTATTTTCTGCAGATTTCAACCAACAATGCCATATTTGGGTTAGAAAACCAAATATTATAACATTTTAATTATTGTGTCTCCAACATACTGGCGGATCAATAAGTCCGTGCCTTTTTGAGTGAAACACAGTTTCTTTTGCAAAAAAAAATTATTTTTCAAACATAATCTCGTGTTCAATACACATAGTCCAACGTTTGTCCAATTTTTGTATCCCTTTCAATAAATACGATTTTTCGAGGCCCATAAAATAGGCCCTTGTTTGATCAATAATTTCATCGTTGGAATTAAATCTCTTTTCACCGAGAAACTTTTTTAGGTTTGGAAATAGGAAATAGTCACTGGGGTCCAATTCCGGAGAATATGGCAGATGAGGTACTAATTCGTAGCCCAATTAAACAAGTCCAAATAAACCTTTAAAGTTATCACACGATTTCGTTTATGGTCAATTGCGAGCAAACGCGACACCCATCTTGCAGACAGCTTTCTTAAACCCAACTGATCATTTAAAATCGAAACCACACTGCCATTTGAAATGCCTATAGCATCAACAATCTCACGCACTTTTACTCTTCGATCGGCCAACACCATATAGTGGATTTTTTCGACATTCCCGGGTGTATTGACCTCAATTGGCCGTCCAGAACGTACAGCGTCATTTGTACGTGTGCGACCGCAACGAGAGTCAGTAAACCACTTTTTTACCATTGAAATCGATGGTGCAGAGTCCCCATAGTATTTATCAAGCTTTTCCTTGGTTTGGTTGACGGTTTTTTTTTCGCAAAAAATAATGTTTAATGAGCACTAAAAATTCACTTTTTTTCCACTTTTAAAAAAATGCACGAGGTTGTATATTCTGAACAGCTGTTAAACGCAAAGTAAATGACGGATCTTGCTCGAAATTTGACAGTAGCCTATTAACAGGTGGTACTTGATGGGACTAGTGTTGCATTTCATATAACTACGAGGGAAGTTCGAAGAGTCTTGGACTAATTTATCCACCCTCGTATAATGTACTTGGACACAAGTATACTATAATTGCGAGAAGCTACGAACACGTTATATTTTCTTCCAAACAACGAAAAAGGACAGATCTTTCAGAATTTGGGGCCGGCGGCGAAATATTCAGTGAAATTCTGCTATACACGCCAGGCTATGTGACAAGTTGCACAATCCTGTTGAAACCACGCAGAGTTCAAAGGGATCCCTGTTGACAATGTGCAGTAAAGGAAATCTGTTTCAACATCTTTACACGCTGAAAAAAGTGGCCCCATTAACATATTGCAGGAAACGTGTACATGTTTGCAACGCTTGTTTTCGTGAATTGAAGATCAGCTGCTTTTTTTTATTATTTGTTGTCGGTTACGGTTTTGATTTTAGTGGTTTTTGACAAACAAAGCCACATTTTGACAAACAAAGCCACAGTAAAAAAAAAATATACACTCGCCTATTAATCATTGTGTCTCAATCATGTAATATTGAATAGCAAACACAATATGTTTGTCTATAAGTATACTATATATTTGCGAAAAGCTACAAACACCTTATATTTGCCTACAAATAGCAAAAAACACAGATTTTTCAGGGTGTAATTAAGGGTATCGATTGACTGTAACAGTTCTACCGTTTCCTTCCAAAACAATTGCGTCTCATGGAGTATCTGTGGGGTAGATTCACTCCGCATTCGACAATTTCGTTCGTTTATGTTGCCGTTTAGATCAAAATAGGTCTTGTCTGATATGAAACTGAAGTTCGATCTGTTTCCGGTCTCATGATGTTGTGATGATATTGTGACACAATTCAAACTGTACCGGCTAGTCTGCTTTATTTAGCTTGGTTTTTATTTGTCTGCTGACACCCATTAAAACGGATAACCATTAAAGGAATTCTTAGATTAACTTTTGTAACAGCTTCAGACGAGCGACGTTGGTAGTAACGCCTTGTTGCGACAGCCTACGCTCGGCCAAATTGTTACGAGACTCATTACAGTAGATCCAAAGGCCGCCTAGGCTTACTTTGGACGGAAATGACAGACTGTAATGGGTGATAGTGGCCACAATCGAAATTCTTGTTCCATCAACACAATCGTTTATTTTCCTTAACCCCAATCTGAAAAAAATAAACTGAAAAAAATGGAACCGTTTAATTCCACAGAAAAAAATTATGATGCTATTTTTGGTATCAACATTCATCAACCAAGCTGTATATATATGATTGGTAGATATGCGGTAAGCCTTAAGGTTAGGGGAAAGAACTTTGAGGAACCTGAAGAGGAAGAATCCACTGAACGAACGTCTTCTCTATACTGACCCAATTCTATCCCTCAGGCCGATGTCTGCTATGAGATCATATCTCTTTAGGGGCTTGGGAGAATTATCTCAGATAGGCGTATTTAAGATCTTGAGTTTCTTGGAGCAAACTATATGGTTATCCAGTGGGATTAACACTTAATCTCGCTAGTCCATGTTACCACAATGGACGAATAAATCAAATTGAGTTGTTCATCGCCTTCCACCAACGCCTAATCTAGCCTAAGGAAATTTTTACTACACTAGAGTAAAAATTTCGAAGTAAATTGGAGTATTGGCTTTAATCAAAGTTGAGAATAGAATTTCTCTGAGTGTGCTTCCTAAATTCTGGATTTGGGAACAATCTACTCACGGCGCTCTTCTTTGTCTATGAAGACTTGTCAGTAATTTTCCAAAAAAGCAACGAATATAAACAGATGACTTTTGACTATTTTTGGGGACAGAAGTCTCTCAGGCAGAAGAAACTTTAACAAAACTTTGAACTTTTATATTATTAAATGGATAACCGTTTGGGAAAGCACAAATATTTCCTGACAGTGAGAAACTTTTTCAGGTCCCTACAGGGGATGTAATAAGAATGAACCCATGGTGTACCCACATGCTGGAAACAAATGGCCCCAGCAGCATAGTGCAGGAAACATGTCTATGTTTGCAAGCAGTTTTTCATGAATTGAAGATCTTCTGGTTTTGTTCCTTTGTTGTGTGTCACGTTTTTGTATTCAGCGGTTTTCAACAAACAAAACCACATTTGGGTCGCAAACACATATTTTGCATCATTTTAATCATTGCGTCTCCAACATGTAATATTCAATAGCAAACAAAATGTGTTTGGACACAAGCATACTATATTTGCGACAGGCTACAAACACGCTACATTTGCATCCAACCAACAACAAAAAATACTTTTCAGCGTGGATTTATGATCTACTATGTTTGTGCAACATTTCATTATAACAGCGCAATAAACATCATTGGTAGGATCACAAAACCTCGATATTTTCATATGGCGGAGCCTCAAGAGGCTAAGGGTCATTTTCTCAATGTCGGGTTAAAGTGTCTGCTTACTAATCGGTACTTTACTTTATTGAAACTAACTACTGCTTGTTCAGGTTTATCAATTTTTCATTAATTTAACAGGATTTTAAATGTTTTACGCTGGCAACTCTGATGAAATGTTTGAATATACTTATAGTTGTCTGCACTGTAAGATATCAGATGTTTCCTCTATTATTGTTTTTATACAAAGTGTAATTAGTTCAAATGTTGGCGAAAAAACATTCAAAACAGAATCCATGGGAAGAACTTCCCAGTTGCCCAGAAATATTTACTTGTTGAATTTTGGAAAATAACAACATGAAAACAAAACAGCTGTTGTCAGCTGTTTGCGTTTATCAATCCGATACACTACTAACCGGTGCTAGACCTCCTGTTAACATTATCGGCCGGATACATTTAAGTATACATTGAGACAATTTAATTCTACTAATCGGTAATATATCGTTACGGTAAAAGATAACCGGACATTGAGAAAGTGGCCCTAAGACGTAAATACACTCTGAAATTTGTTGCCTGGATGTCTGTGGCCAACGAAAGTTTTTTTTCTGTTTATTTGTACGGTGCTTGCATAAGTATTTATGTATTCCACAGTTTCGACATATTCATTTGTATTTCGAATGTTACATGTTGTTTGCTTATTGTTGTGACAACAGGACCAACAACATCCAAAAAAAAAAGAACAAGACTGGCATCGCTGCGATATTATTTGTATAGCCTCCATGGAACAGATGATAATGTCGTTGCCGATACAACTGATTGATAGCTTCGACATGTTGTTGAAATAGATTAGAATACGACAAGAGTAACATCAACAAAATAATCAAAAATAACAAATGGTGAAACGCTGTTTGATTTTCTCCATTATCCTGGTGTACACAAGTATACATAATACACGTGTACTCGTAGTGGTACAGGGAGCAGTAAGAGAATACAGTTGCAAGAAAATGCGATTGTGTTACACACTGGTTCAAATCGTCAAGATTGTGGCAAACATTCTTTGTGGCAAATATTCCTTAGAGCATTCAGTTTACTTTTAGATTTTACCACTAAATGAGTTGTATTACGAATTGTTCTTGTAATTGCAATAAATAAATAAATAGTAAAACCTCACATTATCTACAGAAGTCATAAATAATACGTAAAGCCAATCACAACTTCAATATGCGTTATACAATGCTTATCCTTTTGCGATAGCTATACCAACTGAATTCTTGTATTACAAGCACTTGTACTTCATGGAGACACATATTGTGCATACATACACTTAAAAAATTTAGTTCGCTATTAACAGGAAATAATTTTCTTGTTTACCAGAAGTCAATTTGTCTGCTAAAAATAAATAAATGGTTTCCCATTATATCCCATGAAGGGACTGGGGAGAACTTCTCACAATCACTGACCTGTGCGCTTTCCAGTTTTCACTCACTGATTGGGACCTACAGTTTTACACCGATTCCGAACGGTAATTTGAGAAGCTTTTTCATGGCTAGATACTCGATAGTGTCGCCGTCACTATGCGAGGTGGCAGCCGCCGAAAGAAAATTTTAAGGTGGTCAGAGCCGGGTTCGAGCCCAGGATCTCAAGTACAAGAGCCGCGCACACTAACCATTGCACCACCGACGGCCACTCAATTTGTCTGCTATTGCAGCAATTGTACTGCCCTAACAACAAACTGCGTGAAGTGCTAATAAAATACCTGACAAAATATTTGCCACATGAACAAATATATGTTTGCTGAAATAGCAAAGAATTTTGCCTTTACCCCTTTTTCAGCAGGCTTTTCTGCTGTGTTTACTATCATATTTTTGTGAGTGCATGTATGTAAACCATTTGTACATACATCGTCCGTTTTTGAGTTTTTTCAACTCAATGTAAATAATAATGTAAAGCAAAGACAAAATTGCTTCTGTACAATCTCAGTTTCTAATGTATCATATGTCTTTAGTGAGGGTTTAATGTTTCCGATACGTACTAATATTAGTCTCAGGTGGACCAAAATTAATAAAAAAAAATTCTACAAAGTTCCACAACCATAAAGGCCTTTGCTGTCGCAATATAATACAGAACGAATGTCACGTAATTAGGCGCAACCAAATTTTGAAGTTGTTTCAACTACATTACATGTCACCGCAACCGATGTAGTGGATGTCACAACCAACTTGGAAGTTGTCACAACCAAATTGGAAGTTGTCACAACGAAATTAGAAGTTGTCACAACCGCATTAGAGGTTGTCACAACCTATTTTTAAGAGTTCATCAAAATCGTGAATAGTAAGAAGTTAAACCGCCAAATGTGGTAGACAACAGTTTTATAAAGCAATAATTTACCTCAATAGGTAATAATATTCTTCGCTCAGTGAACACATGCGGGGTAATTGAGAGATTCTCACAATGCACTTTCTAATTCTTTTGGACTTTCTAATTCGTAGGCTCAAAATCTTATTCCGCTCCAGTCCGAATTTGTTAATCTATAATTTTTGACAAATAGTATCAAGGTATGCTAGGCTTAGGGATATAAAGGAACTAGCGTATTTTATAAATTTCTGTGAAGTCATTCGGTATATTGATGCCATATGGCGGATGGGTTTTGAAGGCTTCCACTTTTAATTAGACTCATTTAGAATCTTTTTTTTTTAATCTAATATTATACAATACCTATAAATTTGTACAACTCTGGACGGATATCCTGCAGTTTTAAAACTTTACTAGTATATTGACTTTTCCGGTGGAAAAATATAATATTTTACCACACAGCCTAATGAATTTAAAAAAATTTAATTTGCAAAAGTTGGCAGTAAAGTGTAATTTATTAATTGTATTTATTATTGAATTGAAAAAATCTGATATGGTTGTTGGAACGAAGGTCTTTTTGCTATATATTATGTACCAGTTAGTTCCAACACGCCTATACGATAATTTAAATGGATTTTTCAGAAAAGATACTTTTTGTAAAATGGTAAAATTGTTCTAAGAAAACTGTACTCTAGTGATTAGTTCGGCTTAAGGTCATGTAATTTATTGGTTTTACTGGATAATGATCTATTCCGACATATTTCAACTAGCATCGCTAGTCATTATCAAGGATCTATTTTACAAAAACACAAAGAACAAACTTAAACATCATGGAAATTATCGTAAATTCAAGTTATTCTAATTACAAAAAAGTCGATAGACACAAACAATTTGAACCACAACAATTAAACAATTCATTGCACAGATATTCTCAGAAAAAGATCGTAAATCGTACATGTAAGAAGTATCACAATGAAAACATTAAAATGTTAAACATCACGCACAAAGCTCGCTGACTACTAACGTCGATTATTATGTTTTCCCATTGCATATCTATACATTTGAGCTGGGTTCTCAATGTCTCTCTTAAAGTTTAGTCGTTTCCCCGAAGGAACGTCGTTAATGTGCATCATCTCCAATAAAAGGTGTCTGTTATAATTAATCTCTTCAGCTAGTATATCTGCGTCATGTAAGTTGGGACTATGAGAAGTTCTTGCACAATGGGCCGCTAAGGCTGGTTTCTGTTCTAAATTATTTCTGTCAAGTGTTTTTATGTCCGACTTATGTGACGATAATCGTGTCTTCAATTTATTCTGTGTTATCCCTACATACACCATTTGGCATATGCCTGATTTTATACACTACGTTGTGTTTGTCCTTTTTGTCCACTTTAGCCTTTGTTCTGCTGAAAAGTTGTGATATAGTGTTGTCAGATTTATATGCTAGTTCATATTTTTCTTTGTCGTAAATATTTGACAGTTTTAATCGTTCCGATAGTCCAGGAATATATGTACGTCATTGACCTGTATATTTTGGGTTGTTCATTTCCCTTGGCATTATTGTCCTTGTTTAAACCACGTCCGATTAAATTCTCTATTAAATTGTTTGGAAAACCATACATACCCAAAATATTCTTTATCCTCCTTTTATTTTATTTTTTTAATCGTACGTCTGGGGTGTTTTGAGTCGAAGTTTATCAGACGGCCCGAAGCCGTGGGCTTCTGGTACCAATTTAATTTTAGGGCATTCCCCAGTCTTATCACCACTGAATCCAAATATGGTAGCTTCTCGTCACTTTCGATCTCCATCGTGAATTGTATTCGTCTATGAAAATCGTTGAGTCTTGCCAAGTTATTGTCGATTTCATCTTTCCTCACTATTGCAAATAAATCATCCACATATTTTGTCATTATCTTCGGTTTCACAATTAATTTGTCCAGTGCTGTGTCCAGTAGTTCCAACATTATTATATCTGCTATCACAGGAGAAGCAGGAGAGCCCATTGTCATTCCCTTCTTTTGCTCATATAGTTTGTCATCGTACTTTACTTAAAGTAACGTGTATCCTTTAAACAAACTATCAAGATCTCCATAAATAATTCTTGAGAAAATATTTTTTTTTTATAGAATGTATTTTCTTAAGAACAGAGTATATTTTTAGGTCCTCTTTGTACGAATATGTATTATATTTTCACGGAGATGTAATTTTTTAGAGAGAGGTACTTCTTTTATTAAAAGCTAATATCTTTTTCAGAAAATATACTATATTTAAGAACCAATTTTTGTAAGAAAAAGCCATAAGAGTGTGAACTTTTCTGCAAAGAAGTCATTTTTTTAAGAACACGTACTTTTTAAAGAAGTGGCCTCTTTTTAGGAAAAAGGTTATTTCTTTTAAGAAAATGTATTTATTTTCAGAAAGGCTACTTTCTCAAGAATATAAAAGAAAAGGTATTATCTCATTTTTAAGAAAAGGACTATTAGGAAAAGCAGTTTTTGTAAGAAAATGAATTTTTTTTAAGAGAAGTTATTTTTTTGAAGAAAAGTTTTTTTTTAAGAAATGGGATTTTTTTAATTGGTCCGTTTTTACAGGAATAGGTAAATTTTTAAGAGTAGGTACTTATCTCTGCAAAAGTTATTTTTAAGTAGTTTTTTAAGAAAAGCCAAATTGTTGTAGAAAATTTCCTTTTTTAAGAAATGGTACTTATTTAAAAAAAAAAAATATTTTTTTAAGAAAAGATACTTTTTGTAAGAATATTTCCTTTTTTTAAGCAAAGGTACTTCTTTAAGATGCGGTATTTTTTTTTAAGACAAGGTACTCTGCAATTTTTTTGAGAAAGTTTACTTTTTTCTTTCACTAGGCTTTTCTAAATTTATTTTTTATGTGTAAAAAATGTAATGTATAGGTTCTTTTGTTTCTTATTGTCAACATCAACTGATGTCTATAATTTTTTAAGTATAATTCTAACAGATTTCCAAGGCATTGTTTATTTCAACTTTCCATTTCTAATTTTATTATTGTAAATAAGAATTTCAGTGCGTACACAGTCAGCCAAATTTGCCAACTACTTATAAGCAATGAAATGCAAAATACTTCAATCTGCCTCTCCTCGATCGACATTTTTCTTTAAATTTGTTATTTCTTCAACTAACGCGGAGAACTGTGGCGTGTTCACTTTGACAGCTGAAGTGATCAAAAACGTAGCGCTGCGTTTTATAAACTACCCAGGTAGTCACCGAACAGCTGTAACGTTTTATAAACTACCAAAACGACAAAAGTAACGCGAAGTGACTGATTCTCGAATTATAGAATACCACCCTAAATATTGGTTACAGGCTCCTCCTAGAAAACTTTCCATTAAACAATTAATTTTCCAACATATGTTAGTCTAGACACAAACCAAAGCTAAAGTACCCAATATAGGTGATAATACGGGGTTGTAATAAAGTTGTTAAAAAATGCTGTGTAATTTTTTTTTCATTTTGCCCCCATCCCGCAACGTCCAATAAGGAACTTCGTTCCAAAAATCATTTTCTATAACCAACTAGTACAAATGATGCCGTATGGCATCATTCCAAAAATCATCTATGGAGTAAATAAAAACATGTACGGAAAGGGATACATAACTCCATCAACATAAACTAAAATACCCATTAAATTCAAAACTAATTTTGCATTTATCGCAAATATGAATGTAGTTTTACCCAATTTTAGAAAACTATCAATTTCTTTCCTTACTCCAACGCATGTGTTAGTATCCGAAAAAATAATAATGACGATCAGGCCCTAGCGCAGGGGGGGGGGGGGGCGGTTGGAAAATTTTAATTTACAGCCGTATTCATAAAAAATCGTTATAATGATTTAAAGGGCATATTAGCTAACAAATACTTTTTGCCTAATAAACATTTATTAAAAAAATATATTTATAAACAGTAATTTAATTAATATACATTTCAATGAATTTGTCAATTCAATACTGGCAATACTTAATGATGCTAATATGATTTTTAATTACTATAGTTGTCTTTTATTCAAGACTCATTCAAAATTCGGCAGTTGTGAGTGCTGCCTCTCCATCTCGCCACTATATCCAAAATGTTAATTTTAGCATCACAAACGACCTATAGAATAAATAAGAAAAATTTGAAATTATAGTTTCATCCTATTATTACCTGAATATTCGGGGAATAAAGTCCCTTTCTATTAATATAATATTGCGCTTAATCCCCGCCAGTTTTTTTTGTCTGTATTTGTCTCCTATTAATAGCACAAATAACTCCAGGGAGTTTCGAATTTTTTTAAATTTCTTTACTATTTAAGTAAACATCTTTTTCAGCAGAGGTTGGAACTGTTATAATATCTTTTCCGTCTTTAGCCAGGGCGTGAGCAACTTTTGCACAAAACCTGCAGTTCTTGCGATGAGCCGAGTCCTCTACAGTCTACAAAACTATCCGTTGTTACTAAATCAATAATTGTTCTTACCTAGCTATTGAAAATCACATCTTCGGGGATCTGTGAAATATATTACATATAAACACATCAATAAAAACTTAAATATTTAAATACACTATGCACAGCAATGAGCTTTCTTATATGTTACTTTAACGGATATTTCAAACATTAAATCAAACAGCTAATATATACATGTAATGCTGTAACGGACTTTTTCTCCCAGGTCGCTAACTTTTGAGTGCATCCTATGACTGACATTTCATGATCAGCTGATCTGTTTATATTCTTAATAATTGCATTATTCAACTAACATATGTGTCTCAATCTTTGAATTTCGCGAATAAATAAAATTTCAATTACTTCATATCTAATTGGTGTTGCCACATTTTTTAATACAAAATGGTACGTACGCGCAGTAATTTGTGGGCGTCAATCACGTAATGCTACAAATATTGGGGCATGTAGAGCATCTCAAAGTGACGAACAGCGTGAAAATAATACTTTGGCTGCTCGAAATGCCATGGCACGTGGTAGGGCTCTGCGAAATCCAGCTCCACGTCCGTATGTGCTACGTACTTTGGAGCGTGCTGCATTAAATTATGATGCAAACTTTGATTACGTTTCTCATGCAAGGTTTCAATTGGACCAATGACTACTGTTTGCACTCATTGCAAGGCATTTAAGTTTAAACATGAGGTATCTGGATTGTGTTGTTCAAACGGACAAGTTAAATTAGCAGAATTGAATCCACCACCGGAGCCCTTGCATAATTTCATAACTGGTGGCACACCAATTTCAAAGCATTTTTTGGCAAACATACAAGCGTATAACTCCCGATTTCAAATCACTTCATTCGGAGCGACAAGTATTATTCGGGACAATTTTATGCCAACGTTCAAACCGGTTTCATTTGAAAGGTTATAGTCCAAATTAGGTTTTCGGCTATATGTCTTTTTGATATTTCAAGTGGGCGTGGCCCCTCCACATAAATTGAATAACATCATATATCTTGACCGATTTGGCCCAAACTGGTTTCATTTGAAAGGTTATAGTCCAAATTAGGTTTTCGGCTATATATATTTTTGATATTTCAAGTGGGCGTTGCCTCTGCCACATTAATTGAATAACATCATATATCTTGACTATTGTGATAGCAAGAGTTTTAAAACATTGCAGTATCCCATATGTTACTGATTTGAATAATCAGGAAAAAAATGGGCGGGATCGGACCAGTGGGAGTGGCAGCTCCCATACAAAGTAAATATTTAATAGCATATATCTACAGTTCTATAATGGCCAGAGTCTTAGAAATTTGTACACGTTGATTATTTGTTAATGTGAATAGTCATGGGAAAAATGGGCGTGATCGGACCATCAATTACAAATAATAGCCGAACTGAAAATGGGCGGAATGGGACAAATGGGCGTGGTACCAAAAGCAAAAAAAAAATAAGCATTAAAATAAATTATCACATTCAAAACTTTTTGCGAGGATATATTTTGGGCAAAACGAAGTTTGCGCCGGGTCAGCTAGTATATGTATATTTGAGCCCACCCCAAAAAGTCATATTGATGGTTAACAATAATTTTTGTTTTTATTTTTGGTAAAGCGGTTTGTTAAAATGTTCCTTATATATCTGCCTTGGATCGGAAACTTCCTTTATAAGAACATTATTTTATTTCAAAGTTCTTCACTTTTAACTACTACTCACACCTTGTTTAAATCGGTCCTATGATCTATGCATGTTAGAAGCACAATCTCGGATACAGAGATCTAAGTTTGAAAAAGACTTTTTAAAGTAGTTCTGATTTATTTTATGACCTATCTATTGAATCTCTTCCATTTTCTAAACCAATATTACTCATACATCACCAGTGTACTAACACTAAACTTAAGGTACAGTCAGATTGGGCAAATATTTGACGAAAAACGTCAAATATTTCTTGGCCCCAGTCTGACCACAAAATATTTTTGTATGGCAAACAACAAAACAGCTGATTTTGGTCAAACAAAATTGTTTGCCTTCAAATAAAAATTTGCTCAATGTGACCAAAGTGTGACCACTAAAAATCAAATAGTTTCCTCTTTTTTGGGCTCACATTTATTTGATCTTACAAATGAATTGTAAGAGCAAACAATGGTAAATAACAGATGGTATAAGCAGTCAGCTTTTACGACTCAAATTATAAAATGAAAAAAAAAAAATCACCAACTTTAAACTCAAAAGAAGAAATTGTAAATATTATAAACATTTTTAAAAATAGTTTGGTAATTTTGTTCAACGGCTACAAAACTGTGTTCATATATAGAAAGAGCAAAGTTTTAGTTTCTTAATAAGTACTAACTTTTTAAATCCGGTTCAAAACAGACTTAGCTGATTAGGATATGTAAGTAATAGGGATAATTTGGCCATATGTATAATTTTGAGGTTACTGAATATGTTGAAAATGGTTTTTTAATCTCCTCTACCAGACCTTACAATTATGATAGGTGATTTTAGAGCAAACTCGCTAAAAAAAAAAAGAATTAAGAAAAATTTAAAATATTCGATAATTTTAGGATATCTCGATAACTAAGCGAGTTATCGAAAAATTTCATTTAAGTTTTTTTCTTTATTTTGACTTCTTTTATTACAAAAATGTATTAGATCGCTTAAGGTGGCTCAGTCAACATAATACGAGTGTCTTCCCGTATATCCGAACTTTGGAGGCCCATAATTCCAAAAATAGGGGCCGCCACCAAGTTTGATATTTAAAATGTTTTACTTAAAACAATGAGTTCTACGTCAAATCAGTGAAACTTTTTGGCTAGGCCAGTGGGAGCTAAACTAGGTTTAACCCTTTTTTTAGATTTCTCCTCCTCTTCCAAAACTAACATCGTCGCTGCTCCACAGCATAAAACAAGGAATCCATCATCCTCCTGCATCATAGTTACATATTTAAAATATTTTCTTACAGTTTATTTAAAACTTTTGAAAAACAAAATCGTACTTCCTGCCAATTTGTTTAAAATTGTTCAGAAGACAAATTTGTATTTTCTGGCAGGTTGATCAAACAATTATTTGCTGCAGGTATTTGTTCAAGTGTGACCACAGGGAAAATGCATTTTCCCTACTGTTTAATAAACTTGTGTCGAACTCGTTCACTAGTTCGTTCTCGTTCTTTTAAGGTGCCCGGACATGACAATCACGAACATACTCGCCATATCGAACATGTGCATTGTGTTCGTGAGGGTGATGTCTGGTCACCCTAAATGAACTACATAGTTCATGAACTAGCCAACTCTACTGTTTATTTGACTATTTGTTACCTGTTTGATCAAACAAAAAGAGGCAAAGAAATGTGCATAGTGTGAACACAAAATCAATCAATTTTGTGCAAATATGATGAAACATATTTTGATCAAATATTTGCCCACTACCTTTACACTACTTATACGTCGCAAATGTTTTAAAATCTTACGGCCTTATTCATAAAAAGTTATGAGAAGTTTGAGAGACGGTATATCATACAACGTCTATCAAACCTCTGACAACTTTTCATGAGTAAGGCGGTTAATTTGTATTGATCATACCCTAGACCAGAATTTTTTAACTGAAATTTGTCGCAGACATACGGTGGTACATGCGGTTGCATTTTTAATTACTTAGGCCCAATTTTTGGCTGGTTATTTAAATTGGTAATCAGGTGATTTTGATTTATGTTTGATCTGACTTTAAATACGAATAGAGTTTTTTAGTGCTCTGTCACATAATCTTACTACCATGTGGCAACAGTGGCAAATGCTTCGAAAAATAACCGGTATTCATATATATATCGGCTAATCGTTACACTGTATCAAATTGACACCATTTGCAAAACAAAACTGACGCCATAAAATACAAAATATTTCATGAAATTGGAGAATATTTGAGCAGAAATAAAGTTCTAATTGCACTACGAGCTAAATGATGTTATTATTTCAACTAGAATGGTGATTATAATTGTTGACATCAACAATTAAAGAAACTTTGTGTTTGTTCTTCTTGTTGTTCTCTGCCAAAATCATATGGTCACTTGATCATAGTTTAAATGTCCAACTTTGGATATTTCATCAAAGATGATTGACCAGTCAAACATTGGGCCTAAGTTAATTTGCTCAAATATATTCCTGGTATCGCTGCAGTTTCGACACCTATGTTAGAAATCCCTTTTTACATTTGATATTTGCCTCACATTCGAAATGTGTATCCTTTCAGTTGCTGTATTTTTGTGACTGTTTCTCTGTAGGCGAAAACATTTGTAACTCCTCACAATAATAACAGCAGAATCTGTAATTAAAAATGCAATAACTTGGTCATATATCAGAATCCTTCATAGCAACCAATTCAATTGAAAGATGTAATGCAATGTAAACAACAAAGTAGTTCAATTAAATGCACTTTTCCTGTGCTTGAAATGTGACCGACTCAAATATCCTGTAAAAAATTAATACAATGAAAATGAAAATATCCAAGTCATTGAACACAAACATCAATATATTAAATAACCCAACAAATAATGGGAACATACAATTCCATAGTGATATTGTGGAGGTATAATCTATTGTTGTCATCAAAAATATTATGCAATTAGTATTTCTTGAAACTCCCTTTTTCCATTCCAGGACATACATAATAAGTGGAGAATAAGTTTAACTAACGCTACTAAAGGCAGAACAAAATTTGGTTTGGACAATGATTGGGGATATATTAAATACACTGCATGTGGTTAAAAAGGGACAACAATTGGGGAAAAAGAGTTCGACTTCAAAGTCCGAGAATAATCGGTTGGATTGATTGTCAATGTGTTAAAGATAGTGTATATGGGTAAAATAAGAAACCAGTATATAAGTTTCAGTCGGGTGACCCGACTTAAGCATACCCTCAGCCTAAGTCATCCATTGCGTGGGAGTTCTGTTAAAAACCGCCCATACTCAAAAGTGACCATACTCTCAATAGCAGATTGACATTGCGCTAAATATTATTAAATACCCAAATTAGTTAGTTTCCCTCCCAATATTTATCTGCGAGGTACAAAAATGGGCATGGCAAGTTGTTGCCAAAATTTTGATCAGTACCAAATTTTATTAAGATCGGTTATGATATATTGGAGATATCGAGTCGGCAAACCCAAAATACGCCCAACTTTTGTTATAGAGGTAAGAAACTGGACATGGCACAATAGTCAGTTATTAATAACAGAGTAGCGTTTCACAAAATATTGCCTAGTACCTAATATTATTAAGATCGGTTGTAGTTTATGAGAAGTATCGTGTCGATCAACCGGTCATCCGCCCAACTTTTATATGGGAGCTACCAGAATGGGTGTGGCAAAACAGCTATATGCACCACCAACAGACATTTGGTGGTGCATATAAGCTAGATCCATTTTTAACCATTTTACCGACAGGGCCTTAATTTTGAAAATCATGATAGAAATATCCTCTCTGTTTGCATTTATAATACAAGTCGTTTGTTTATTCGCCTACTACTTCAAAGGTATAGCGTTTCAGTTGTTCTATTTTTAGAACTACTTCCTTATAAGCCATTTATGGAATCATCATTTTCCAATTGCATACAATCTGTGACGAAAGCTAATGTGACAAAAGTTTCGCAAATCTTCAATCGAATATATATGTGCATTACAAACGATCAGTACCAATTCCAATTCCGGTAGAAATCAGGCAAATATGACCATAATAGATTAAACTAATAATATGTTACAGTAATCCATTACTATGGCCTCAGTAGACACTTCCGATGCAAAGCTCCCTCTCGACTAACAAACCACACAAATTATTTCTTACCACGCAAATTCTAGTGTATTGGTCTGACTATTCGGCGAACTATTAGAAGATTTTAAGTTTTGTAGTTGTGTGTTAAAAAATAGTCATGTGTTATTTCGCACTGTGGTGCAGTAAATCTGGTAGTTTCACTGAGAAAATTATTCACCCATATCAACTAAAGTTGTGCACTTAAGTCTCTATTCACGCTCGCTCACGAAAGGAAGATGGTCACTCACGCACGAAGATATTTTCACTACTCATGTTCACGCACTCGCGCATGAGCAAAATTTGATCCTTCTCACATTCACGTGACTCGCGCCTATCTCTACTATCAATATATGGAAAAGACAGGCCTCAAAATTTATGCTAAGAAAATAAAGTACCACGAACTCTGATCTACTGTAGTTTTTGGTAAAGTGAAGGTTCTCTTTGAATATGATAGCAATACTGAAATTGTCTTTTGTTTCCAAAATACAACCGCTTTACCCTTTTATACTCCGATAGTAAATCAGAATATTTTTCACCATGAACCCTCTCGCTGGTACTACAAAATTTAATAATTAATAAATTTATTGTACCTTAAAGGAGTTTAAACGATAACTGTATCAGATAACGATGATGGTAATGGTGATAGGGAGAGTGATGCTGGTGCTGATGTACATGTGGCAATAACCCGAATGGCCATAATGATGCAGCCGTCACCATTCTCACCACTGAAGTCGTAAATGTAAACTAAGTAGTAGTAACTCACAATCTCGAAAGACAACAAAAGAGTGGAAAGGCAAAAAAATATTTTAATGGTTATTAATTTTCATAAATTTTTAATCAACTCCTTTTTTATGGTGTAAATGCGTGGGTGGGTATTTGTATAATGTATAACAAAGACAGGGTGTGTATGTGTTTATGTTTGCACATTGAAGGTAGTAAACTACTTGTGCTTTATTCTCGTTCAGCCACACTCCTACGCACATGTATGAGTTTCCCATAATTCGCAACGCACACTCACACACTAGGTGCATATAAAAAAAATATTTAAATTAGTTTTTGGGAATTTTTCCCAAAGGCGGGCGCGGAATTTGGTTCTACTTTTGTATCAAAACAAATTATTAAATCTCAGAGAAAAAATCTTAAACAGAAGTTATTTAAATAATTTTATTTAATCAGTCATTTATGAAGCATGATTATAACAACTCAATTGGATATTTAATTTCATAAAAAAAATTAATTTTTCCAAAAATAAAAATTAAAAAAATTGTTTCCTATTACATCCCATGAAGAGGCTGCGGAGAGCTTCTCACCACTAAAATGCAAATTATGCATCATAAGTGCCCTTTGTTTCCATTGTTATGAAAATAGTATTACGAATTTCCTTAATTGTCCTTTTCCTAGGGCTGTTATATTTCCTGTTAATAAAACAAGGTTCGATTTCAATTACAATAATTACAACAGTTTTAGTTCCTTTTATTTTACTTGTACAGTTTTAAAGTTAACACTTTACGATAGGTCTACAGTTAAACCTTTATACTATTACTTCACAATGATATCCCTATTGCAGATGGAGTTGTGTGCAACCATTCACTATTGTGTTTGTGTTGTCTGTGGAGATTTCTAGTCGTTTCAAGAACCCGTGAGTGCCGTTTTGAAATCTTAAATTAATTTATTTGTGTTAATTATCTGTTGTAAAGGTATACTTTCAGGCGCAGCATTAATCGCCCCGTTATTAACATTATGTTAATTCGAGTATCAAGCGAAAGTAAAAGTTTTTACTTAATCGTAACAATATTGTTACGAATAAGTAAAAGCTTTTGCATGCTGTTAATGACTCTACTAACTGTATGTAAATAACAGGCGGTTAGTGCTGCGCCTGAAAGTATGCATTGCAACAACGTACCAGCTCGCTAAACCAGTAGCATGAATTCACCTCAGTAAAGATAACTCTCCGCCCTTCGAGATTGTTCTACAAAGATAAGCAACAACAACAACATCCAGATTCTAGAAGGTTCTTGAATTCGCTAGATATACCCTCATTTAAGTATGGTGAGTTGGTATAAATAGCGGAGGTCTTTGGAGTGGAGAGTTCAGTTTGTGATTAAACTCCGCGAATTGATAGTAAAATATAAGACGTGTTAAAGTGTTATGAATAAAGTAAACTGTTGTACTATATAAGTAAAAATAAAAGGAAGTTAAACCGTTGTAATTATCGTAATTTAAAACGAACCTTGTTTTATTATTGGGAATAAAACAACGCAAAAAGGACGAATAAGGAAATTCGTAACATAGGTGTCAGAAGTGGGATTACGAATTAAAGACAACGATGAAGTTTGAAGAACTCAAAGTTGAACAACTAAAAAAGGAGTTGAGTAAATTGGATCAACCGACAGCTGGTAATAAGGTAGAGCTGCAGAGGCGATTAATAGAAGAATTCAAGCGCCGAAACATTGACATTGACAAATACCAGTTTGAGTGCAAAGAAGAAATAGAGGTACCTGCAAATGAAGCAACTGGTAATGTAGATGTTTCTACAATGTTTGCTGCCATGATGGCCAAATTGGACGAGAAATTTGGTGAAAATTCTAGAATTATGAACGAGAAATTTTGCGAGAATTCTAGAATTATGGACGAAAAACTTGAAAAGAAATTTGGTGAAAATTCAAGAATAATGCAGGAGACATCTAACGCCACAAATGACAAACTTCAACAAATTTCGGAAGTTACGAACAACATGGAAACACATGTTAATGAGAAATTCGAAAACGTCGAACAGAAGTTCGAAGAAGTTGAGCAGAAGATTGAGCAAGTCGAGAATAAGTTTGAGAAAGTCGAAAATGATGTAAGTGAATTGCAAAGGAGAATGAGTGAACTTCAGTTGCAGGAGGGTCCAGTGCGAGTAATTTCTGAAGGCTCTAGTAGATTGAAAGCTCCCAGTTTCGATGGCTCTACACCATTCGATGTTTTTAAATTCCAATTCGAAATGGTCGCAATTAAGAACTTGTGGAACAACAACGACAAAGCAGTTGAGCTAATTTTAGCACTGAAAGGCAACGCAGCAGAATTCCTTCAGAGCATTCCCGTCAGTGCCAGAAACAACTACGAGGATATACTGGCTGCGTTACAACGCAAGTATGGTGGCGATCACAAGAAGGATTTATATCGCATGGAACTAAGAGGCCGAGTGCAAAAGCATAATGAAACACTTCAGGACTTCGCAACCGATGTAGAACGCATGGTGTTGATGGCATATCATAGAGAACCCCAAACTTTCTTAGAGCAATTTAAGATAGAGGCATTTGTTAGGGGCATTAACGATCCTGACGTTAGATATGCGGTGTGTGCTTCACAAAAAGCTACATTTGTGGAAGCAGTTTCTTTTGCTTTGGCGAACGAGACGGCAAGGGTTGTTTCCAGTCAACAGACACATCAAGTGCGAAACGGAAGGCAAATCAAAAGATTTGAAAGGCGCCGTTAGCGAACTGAAGGAACTGATTCGGATTCTCACGAAAGCGCAATGGCAAGCAACAAAATTGAAAGGTGACAAGCATGGCGAACGTGGCCATATAGGGCGGGACTGTAGAGACCTGAGAAAACGCTCAAGATCTCCAGCGATAACAGCCGATACCGGACGAGTAAATGACCGTCCACATGTAATCGAGCGTACGCAGGATTCTAAGGCTGAGATAAAAGAGCAAATTATTGACGTCCGATCCCTGAGAACTGAATCGGACGACGAGTGGTTCACGGCACAAAGAAGTGATCCTGTATTTGCAAAAATTATTTTAGCAAAGGAAGAGGATAGACAATTAACGCGTAATGAAATCGCTTCAGAAAGCCCCGTTTTAAAATCATATTGGGCCCAGTGGAATAGCCTGAGATTGCTAGATGGCTGTCAATACCGTGTATGGGAAAGTGAAGATGGAAAAACGGAGAAAAATCTAATTGTGGTACCTGCCTTGAAAGTAAAAGAGATAATTGCAGAATCTCATAATGGTCCGAGTGGCAGGCACCTCGGAAAAGGCAAAACTATGGAGAAAATAAGGGAACGTTTCTACTGGGTTGGTCGTCAAAAAGCTGTATCCGAGTGGATTGCAGGCTGCACCCAGTGCTTGACAACTAAAGGACCAACGCGGAGGAGTTGCGAACAGAGACATCAGGAGAGCCCAAGTGCTCCCTTCGAGCGAATATCCATGAGTATGGGTGGTCCATATCCAACAAGTAGCTCTGGGAACCAATATGCCCTAGTCGTTATGGACTACTTCAGTAAATTGCCCGAGGTGTACGCTATTCCAAATAAAGACGCGAAAACAATAAGCAAAGCTATCGTGAACAACTGGATACGTCGTTTTGGTGTCCCTTTAGAACTGCATTCGGAGCAGGGTAGGAATTTTGAATCTGCGATCTTGAAAGAAATATGCGAGAGGAATGGAATTCGTGGTATAAGAGCGCCATCAGTGCGTCCTCGGACTGACGGTACGGTAGAGAAATTTAATCAGGCTCTTGAAGAATATTTCAGCAAGATCGTCAGTAAGGATAGAAAATTCTGGGACGAACGCATACCAAAATTCCGTCCAGCATACCGGTCGGCCACCCAGGATACCACTGCCCGAACACCAGCTAGTGCCGTCTTCGGGACAGAGTTAAAGCTCCCTAGAAATTTGGAGTTTGGCAACTGCCTCACATCCGACAGTGGGAAGAATGATGGTATCCCAGGAGAGCTTAGCGAACTTCACGAGTTTGTTCGCAGCAGAATGAAGTTGGTCAGTAATAAGATGAAAGACAGGTACGACCAAGCGGCAAATTCCGAAGGATTCCATGAAGGCCAGCTGGTTTTACTGTTCAACTCACAGCGCCAGAAAGGTTTACCTCCAAAACTTCAGGCTCACTGGGAAGGCCCTTACAAGGTAGTCAAACGAATAAATGACGTGGTGTATAGAATCCAGAAAAGCCTAAGTCCAAGAGCTAAAATGAAAGTCGTGCATTTGGAAGGACTAGCTCTGTATGGGAAACGGAGGGTTGAGCCTGCTCGGGACGCACAGGCTTAAGTGGGGGGCAGTGTTACAGTGTAACAACGTACCAGCTCGCTAAACCAGTACCATGAATTCACCTCAGTAAAGATAACTCTCCGCCCTTCGAGATTGTTCTACAAAGATAAACAACAACAACAACATCCAGATTCTAGAAAGTTCTTGAATTCGCTAGATATACCTTCATTTAAGTATGGTGAGTTGGTATAAATAGTGGAGGTCTTTGGAGTGGAGAGTTCAGTTTGTGATTAAACCCCGCAAAGTAAGCAACGCGAATTGATAGTAAAATATAACATGTGTTAAAGTGTTATAAATAAAGTAAACTGTTGTACTATATAAGTAAAAATAAAAGGAAGTTAAACCGTTGTAATTATGGTAATTTAAAACGAACCTTGTTTTATTATTGGGAATAAATCAAGGCAAAAAGGACGAATAAGGAAATTCGTAACAATATGCTTAAATTTTTGGCTTAACTAACATTTCGATCAAGGGCAGTATACAGTATGTCAAACTATAATCAGAATGTTAATTAAAAGTGTGTTAAGCTAGTCTTGGATGACAGCTTCATTGTTCTAACAGTTCAGTGAATGTTAATATTAATGCTAATTATGGAAATATTAACGTGATCGCTGTTAATTGAAAGCTACACTGAATGGAAAAGCATCGTCACAGGGATGAAAATGTTCATCACAGTAACAACTTTTGTCATCGAAAGTGAGCTAACGTTCAGTTTCATTCCCGCTATGAAATTGCGTTCATCAACTACAAATTGTACGTTACTGTGGTGAAAGTATGGTTGTTGCTGCAATGAATTTGCTTCATTATTGCAACGAATTTGTTTCATTGCTGCAATGAATTTGTTTCATTTTTGCAATGAATATGCATCGTTCTTGCAATGAATTTAATTCATTACAGCAATGAATTTTCTTCATTGCAGCCATGAATTTGTTCATTGTTGCTTAGAATTTGTTTCATTGCTGCAGCGAATTTGAGATATTGTTGCAGTGAATTTGTTTCATTACTATATGATTTTGTTTCATTGCTGCAATAAATGTTTTGAAGTGTGTTTGGAATTATTTATTGAAAATTATACATAAATAAACTGTTAGTATTACATTGCAGGTGTTTTGATACCAATTTATTGAATTTTTGTTTCGAAAATGGTCTCAATTTGCTAAATAGATTATATTCATTCCATGTTGAAACACTCGTCTGGAGAAGATTGTGGTAGTCGAGGTGTTGAGTGTTTTTATGGTCGTCGTATACAAGTCCTGCAATTAAAAACAAATATGAGGAATATATTATTAAGATTTCTATTTAAGATATGTATGTACATATCTATGTCTGTACTTACCATAAACATATGCACTACTCCCCGTATGCTCTACATCTTTGACATAGAACCACATCATTGTTTTCTTAAAACATGGAATTGTTGTTGTGGTGAGGGTTCTGTCATTCAATTGTAGCGACAAATCTACCAGTCATTAAGCCAGTGATCGCTCTGTGTGCAATTTCTTCAACTGCTCTTTGTTTCTTTGACTTCTTCGAATTTCATTGACTTCGACTACGCCCACAAATGTATGTATGTCCTTCGTTTTTTCTGAATCCAAATACCAACACAAGGAACAGGTGCAACCGAATTATGGTTAAAACACAAAAACAGTTTGTTGCGATTTGTACCGTCACGCGCATACACACACACAAATGTTCAGTTACATATTTCAGTGTAGTTTTTCTGCTATCGATGCGTCACTTTCGTTGCTGTCGTGTTTCTCCTTGCAATCTGTTTATTTATCTATTTGATTCATAGATTCTCAATTCACACAATTTAGTTTTCACAATAAAGAATTATTTAAAGTTTTTTCCAAAAATTATTTTAATTATTCCGGCGGAGAAATATGGTTACCACTTTCGGTTGTTGCAATGGAACTGATTTAAGATGTATACGTGACCCACCACTCACCACTCACCATCACCATTTTCTCTTGCTAGCCTTTATTTTCCGCTCGCTCATTTTTTCGACTGCTTCTCTCTCTATACCTTTATAAAAATGAGTTTCGTTGCAATAACGAAATTGTTTCGTCAACTAAAAATGTTGACAAACTTCCAAAATAAATAAATAATAAATATAAACTATAAAACGTAAGAGACAAACCAAATATCAGTAGTCTAAATCTTATGCATATATTTTTTTTAATTTTTAACTAATTTTTGTACAAAATTTAAATTAAATTAAATTGTTGCAGGAATGAAAAGTAAGTTGTTGCAGCAACGAAATAAAAAATATTCAAAGAAGTCAAGTATAAAATTTTTCGTTCCAGCGACTACCAAATTGTCACTACTACGACTACGACACATTAACGAAAAAAATAAAAACATTAACGAAAATGTTTCATCCAGGCGACGAAGCGTTATTCTTTCAGTGTACTATATACGATCTTAAAACAAGGGGTTGATGAATTCACTACGAGACTTTCTAGACTAATCGAGAAATCGCTGGCGCTACTGCAATATCGTTAGGTCAGCATCTTAATTACGCGATGGAGTGTTGCGACTTATATCGGTAAGGGGGTCAGTCGGCGTTGCAACGTGTAAATGTACGCAATGTCTAGTTTTAGTAAAGGGTTGAAGATATTATTTGTGTATATCTGCATGATATTATGAGCCTGTCGGAAAATGCTGTAACTCTTACAAATTGTCGGCAACTATCAGTTTTGGTTTGAAATTTGTGAAGTAAACAGACACAGAATACCGTGAAACACTATACCGTTTAATGCTCGTGACTAAGGGATCCCAGACTTTTTTATTTCCCGGGAAAGCGGGAAGCCGCACTTATTTTATAAATTTTCTCGAAAGAAGCTAAAAAGTATAAACATGGTCGTTATATTGCAATGCATTACGAAATCTAATATATGATGCATCAAATACTGACGGGCATGAATTTCTATTTGGAAATAGGTCGCCAAATATCTGTGAATCTTACCAAATTGTTTCACCAATCAAATCTAAATCAGTAAGTGATCTGAATAAAATTAACACCTTTTGCTCTTTCAAGTATATGTGGCATTTCATGTCAAGTGACCCAACTTTTGAAACCGATGTCTTCCGATCGGGATGAAACTTGCACCAAGGTTAGTCCTATTGGATAGATAGACAAAAACTTTGAACGAGATCGGTCAAAAACTCTCTGAGTTAGAGGGGCTCGAATTTTGACATTTTGGCCAAATTGGTGTTTTTTCCCATCCATGTAACTTTTTACCTATTATTCTTAGCAAAATTTGTCCTGAGTGTTTTAGATAGCTATTTCTTCAATCTTTTTAAAAAAAATAATAAAAAATAAAAAACAATTTGTTGATATTTTTTTTGCAAAATGAAAAAGTTTTCTCAAGAGAAGACCATTTTTTTTTTTTTGTTTGCTAAAAAGAAAGTTTTGGTCTTTTCCTTTAAGAGCTTTATAGTCCCTTAGTGGGATTCAACCTATTTATCTATCAAAATAAATGTTTTGTAACTCAAAACAACGGGTTTTCAAGATTTAGCATATGCACTATTTTGAATTTGTTTCTATTTTTGTGTCAGTGTTTCTAAAACCTTAAAAATAGAACCTATACTGAGAAACTAGACAAATTAAATTTTCCAACGGTATGTATCATGTCTAATGTCTTATTTTGATAGATAAATAGGTCGAATCCCACTAAGGGACTATAAAGCTCTTATAGGAAAAGACCTAAGCTTTCTTTTTAGCAAACAAAAAAAATTGTCTTCTCTTGAAAAAAAATGTTAAAAATTTTTCCATTTTCCAAAAAAAAAATCAACAAATATTTTTTTATTTTTTATTATTTTTTTTTAAAAAGATTGCAGAAATAGCTATCTAAAACACTCAGTACAAATCTGCTAAGAACAATAGGTAAAAAGTTACATGGATGGGAATAAAACACTTGTTTGGTCAAAATGTCATAATTCGACTCCATCTAACTCAGAGAGTTCTTGACCGATCTCGTTGAAAGTTTTTGTCTAAGCTGCTATCCAATAGGACTAACCTTGGTGCAAGTTTCATCCCAATCGGATGACATCGGTTTCAAAAGTTGGGTCTCTTGACATGAAATTATATATCTGCCAACTTTTATTAAGCTCTTGCTCTTGTGCCGCTTTAAACAAAACGCAATTTTCGAACAAAATGAAATCCGGTTATATGACGTCGGTTAAGCGGTTTTTACTCTATTTGTGTTAAATATAATTAAAAATTTAAAAATCAAATAAAAAAAGATATTATGTTCTTAATAAGACTTTCAAACAGTTGGTTTCAAATATCAAATGACTTCAGAATTTGAATAAGAATCAAAGAATCTTTTCAAACAATTTTTTTTTTAAAAATTAAAGACTTTAGATTTAGTTAATGTATGTGAAATTGATACTACTAGCTTAAACGGTCAGGAATATTTTTCTAATTGATTTTTGTTGGGATAATAGACAATTTAGTTAAGCACACTCACTGGCATGACCAGATTCGAACTACGTGACAAGTTTATCATCAGATTCCTAACTACTGTTTGTAAATTGATACCATCGGTAGATCATCAACCTTTCAGTGTGTGTTGGTAGTTAGGGATTTTAGATACCTAGTTCGAAACTAGCCATGTCAGTGCACTGGCTAACATCTTTAAACAAAGCTTTAAACTTTTGCATATTTATGTACACTGGCGATTAAAGACGAGTGCATCTTTGGCATATTTTTAGTTACGGTGTCGGAAAATTATAAATAAAAGAGGCGTTATTTTAAAAACTCCTGTGACTGATATTTATTATCCTTGCAATAAAACTTAGTACGCAGAAAAAAAAGAAAACTTTAGGTAAATTCAAAAATTCACAGAAAATCTTAAGACAACAACTGTATTCACTCAGCTTTGAACTTCTTGATGGTGATATAGTAGAAGTTAGTTCTTGGTACGGAAGCCAAAATCCTTTGTTTATAATAATTTGTTTCATACGCCTGGGCATGCTCTCAACTAAATTTTCTATAATTTGCCCTGGAATATTTTTCCATTATAATTTTACTTCGGTCCACAAGTCTTCTATGTTACTTGGTGTTCGATCATACTATGTCAAGATTTAGCATATGCACTATTTTGAATTTGTTTCTATTTTTGTGTCAGTGTTTCTAAAACCTTAAAAATAGAACCTATACTGAGAAACTAGACAAATTAAATTTTCCAACGGTATGTATCATGTCTAATGTCTTATTTTGATAGATAAATAGGTCGAATCCCACTAAGGGACTATAAAGCTCTTATAGGAAAAGACCTAAGCTTTCTTTTTAGCAAACAAAAAAAATTGTCTTCTCTTGAAAAAAAATGTTAAAAATTTTTCCATTTTCCAAAAAAAAAATCAACAAATATTTTTTTATTTTTTATTATTTTTTTTTAAAAAGATTGCAGAAATAGCTATCTAAAACACTCAGTACAAATCTGCTAAGAACAATAGGTAAAAAGTTACATGGATGGGAATAAAACACTTGTTTGGTCAAAATGTCATAATTCGACTCCATCTAACTCAGAGAGTTCTTGACCGATCTCGTTGAAAGTTTTTGTCTAAGCTGCTATCCAATAGGACTAACCTTGGTGCAAGTTTCATCCCAATCGGATGACATCGGTTTCAAAAGTTGGGTCTCTTGACATGAAATTATATATCTGCCAACTTTTATTAAGCTCTTGCTCTTGTGCCGCTTTAAACAAAACGCAATTTTCGAACAAAATGAAATCCGGTTATATGACGTCGGTTAAGCGGTTTTTACTCTATTTGTGTTAAATATAATTAAAAATTTAAAAATCAAATAAAAAAAGATATTATGTTCTTAATAAGACTTTCAAACAGTTGGTTTCAAATATCAAATGACTTCAGAATTTGAATAAGAATCAAAGAATCTTTTCAAACAATTTTTTTTTTAAAAATTAAAGACTTTAGATTTAGTTAATGTATGTGAAATTGATACTACTAGCTTAAACGGTCAGGAATATTTTTCTAATTGATTTTTGTTGGGATAATAGACAATTTAGTTAAGCACACTCACTGGCATGACCAGATTCGAACTACGTGACAAGTTTATCATCAGATTCCTAACTACTGTTTGTAAATTGATACCATCGGTAGATCATCAACCTTTCAGTGTGTGTTGGTAGTTAGGGATTTTAGATACCTAGTTCGAAACTAGCCATGTCAGTGCACTGGCTAACATCTTTAAACAAAGCTTTAAACTTTTGCATATTTATGTACACTGGCGATTAAAGACGAGTGCATCTTTGGCATATTTTTAGTTACGGTGTCGGAAAATTATAAATAAAAGAGGCGTTATTTTAAAAACTCCTGTGACTGATATTTATTATCCTTGCAATAAAACTTAGTACGCAGAAAAAAAAGAAAACTTTAGGTAAATTCAAAAATTCACAGAAAATCTTAAGACAACAACTGTATTCACTCAGCTTTGAACTTCTTGATGGTGATATAGTAGAAGTTAGTTCTTGGTACGGAAGCCAAAATCCTTTGTTTATAATAATTTGTTTCATACGCCTGGGCATGCTCTCAACTAAATTTTCTATAATTTGCCCTGGAATATTTTTCCATTATAATTTTACTTCGGTCCACAAGTCTTCTATGTTACTTGGTGTTCGATCATACTATGTCAAGATTTAGCATATGCACTATTTTGAATTTGTTTCTATTTTTGTGTCAGTGTTTCTAAAACCTTAAAAATAGAACCTATACTGAGAAACTAGACAAATTAAATTTTCCAACGGTATGTATCATGTCTAATGTCTTATTTTGATAGATAAATAGGTCGAATCCCACTAAGGGACTATAAAGCTCTTATAGGAAAAGACCTAAGCTTTCTTTTTAGCAAACAAAAAAAATTGTCTTCTCTTGAAAAAAAATGTTAAAAATTTTTCCATTTTCCAAAAAAAAAATCAACAAATATTTTTTTATTTTTTATTATTTTTTTTTAAAAAGATTGCAGAAATAGCTATCTAAAACACTCAGTACAAATCTGCTAAGAACAATAGGTAAAAAGTTACATGGATGGGAATAAAACACTTGTTTGGTCAAAATGTCATAATTCGACTCCATCTAACTCAGAGAGTTCTTGACCGATCTCGTTGAAAGTTTTTGTCTAAGCTGCTATCCAATAGGACTAACCTTGGTGCAAGTTTCATCCCAATCGGATGACATCGGTTTCAAAAGTTGGGTCTCTTGACATGAAATTATATATCTGCCAACTTTTATTAAGCTCTTGCTCTTGTGCCGCTTTAAACAAAACGCAATTTTCGAACAAAATGAAATCCGGTTATATGACGTCGGTTAAGCGGTTTTTACTCTATTTGTGTTAAATATAATTAAAAATTTAAAAATCAAATAAAAAAAGATATTATGTTCTTAATAAGACTTTCAAACAGTTGGTTTCAAATATCAAATGACTTCAGAATTTGAATAAGAATCAAAGAATCTTTTCAAACAATTTTTTTTTTAAAAATTAAAGACTTTAGATTTAGTTAATGTATGTGAAATTGATACTACTAGCTTAAACGGTCAGGAATATTTTTCTAATTGATTTTTGTTGGGATAATAGACAATTTAGTTAAGCACACTCACTGGCATGACCAGATTCGAACTACGTGACAAGTTTATCATCAGATTCCTAACTACTGTTTGTAAATTGATACCATCGGTAGATCATCAACCTTTCAGTGTGTGTTGGTAGTTAGGGATTTTAGATACCTAGTTCGAAACTAGCCATGTCAGTGCACTGGCTAACATCTTTAAACAAAGCTTTAAACTTTTGCATATTTATGTACACTGGCGATTAAAGACGAGTGCATCTTTGGCATATTTTTAGTTACGGTGTCGGAAAATTATAAATAAAAGAGGCGTTATTTTAAAAACTCCTGTGACTGATATTTATTATCCTTGCAATAAAACTTAGTACGCAGAAAAAAAAGAAAACTTTAGGTAAATTCAAAAATTCACAGAAAATCTTAAGACAACAACTGTATTCACTCAGCTTTGAACTTCTTGATGGTGATATAGTAGAAGTTAGTTCTTGGTACGGAAGCCAAAATCCTTTGTTTATAATAATTTGTTTCATACGCCTGGGCATGCTCTCAACTAAATTTTCTATAATTTGCCCTGGAATATTTTTCCATTATAATTTTACTTCGGTCCACAAGTCTTCTATGTTACTTGGTGTTCGATCATACTATGTCAATCACCGCTTGACCACAGCCCACAAATTTTCGATGTGGTTGAGGTCTGGAATTTGTGCTCGCCACTGCATTACCTCAAAGTTTTGTTCCAGGAGCCAGCGTTGCACAATTATCGCTGTATTATGGTTGGAGTTCCCGTCTTGCTGGAAAACCACTTCTTCCTCAGGGTAGGCGCTTCTATCCATACAGTCCGGCAAATATGTTTGGAGAATATGGAGATAGCCTTCCTTCTTCAGTATGCCGTCAATTCTAACTAATGGCCGCAAATGCCACCAAGTGAAACATCCCCACATCATTAAGTTGCTATCCTCATGCTTGACGGTTTGTTTCACATAGTATTTTTGAAGGCGTTACTGAGGTTTATGTCAAAGATATTCTTTCCCATCACTCTAACTTACTCAAACTACCAGTTTCCAATCTTCCACCTTCCAATTCTCGTGACTTTTACTGAATTTCAGTCGTGCTTTTATGTCCTTATCAGATAGAGCTTGATTTTTCTTCGTAAATGCTGACATGTATCCAAGTCTGTGAGGCGCTCTAAGAGCAGCAGGTGCACTTACATTCTTGTTTATTCCTAAAGCAACCTGTTTAGGTGTTTTGCAACTTTTGTTTCGCATTCGACGTAACATCAAATGAGCGCCTGCGTCAGTTAATAGCCTAGGACGGCATCCAGCATTCGGTACAGGAGCATAATTTCGTTGTTTTTAGACAGCTATTACGGTGCGTTGGCTCACGTTTAGTTTTTGACCAATAACACTTGACGAATTTCCACTTTTAGTCATGGTGACTATACTACTTTCAACATCTTTTGCGATTTTTCTCATTTTTTAATTACTTTATTTTAACGCGACCGTAATCTCGAAACACACCGCAAAACTAAAACTGAAATTCATTGCAGTATACTACAAACACCGAAAATATCACTGCAGTTGTCTAACGGTTTTCTTTTGAAACGCTTGTGTACTACCATTTCAGTTACACAAATCGTTCAAAACTGAGTGAATAAGGCTCTACAGAGCTTTTGCTGCAATTCGCGCCTTTTTGTGCAAGGTTAACTTGTTGCTGATTACTAAGTTTCATTGTTTATAAAACAAAGTCTACTAGCTGCAAATTTCACTGAAATGCGTCCATTATTTAAAACGTTATGCCATTAGAAGTAAAAATGACTAAAACATGCACTCGGTTTTGATCGCCAGTGTATGTAGCACTTATTAGCTAAGAAATGTTATAAAAATTTTGAAAGAAAAATTGCGAACATACTATTTCTAAAAAAATAAAAATTACATTTATTCCTTTTCAAATGAAATAATCTCTTTTACATTTTCTCTCTTTTCAGGTAAGTCCAAGCTATATGACATATTTGGTAAATAATGATTTGTAAGTACTGAAAACTCAACTTATCTACAATCGTATTGGCATTATTTACCTGAAACCATTTATGGAATAATTGACCCAAATGCCCGATTACTATACGCTCTAAATATTAATCCATATTTATAAATAATTAAACTAAATTAGTTTATAATAATTAAAAATTAAAAGATTTAAAACGGCCTTTTTTATATTTACTTGCATTGAATGCATTAGCTACTACGAAGCTACTGCTCCGTTGTTTCTCCTTTCTTTGTTGTCTCTCACGTTTTTGGTTTCAGAAGGTTTCAACTATGCGTTGGTTATCACTATGTGTTGGTACACAATCAATATACTTATATACAAATCGAGTTCATGCAAGGCAAGAGTGTATTAATTACTTGTTTTTTTTTATTATATTTCGCAATTGGTCCATCGTTTATATTTTCTCAGTAAAGGCTCGGGCAGAAAAAGGGCTTCATGCTGTTGCCTTTTCCAGTTTCTTTCCTCAAAATCGTTTCTCACTTTGGTAGCACACAACGTGTACGAGTATATGAAACACATACACAAAATCCACGTTACAAACCACATTACAAATCAACATTACAAACCATTTAACGGTCCGAGCTTTTGTTTATTATTTCTTCACTGATCAAGCGCTTTCAACATCTTCTGCCCGATGAACCATTGACGACTATAACCTACATGAAATTAAAATGCAATACATCAGACAGCTAGTGTTAGTGGAAAACTAGAACGCACACAGATCACTGGTTGTGAGAAGCTCTCCCTAATCCTCTCATGGGATGTAACGGGAAAAATTGTTATTTACATCAGACAAAGTAAGAAACACTGACTTCATCTACAACTTTCACGCAGATTCAGAAATATTTATGAATCATTGACTGAGAGAATATTGCAAAAATACAGAGCACACTTACTAGATAGACTTTCTCGTTGTCCCTCTTTTATTGTCTTACTCTCGAAAGAGCATAAACAGTGTAACAAACACAGCTGTATTTATATCACAAACACAGATATATTTTGGTCGCAAACACATATGTTATAGCATATTAATCATTGTGGCTCAAAAATCTAATATTGAATAGCAAACACAATGTGTTTGGACACAAATATATTATATTTGCAACGCGCTCCAAATACACGTTATATTTGTATCCAAACAACAAACACTACTGATTTTTTACTGATTATTAGTATCACTTGGCTAAAGGATACTGATCCCGCAGCTAAGCGGGCTAACGTCAGTCAGGCGGATATGAATCTCTAGATTTAGCAATCCTAAATTCAACGTAAACCTAGGTATGTTGGAAATATATTTACAAAGCGGTTTAATAGTACTGTTTCCAGCCTCTAAGGGTACAATACGACAGGCGTATTTCGGGGAACTTCAGCGAGGATTAGTCTGCAACACTACCTTAATGGCCTCATTACAGGCATGCCTCCAGCGACTTGAGAATATGACCTACATAAGGATACTGGAATGATGGACGTGTGTGAGAGATTGTATACAAGTATTACAGATCTGGACGGCATTGTATTGGAGGTATAGGAGGCATCTTTTGTCGCTAACTAAACTCATGGATTCAATACCAGTTTTGACGGAACACTGCCTCATTGGTAGACATGCGGAGAAATTGATTGTTCGATATTATAATATTTGTCAATGCCTGGACCAAGCAAATCTGCCGTGGTTTCATAAACTACTAAAAATTCTCAATGTATTGTAAAGTGTGGGTCATGTAAAATTTGGACAATTTAAAGAAAATAATACTAGAAATTTTTTCAAAATTATAATTTTATTGGCATTTATGAATACAACACAACATCGTTCAAATGGCTTCCACGACTTGCTTTGCAGTACCTCATTCGATCCACCCAATTTTTCGGTACAAATTTTATTGTTAGGGCCTCTATCTCGTGAAAGATATCGCCGATTTAAAAGTCTTAATGCGAGCATAAAGCGAGCCATTTTATAAATCTATAACCTGTAACAAATAACCTGTCCATTCATAAATGTCAAGTTGGCCATCTGCTTCGAAATAACTGGGGTTCAAATTCCTAATTTATTTCATTTTATACTTAAATCTCTGTGTAGTGATTGAGTTAATTTTTTAACAGATTGGGCAAATTTCAAATCCATCTGGTTGCTGGTATAATCCTTATGCGAACGTGTATTCACTAAATTCCACTGATTCTTTGTTCGTCAACTAAAATTCTAGGGATATTTCCGTCCTCAATTTAACTAAACTATTTCCGATTCGAATGTCACATCACGTATTTTCTTTGGCTACCGTCGAATACTACCAGCACAAATAGATTTCACTCCAAAAATAGTTTAATTCATACAAGTATTCACTGGAACTAACAAAAAATTTTAATTCCTCATTATAAAACTCCATTTCCACTTTCCTGGAAACGGAAATATTTTCTCAATATCAGTCCTACTAGTTGTGACCTAGAATTTTACATCGATTACGAACTGTGGAAATGTGGAACTAGAACCTACACGCAAAGAAGAAACACGTTTAAAGATCGATTGGTACAAAAATATTTTTTTTTGCCCGAAAAATATTTCGTTTGCTACTTTATTCCTCGTTTGACCTCAAACGCAGATATTTTACCGGCAAAGAATATACATTTATCGTAAAAAATATTTATTTTGTAGAAACGAACTGTCATTTATCCCAAAACTGTCGTAATCATATTACTTTCGCGGCAAATAAGGAAACTCATTCATTATAAACGAAAAGTGTAAGTTTTATACTCTATAATTTGGAACTACAGTTTTACACTAGTTCCGAACGGTATTTTGAGAAGATTTTTCGGGGCTAAGTACTTGATAGTGTAGCCATCAGTAAGCCAAGTGACCGTCGGCGAAAGAAATGTGAGGCGGTCAGTGCAGACATATAATCCACGTTTCCATGTACAAGAGCGGCACACACTACCCACTGCACCACTGACTAACTAGTTTGTATAAACGTAGACTATTGGCCAGGTAATCCTATTCTATAAAATATGATATTCCGATACTAAATGAAGGGTGTTTTTTTTAAGACAGATAGAAATTTAAATTAAAAAAATTACACAAAAGATTTAATTCTAATGAAAAATATTTATTTATTTACTCATTTAAAAACAGCTGGAAAATATAATTTTACATATCTTCAGTTAAAAACTAAATTCAAAATTGAAGTATAATAATTAAATTGAAAGAACAGGAACAGTGATGAAACAGCAATCAGGAACAAGATTAAACAACAAATACATAGTAATAAATGCATGCAGGAGATAATAGATTAAACAGGGACCTTAAATTTATTTGACGATATTAACAGAACTATTATACATAAAGACTAATTAGGAAGATAGAAATGAAATGAATTTAGCAGGATTGATAAAGCAGAAACAAATGAAGCTGCATTAGATGCAGCAGGATAGGTAAAGCAGGAACTGATGAAGTACGTGGAGCAGGAACATATAAAGCAAGAACAGTTGTCATACGGGCAGATTCAGTAGGATGAGAATGAAGCAGGAACATATGAAGTAGTACTGAGGGAACAGGAACTGATGAAGCAGGAACAGCTAAAGTAAGAACAGATGACATGGAAACAGATTAAGCAGGAACAGATAAAGAAGGACAGATGAAGTAGGAACTGATGAAAAAGGAACTGTTAAAACAGATGACGCAGGAACAAATAAAGCTAGAACAGTTGTCATACGGGCAGATTCAGTAGGATGAGAATGAAGCAGGATATTTGAAGCAGGAACTGGTGAAGTAGGTGGAGCAGGAACAGAGAAAGCAAGAACAGATGAAGCCAGAACTGATGATGTTGGAGGAGCAGAAACAGAGGAAGCAAGAACAAATGTTACAGGAATAGATAAAGCAGGAACAGATGGAGCAGCAACAGCTGTAGCAGAAAAGATGAAGCAGGAACTGATGAAATAGGAACAGGCGAATCGAGAACAAATGACACAGACACAGATTAAGCAGGAACAGATGAATAAGCACAGATGAAGCAGGAACTCTTGAAACAGGTGAAGCAGGAACAGATAAAGCAAGAACTGGTGTCACAGGAGCCGATGAAGCGGAAACAGATACAGTATGATGAGACTGAAGCAGGAAAAGATGAAGCATGACATGTGAAAGAGGAAATTTAGTTCAGCGAAAATTAACCAAAATTCATTCACATGATTTCTCGAATGAAATCCTAAATATTAATCGGACAATTCTAAGCATTATCAGTCATAAAAAAAATAATCGCTCGTTTAATGACTTCAATCGAGTACGATAGAGAGAATACATGGTGAAACTCAATAAAAGTATTGCAAAGAGTAAAACTGAATTAAAACATTCGTAGTTATATTTGAACGCGGGTAGAAAAAATTAAACATAATTTCTGGAAGATCTGAAAGGGACATTAAAATTCAGTGAAGAGATCAAGTATGATGAATTAATTTCTCCATTGATTAGTTTATTTACGCTCTATAGTAGCTGTAATCTATGACTATAGGGAGGTAGGAAAGATTCGAAGATGAACTCCAACCAAGATTGCATTAAGCAAAAAGTAAGAACTGCTTCTGAAAAGATTCGATACTATCAATATTACAACTATAATATGGAAGCTAAACTATTGAACTGTACTCAAGAATCGGTCTCACAAGGCTAGTATACAGTAGGGTTCCCAAAAATTTTTCTTTTTCGATTTTCATCGTTGCTTGATTGGAAAGCTTATAGGGTAAAATATTTTTGAGATTTTTTTCAGATTTTTCGAAAGAGGTCGAATTTCCTAAAAAATCGGGTATTCCGGAAGTTTTTTTGTATTTTACTTAAAATTCGGTCACTAACCACGGTTTTCTTAGTTTGTAAGTCAACATTTCACGGCTTTTTATTGTATATGCATAAACCACCAGTTTTGGCAATGATTTTGCTCAATAAGGTACAACGTTTACATTTTTTCGTAAATTTTGGATAAATTTTGTTAGAACGCTTTATAATTTTAAAAATTTCTATCCAAATTTAAAATACTAACGATGCATTCTAAAAGACGGATAATATCCAAGTAATTTTGTAGAAAAATATTACTAATTTGCTGTTACTTCTCCAGAGTTATACCATGTTAAAGCCTTTTACCCATTGTATGAACCAAAAAATATTACAAACTTTTTGCCAAATTTGCATCGGATTTGCTTTAAATTTCTATGAAAATTTAAAACACTAATGATGCACTTTAAAAGATGGATAATATCCAAGCAAATTTTGTAGAAAAAATTTTGAATTTGCAGTTACTGTCCCAGAGTTATGCCATTTTAAAACACTTTACCCATTTTATGAAACTAATAATACTATAAACTATTTGCCAATTATTCATCGGATTTGCTTTAACACTGCATTCATGAAAAATCTACATGTGCTAAATAACGACAAATAGTTACAGCAACATATTGCAGGAAACATATATATGTTTGCAAGCAATCATATATATGGTTGCCTGGACCATTATTTACTACGTGTAGTTCTTTGTCGTTACCTAGCGCATGTAGATTTTTTCAATAACAGAATGTTTAAAGCAAATCCGATGAAAAAAGAACAACAGTTTATAATATTAATAGGTTCATACAATAGGTAAAGAGTTTTAAAGTGGCATAACTCTGGAACAGTAACTGCAAATTAAAAATTTTTGTACAAAATTGCTTGGAATTTACCCGTATTTTAAAGTACATCATTAGTATTTTAAATATTCATAGAAATTTAAAGCAAATCCTATGCAAATATTGCAAACAGATTATAATATTATTAGTTTCATAAAAGGGGTAAAGTGTTTTAAAATGGTATAACTCTGGAAGAGTAACCGCAAATTCAAAATTTTTTTTCACAAAAGTGCTTGGAATTTATCCGTCTTTTAAAGTGCATCATTAGTTTTTAAAATTTTCATAGGAATTTTAAAAGTTATAAAGGGTTATTTACAAAATTTACCTAAAATTTACGAAAGTATGTGCCATTATGTTTGGAACTCGATTTCTTTTGCATGGCCACCACGGGCACGCTTGCAGAAGTCCAGACGCTGAACCCAATTTTCGACGGTTTTCAAGCATAAATCGGCCGATACTGCTGCAATTTCGGATTTTCATCGGAAAATCATCTTCAGCGATGAGTCTCATTTCTGGCTGAATGGCTTCGTCAATAAGCGAAATAAGCGTTGTTGGTCAGACAGCAATCCACACGTAATCCATGAGTCATCATTGCATCCCGAAAAAATTACGGTTTGGTGCGGTTTATGGGCCGGCGGCATCATTGGGCCGTACTTCTTCCGTGATGATCAAGACCGGCACATTATTGTGAATGCGAATCGCTACCGTTCAATGATAACCGAATATTTTTGGCCCCAATTGGATAATATGGACTTGGAGGACATGTGGTTCCAACAGGACGGCGCCACAAGCCACACAGCGAATGCCACAATCAATTTATTGGAAACCAAGTTTAGTGAACGTGTTATCTCACGAAATGGCCCAGTCGATTGACCGCCTCGGTCGTGCGATTTGACGCCGTTAGATTATTTCCTGTGGGGCTACGTCAAGTCTATTGTCTATACCAACAAGCCAGGGCGAACGTGAAAGCCAAAGCGAACGTGAAATTGCAGCAGTATCGGCCCATTTATGCTTGAAAACCGTCGAAAATTGGGTTCAGCGTCTGGACTTCTGCAAGCGTGCCCGTGGTGGCCATGCAAAAGAAATCGAGTTCCATTCATAATGGCATCGAACGTACTTTCACAGGAATAAAGAATTTCATTGGTATCTAAAACCGGTTTTGTTTTATTTAAAAACAATTTTGTAGCGCTCTTATTGAAAAATCCGTTAGATATATGAAATGAAACACTGCTCCCATCAAGTACTACGTATTAATAGACTACTGTTAAATTTTGAGCAAGTTCCGTCATTTACTTTGCGTTTAACAGCAAAAAACCTCGATCATTTTTTTAAAAATAGAATAAAGTGAATTTCGAGTGCTGATTAAACATTATTTTTTGCGAAAAAAACCGTCAATCCAACCAAGGAAAAGCTTGATAAATACTATGGAGACTCTGCACCATCGATTCCATTTAAAAAAGTGGTTTACTGACTTTCGTTGTGGTTGCACAAGTACAATGGACGCTGAACGTTCTGGACGGCCAATTGAGGTCAATACACCCGAAAATGTGGAAAAAATCCACGATATGGTGTTGGCCGATCGAAGAGTAAAAGTGCGTGAGATTATTGATGCCATACGTATTTCATATGGCAGTGTGGATTCGATTGTAAATGATCAGTTGGGTTTAAGAAAGCTGTCTGCAAGATGGGTGCCGCGTTTGCTCTCAATTGATCATAAACGAAATCATGTGACAACTTCAAAGGATTGTTTGGAGTTCCATGAATTGGGCTACGAATTGGTACCTCATCCACCATATTCTTCGAATTTAGCCCCCAGTGACTATTTCCTATTTCCAAACCTACAGAAATGGCTTCTCTGTGGAAATAGATTGAGCTAAAGGAGATTATGTTGAGATTATGTTTCCTAAAAAAAAACTGTGTTTCACTCAAAAAGTCACGGACTTCTTGATCCGCCTCATTGTTTTAGATATAAAATAGAGTACCAAAATAGTACTATAGTACTCATTAATTGCAGTAATCTGAACATCACAGTCACATCCCTCGAACAATTGTGACCTACAAGGCATGAATTGTTGGTTGTTTATCAGCATGAACCAGTGACGTTATGTAGCCCCACAGGAAATAATCGAGAGGCGCCAAATCGCACGACCTTGGAGACCAATTGGCAGATCCATTTCTCAAAATTAACACATCACCAAGTTTTGATTTCAATAAATCGATGGCTGCCGTCGCCGTATGTCACAAAGCCACATCTCGCAAGGATCAATGTCATTAATATTTTCAAACAAAAAATCATTGGTCATGGTGCGCTAACGACCTCCATTGACCGAAACATTAGCTACGGCTTCATTTTTGAAGACATAGGGCCGGATAATGACACCATCGTGTAAACCGCACAAAACGGTGCAATTTTCTGGATGTAATGGAGTCGGTAGCCTTAAATTTATTTCGACGGGGGTCACCTCGCACAGTGACGGCTACACTATCTAATACTTAGCCATGAAAAAGCTTCTCAACATACCGTTCGGAACCGGTGTAAAATTGTAGGTCTCAATCAGTGAGTGTAAAACTAGAACGCGCACAGTTCATTGGTTTGTGAGAAGCTGTCCCGAAACCTTTCATGGGATGTAACGGGAAACCATTAATTTATTATTTTTAATGAAGTTTATAGGGCGTCACTCCATATACTTCAATTTTGTTTAATTACGAACCAGTTAAGCCAAAAATGAGCTTCATCGCTGAACAAAATTTTGCGATAAAACATCGCGTCAGCTTCCAACTGCTCTAGAGCACAATCGGCGAAAGAACAATGCATGTGCATTTGACATGTGACAGAGCTCCATTTCCTGCGACCAACGACGAATCGATAAATGGTGATCTTCTGCCACACTTTCGTTTAAAGCGGCGATATTTTCTTCAGTACGCACGTGTTGTTCCTTCGACATATTGATGTTAGTGCCTCATTTACAGAGAATGTGGTATGAAATCTATCCACAGTTATATGGATGGCTGACGATTATGTGCGCCATAAAAATCACGAAGTGGTCTGTCTATAAGTTACCCGAGTCGATGGCTGATTTTCGAAGTAAATTTGGATAATTGAGTTGTGTTATTCAAGCAAAAGTTTATCTATTCATGATCATTTGACAGAGTATACTACTGATCATATATGTCAAAAAATGAGCACAGTATGACAGTTCGTTTACCAGCTAACCCTTTCGTAAGTTCTATCTAAGCAAAAAAAATCACCCTTTACTACCAACAATGCCTGCCAATTTTGCCAATGTAGTTCTTGTTAATAATGGCCGGCCAACAAGTCCTGTGTTTAATATGGTGGCAATAGTGGCCACTTAATGTCACTTTTAAAAACAATTCCCTTTAATACATGAAATATGTATGTGTGTGTGTGTGGATAAGGCAGTGAATTAATGACGATCATCATCACGATGAGGATGATTGTGGTGAAGATGATGATGTTGGTGTTGGCTCGTATGCCAAAAAAAAATTGGACTCTTTCAGGCTTAAAACATTGCTATAAAGAACACTTAGCAAATATGCACTCTGGCTTACCGGACAGAAGCTGTGGCATTTGTAGCGAATATAATGCATCACTACCTTCAGTGGTTTGCAAGTAAATGTGCAGTATACACATAAACACACACGCACAATCACACACACTCGCAACGCTCTTCACAGACTCATTGTTGCAACATGTCCGCGGAGATTGGATGGTTTGGTGGCTGGCCTTTTGATCCATATCCTTTGAATTGCACACGAGTATATTCACATATGCGTACATACTCATATGGCTGCATGTGTTTGAGTGTACGAGTGCGAGCCTGCAGGTAGGTGTTTGTGTTAGTAAAATCCCAAATGTGTTGCATTTATGAAAAGGAACATAATTGTATTGCACTGCGTCCATTTAGTTCACCGTTTTTGCATTGAGAGTGTGGAAATGACTCACCTGGCGTCTAGTGGCCATTGCAATGGCGTTTGTGGTGGCCGAATGCAGGTCAATTTTCCAGGGTAAATTTTAAATTCAGCTAAAATGGCCAATGGTATTCCAAAGCTCTAGTGCTTTAGTTCTTTTTTACAATAGCCTCTTTGTGTGAGACAATGGCGAGAATATAATCTCAGATATATTGTAAATTGCATCGAATATGTATAGTTTTTGTAAGGACAATTGATGGGAGATATGTATTATGTTACATCTATAGACGTTCAATGAGTTGTTATGCTGCATTTAAAGGATATATTTAAAAGACCGAAGTAGATTTATAAAATAATCGAAACCGGATTTAACGGGTGGTTTTTATAGAGGTATAGAACTTTGAAATGGAATGAAACAAAGATAATTGTTTTAAATTGACATGAAATTTACTTTATTCGAAAGATAACCTTCTGGCATTATAATTTAACCCTTTCGGGACGGAGTTTTATTTTGAAAACCGTAATATTTTTAGTGGAAATTTTTGCAGGTATGTCTAAAAAATTATTTTCTGCATACTCAGAAATCCTGAAATCGTCCTTTTATCCTGGGACATATAATCCCAATAAGTATTTTTCGTGGGACATATGATCCCAGTAATAATAAAAACAAAATTAATAAAGTATTACAATATTAGTACATTTCAATGGAAATTCATATTTATTTATCTTATTTATTGTTTCATAACATTGTAGTAATATAATTAGGAAATTTTGTGGAAGGGTCCAAAACATTTGAAGCACAAAGCGTTGTTGCAGCCTGAGCATATCATGTTTGTACGCTTCTCCATACCAAGTGAAGAACAGCGAACGCAGCCACAACGCTTCTCTTGCTGTACTGGCAAATGATCACCAACATTTAGGCCATCAGTTTTTGGACGCTTGGGCGTTCTTGCTCCCCGGCGACATGGCATTTTTTCTCGTCTTTTAGTTCCTTCGGAAATCATGCCTTCAGCAAGAGGGACCAGAAAGTCTTTCAACGATAATTTTACTTTCCTATATTCGGAAGACACAATCCACGAATTAACCACGCTAACCATTAGTAGTTTGTAGAAAACTTTCTTCCACCATTTTTGAGACTTGCGGTTAAAGTCATAAACGGTCGTTTTCTGGTCGGCTATGTCGACTATAAATGTTATAGTCGCTGATACTTTTAGGACACTTGATTTTTTTCTTCGATCCATCTTTTTGCTTTCTTTCAATGTTTACAATTGATGGCGCATGGCGATTGGAAGCTAAAAGAACTTTTTTTGAATCCATCCATCGAGCAGCCAGAATACCACCAGATTTAGTTTGAAGTTGGCTTTCGCCTCTGTTGAGCTTTCCGAAAAATGTAGGTGTATTCTTTCTGTTTTGCATTATGTTCCAATTGCGGGAAAAGCAATTGTTTCCAATAAATTTATTGAAGTAAAGAAGCGGTCAAATGCCAAACATGCGTCTTTCTCACGAATAGAAGAAACCAATATTGATACCACTATTTCTACAAGAGTTCCGCTGTTGGACTGCACAGCATTTTCTTCCTTTCCAGAATAAACATTGAAATCGTAACTGTATCCTGTCTTCGAGTCACATCGCATCCAAATTTGTATTCCAGGTTTTATTGGTTTCATGGGCATATACTGCTTCATACTTGATCTGCCTTTGAATTTTACCATGCATTCGTCAATAGACTGGAAAGAACTCTCACTACGACCAGCTGCAAATGTGTATTTTAGGCAGCTCACAACATCAGATATATAATAGTCTTTGCAAACGTCAGTGGGCTTTTCACAATCATTGAAATATAGCTTTGATGCCAGTAATAAAAACCTATTTCGTGATATACAGGTTTTATAACTGAATTACGCATTGATGGACATTTGCCCCAATAGTCCTTCAGAGATGGCAGCAAGGATACAAGGATTTCATTCGGATCGGTTAAGTTTCGCTTTGAGTGCGAACGACGATTCAAAGTTACCAGACGCTGATTAGTGCATTGAGCAATTCGAATACACAAACTGTAGGGAAGTATCTTGGAAAACACAATATTCTCGTTGCAGTTGGCAGTAAGATCAAGAAGTATGTTGCAATCTCGTTCAGTCGGGAATTCGTATTTTGGCGTGAAGTCCTGACGGCCATCGGCGGTAACATTTACCCACGAGACAACTGGCTGTAACTCGTCATCTTTTCCATTTTGTTCGTCCGTTTCTGTGGCAGATACGATGTCATCAGAATTCTCAGTCAAATATTCACTTCCAGAATCCTCAACATTTGTGGCCGTCGGTGGTGCAATGGGTAGTGTGGGCGCCTCTTGTAGATGAGATCCTAGGTTCGAACCCTGCTCTGACCACCTTAAAATTTATTTCGGCGGCGGCCACTTCGCATAGTGACGGCGTCACTATCGAGTATATAGCCATGAAAAAGCCCCTCAAAACAGCGTTCGGAATCTGTGTAAAACTGTAGGTCCCAATCACTGAGTGAAAACTGGAAAGCGCACAGCTCAGTGACTGTGAGAAACTCTCCCCTGTACCTTCATGGGATGTAATGGGAAACTACTTATTTTATTTTTTTTTAAATCATTAATAACGAGGCGAATGTTGTCCTCCAAGTGGTCAATCGTTTCGTGCTTATCGGCGTAGACTAGAGACTTCACATATCCCCACAGAAAATAGTCAAGCGGCGTTAAATCGCACGATCTTGGAGGCCAACTCACGGGTCCGAAACGTGAAACTATGCGGTTACCAAACGTGTCCTTCAATAAATCAATTGAGGCATGAGCTGTGTGACATGTTGTTGAAACCACAGCTCCTGCACATCATGGTTGTGCAATTGATGACCGAAAAAGGAAGTAATCATGGCTCATAGCTCATTGACTGTAACGTCCTGAGCAGAATCGTTTTTAAAGAAGTATGAACCAATGATTCCGCCAGCCCATAAAGCACACCAAACAGTTAGTTTTTCTGGATGTAACGGTATCTCAACATACATTTAAGGATTATCATCACTCCAAATACGGCAGTTTTGTTTATTGACGTATCCATTCAGCCAAAAGTGAGCTTCATCGCTAAACAAAATTCGTTTCTGAAAATCGGGATACGTATTTCGAACAGAACCATTAGGGAATTCACATGGTCTCCTAAAGTCATAAGTCGCAAAGTCATATTTAACAAATTAGTACATATGACTTATGCATGTGAGCAGCATGTTGTATGAGCTAAATCATAAGTCATAAAAACGTAAATCAATCAAACGTATTAAAAAAAATTAAAAAATGCCAACAAGAGCGAAAAAGATAAAATTTTTACGGTTTTGTGTGAAAAGTTTGTGCACAAAAACTTACCGAAGTAGTTTCTTCTCCTTCCATTTGTCCAATTTCCTTTTTTTTTATTATTTTACCAATTAAAATTAATTCTTGAGTTAATGTTGTAGAAAAATGCAAAATTTCTTCAAAACACAACAATATATCTGATTAAATAGTAAACAAAAAACAGCTGACACTGAACATACAACATAGTACACTGAAAAAACAGACATGCTCAGGTTGTATAGTCGTAAAATATATTTACATGAAGAATACCAACAACATATTTACAACTATTGTATAATTTTAGCATATACGATAAATACAACACAATAGTACACCATGTGAACTCCCTACATGATGTTCAAAATAAATTTGCACAATTTGTTGGAATGTCAAACTAAACTAAACATAAACAATTGACAGCTGACAAAGTGGCCGCCAGTCAAAAAAGTGTTGTCAACTTAAAATTCTATACGTCTATAAAAAAAAACTGTTATAATATATATAGAACAGTGGTAGGCAAAACCGAACGTACGCACCCAACGTATTATGTGCTTGTGTGCGGTCGCAAACGCACAGGCATAGACTCCCTGCAAACAATTGAACGAATGTTGGTAGATTAATTAGCTGAGCGAAGAATCCGCGATTCTTCTGGGTGATCATTAAAACAGCAGTCACAATGGGAGCGACCATTTTTGATGGTGTTGACAATGGAAGCGACAAACTAGAAAATGCGCTTTCGAACATAAACAGCTGATTGTCAAAAGAGATAATTATTTATGTTTTTTGGCCAAAGTTTGAAAATATTTATGAAGTAATATTATAATAATATTCAATAAATAATATTATAATACTCAATAAATGGAAAAGTTTCCGCTTCTTTCTTATTGAATGAATATACATAACTCCGTAAAATACACAATAATAAACACAACGATTGTAAACATAGAGGCAGACACAGAGACTTGTCATTTCATTGATTACATCTAATAACATATGTAAGGAAAATTCAAAAAAAGCGACATCTGTATGTCAATGTTGTACTTTTTTCGAAAAAAATGGTTGCTGTAGTTGAAGTAGACCAACTTCAGCGTCAAATGGCAGTAACATTATTGGTGACAAAACTGAAAGGCACTTATGTGAAATGTTGTGCGAAAGAACGAGATATCATGAAAACAGAAATGGTCGCTCCCATTGTGACTGCTGCTTAAGCCACGACTTGCTTGGGCAGAATATTTGGCGAAAAATCGGCTATTTTTCCCGGCAATCATTAAAGTCGTACAGAAAAAATAACGAATATTGTGCTTGTCGGTTTATATTGATCGCTTGGGCAGAAAAATCAGCGATGAGTCCGCGATTCGTTGCGACGATTAATCATAATGGGATTATTATTATGAAAACAAACAAAAATTAGAATATTCTCATGTTCGTTTTGGAAGTGATTAGTGACGGTTGACATATTTATAATTTATTCCTTTTAAATGTTTTTCTAATTATTTTAAAATATGTATAAAATTTATTAATTGATAATATTTATATATTTTTATGTAGACATGTACTTATGTATTTATATGACACAGATAAATTTTAGTAATTATCGTTTAGATTCGCTTGCAAATCATCAAGGCGTTTCGATACGCAGCGGACAATTTCTCACGACTTGGGATTCGCGGATGCATAGCAAATGATGATCGCCGAATTCAGTGCATCTTCCAGTACCTCGTTTCTCTAATTCTCGAATCGAAAAAGTTTTCACATAAAATATATGAATTGAAATAAAAACGCTGGAATTGGTATAAAAAATCGCTTCTCACATGTGGCTGTTTCTACAACATTTGATTTGCGAAAACTTTCGCACTAGCTTATTTTGTTTGTTTATATTTTTTTCTTACTTGACAGCTTTCTTGGAATATTCCAATGAAAACGTCACCAGTGTTGCCTCTTTTCGCATTGATATACATAAACACATTTTACTCACAAATTGAGAAATGATGGAATTTTTTGTTTCATGCTTAATGTGAAAACTTTTTCGATTCGAGAACTACAGAAACGAGGTACAGCTGATTCGCGGATGAATCATCCGCGATCGAAAATGTTTGCAGTGCTGATGCTTCGAATCAAACATAGTTGTTGTGTACATGTGAGTTGCCGATCGTGTGTGTATGAAAAATTCTATTATTGTCTACCTCGTGAAGCTATGGGCTGGTTACCACTAATATAGAATAACAATTATTTATATAATTGTCAACTATTTATCTCAGTGTAGAATCATAAGGTTGGTAAATCTCAACCAAAATATCACATTAAAGGAACTTAGATTGGGGAATTTAATTGCGTCAAACGAACATTTGTGTATTCAAACAATCCATTTCCCGTATGGTAAATAAATCACACCGTTTACGTGAACAAATATCGGTTGCAACAAATGGTAAATCGGTTCTCAGAATCTCCATTACAAGGAAAGACAAACATTGTCATCAATTTCTCTTTCGTTTACTGCAATCAAGTAATAGTAACCCCACAAAAAAAACAACTGTCTGGCGTTGAGCCCTTGAACCATCACTGCATGTCCGTGTATCTACCAAATGAGATATCGCATACGTGCCGCGGAGACGAACACAACCTTACCCGCTTGTTCTGAAAGTGGCGATTAACTGAAAGCCACTAGTTGCACTACTAGTTATGAAGTTTACTAGTTCTATTTCTGACTAAATGTAATCTATAGAGAAAAAAATCGGCACTCTTTTGACCCATAGTAATCGGAAGCGAGACGTTTAAGACTTTCGTCGACAACACACGAATAAAAACGACGTGCTTGACGTCAAAACTAATAAAAAAACGCCATTGAAGATTTTTTTGCAATAACAAAAAAGCAGCACCGTTATTCTACCGAAAAATTCAAATTTAATGTTGTTTTGTTACAAACAAAAGAAAAGAAGATTAGTCTTCGTTTGAAATTTAACTTCAAAAATAACGGTACTGCAAAAAAGTTTGTGTGGAGAAAAAATCAGGAGTAACTTGAAATTGTAAATTATTATGTAACTCTTAAATATTGAAATATTTTTTTTTGCGAATTACCTTTTTTGTTAAAACAAGTAGATACCTTTTTTATTTTATATAAAATACATACATACGTACGTTAATAAACATAGAAAATAGTACACATCCTTTTTTATTGGAATACTGGTTGCTCATTGAACTATAGTTGTAAATAGTTACATGGTAAACATATGTATATGTACTAGTACGATAGAATTACCGAAGGAACTAGTTCGATGGTACTAGTATATACATATATTACTATGGAACTAGTTAAATAGTACTCAATAGTTATCTGAGGATAGTTATCTAGGACATGCCCATATTAAATTCGCCTCTTAAAAGCATTGGATGTGGATTGAAGTAGAACTAGTGGTGGTTGGTTTGGAACTAGCGCTATTCTAGTTTATAACTAGTTACCCGTACAAGCGGGTAACGTTAGGATGTTTGTTGTTGAGAGAAATGAGAATCAATTCAAGAGACTGTGTACTAAACGATTATGTTCGCGTGATTTTTTCTCAACGAAGAGTTTGTCGACCTCTGTGTGCTTATACACTTTATTGTTTATAGTAACAGGTTTATTTTGTTTGCTGCAAAAATAAATTATACGAATTTTATTGTAAATGAAAGTTCCTATTTACATTATGATTGGTAGCAAAAGCCTTCGTAATTCATGATTAGATTTCATTGTGCGTTTTGCCTCGCAAGAACCACTGGAGGTGATGACGTTTAATCGGATGGCCTCCTTCATTCTTACATTCGTAAAAATTTGTAAAAGTGGTCTGTTCTAAATAAATTTATCAAAAATGGAAATTATCTGTGTTGAATTCGATGTCTTTCGTCCGTAAAAATTTTAAAACTGGTGTATTCTCAGTTAATTTATTTAAGAAGGAAATTCTATGAACAAATCCATTATATTTTTCACTTCGAAAAGACAGTTAATATGAAACAAAATGGCAGAAATACGAAAGAGGAGAAAGAGAGACTGCAAAACTCCCCACAAATTCTCGTATCGGGGGTGAATGTGTACCCCGCTAGCAACACCACACCTCTCACCAAGAAATCGCGATAGGCACACGTCGAAGGCATGCCTGAAAGGCATAATGTAATCATGCTCAAAGTTTGCTTACCACAAAAGAAACAACTTGCGTGATACAAGTTTTTTATTTGCCGAAAAGTATCAGGCTTTAGCGTCAACCATGCCAGAATAAATATACATATACATTAGGGATTTGATATTTTTTGTAACAGTATATTTACATGGTCGTACATTATGATCCCGCTGCCTTGGCCATGACATTAAGATTATTGAGATATTTCTGCTAAAGTCGGTAGAGAAAATGTGTCTGAACCAACCAATCGGTAAATTCTGTCTACAACGCCATCTCTTCCGATATCGAAATGATTGTTTACCTGTACGTGAGATTCGAAGCGTACGCACAAGGTTAAGCAGAGCGAACGTCGAAATGTAACCAGGCATATAGAAAACTGAAAAGCTGCTATTAACAGATATAGCCTTGCCTCATAACCCTGAAGTGCAGCGGAAATACAATTCCCGCTCTATGAAAACGTCTACAGTGACCGTACGTGGTTATGAAAAACCAGTTAAGGGCAAACCATGAAACGAAGACAAGTGGTAGAAATAACGCTGCACGTATGGCTCCGCTTCCATCAGTTGCAACGCGAGCCGCGAGAGAGCGGTACAAGGTGAATAGGAAACGAGAAACCCGTTTATTTAAGAAGAAAAAACGGTTGGGGAGAAATCGCCACAGTGAGCAAATTGAATCTTACAGAAGGAAGGATAAGGCCCATCCCATATATTCCACCGAAAAGTACAAACTTAACCAACGACCATCTATCAGGGACCCCTTTTGTAGACATAACGACAGAAATCATGTCGCAGAAGTGCAGAGTATGTTGGGAATATGGAGAAATCACTTATTTGCTTTACTTGTCCCAGGAAACTTCAATATAGATGAGGGTGTGAATCACATACAGGACGATGGCGTCAAAAAAGAATGTAAGTCACCTAATAATCAAAAAGCCAACGTGAGCATTTAGTTTTAACGACAGTATACCCGGATGTAGATGTTTCTCCTCTACGCCGTATGGATTTTCCGAGCACCAACTGCGAAAATTGTACTCGATAGTGTTTTTCTAATCTTAGCGCCCGGGGTGACAAATAGCTTCATTGAATAAGATGATTTTTCGGTAAAAATTCTCATCTTCAGCCAATTGGTCTTCATACCATTCAGCGAAGCGGAAAACGCATCGGATGGCCACGAGGATACACAAGGCCAAGAGGATACAGATGCAGGACTTTATAAGCCCTCATACCGAGGACTTTAAGAAAAATTCCGCACAAATAAGTGCGAGAAATATTCAATTGCTGCGAACGGTGGCGAGTTGATGTTGATGGCTGATCGAGTACACTTTCAGCTACAGCGGCAATATTTTCCATTCAACTCACTGGACGAGCACGTACACGAGTTCCTTTACCCAACAAAGATGTTGACGAAATCGTTTCACAAATTAATCCACACACTCTATTTCTATGTAATTAATTTCGTAGATTTCTTACAGTTGGAGTTGAAGGCTCAGAACTTTGGAAAAAAGTTTTTAATATTTCTCAATTTGCTTCAAGCCGAAACGACCCATTTCGTAGCCTTATGACCTTTAAATAACAACACTGTGCACGTTTTTGAAAAAAAAATTGGAAAGCAAATGCGGACTCAACGGATTTAGACTTATTCGGGTCTTTCGAATCGAATTGCATCATTAGTCTTTTGGCCTATAATTATGGTCTCATACAGGTTTTTTTTTTTATCAGAGGCTGCGATTTAGAGCTCATTTTTTGAGACAAGTTTATACATGTGTCACCGTTACTTGTGAATGCTTCATCCGATTTTGTTTAACCAAATGCAGAAAACAAGAACAAACAGCTTTTTTCCACCATGTTCTTCTTTCTCTCATGCGTTCTCGCATAGTTGCAGTGCTTTGAGGTGAGTTTTAATCTATATCACAGAGTTATAGCATTTTATGGCCGGGCTAGTGTCAGTTACATTTATTTGAATTTGAATTTTTATGACCGATTTTGCATATGATGATGAACTTGTCACGGAGTTCGAAACCAGTCATTCCAGTGAGTGTGCATAACTGAATTGTCTATTATTTCCAACAAAAACCAATCAATTTTCAATTAGAACAATTTTAATGACTTGTAAGCTTGTAGTATGTATTTCTCATACATTAACAAAAAACTAATAAAAAATCGGCCATAAAAATTCAAATAAATTCAGAAAAATTAACAATTAAAATACCTTTAATCTATACATATACTATTTTCCAAGATAAGCAACTGTTTCGCAGTTATAAATTAATTTATAAAGAAGAAACAAAAAAAAATACATGAGGTGTCAGGGGATACCCGGTTGGACCGAAGTTCCTTTCGCTATATATTATGTACTAGTTAGTTCCAACACGCCTAAGGCGTCTGTTGAAAAATACGATAATTTAAATGGATCTTTAAGAAAAGATACTTTTTGTAAAAAGGTAAACTTTTTTTAAAAATTTTTTTTTAAAAAAAATATATTATTAGGTCCTTTTGGTAAGAATATGTATTATATTTTCCCGAAAAGGTCTTTTCTTTAATGAGAGGTACTTCTTGTATTAAAAGATAATGTTTTTTCTATAAAAAGGTAAAATTTTTATAAGAAGTACTTTCTGTAATAAAAAGCCTAAGAGTATGAACTTTTTTTTTCAAAGAAGTACTTTTTTTGAAGAACAGGTATTTTTTAAAGAATTGGTACTCTTTGTAGGAAAAGGTTATTTTTTAAGAAAATTAACTATTTTCAGAAAGGCTACTTATCTCAAGAAAAGAAAAGGTATAATTTTATTTTTAAGAAAATGATTTTTTGTAAGAAAATGTATTTTTTTTAAGAGAAGGATTTTTTTTTTGAAGAAAAGTTTTTTTTTTATGAAATGGAAATTTTTTTAGTATTGGTCCTTTTTCAAGAACAGGTACAATTTTTGGTTGTAGTTATCTCAAGAAAAGTTATTTTGTTTTACATAAAAGGTACTCTTTAAAGAAAAGGTAATTTTTTAAGAAAAGGCACTTTTGTAAGAAAATTTACTTTTTTAAGAAAAGGTACTTCTTTAAGATAAGGGTTTTTTTCAGAAAAGGTACTCTATTTAAGAAAACGTATAGGTTAGATTCCTGCATGAATGGACTCTGTTTAAGAATACACTCATTTGCTCGCTGTTCGGTACGAGCGGCCTGAAACGTGTAAACAATAGAACGAAACGAGATATGCCTCTGTTCTGTTCGAATGAATGTTGTTTGGGTCTGTCCTCTGTTAACCACTCTCTTCGTCTCAATTCTGTTACGATAACACAATATTGCACTTAATAAATATTCGAGACTGTAAATAACATTCGAGTGCATAAGAGAGTCTCGAATCACATAACGGGTAATTATTGTCTCGTTTGTCTTTTTGCTTTGTTTTCTTATTAATGAAAATATCAACAGCGTTTAGCGAGGTAGCCAGAATTTGTGTTTTCAAAGTGTAAAGTGTAAAAAAAAGAATAAATAGTGAAAATAAAATATGGACCTTGACGATGTAAGTACATTAATATAAAACAAATTATTAAAAATAAAAAATGTTTTAGTCCTCTACTGATACTTCTACTGTGACTGAAGAGAGCAGTATACAGTCAAAAATTGTAAAGGGCGAATTAGTTTTAAGGCAGAAAAAAGGCCGGAGCAAAGTGTGGGAAGTTTTTTCCACCATTCTAGATCTTGACGGTAAAGAAGTGCAGTACGTAAGTTGCAATAACTGCAAAAAAATATTGAAACATAGCAGTTCCACCTCAAATCTAGTGAGGCATAAATGCTACATATGTAAACAAAAACAAGAAAGTAGTTCAAAATTGGAACTGGATGAGTCGTCCAAAAAAACCATAACTGTAAGAAATTGTAGGCCCTACAATATCGTAGCCGATAGTGGGCTGGAAGAAGTTTTGGAACATTTCACATTGATCGGCTCTAAATATGGAAGCAATGTCGATGTAAAAAAATCGCTTCCACATCCAACCACAGAGTCCAGAAATGTTGAAACTTATACAGGCTCTGTTTTCAAAGTGTGCGAGAAGAAATATCCTCCATAAAAGAAACCGGTTTTAGCATTACTTCGGACCTGTGGACCGATGATTACATAAAGAAGACTTATATTGCTGCAACCATTCATTTTGTAAAAGATTGTGTTTTGAAAACTAAACTGCTAGGACTTGAATCAATGGAAGGCGAAAGATGCACAAGTAAGTATAATTTTTTTTCCTTGTAGTAATAGTAATAATTTTTATTGTAGACAGCACGCTTTTTCTAATGCAACAAACTGCAGCTTTGTAACTGCATTAGATTCTGTTGGAAGTTAGCTTCAAAGTAGACACTTTTAATAAAAAAATGTAAAAAAAACTTCAAAGTCGTTCATATTTTATATTATTTTCTATTTATTTTCAATATTCATTTTTGCAGGCCAAAATATATTGCAAAAAGTGGAGAAAATGGTTTCGGACTTTGGATGTGAACTAACCGACAAAACTGTCATAGTAACAGATAGCGATGCTAACATGAAAAAAGCTTTTGAAAAGCATCAACATGTCACTTTCTGAACAACGTCATCCAAAAAACAATTGAAGAAGTACCAGAAGTTGCACACCCTATGCATAAAGTTAGTAAAATATTTCAAGAAATCAGGTCTTAATGCCAGTTTAACCACTTCTTTAAAAAGTTTTTGTCCAACTCGATGGAACACAGTTTATGATATGTTGAAGTCGATTGAAATCAATTGGAGTGAAATAATACAAATTTTGCAAAGCAAAAATGACCTTGGCAAAATTGGAGACATAAGCATTACAAGCATAAAAGCTGTATGTAAGCTTCTGCAGCCATTTGAAGAGGCTTCTAAGGAATTGGAAGGAGACAAATATGCAACAATGCATTTGGTTTTGGTTTATTTACACCAGCTAAAATCGGCATGTAATTCAGAAAGCGATGACTTAGATTTAGTTTTGAATATGAAGCGAAAATTACAAATTTATTTAAATACTATAGTTTATGGTAATGTTAGTATATTTCACAAATTAGCACTATTTCTTTTTCCGCCAACGAATCAGTTAGTGCAATTTTCAGACAATGAAAAACAATTAGTAGAAGAAGAGTGCCGTAGAATTTTGGAAAGACTTCAAAATCAATCGCCAGCAACTCAAGAAAATATAAACTCGCAACCGCCCGTTTGTAAGCAAATGAAATTATTTGCAGCTTTTATTCAGCAAGACTTCCAAAATAACTCACATGGAGCTGTGACACGAGAATTAGAAGGATACAAAAACACTAGAGTAGCATATGAAGTAGATTTTAATGTTTTTAGTTGGTGGGAACTTCACAAAAATAGTTTTCCACTCCTTCATAGATTAAGTTGTATAGTTTTTGTAACTCCAGTATAGTTTTTGTAACTCCAGCTCCTCTTCTGAACGGGTGTTTTCTGTTGCAAGGAACTTAATATGCGCAAGAAGGACCGCGTTAAGTTTAAATGAAATTGGCATAAGCCAACTCATTTTTTCGCATATGAATATCGATAATGTTCAATTTGATAACTAATTATTTACTTCACTGAATTGGATCTCATTTTAATATATTTTGATCTGTATTTTTTTTTACCTAGAAAATGGTTTTTGGTTGTGAATGTACACTAGGCTGGAGTGAAATCCAGCAAAAAAAGTCATACTAGGAAAGAGAAGTAGTTTGGGATCCTAAAGTTTGAAAAAAGAAGCAAATAATTTTTGTAGGTTTAAAAAAAAATCCGAAAAATTTTCATATATATTAATTTGAAATTACAAAGTTGGAAATTACCCACACAAAAGTATTTAAGCAGAAGTGAGATAATCTACCAATATTGTTAACTTTGGTGTTGTGTTCAACGTTGAATAAGTATATATGAAAATTTTTCGGATTTTTTTTTAAATCAACGCCAAAAATAATCGAAATTTACCACAATTTTTCAAATTTTTAAAAATTGTTGTCTCTTTTTTTCAGACTTTAAGATCCCAAGCTAAATTTCTTTCCAAGTGTGACCTTTTTTGCTGGATTTCACTCTACCCTACTGTACATATGTATTTTTATTTTGCTTTAATTAACTTATAAGATATTCTTATTTTACCCAGAAAATGGATTATGATTTGTATTTCAATATTAATATATATAGTATGATATACAATAATGTTAAATCGGACACATTTGTTTCATTTGCAACAACTTAAATTTATTTATTTGCCACCCTATTCTATCTTTCAAAGAAATCAAAGCTTTAAATAATGCCAAAAACTCAACCCCATCGAAATATTTTTTTTTTAATTGTCTCACGACCACATCTCATTACTCGAGTAGTTGTGCTCGTCTCTAGAGACCTTTTACTCGATCAACTTACAACTCGTTCATAGCCAAACTCGCTCATCACGGTTCCATTCTGTTTCGTTCCCCACGCTACTTGCTAAGAGGAATGCTTGTGGGTGCCGAACTCTTATCGTTAGATTGAGTATATTTACGCATTCGTAAACAAATGAATGTGGTCGAGTGTGTGAAAATGTAGGCTCATGCAGCAGTCTAGTATAGGTATTGTTTTTGAGAAAATTTACTTTTCTTAAGAAAACGCACTTATTTAAGAAAATTTTGTTTTTTTTTAACTTCTTTCTAAATTTACCTTTTATTCGGTTCAAAACTACAATATGTAATAAACAGGCTCCACCTAGAAAATTTCCCAGTAAACAAGAAATTTCTCCCCATATGTTAGTCTAGACTCAAACCAAACCAAAAGTACGAGTGTAAGAGTAAGTGTGCTGCCAAATGTAATTCCATGCTAAGGGTTGTATTTCATGGATCTGCCAGTGTTGCACTTTGACTTTTCTAAATTTACTTTTTATTGGGTTCAAAACTAGAATATGTAATAAACAGGCTCCGCCCACAAAAAATTCCCATTAAACCAAACCAAAAGTACCCAATATAGTTGACAATAATGGGTTGTAATAAAGTAGTTAAAAAAATGTTGTTTACAATTTTTTCATTTAGCCCCCATCCCGCAATGTGCGATAAGGAACTTCGTTCCAATAATTTATTATATCATACCCTCATTATTAGCATACCCTCATTCCAGACTTTTTTATTTTATAGAGTATCATTCCAACAATTGTACATTTGATTTGCCGAACCGAAAAGTGCCACTAATGATTAAAGCATATATCCACGCTGAAAAAACGGCCCTAGCAACATATTTCAGGAACCATGTATATTTTTACAAGCATTTTTTTCATGAACTGAAGATCTGCTGCCGTTTTGTTTCGTTGTTATCTGCCACGATTTTGTGTTACAAAACTTTATATTGTTAACAATTAATCATTGTGTCTCCAATATTTAATAGCAAACACAATGTGTTTGAACACAAGTATACTATATTTGCTGCAAGCTAAAAGCACGTTATATTTGCATCCAAATAACAAAAAAAGGCAGATTTTTCAGCGTGGGGCTGTCTACGACTTCCAATGTGTCAAGTTTAAGCCACAAGAATATAACAAACAGTTATATTGTACCTCTGTCAAATATTTATATGTGCAAAATAATTTTTTTCTTTCCTTCTGAAAACTAACTGTAATTTAATGTCGACCATATACCCTCTCTCTTTATCATATACTTTTTTTCTCTTTTGGACTCTATTTGTAGTCCCGTTATCTATGATAATCGCTGTAAGTTTGTAATTCAATAGAAAATAATTATATGTGCATTCGCGTTCCTGACCCTTTAAAGTGGGCAACTCTATTTTTCTAGGGTGTTTAGTATAAAATAAATTTCTGTACGTGAGTAAAGTGATCGTTATGAATATATTCTACGGAACGTTTTATTCACAGTTTTGTTTCCAGTTGAACATGCCACGTGGAAGTGAACATACGGATCAGGAGCGCGGAAAAATTGTTGTAATGAGACTTGCAGGTAAAGCAATTAGCAAGATTGCAGCTGCGGTAAATCGACATCGCAATACAGTTTCGAATTTCCCCAAAGACCCCGAAAACTATGTTTGTATTAAGCGCAGTGGACGCATCCCAACTATAGACCAGAGGCCTAAGCGGCGCATTTGGCATTTAGCAGCTAATGAGAATCCACAGCAACTGCTAATGGACGATATAGGTCTTCGGTACCAAAGCAAAATGGCCAAACCAAGCTTAAACCAGCGCCATAAAAATGCGCGTATTGCTTTTGCAGAAAAGTTCAAGCATTGGGAGGACGAATTTGAAACCGTTATATTTAGTGATGAGAAAAGGTTTATTTTGGACGGACCTGATGGTCACCGTAAATATTGGAGAGATTTACGACATCCTCGGCAAAGGTGGTACAAGCGACACCACGGTGGTGAATCTCTTATGATATGGGCTACATTTGCAGCACGAGGGATGTCAGTAATAAGCTTTGTCCCAACTAAAATTAATTCGGAAGCGTACGTTGATCTGTTGGACAGCAATTTAATTGACTTTGCTGGCGAATTATATGTAGATAACTTGACTTCAACAAGACAACGCCCCGATCCACATTGCTCGGCTCACAAGGGATGTTTTTAAGTCCCGAAATATTCCATTACTGGACTGGCCAGCCATAAGTCCCGACCTCAACTCAATTGAAGATCTCTGGGGGATACTTTCCGGCAAGGTGTTTTCAAAGAGGAAGCAGTATACGACGCTTAAAGAACTAAAACTAGCAATATTGGCGGAATGGGAGAAAATTGACATGTACACTTTAAGCAACTTAGTGAGTTCTATGCCACGCAGGCTACAACAAGTTCTTATGCACAAGGGCAGCTCAATATCATATTAATTAGATATTTTAATTGGATAAGAATAAGAATTACATTTAAGTTTCATTTTTGCATATATAAATATTTTCTATGAAGAATATATCAAACACTTTTTTTTTTGTTTTGTTGAAAAAATATGTGTTCTTATAAATTTAAAGAACACATAAATATAAACTAATATATAAAATAAAAATCAAAAAAAGTTTAGTTTTCAAAGCTCCAACTCAAAATGATACATTGCCCATATAAATATTTGACAGGGGTATTTTAAATAAAGTCTGCTAAATAGACTCACATCTCAATGTTTTTTCATGTAATACATGTTGGAAAGTTGCTCATTTAATTTTCCTAATATTCAATTTTATTTTTTAAAATCTCCCAAACATCATCGGCTTTGGACAACATATTTTCAATTTGAAAACCTCAATACCCAATTCGATTGCATTGGCATCCATTCTTGTGATGCAGTTTGTCAAATCAGTGGTGGTCGAGGGAAAATGCACGTGGGTGCAGTTGTTCAGCTTCAACATCGTTTCAATTACTCAAACTGAACGTCTCCTCTCCGTTACCATATAGCCAAAATTGCAAACATGCAACCGCATTTCCTGAGATTTCAATGTAACAATCCAGAAGTATTTTCCGCCCAGCGTTTAATTAAAATATTCGCTCATTTCTTAACCCCAGTGACCGACAATACAAGCGATAGAAAGGAGTTTGGGTTGGGGTTGCACCTGCTTGCATTGCGTTCATCGTAGCAACTCAATTAATTGTTTCTTGATGTTGAGGTTGTAGGTGGGGTTTTGGTCTTAACTAACTATTTACCGCAGATGCAACATGAGAATTGTTGTTTGTGGTGGAAGTAGTAACGCGTTTGCAAATGTGCGAAATATACAATGACTTAGACAGGTTAGATCGCACGGTGGTACAAAATAATGAGCAAAGAACAGTAATAGAGAGCAACATAAGTCTCCAATAACAAAAAATTATCCAGATATTTCATGCAAGTTTTTGGTGAAAGGCTGACATTGTTATTTTAAGTTGTCTCTAATTTTAGAGATAACGCCCACTTCGGCTTTTGCTCTAATTTGTTGTTAGTTTGTCTAATTAGTGGTTGCTAGTTTTTCAGATCAATATTGCAACGTTTGAAAATAAAACGTAATAAATTGCATTTCATAAGCAAATACTTGAATACTTTTTAATTTTCAATAAAGAACAACCACTGCTGATGAAGATCTGTCGTTAATTCTGAAATACCCGTACAGATTGCCAGGATTCATGAGGAAGCATTTTGCAAAATTTCATAGAAGCAAATAAAGGGTTTTTCAACAGAGACGCTACAAAAGTAAATCGATAGGGACAGCAAACGACGCCCTATTTTGTCCCGCTCTTTTGACATTTCTCTTCAGTAAGGTTTGCCATTTCATCATGGAAAGATATACGAGCGAACAACGAGTCGAAATTATTAAAATTTACTACCGAAATTTGGAGTCAGTGGCCTCAACTTTAAGAGCGCTACGTCAAATTTATGGTCGTCATCATCGTCCTACCAGTTCAACAATTGAGCGTGTAGTGGAAAAATTTGAATCCACAGGCACAGTACAAAATGTTCCCGTACCAGTGAGACAAAGAAGTGCCATTAGTGTCGAGAATTTGGTGCCGCTGAGGCTTCAGTTCAAGAAAGCTCACACGTCGTTCTCAAGCGTTGGGCATCTCTGTGACGTCGTTGTGGCGAATTTTGCGAAAAGATCTTGGCCTACGTCCTTAAAAGATCAAATTGACGCAAGAACTGAAGCCGCTTGACCACCATAAGCGTCGTATGTTCGTGAATTGGGCTGAGCAACAACTTGAAAATGATTCGGATTTTCATCGGAAAATTATCTTCAGCGATGAGGCTCATTTCTGGCTGAATGGCTTCGTCAATAAGCAAAATATCCGTCATTGGTCATTGCATCCCGAAAAAATTACGGTTTGGTGCGGTTTATGTGCCGGCGGCGTCATTGGGCCGTACTTCTTCCGTGATGATCAAGACCAGCACATTACTGTGAATGCGAATCGATACCGTTCAATGATAACCGAATATTTTTAGCCCCAATTGGATAATATGGACTTGGAGGACATGTGGTTCCAACAGGACGGCGCCACAAGCCACACAGCGAATGCCACAATCAATTTATTGGAAATCAAGTTTGGTGAACGTGTTATCTCACGAAATGGCCCAGACGATTGGCCGCCTCGGTCGTGCGATTTGACGCCTTTAGATTATTTCCTGTGGGGCTATGTCAAGTCTATGCCAACAAGCCAGCGACGATTGATGAACTTCGTACGAATATCGAACGTGAAAATGCAGCAGTATCGGCCGATTTATGCTTGAAAACCGTCGAAAATTGGGTTCAGCGTCTGGACTTCTGCATGCGTGCCCGTGGTGGCCATGCAAAAGAAATCGAGTTCCATACATAATGGCATCGAACGTACTTTCACAGAAATAAAGAATTTCATTGGTATCTAAAACCGGTTTTGTTTCATAGAAAAAAAACTTTTGTAGCGCTCTTATTGAAAAACCCGTTATACCAAATTTTGAATTTTTAAATTTTATTCGCTATTTTGATTTTTAGTCATATCAACACTGATTCAGTTTGATAACTAAGGGTTTTCCAATTTGAGTGATATGATTTCTTTCAAAAAAAAAACACACTAATTGTTAAGAAAATTCTTTTGTAGGTACGAATTCGATGAACCCAATTTTCGATCACTTTTTCCACTAAATCAAGTCGTATGTCATGAATAGCACGTTCAACATTGACTTGTTAAGCTTGAGGAGAGTCTGGTTTATTGCTAAAGATCAATGACTTCAAATAACCCCACAATATATAGTCTAATGGTGTTAAATCACAACTTCTTGGAGGCCATTCAATGTCACAATTTCTTGGAATAATCGAATCTCCAAACTTTCCTCGCAATAGTTCGGTTGTTGCACGTGCTGTGTGGCACGTAGCCCCGGCTGGTTGGAACCCGATGTTGACAAGATCGATTTCTTCCAATTTCACCCATAAAAAGTTGGTTGTAATCGTTCTATACCGCTCTCCATTGACAGTAACGGTTTTACCAGCTTCACTTCGAAAGAAGTACGGACCGATGACTCCACCCGACCAAAAACCAAACTGTGGATTTAGGTGAGTGTAATGGTTGTTCATGAATAATTTGTCGATTTTCTTCGCACCAGAATCGAAAGTTTTGCTTATTGACCGCACCATTCAGATGAAAGTGAGCCTCATCGGAGAAGATGATTTTCTTCAAAAAATCGTTATCGTTTTCAAGTTGTTCCGTGATGAAATTGTAAACATTATTGAATATGTACAATGGAAAAAAATGCCAGATAATGACATACTACAAACGGCCGGAACTTCACTTCGAAATCATATAACTCAAAATGGAAACATCTTATTTCCATTGAAATTCGCTCAAAAATTCAGTAAGATATTTTTTTTCAATTGATCATTTGCTTATTTATTTATTTAAAATTTTTCAATAATTTTCTTTATCAAACCACTAAAATGTTTTATTAAATGTAAAATTAAAATCAACAAGTCGTTTTATTAATTCAATAAATTTCGTTATTGACTGAAATATAAACTGCTTACAATTTTCATTACTAATAAGGAAAATATCATCAGCATAGGAAATTCAATAAATTTTGTAATTGAATCCATGATTTTCGTACGAAATTTTAAAATTTTTTTTGTTTGTGTGGGGAACAATTGATATATATTATAAGGATTGTATCAACCACGAGCTGAATGATCTGCATCCCAAAATCAATTTAGCTCAGCATCTCAAAACTTAGCGATTGCAGAGGATTGAATTTATTATTCAATGATATTAACGTCATCATTCAACGTTACGGTCAATGAAAGTACCTTCTTCGATGATCACGGACTTTTTTTGCCCAAAATTTAAGAGTAAGACTGAGGTGATATGCGGTTTTAACAGGACGGTGACACATGCCACACTGCACGCGATACCATGAACCAATTGAGATACAAGTTTGTTGCGCAATTATTAATCTAACATAGTGCTGGTATCAATTGGCCGCCTCGTTCATGCGATTTGACACCACTAGACAACTGTTTGCAGGCGCTCGCAAAGTCTCTCGTCTATAGACTGAAATCTTGGAAAAATTGTGCCCAAAATCAGACTATTAGAATGAACCACAGAAAACATTCGCATGAATTAATGTTTAAAAAGGCAGGCATTGATTTATCGATCCAAATAAATATTTCATTCACCTATACAAATTTTCTGTGTTTTCATAAAATTTCAAAACCCAAACAGCAAAAAATTTAGCCATTACTTCAAAGCATTTAGCTTCTGCAGATGTCAACAACAACTGACCGCTTGCAGCAACATCAGTTCTGTGAAAATCCGTTGATGTGTTCGACTGCGGAAGCAAAAACCAACTGCGTGAAGCAAATGTTTTCCCTCTTCTTCTTCGCATTTAGTCTTTGCTTTTGCTTGCTAGCAACCAGTGCAAAATAAGTAAGGTAGTAGCAATTGGAATTGGAAGCATTTTGTTTCTATTTCAAGAGCCGACCTTGTCAAATTCAGCTGATCGAAATTCCCAAGATGTATTTATTTCAGGTTATACAGGAGCAATTGTTGTAATTTTCGGCAACAACCACAAGAACAAGAACAAATTTAATCTGTATTTTCAACCTGTATTAGATGCATCTTGTAAATTGGATAAACAACATTTGACAAGGTCGGACCACAACGACAAGCAAAAATCGAAATCATCTGTTCTAACGCTTCCACCTGTAATACATACATCTTGGTTGCTAGCAACAAGTTTAGGAAATATTTCAAAGCTGATTTATTTTTGTTGCTGAAAAAAACCTAAGTAACGCAAAAATATCTGTCATGTTGCGATTTGGAAGCCAGCATTTCAAACACTGGATTAATCAGTATTTTGAAAGTGAAACAAAATGATGAATTCAGCCCAATTTATCAGCACAAAGCAGATGCCGCATGCAGTCGCGTATATAGCCCGACGCTCAATTAAGTCCTGCCGATTTCTAATGAGAATTCTCAGGATTCCAGGAAATTCTACTTTTGCCACGTTTCCCCATATAACGAGAGCATCTGAGGATTTGCATTCGCTAGCTCCTTGTGATTTTGGCATTCACATACACTGTGTGTAATTTTTTAAGTCATGGCAAAATATCCATAAACGGACACCACTACGTGATAAAAGACTAAAAAAAAAGACCCGTGTCTCCCAATTTTTCCCAAAGTCGGTATCATTTTCGTAAAATGTGATCATTTTCTCAGGCTCATATCTTGCAAACCGTTCAGAATTTCGATTTACTCTCTGAGGAAAAGTTGTAGCTCTTGTCATAAAGAACAAAAATTGCGAACATATAAAATCAAAAAAACTTCACCTTCCAGATCAAAATCGCAAAAAACTTTTTTACCTTTTTTCCCGTGTTCAGGTCCATAGGTAGCAAACCGTTCAAAATTCAAGGAAACAATCAACTACAAAAATTTACCTAAGATCTCAATAAACAAATTTCTAGAACATATAAACTTCCTGGAGATGATTCTTAACACTGTTTAGGTGGCACGCAAAAGTGAAAAATTTGCCGAAAATTTTTTAATTTAATTTTTTTACCTTTTTCTCCTGTTCAGGTCCATAGGTAGCAAAAAATGAAATATGCCTGGCCAGAACCATGTGTTTGTCCAAGGGTTAACACCGTTTAGGTAGCGCTTAGGTATCACGCGATCATGCCCCGACAGCAGCAGCACAGGCAATGCAGTAAGCTCAGCACACGCAACAAGGGACGCAGCACACAATATAAAAGCGACACGACGCTCACGTCGAGGCATTACACAGCGCGACGTCAACGAGAGCTCAGCGGTGAAAGTTATAAAGTGAAAGTGAAAGTGCTACAGTATAATTCGCACACAACATTGGCAACTGACAATTTCTTGTCATATTTTTCGTCGCAATTTTTGTTCTTTATGACAAGAGCTACAACTTTGCCTCAGAGAGTAAATCGAAATTCTGAACGGTTTGCAAGATATGAGCCTGAGAAAATGATCACATTTTACGAAAATGATACCGAGGCCCCAAATCTTTGACGGCCCATAAAAAAAAAAGTGCATGACTTTGGGAAAAATTGGGAGACACGGGTCTTTTTTTTTTAGTCTTTTATCACGTAGTGGTGTCCGTATATGGTTATTTTTTTTCGTGTTGCACTGTGATATAAACCTAAACTGAGTTGCATTTTTGCTCGCTGTGTGGTGGAATGCAATTACCATACGCGCATCATCTATGCAACGCAGGAATTGTATTTGTGGTTCGCTTAATTTATTTGCACTCACGTCGCGTTCCAACATTCCTTTTGAACTCATAATTAACAGCGGGCATTATATTCTTTTAATCTAATTTTGAATTAATGATCATAGATTTGATGGTGATGCTGCGACAGTGGTTACCATTGTGGTATTTATGTATCGTAATAAATGCATATGTGTCTGGACTAAATTGAAAAAATGTGGCTTCAGTATGTGGTATGCATAGGGTGGCAACAAATTTTTGTTTTTCTTGGTCCATTGGCTGAAATATTAGAACACCCTTGAGCCGGTATCAGACACGGACTTAGATTGCCAGATACCCTGGGCGAATAATAAATATTTGGCCCCTCAAAAAACGAATCTGAAATACTTCTGTAAAATTTTGGGAACGTTATTCGAACACTACAATTATATCTCAAATTTTTTAGACTTGGAGGGTCACTTCCTCAATGTCTGGTTATATCTTATTTTAACGTTAACGTACCGGTTAGCAGAATTTCATTTTCTCATTGTATGTGTTAAGTCAGCGTATTAATATGTTGTGTTTTTATGTTTTCAAGTCAATTTTATTTTTGTTTTACTTATAAATTGTCATAATGTAATTTGTTCTATTGAGTTAATTTATTCATGTTATTGTTCTTAATCACCCACTGTGCATGTCTGTTCTTTATTGTCGCTGCCATATCGATGATTTCTCTGCTTGCGTCGACCGCAAGCACAGCAAATCAGTCGATAGGGAATATGTAAATGTTTCGTTGCTTTACTGCGTTTTCTAACAAGAGCTAGAGAACAGCAGCATCAACATATTGATACATACATATAAGTACACACATGCATGCATATGGGTCCCGTACATTTGTAACTTTGTCTCTCTGCATTCTTGTAACAAATAAACATTGTAATTTTGGAAGTCGAAGCCACCGCAGCGTTTTATTTAAAATCGCTGATTCTCGTTTTCGGTACACTGCCCAAGAAACTTTCTGCAGTGATTCAAAATAAATAATTAAAATTTCACTGCCGGTCAGGAAAACGCTTCTGATAGTACAGTATGCTTAAAATTTATCCGGCCGATAAGGTTAACCGGAGTTTTAGTATGTTATCGGAACGATAAATGCAAACAGCTGCCAACTGTTGACAACAGATGTTTTGTTTTCATGTTGTTATTAATTAAGTGTTTGGTTTTCAAAACTCGACTTGCGTTCTTCCACCAGGTCAACAAACATACGTTCCTCGACAACTTAGAAGTTCTTCCCACGGTGTCTTCTTGATTGTTTTGCGCCATAATTTGAACAAATTACACTTAGGACAAAAACAATAATAAAGTAAACAGCTGAAATTTTACAGTGCTGACAATTGTAGTCATGCATTTTATCAGAGTTGCCATCCTAATAAATTAACCGAAATATGAGAAAATAAAAAATCTTAACAGGCAGGGTGTATATCGTTCGGACAAATTAGTACCGATTACTGGGCATTGAGAGAATGGCCCTTAGCTTTTCTCACATAATATTTAAATTTAAATCCAATTGTTACTTCATATTGCATATCTATACACAACCCTGGGGGTCAGGGACATTACAAAACGAAGATAACATATTTCGCCAACAAGTTCGATATTTTGCTTTATCTCTCCAGTTGGCAATAATTCGCCAACTTTATCTCTCCGGCAGAGTCTTGGTCTTCCTATTTTTCGTCTTCCTTCGAGTTCGGTTTCGAAAAGCCTTCGTGCTGGTTCATCTTCATCCATTCTACTGACATGGCCTAGCCAGCTTAATCGCGTTATTATGATCCGCTTAACTATATCAATGTCGGAATAAAGCTCATGGTTCATGCGTCGCCGATACTTGCCGTTGTGCTCTATAGGGCCATACATTTTTCGGAGTATTTTTCTCGGCCTCATGTCAAGGCTGACGTTGTTGTTTTAGTTTACGGCACATCCGAGGTATATAAATTCGGCCACCACCTCGAAATAATAACGGTTATTAAAGTTCACCCTTTGCTCTAATCGCGTTCGATGAAACCATTAATTTTGTCTTGTCCTGATTTTCTGTAAGACCCACTTTTGCTGACTCCTTCTCCATTCTCGAAAACACCGCAGTATCTTCTCTAATTGTGCGCCCAGTGATATCTATATCATCAGCATACGCTAGCAGCATGTGACTTTTGCTGCTGCTGGTTTCATTCATGTTGACAGCAGCTGTTCTCCATTAAGATGTTAAAGATATCGCACGATTGGGTGTCGCACAGTGGTTTCTTTTTGGGGTTTGCGTAGCTAAAATCTGTAACTTTTGATCTAGAAAACATTTTTGAGTTTTATAAAAAACCGATTGCAGACAAGAAATCAAGGACTACTACGACATATCAACATTGAAAATCGCACAGTGGGGTATATTGTAAAAAAATTTCCAAAGCTGATTTTTTTTTTTTGGATTTCCAAGAAAACAAATTTAAATTTTTTTGTTTTTATGTTTTTTTGAGTTGTTTTGATGGAATTGTTCATAATGTTTTATTCTCCAAACTTATCAACATCAACTTTTTGTGAACACGATATTGTGTGTAAAATTATATGAAACCTTTGAAATGAAATACTTATAAAAATTTATTATAAAAATTGCAAATATAGCTTACCTTTTTATAAGTTCGGCATCTACACCTGTTATTATAGCTGATTTTTCCCAGTTAGCAAAGAACCTTCTTGCCGTGTTGCCATCATTCGATGTTCCACTACCAGGTCGAGGTTTGTCTATTATCAAACCTAACTCTTGCCGAAACCGCTTTTGCACGTCTTTCTTCTTTTCGCCCTTCATTTTCTTATGTTCGTCATTTATTGCTGACCACCTTTTGAACTCCATATTATACGATAAATGCAAAATAGTTTCCAGTGATCGAATCCATGCATGGAGTTTTGACAGCCCGTACTGATATGCGCTTTCATCATTTGATCTTTCAAGTACTTTAGCTAGGTCATTCATACCTTTCGGGGAAACTCCACATATAGTGCATTTTGCTGCTGAAGAAGTATTAGTGAGCACTTGGGCTACTTTTCCATCAATCGTGGTTTGATAGAACGTATGCATTACTATAGATTCGTTCCCATCTTTACATATTACTGTGGGTAATAATGATGATATACTATTACGCATTATTTCTGAAACTTTCCGGAGTTTCTTTGCACTGCTCAATTGATATGGGACGACAAAATCTAGCTGAGGAGGGGCTTGGGTTTTCCCATACCATATGATTTGTTTTCTTATCAACAATTCTCAGAGGAACAAATGAGACGATAAACAAATGAGCATCTGAAATAATTTCTGATTCTTCAAAGAATAGTTGTTTATATTCGCTTTGGCCTGAAGATCCGTCACATCCCCATTTACTGTGTAGAAAGAACTAAATCCGTATAGTTGTCAATAAGCACATTTTCAATGTTGAATATTCTTTTTACAGTGAGATCTAAAAGCTCCTGAAGTGATGTTATTTTTGCACTATAGTTTGTTATTTCAATTGCATTAGGGGAAGGGTAACATTTTTTTTTGGCTTCCAATAAATTTTGGTATGTTGGTAATAATAAACAGTGTCTTTTTCTTAATATATTTCTCAATAATATGTATTGAGATTTCGAAAAATCAATTTCAATATAAACACTCAAAGCTTCATCACTGTCGAAAGGAATGGAACAGTCTTCTTCCTCATTGAGCATTTTAAGAATTTGTTTTTTTTTTCTCTGCTGGTCGATCTTAATAGCTCTATTATTTCTGCTTCTTCTGATTCATGAATAGATCGTAAACCTTGGATATATGCACTGCGTAAGTGATCAAGACCTGTTTCTTTAATCAAAGCCGTGTTTTTCTTTTCTTCGTCAGATTTGAAGCTTCTTCGAAAGATGAAGATGGTCGCCCTCTTTTCACTGAAGACGAAGAACATGCCTGAGAATCTGGGATTTCTACGCAAAATTCCTCATTCATCCAATCCTCATATCTTTTTAGGAAAAACGTTTTATTTCGTTTGCATTTATTCCAACGTGTATTGAAATGCGGAATCAAGGTTCTGGTTACTTCATTCATTACATGATTGATGGACTTTTCGCATATATTAAATTTACCCTCTATGTAAATTCTTATTGCAGAATCACTTTTATTGTTATTTATGTAACACTAAATTAAATCTTCTTTTTGACACTTAAATTGTTCCATTATTAATAACTCTTGTTATACCGATATTTCAAATAATACGACTTGCAAGACACGCTTCATACAGATAAACTGTCAAAGTTATTTTTTGCAACAAATATAACATTGTTCTAAAAATAAACATTAAAGTCATCGGCTTCAGAGCGCGTAATAGGAAAGTAAATCTCCGAAAAATATAATAACGCGTAGCTGCCATTACGAAACAACAACAACCACATTGGCGCTGTAATCTTCTCCGACATACTCTCATTTTGACTAACAACAAAAACTGAACTAACTGAAATAACTCGCTTTAAGTGCATTCGCACCTAAAACATAAGGAACAATAGCAAACATAGCACAAATTTAAAGCATATAGTTTATAACATGTATGATGGCTTAGCAGTTAAGGCTCTGCTGATTCAAGAGGTTGCGGGTTCGTATCCCACCAGAGGCATTTTTTTTTTAAAATATTATTTACACAATAATTCTTAATGATAATATTTGACATTTAAACCAAAAAATAAAAAAAAATATTTTTTTAACTTTAGTGGAAAAACTTATAAAAATGCATATTCCGAAATGCAGTAGCTAAAGTATTTTGTAAATATTTTCCAGGTTAGCAGGTATTAGCAGCTAAAATTTTCAGGACGAATAAGTGAAGCATGTAGCTATATACCTGTACTAATATCTCAGTGGCGGGGAGTGGCGGAAAAATTGTAGGTCCACCTTAAAATCTAATTCTTAAAATTTATAGATAGATCGAAAAATTGGTTGAAATTTTTTTTTAAACCACATTGATAAAATATTAACACAGTTTTATTTGCAATAAAATCACCTTTTTAAAAATATATAATATGTAAGTATGACTCTTATACTTTTAAAGTTATAGGTCTTCAAAACTTTAGTTGTTATAAGTCAACTTTTTTGATTTCACATATATAGCTACTTTATGCAAGGATATTTCCTAAAGAAAAATAAAATCTGTTGATGAACGTAGTAAAATATGTAAATTTGGACATATTTTTATTGAAAAAATATTACGTCTCAAACACTTCAAATTTTGAATTTATCTACGCTCTTACACTAGCAGGAACCATTGTGTGTCGCCTTGCCTGAAGCCTCGCTTAGTTTCGAGAGGTTTGGTAAGATCCTTACCAACTTTCACTGCGGGTTTGGTGTTCGTCAAGGTCATTCTGCAAAGGCGTATGAGTTTTGCAGGAATACCAAGCTCAGACATTGCTTCATAGAGTTTCTCCCGTATCGGACTATCGAAGGCCGCTTTATAATCGATAAATAGATGATAGGTGTCGATTTGTTTTTCGTGTGTCTTCTCCAGGATTTGGCGTAGCGTGAAAATCTGGTCAGTCAGGCCACACTGGTATGCTCCAATCTGGTCAGCTATATTTGGTTTCAGTCGTTCGCACATTATACTTGATAGAACCTTATATGCTATGGCTAAACGGCTTATTCCACGGTAGTAGGCACAAAAACTTGGGTCACCTTTTTTAAATATGGGACATCGTACACTGAGACTCCAATCGCCGAGCATGCATTCATCTAACCAAATTTTGCCAATGATCTGATGCATGCACCTTATCAGCTCATAACCGAAAGCCTTAAACAGGGTGATGAAGCTCATGAAGATCTGTGGCGAGATCTGAAATAGCTATACGGTTTGCCAAGAATCATGTGGATGCATTTGCAAAACTTCTTATTTTCCAAAAAACTATATCTCTATTTATGGAGATATAGAATGGTCTTGAGCTTGAATAAAGTAAACAAGTAAAATAATTTTAATTAACTTACTATGTGTAAGCTACTTTGCAAATTTATGTTTTTGAGTCTATCCTGCTTGATAACATTTCCATTCACAAGAAATGATAACACAATTTGCTAAGATAACTTTTTGTTGCCATTTTTTGAAATTGAACATGTGGCAATACTGTAATTGCTCAAGTTGGAATTTAAGTGGGGAATTGATATGACGCTTAAAATCGCTATAATTAACTTTACGGGGTGAAAATACACACTTACAATTAAACAATCTTCATATAATTTTGAAAACGTTTAATTAAGCATTATTTGTAGCCAGTTTCGTTTAATTAAAAATCAAAAATGTGTCACTGTAATGCACATTGGCTGTCATAGTCTAACAAATATATTTGAATCGTTGTACTAAACAATTCGGATGAGTTAAAAATTAGTATCGTAGATGAATTAAATATTTTGTGTAAGCGGGCGCGTGTTGCCGCGACGTGTGGCAATAAAATCTTATAGGGAAGTTCACCAATAGCAAGGATGTTGTACATACTTATACTAATGTTAATCATTAAAATTTTTAGTTGGAAATGTAAAATTATACTTGTTCTTAATTTACTAAATTCCTATTCCCTTCAGATTGCATTTGAATTTAAGATTTATTTTAAGATCAATTTAAGTTGAAAGTAAACGTACTTATTCTACACACAATTACAATACACTTCTAAAAATCAGCTGATCACATTTGAATTTAACGATAATGTTGTAATACAACAATGTATCTGTTACTTATTTCTACAACTAAAAAAAAAAAATGGTGTCCCATAACATCCCATGAAGGGATTGAGGACAGCTTCTCACAATCAGTGAGATGTGCGCTTTCTAGTTTTACACTCACTGATTGGGACCTACAGTTTTACACCGGTTCCGAACGGCATTTTTGAGAAGCTTTTTCATGGCTAAGTACTCGATAGTGTCGCCATCACTATGCGAGGTGACCGTCGTCGAAAGAAATGTAAGGTGGTCTGAGCAGGGATCGAACCCACGTTCTTATGTACAAGAGCCGCGCATACTAACCATTGCACCACCGACGGCCACAACTACGTATTCTTATATGTCATACTACTTATTCACACGATTATGTGTTAATCATTTCAAAAATGGTATAAATGGAGCAACATTATCGAATATGATTTAACTAGCTTTCTAGCGTCCTCCAGTGAGGTGCGTCCGTCTAGACTTATTTAAATAATAGACGAACGCTTTTCGTAACGTTTAATAAAAATTGTAATAACGTGAATTTCAAGCGAACGTGGGTGCGAACCCTGGTCTGACAACCTTACATTTCTTTCGGCGTCTGTCACCAGCATGAAAAACCCCATCCTTAATCGCTGTAAAACAGTAGTTTCCAATCTAAATATATACAATTGCTGCGTTGCTGACTGACTGACTGGTTCATCAGCGCCCTGGCCAAACAGCTAATGGTAGGATAATGAAATTTGGACTGTATACTCCTTTTGGGGTAAATATGCGAGATAAGAAGGAATTTTTTGAAATTCGTACTCTAAGAGACAAAACTGGGGCTATACTAAAATCCAAACGGCTAAAGACAGAATCACGAAACTTGGTGTGTACACTCCTCTTAACACATAGAAACGTGGCGAGAAAGTGACTTAAAAATTTTTACTTTTAGAAAGAAAAACGGGGCAGAACGGCACATAATTGGTATTACGCTAAAATCCAAACGACTAAAGGCAGAATCACGAAACTTGGTGAGTACACTCCTCGTACCATATACAAACGGTGGGGGAGGAAGATAAGTGACTTAAACATTTTTACTTTTAGGGAGAAAAATAGGACAAACCGGGACGAAAATGGTACCACTGTGAATATTAAACGGCTGAAGACCGTATCATAAAATTTGGGTTGCACATTCATCTTATAATGCAGGCATACAAAGACACGTGATTTTCAAGAATTAAACTGTTGGAGATACAAATAAGGCAAAAAGGGGGAAATGTAGTACTTTCGTCAAAACCAAACAATTGGAGATGGAATTATGAATTTTGGGGACTGCATTTCAAAATAAATGGTACTTTTTAGATGCTTTTGTTGTACATTTTTTGGTACCACTCTGCGTACTTTTTTGATACAATTTTTAGTACCTTGTGCTTCCTTCTTTGCTATTTATCTTATAGTCTGTTTGTAGTCCTCTGTACATTTTGGTCTTTTTATGTACTTTTTGGTACTTTTCAGTACTTTTTTGTTCCATTTTTCAACATCTATGTGAATATACTTGGCTTTTCTCGGTATCAGTTTGTTGTCACTTTGTTGGTACTATTTTTGGTACTGTGTTTGTTTTTTTTTTGGGTACTTTTTTGGTACAATTTTTACTAGCTTTTGAAGCCCCCTTTGCGATTGCTCTAGGCTAAACTGCCAAACAAACACTTGCAATAATAAGATATCAGATCAGATTTGCCAATCTTCACCTAAAAACTCTATATTTTGACCCAACGTCTCATGGCCTCTGCTGCAATAAGTAGTAGATAGGGGCCATTTTCACTGTTTCCATTACATAAAACTTCATTACATATGAGTTCAAAGATTAGGTTATTTTTGATGTTGGAAGGCCTGTTTCCGAGTTTCAAGCATTTGTTTAATTTAGCACTTTTCTTTTGTTTTTCTTTTTTTAAAGAAAACATTTTCCCGTGTATGCAAAAGCTCTTTTTATTTATTTCACATACTATGTCTGTAGCTTAATGTATTACACTGGGCAGTTGTTGAGTGTCGCCATCTGGTGGCGAATTTAAATATTCAATCGTGTGATATCTTTCACTCATATTTTAGATACCATGTTGTCGGCACTGATCTTTAATCTATACTTAAAGTGCGTCGACAGATTGAAAATGAAAATAGATGAACTTATAAAAACGCGAGATGGGCTTTATTTTTCTGGATTTCGATTCATGTCAATTATTCCATACCAAACAGAACGGTTTTCGTAAAAAAAAATTCAATGAGTGTTCGAATTTACGGGCGATGTGTTAACACCTTTTTGCTACACGGTACCTGTTCGATTTCTGTGAACACATTAGTATATGTTACATTTAAATAATGTTAATACTTAAAATTTTTTAAAGACCAGTGCAAGCACATGTGTCATTATTTTCTTGCTCAATACTTTTTGTTTTATTCCCACAAAAATCAAAGAATGCAAAGCAACAGACACAAAATTTTCGTTGCTCTCTTGCTATGTCATTTTTATATATAGTACGTATAATACGTCATTTTTCTCTTTGCTCTGAAAGTGCTCCGCACCCACATTTTATGTGACTTTTCTTTCACAATAATAAAAAACCAACCCGTAAAAAACATAGTTTTTGACTATAAATTCTTTATATATGACCACGCCCCTTTGTCCAATCCCGCGCATATATGTAGCAGATCTTAGAATATATACACCTAAGCAACATACCCAATTTTGTTCAAATACCGTTAACAGGAGCAGAAATAATGGATTTTTAATTTGTGGTTTGTATGGGAGGTAGCACGCCCCTTTACCAAATTTTGACAGTTTATTTTTGTCGCCGCCGTTAGCTTGCCTGCGAAGTTTCAGCTCGATTGGATCACGGGAAAAGGGTTAAAAATCAATCCAAAATTTTTTCGGCATACATGCATACAGACAAGTGAAGTTAATAGTTATAAAGAATTTAAAAAGGCGTTCAATCATATACTGACGTTTCATTTAAATAACGTCGACTGCGCAACGTCAAATTGCAATTGAAATTTTGCGTGGCTATGCTTTATATCTCCGTTCAACAACAGCAACAGACACATGACCATACATATATTATTATGTTAATATATCTGCTATAGACACAATTTCGTTTGCCTCACCCATGTCACACCACTCTTTCATTGATCTCTTGCTCGCTCATTTTTGTTTAACAAGTCATTATTCTCTTTCGCAGCCGCAGAAAATCTGGTTTTAGCAGCAGCATAAAATCTGGTTTTAGCAGCAGCATAAAGTCTTGACTTTGATAGATTTAGTCCCTATACGCCGCTATAGATGTTAACACATCAATAATTCACATTTTTTTGACATTAGTCAGCCATATTCGTCTGTTAAAAATATTTTGAGTGTTTTTAAAAAACAATATATTTTTTTAAATTATACCCAATTGAAATTGAAAATTGTTGCACTAAAGAAAAAAAAAACGATTTGTGGTGCAGGGTTTTTCCCAAACTTGATTCGTGGTGATAGATATTCAATTTGATTATGAGTAATTAGCCATGCAAAATTCGTTCGGAGACGGTGTTAAGCTGTAGGTCCCAATCAGTAAGTCTCAATATAAAAAGCGCACAGCTTACCGATTGCGAGTAGCTCTCCGAAATTCCTTCATGGAATATAATGGGATATTTTGTTTATCTTCTAAGGTATAGGAGCAAAGTTGAGTGTTATTATCAAATAACATACATATGCAATTAGGCCGATTTTCAGCTTTATCTCGACATTTACCCTTAGGGAAAGTAAAGAGTCCGCCGTCTAACGTTTTTTTTTTCAACTAGTGCTTATTTCGTGAATGGTAAAATGTCTGATTGGACAGATAATTAGTTTTATCCTTCCGCTGAACGAATATGGTTGTGTATACGCTTGAACAACGCTGGGAAATATGGGAAAAATGGGCCTGCGATCGACTTACAGAAGATGCCGATTTTGCCAAAAAAAATCATCTTTTCAGATGAATGATTTTGATCTTGGCGGGTATGCAAGCAAGCAAAATTGTCGCATTTGGAGCACAGAAAACCCGCACGCATACATAAAAATTGGACCGATCGTTACTGCATGGCCAGCCGAGGCAGCCATTTGAATGAAATTATTTTCCATTATTAACCGGAAGGATTGTACTTTCAAATAAAAAAAGAATTTTGAGAAAATATTCAGTAGTTTTTTTTATAGCATTTTCAAAAAAAAAAAGTTATTTGGCGGACCCGTTATTTGTTAGATAGTTATTTTTGGCTTTTGTTAGAACTCCAAAAATTTTATTAATAACCTTACCAGCCTTACGAACAAGATTTTTTCAATCCCATGAAAAAAAGGATGTAGTACTAAATATAAAACACAATTAAAAATGAAATTTGCGGGTAATGATCGAATAAGATAATATCTAAATCAATACTTTTGTAGGCAGGGCGAAGTCTGCCGGCCAGCCAGTCAGTATATAAAAAACTTGAAAGCGCAGAGCTCTAAGGTTGTGGGATGCTTTCTCCATTCCGTTCATGGGATGTAATGGGAAAGTATAGTATAATAATGTATATACTTTATGAAACATACAGTGTTTTTTTATTATTTTTTTTTTTAGGTTCATAGGTAAATTTGTTTTTGCATTATAGTGAATTCTCAATTCAAATGAGATTTCGTTTGCATTTAGTTTGATGCATTTTTCAATAGCATCATTCCAAACAACCGCTGATGAAGATCTGTGGTTACATCTGAAATAGCTATTCGGTTTGCAGGAATCATAGGAAAACATTTGCAAAACCCCTTTTTTAAAAAAACTATAAGTCTATTAATAGAGATATAGAATGGCCTCGAGCTTGAACAATAATATTAAAAAGCATATTAGTATTTTTTTAAATCGCAGATCAGAATTTTAAAGAACATTTAAATTTTGTTTGACGGTAAACTACTTGAAAAATGCAAGCCTTTTCATTGCCACTGTTTTTTACACTGCTAAAAACAATTGTACCTTAATTTGTATCGAGAAGCTAAGCGATATTAAGCGTCGTTTCAATTCCCCACTTAAATTTCGAATTAAGCAATGACAGTATTGCCACATGAGGAAACGATGTCCTAAAGACATCACCAGTGACTAAGTGGTGACACGTCAGAGTCCCTACTGACGTGCATACATTTGGCAAAAAGACAGCAGGAATTGTAAGCAGTTTGTCAATAATTGTGATCACTAGATGACAGGTACACAATACATGCTAGACTTACTATTCATCAATGGGTCAGTTGGTAACTACGTCAGTAAATGTTATCATCATGTATAATCTTCTAAATATTTACCTTATTTTAATCTTTTGTATGTATTGGGTCTGCTTGACCGACAGGTATATAAAATCTGATAGAAGCGTTGTTAACATCATAAACATCGTATGAATCCCTGAAAGTTTGGATATTATTTTTCCCCATTTTCAAATATTTTTGAAACAAATTGTAAAAATTGATGAATTGATTGATATGTACATTCCATAACTACAAATAAATATAAATTTTTCAGTCCAAAATTTTTTGAAAAACTTAAAATTTTAAATGACTTCCAGTTGACGAATAATAAAGACTACCTCTATAGACATTCAGTATTCGCTTGAGTGACAGTCAGCCATGACACAAGTCAACAGGACGGACTTACATAGAATGTCAGTCCCTTCATTATTTAAACCACCTAACTCGAAACTAGTGTCATGTTATGAAGATGTATTATATAAATTGTAATTACCTCCTCATATTTGCCTAAGGAAATACTACTGAAAATGTATTCAAGACAAAATTTCCAACTGGGTGGGAGTGATTTGGCGTCATTTCTTGTGAATGAAAATGTTACAAGGAATGATAAAGTAAAAACAGTAAATTAGTAAATTGCAAAATGGATACGATTACTTTCATATGTAATAGACAAGTATATTTGTATACTTTTAAATTTGAGGGAACCATTTCTCGATTGAAAATAAAATGGCAATTAATGGGGCCGTTTTTACACAATTAAGCTATTGCCGCTTATACCTCACTCAAAAGCGATCCACACTTAATACCACGAAATGTGGCAACATTTGCTGTAATGGCTAAAAAAATATTTGACACGGCAACACGTTTGTAGCCAGTACCATCAAATACATGGTAACAGCAGGTGTTGTTGTAGTTATAGGCAGCAAAAACAGACATTTTGTTTTTGTTCATTCGTTGCAGTTGTCAAACTCTACACAAATGTGTACAAGAATAGAAAAAAGTACGAAAACAAAATAGAGTTTAACAAGAGAAACCAAAAATGGCATGGAAAAATTTAAATCTCCTGCATAAACGACTATACCTGATAGATAATTCTACCATAATCAATATGTATAACATTTACTGGGCGTTGTGAAAAATGTAATTCCAATCTTATTTTCAAACGAGAATAAAAATATAGAGATATAAAATTATACGTAGTTTTCCATTAAATAAAATAATTTCAATGAACTTACCATGTATAAGCCATTTTGCAAGTTTATGTTCTTGTGTCTCTACTTCTGGATAACAGTTTCATTCACAAGAAATGGTAACAAAATTTATCCAAGATAACTTTTTGTTGCAGTTTTATGAAATTGAACCTGTGGCAACATTGTCATTGCTCAAGTCAGAATTTAAGTGGGAAATTGTAATGACGCTTAAGATCACTTAGCAGCCCCGTACAAATTAAGCTATAATTAAATTTAGCGGGATAGAAAACACTTAGGTACTTATTAATAAAAGGTTGTAATATGTTTGTTAAAGGTTTCAGAAGGTAAAGCCAACAAATGTAGAGGGAGGATCAATAAGTCCGTGACTTTTCGAACTTCCTCGTAGTTATATGAATTCTAACACTACTCCCATCAAGTACCACCTGTTAATAGACTACTGTCAAATTTTGAGCAAGTTCCATCATTTACTTTGCGTTTAACGCGTCATTTACGTTGCGTTTAATGGGGACTCTATTCCATCGATTTCAATGATAAAAAAGTGGTTTACTGACTTTTGTTGTGGTCGCAGAAGTATAAATGACGCTGAACGGTCTGGACGGCCAATTGAGGTCAATACACCCGAAAATGTCAAAAAAATCCACGATATGATGTTGGCCGATCGAAGAGTAAAAGTGAGTGAGATTGTTGATGAAATAGGCATTTCATATGGCAGTGTGGATTCGATTGTAAATGATCAGTTGGGTTTAAGAATCCTGTCTGCCAGATGGGTGCCGCGTTTGCTCTCAATTGGCCATAAACGTAATCGTGTAAGAACTTCAAAGGATTGTTTGGAGTTCCATGAATTGGGCTACGAATTGGTACATCATCCGCCATATTCTCCGGATTTAGCCCCCACTGACTATTTCTTATTTCCAAACCTAAAGAAATGGCTCGGTGGAAAGAGATTTAGCTCCATCGATGAAATTATTGATCAAACAAATGCCTATTTTATGGACCTCGAAAAATCCTATTTTTTGGAAGGGATACAAAAATTGGAGAAACGTTGGACTACGTGTATTGAGCTAAAAGGAGTTTATGTTGAAATATAATTTTTGTTTTGCAAAAAAAAACTGTGTTTCATTCAAAAAGTCACGGACTTAGTGATCCGCCCTCTACAATACCATACTAGATGAGGATCAAGGTTTACCATACCAGATTCCCAGTGGGGTAGAAATGGCCAATAGGAACGCCATCGGATGATGGTATCGCCTGGCTGGATCCAAGGCAGACCCCGTGAGAATTCCATCAAAACCTCATTAGCCACATCGCGCAAACAGGCCAGGACCTCTGCCTGAAACCAATCAAAGCAACGGCGACGCTTACGCTGCAGGGCTGGGCACTGACATAGAAGGTGCTCAATAGTTTCCACCTGTTCTTAATCACCACAAGCACGACAGTAATGAACCCCGTTCACAATCGAGTTGCGAGTGCAGCTTCTAGCATCACAGTGATCCGTGATCACCACAGTGAGGAGTCGCAAGTCAGCCTTGTTCAGTCGAAGAAGGTACTTAGTTCCCCCTGAGTCCACTGCCGACCATATGTCCCTCGAAATTCTGCAATCTACTCTGGACTGGCAGGCACCGTTGATCTCGCCCAGTATCGAGCGATCGATCAAGACATACAAGTAACAGATCGGTGGATTTACAAATTCAATCAATCTCAAATCAGCAGAAGTGCATGCTGCTCTAGCAAGACCGTCTGCTTCAACTTTCCCTGTGACAACACTATGTCCCGGGACCCAGCAGAGTCTTAGCTTGCCGGGCACTACACTGTTCAATATCCGCTTGCAATCCCTAAGCAATTTACATTTACATATGTGTGACCTGATCGCACTGAGGGCTGACTTACTATCAACGTAGATAACGAATTCACCCGATGGATATAAGCACGAGTCCATTATCTCAGTTGCAGCTCTCATAATCGCCACGATTTCCGCTTGGAAGATACTTAAATTCGCACCCAAACTCATAGAGAGCTCGAGTTAAAGGTCCGCACTGAAGACCCCGCTCTTGTGCCCGATCTCATTCTGAAGATCACATGACCAGAGAGTGAGGAAGGTATACCTCCCACCAAGTCACTCCTATCTGGCATCATGATCTACGGGCATTGCCCAAAGTCTACAGTCGGCAGCATCACTAATTTGATTGCGGAAATGGCAGACAAAGCAAAATGCCTATTGTTGTAGGGTTGGTGTGTTTTTGTTGTCGTAGTAACACAATCAAATCGGAAAAAATCCCAGTGCGAATACTTCCGATTTTTTGGGACATTTGATACGAAATCAGGAAAATATTTTCCAGTGCGAATGAGCTCAAACAACAATAAAGCATAACCTAGTGGACAAATCGTACAAGGAGAAAACTAATTATCTGACAATTATAATTTGTAGTTTAATTTGAATTACCTGTACAAATGCAAATTTAAAAAAAATGTTAATAAAACTGGCATTTGTAATTATTTTCAAAGCATTTCCTTCATATCTGGCAGTCTTGGTTTCCAAATATTTTATACATATGTACAGGTTTATGCATTTGAATGTACTACGAGGCAACACCAATCGAAGACACAAACCTCTACATATAAAATACTTTAAAAACAGAATTGCCAGCAGTCAAAGAATTTTAAAATAACTAAAAGCATTCCCATATTTCATTACAACTGGCAACCGATTCCACAACCTGTATTTGCATTGACTGAGCAGATGGAAATTCAAAATTTTTTTTTACATTTGCATTAGATGAAATAATGAAAATTAAAATCAAATGAAAAATACAAAATCCCAAAGTCTGTTAATTATAGATTCACATCATGTACAGTATTTTAGAACAGTGAAATAAAATTAAGACATTTATTCTGTAATTCAGGTCTTTATAAGAGTTTTGCTCACAGTTTTATTGGCTGAAAAAGCTCATTATGGTCGACGGCATTTATAAGGTCCTGTCAATTTATGAAGCTCTGTAAATATGTAGTGGACGCAGAAAGAATAAAAATTTAATATGTTATCGAAGTATTTAAATAACCCCAATACGTTGAATATATTTAATGCCAATATATCTTCTGCAATCGCTTAAAAAGTCGTGTATTTTCTTATGCTGAATCTTTACATAATATGCATTTTGTGGACTCTATAAACTTCTGTAAAACATCTCAGTATTCTCTGAATTCGCTCCCGGTTGTCAGCGTTAATAAAGCAAGTGAAGAGCATTAAAAAATATTTATCTTGAACATTAACTTTAAATACTGCACTTACATCCACTGCATATTAAGGGTATTAAACATTTTTAATATCAGTCCTGCTTCTCCTTGAAGCCCTCTCTTATGAACAGGATAATGGACGGGGTATTAACTTGACTTAAAGCGCTGCTGCAGTCCACACAAACGTGAAATGGTTTCCATAAATAAATAAAGGCGTTGCAGTATTTTCACCTTTTTCGTTGAGTTTTTCTGTTTGTGGAGAATTTTCTCTGTTGAATTTTCTTTCATTTTAGCTTATTTTCTTATTTTGGCGTGTAACAAACCTTATAATGATCATAATAAATGCAATGCATAAAACTTTAAATGTGGCAACAAACCAGCTAGTTGTAATAAATCATAAGGAGAGGTTTTCAAAAAAACCAGGGGAGACTTCAAATAACCGAAAGCAAAAAAAAAACACCAAATAGTTTTACAGTCATGACATCCAAATTGGGATAGATAAATCCTTAATGAACACATTTTGACATGCAATGATAGTAAATAATAGTGTAAATTTAGAGGAACATATGAAACGCTCAAAGAAAGAATGACACTTGTATCGACTGCCAGGATAAGAGCAACAAACTTTTTCTTCGTGGGCAAACGATGTACACACATATATCGACTTATTGCAAAACTTCAACAGAATCTCCGAGGAAAAATGAAACAAATAAAATCAAACGGCAAAAACCGAACACTGATTTGTGTCCTTTTTGCGCTAAGAATTATGTAAAAATTTGGCGGGCTCGAGTTTGATTTTAGAACCATGGTTTCTTGGGAATATTTTCTTAGAATTTGCCGTAGATTACATTTCTACTATACTCTTTGTCCAGTTTTTTGGTTCCATACAAATTGACCCACCCTAATGTACATATATATGTATATTCTTAATCTGGATTACCTAAATAGTCGATTTACACATGTCTATATGTTCGTGTGGTGGCCGTCGGAAATGCAATGGTTAGTGTGCGTGGCACTTGTACATGAGAACTTGGGTTCGATCCCTACCCAGCTCACCTTACATTTCTTTCGGCGACGGTCACCCCGCGTAATGACGCCGACAATATCGAGTAATTAGTGATCAAAAAGCTACTCAAAATACCGTTCGAAACCAGCGTAAAACTGTAAGTCCCAATCAGTGAGTGTAAAACTAGAAAGTGCACAGTTCATAGGTTATGAGAAGCTCTCCTCAGTCCCTTCGTGGGATGTAACCGATAATATCGAGTAATTAGTGATCAAAAAGCTACTCAAAATACCGCTCGAAACCAGCGTAAAACTGTAGGCCCCACTCAGTGAGTGTAAAACTAGAAAGTGCACAGTTCATAGGTTATGAGAAGCTCTCCTCAATCCCTTCATTGGATGTAACGGGAAACCATCTGTTCGTCTGTCTGCCTGTCTCTACACACGACAATGCCTTAAGGAAACAAGATATCAAGGTGAAATTTTTAGAGTTTTGGGACATTTGTGGGTCTAAGTTCGAAAATTGGTAAAATCGGGCCACGCCCATCTCCTTCAGATCTAAAAATGAGTCACTTCATCATCCGATATATAATTGATTTTTATATCAAATGAAATCGCTTAATCTGCCCTTTAAGAATGTAAAGGGCCACCAGACCGCAAGTCCCCAGGTAGATGGCCCAAGGGTCGGAAATTTCGACCAATGCATATATGTTTATTCCGGTCTTGAGCCAGTTGAAATTTTTTTTGGTGTTCTTCGTATATAAAAAAATAACAAATATCCCCAAAACGGTACGTCCGATTGCATGATGGCAATTTTTTTTTCCAAAAGTCTCGAAAATATGAATATCGCCAAAATGAAAATGGGACTACATCTCAGGTGAGAATTCGAGAGAATTTTTGACATTTCTCTGTTCTTTTTTTCGCAAATTCGAACGATATCGATAATCGCTAGTGCGATATTTATTGTCCTAGAAATTCTATATACTTACATCAAGTCGTTTAATTCTATATTATATATTTCTGGTATACCAAGGTATTTATCTAGAATTTGTAACATTTTCATAGGTAATAATAAGCCGGCCAGCCCATTTGACCATTTTAAATACATTGTCTTAAACATCTTTTATCATGTAATCCCGCAAGAAGGACCAATAACGGGAATTCGCAAATTCGAATCTTAACCGACAATATATGTATGTAAACTGGTGAACAATTCAGAATTTAACAAGATTAACGCATTTCGAAGGTTAACTCCGGGAAACCACGCTAACCCAGAAGATTAAAAATAATATAGTAATCCGTAGAAACTGAAGATTTATTTTGGAACAAAGATTTATTTTGGAACAAAGCACTTTGCAGGTTGTGGGCTAAATGAAAATAAAATTAAACAACTTTTGTTTTAACACAATTATGCTACCACCAAATATTATTAACTATATTGTTTAATTTTACTTTGGTTTGTGTCAAGACTAACTAGATGTCTCATATATGTATGTTGGCACATTTCTTGTTTAATGGGAAGTTTTCTAGGTAGAGCCTGTAACCAATATATAGTATATATTGTAGTTTAGAACCCTATAAAAAGTAAATTTAGAAAAGCTAAAGTGAAAGAAGTTTAAATAAATAACATTTTCTAAAATAAATGCCTTTTTTTAAAAAAGCAAAATTTTCTCAAAAAAAACCTATTCATACTCTTAAACAAAGTACCTTTTTCAAAAAAATGCATTATTCAAAAATTAACTTGCTCGAGCGTTTGGTCGTATTTTTAATTAATTATATTCTTCGATATTTCGCTACCCTTTGGATAGCATCGTCAGGGAGATGTACACAATTATTAATTAAAAGTACGACCAAACGCGCGAACAATTTAATTTTTGAATACAATACGAAAGGTGGGATAAATCATCACTTATTTAAAAATACATTATATTAAAAAAGTACTTTTGCTTAAAAATAGTACATTTTCTTACAAAAAGTACCTTTTATTAATAATAAATAAGTATATTCTCTTAAAAAAGTAAATACTCTTACAACAGCTGCCCTTCTTAAAAAACTACCTGTTCTTTAAAGAGTACCTTTTTTGTGAAACAAAATAACTTTTCTTGTGATAAGTACCTACTCTCAAAAATTTACCAATTCTAAAAAAAATCCAACTTCTAAAAAAAAACATTTTCTCCAAAAAAAAAAATACCTTCTCTTAATAAATATACAGTTTCTTACAAAAATTCCTTTTCTTAAAAGTACATTTTCTTAATAATAAAATAATACATTTTCTTTTTTCTTGAGATAAGCAGCCTTTCTGAAAATAAGTAAATTTACATAAAAAAAAAATAACCTTTTCCTCAAAAGAGTACCCTTGTTTAAAAAGTACCTGTTCTTAAAAAAAGCACTGCTTTTTAAAAAAAATTAATACTCTTATCGCTTTTTCTTAAGAATATACATATTTTTAATAATAGTACCTTTTCCTAAAATAACACATTACCTTTTAATAAAAGAAGTACCTCTCTTTAAAAAATGAACTTTTCGGGAAAATATAATACATATTCTACTAAAAGGACTAAAGGGACTAAAAGGACATTCTCCATCGGCATCCGTCCATCAAACAGTTGGTTTTTTTTTGTATGTTTTTATTAATGGTTGCATTTTTTTTAGCAATTAACAGTTTTGCATCAAAATGTACGCCAGTCTAAAAAGGGGTTAAAAAATAACATAAGGTGTCAGGGGACACCCGTGTGGAAGGAAGTTCCTTTCGGTATATATTATGTACTAGTTATATTATGTACTGCCTAAGGCGTCCGTTGAAAAATGCGATATTTTAAATGGATCTTTAAGAAAATATACTTTTTGTAAAATGATAAACTTTTTTTAAGAATTTTTTTTATAGAATGTATTTTTTTAAATAAAAATATTTTTAGGTCCTTTTTGCAAAGAACATGTATTATATTTTCACGAAAGGGTAATTTTTTAAAGAGGGGTATTTCCTTTATTAAAAGCTAATGTTCTTTTTAAGAAAATGTACTATTTTTAAGAAGAAGTACTTTTTGTACGAAAAGTCATAAGTGTTGAATTATTTTTACAAAGAATTACTTTTTTAAGAACAGGCACTTTTTAACGAAGTGGTACTTTTTTTAAGAAAAGGTTATTTTTTAAGAAAATCTACTTATTTTCAGAGGGCTACTTATCCCAAGAAATGAAAAGAAAATGTATTATTTTATTTTTAATAAAAGGTACTTTTAACAAAGGCAATTTTTGTAAGAAAATTTATTTTTTTAAGAGAAGGTATTTTTTGAAGAAAGTTTTTTTTAGAAATGGGATTTTTTTTGAATTTGTCCCCTTTTCAAGAATAGGCACATTTTTAAGTGTAGGTACTTATCTCAAGAAAAGATATTTTGTTTCACAAAAAAAGGTACTCTTCAGAGAAAATGTAGTTTTTTAAGAAAATGCAACTTGTTGTAAGAACAATTACTTTTTTAGGAAAAGGTACGTATCTTTAAAAATACTTTGTTTTAAGAAACTTTACTTTTTGAAACAAAATTTACTCTTTTTAAGAAAAAGTACTTTTTTCAGATAAGATCTTTTTTAAGAAAAGGTAGTTTGTTTAAGAATATGAATAGGTATTTTTTTTTGGGAAAATATACTTTTTTTAAGAAAAGACACTTGTTTAAGGAAATGTTATTTTTTTAAACTTCTTTCACTTTGGCTTTTCTAACTTTACTTTTTATTGGGTTCAAAACTGCAATATTTAGTAAATATTGATTACAGGCTCCCCCTAGAGAACTTCCCATTAAACAAGAAATTGTTCAGCATAGCTAGTCTAGACACAAACCAAAGCAAAAGTACCCAATAGAGTTGATAACACTGGGTTGCAGTATAATAGTGTTAAACAAAGTTGTTTCATTTTTTTTTCATTTAGCCCCATCCCGCAACGTGCGATATGGAACTTTGTTCCAAAATGTATTTCCAAACTGTCTTAAGACTGTTACAATTTTGCTCGTCACTGTATTTCGAAAGCATTGTAATTTTTAACAGAAATTTTAGATTGGCCATCAATAGGTTAATACAGGGTGATTCAGGAAGTTCCGGAGAAATTTCTCCAGCGTATTCCTTGGCTCATTTCATGAAGAAAAGTCCACTAGACCATATCCGACAATGCAAGGCTGCGAAATGTCAGCGTGTTCAAAATTTTCGGATTGGCGGTCGGAGGGTAGTAGGGTAAAGTTGATAGCTTCTGAGCCGCTGCCATTTCGCCCCCTTGCATTTTCGGGGATGGTCGTAGATGGACATGTTTTAATGAAATGAGCCAAGGAATACGCTGGTGAAATTTGTCCAGTCGTGACTGAACCACCCTGAGTATCATTTTGATAGGATACTAAATGCCAAAGATACGACCGACTATATATTCAAGCTTTGTAGAACTTATACTAAAACTGTATGTACGAAGTCCACACCAATAATTTCAACTCAGATTGTGCCACAAAGAGGTTAACGGTCAAAAGGAGTTTATCGCCGCTCTCCATTAGTCGGTTGTACCCATAAAGTAAATCTTACTAGAGAGAATATTTGACTCTTCTGATGTTTCCTTTCACACTCTTCGTGATGCGGTCGGTGGGATAGAGCGATGATTGACGAAAAGTTATATATGTACACCAGGTGGAATTACAATAACATCTGACTTTTATTTTTCATGTCGTTTTTGGTGAAAAACTGTGAAATTTAAATGTAGTTTACACTTTTTTATTGACTGTTATTGTTATTATACATTTGTGTTGCATTTAACACAATATTTTTAACACACAAAACGAAATGCCGTTGTTGTCATTTTGTTCGTTGTTTTGAACCATTGCCTCTATCTGGTATTATTGAAGGAATTTTTTTCGACATCCAACATTCATATCACACCAGGTCAGCTATCATAAATTTGCTGAGATAAATGTTGAGTCTATTATAGGAATTAGTCTATGGTTGTACCCGGTGGTTTAGACGAAACAGCTGTTTGACTTGGTACTTGGGAACTGGTAGAGAATAGAGGGTGCTGGAAGAATATACGATAAGTGGGTGGAACTAAACCATGTTTAAATATCTTTAAATGCTATTTATAAACGGTTGATTGATGAGCATGCATTTTAAATTAGGATTGATTTATAATAATGTATTTAAAATTATGTTTTAAGCTTGGTTTGCCATCTTAAAGTCTGTGAACTTCAACTGTTCCAGTGACCTTCAAAGCAGCTTTTCGGTTCAAGAAAACAGCTGTTGCACACTCTTGGTATTTTATTCTATGGGTTGTATAATGCTGTATACCATTGGAAAGGTGAGATGACAATGTCCTACATAAAAATGCTTTAGTTTTATCCACATCACTTATAGATTTGGAGATGGTTGGTGTGAATGGTACGTAAGAGACATAGAAATTAAGCTGCCAAATTTAAAATAGAAGTACATCCTCGTCAGTATTAGATGCATCAAATATTAGATTTCGTAACATACTGCATTATTTATAACTGCGTTTCTTAAGATGTTTGTTCTGTTTTTTCTCTTTTGTGGAATATCGGGATTTTGATTTTTCTCTCCCACTTTCCCACGAAATGAAAAAGTCCGGGAATTTCCATTCCCCAGTCGCAACGCATTTGTTTCGTCGACGTCTATGCCTGTGTTAGATACAATACCTTAATAGTGATAATTTTCTATCTTTATTAATAATTTTACTTTTATTGACTATTTACAACCTCATGAGATCAGGACGTCACATATTAATTAAACAAACAAATTAAACAAATTTCAACATAGTCTTCCAACTGGCTCTATCCTTCGCCTTTTCTCGCCGGTTGGTAACACCAAGGATACGGGGGGATTCTTCTGCCTGGTCATTCCAGCGGAGTCTTGGTCGTCCTCTTTTCCTGCTTCCATCGGGTACGTTATCGAAAATCTTTCGCACTGGCTCATCTTCATCCATTCTGATATTATGGCCTAGTCAACGCAATTGGCTTACTTTGATTCCGCCAGCTATGTCCACATCAGAATACAGATTATATAAATCTGGGTTCCAGCGACGTTTGTACTCCCCGTTTTCCCTAACAGGACCATATATTTTACGGATAATTTTTCTCTCGTATACTCCCAGGTGTCTTTCATCCGCTCGCGATATGACCCAAGTTTCGGAGCCATATGTCAAGACAGGTGAAATGAGAGTCTGCTATAGCTGGACTTTTGTCCGTCGAGGGAGGGCTTTGTTCCTAAACTGCTTGTTCACGGCGGATCCAAGGTAGACAAATTCACCTACCACTTCAAAATTAAATCGGTTGTCAACGTGCAAGTGCGGACCAAGTCGAGAGGTTTCTCTAGTCGTTGACACCATCAATTTTGTCTTGCCCTCATTAACAGCAAGACCCATCTTTGCTGATTCCTTTTCGATTCTTGAAAATACTCCAGTAGCCTCTCGCAAATTTCGCCCAATGATGACTATGTCGTCAGCATACGCCAGCAATATATGGCTTTTCGTGTTAATGGTCTTGTTCGTATTTACTGCAGCTTTTCTCATTATTATCTCCTTTAAGATGTTAAAGAGATTGCACGAAAGAGTGTCGCATTGTCTAAGTCCTCGCTTGGTACCGAATGGTTCAGTGAGGTCTTTCCCCACTTTCACTGCTGATTTGGTGTTGGTCAGCGTCATTCTACAGCGACGGATGAGTTTTGCCGGAATACCAAGTTCAGACATAGCTTCGTACAGTTTTCCCCGTATGGGGCTAACGAAAGCAGCTTTGTAATCGACAGAAAGATGGTATGTATCGATTTGCTTTTCGTGGGTCTTTTCCAGAATTTGGCGTAGCGTGAATATTTGGTTAGTTGTGGACTTGCCTGGTCTAAAACCAGACTGATAAGGTCCAATCAGGTTTTCAATAATTTGCTTTAGTCTTTCACATAATACGCTCGACAAGACCTTATACGCGATAGATAAAGGACTGATACCGCGATAGACAAAGGATCACCCTTTTTGAATACAGGACATAATACACTGAGTCTCCAATCGTCGGGCATAGATTCCCCCAGCCCTATACCGCATATAAGTCGATGCATGTGGGCTACAAGTTCAGCGGTTAGGCCATCCGCACCAGCGGCTTTATTATTCTTCAGGCGGGAGATCGCCGTTCTAATCTCGTCTTGTTTGGGGTGGGGGGTACAATATACACTATCTTCCACTGTCATTACCTCCTGTCTTCAGTGGAAGAATCTGAGTGGAGTAGTGCTGAAAAGTTGTCTCCACATTTTGAGCACACACTGCTTACCAGTCACCAGATTCACATTCTCGTCCTTGCAGGAGGGCAGCCCATTATTAGGCCCGTTATTAAATCTTCTTACCCTTTGGTAAAACTTTCGGGATGCACCATTCATCCTGCACATTTCGGGTTTTTCACTCTCTCTCTGCTCCCATTGCCATTTTTTCCGCCTAAATAGTTGGTTTTCATTCCCCTTTTTACCTTCTTGTACCGCTCACTCGCAGCACGCGTTGTAACTGACTGTTTCGTTGCCATACGCGCATCGTCTTTTTCATCAGTTGCAATGCGACATTCTTCGTCGTACCATGGCTTATACTTCTGCGGTTTTGATAGCCAAGGTTAGTCCTTGCAGCGGTTTCCAAAGAAGGGGAGATCTGCTTCCACTGCGCATCTGGGTCGTCGGGAGGTGGGGTATTCTGCTCTAGTAGGATAGAGAGCTTCTGTCGATAGGACATTAATATCTCAGGTATTTGTAGCTTGTCAATATCCAGCTTTTATTGTGTTCGGCTTCATACGTTTGTCGCCCTGCTCAGTCTTGTGCGAACTTTCGAAGCCACCAGGTAATGATACGAGTCGATATTGGCCACTCGAATCACACGTACATCCATTACACTAGAAGAGTGCCTGCCATCTATTACCAAGTGATCAATCTGGTTCTTCGTCCGCTGAACAGGAGATTTATTCATAATATATTGGTTTATTTAATACTATTTATCATGCATGGAATTGTACAACATCACACCAGTTTTATCCCTGCGACGAATACAAATGTACTTAATTTTTCTAGCTTTTATTCAAACTCTACAACTCGTCGTGTACTGCAAGTTTTGCTGCTCACTGTAGATACTATTTATAAAAAATTAACTTCAACTTTCAAAATACTTTGCCAGTCTTAAGTTTCCTTAGCTGAATCGAAGACATATAGACTTTAGTGGCTGGCACGAACATTTACATATGTTATTGTAGGATTGAAGGCCGGCCATATCATCCACCATCCACCGCCAACCAACTGGCGCAAGCCACGGCCCCAGCTGAGTATAATACTCGACCATGTTTAACTTTTATAATAAATGACTTTTGCAACAAATGACTTTTTAAACATATGGCAGTCTACCAGAACTACTAGCCGACTGTTTCTCTCGCACACACACGAGCAGTTCGAAAAACTTCTGTGACATTTTTTTTTAATTTTTTTTTTTGTTTTTGCAGAATGGGCAAAATTAACATTTAATATTAGCTATGCAATATTTTATGACTTTTCCAGTTGACATTTTCGTGTTCAAGCAAAATATTTTAAAAAATCTAAAATTTTTCTTAAAATAAATCACACAAAAGCACAGCAACTAAATTAAGTTGATGCAGTGTATTGGGAGAAATATTCATTGTTTAACTATAAAATTTGTACCATTTCATTTGTACTCCTCGGCATTCGATAAGTCTAATTTTTTAACACTTTGTCCTGTTCTCATTTCAGATGCAGACTAAGGAATAAAATACATCAGAAATTCAAATGGTGAGTAAATGTGAGAACAACTATTAAAGGACTCAGTGCTTCAAATCCTATCGCCTCCAAAAAAAATCCTTGGAACCGCCGACCGACCACACACACACAAAGCAAGCAATTGCAATTGTCGTCGTGCCGTTACTTGTCGTTATGCAAATTTCCTTTTGACGGCAGCTCCATCCATTACTTTTATGACTTGGCCAAAAATGAAATGCCTCGACAGGAAACGGAAACATTTTAAACAGCAGAGTATGTTGTATAACATACTGTTACGAAGCGAGTCGGAATATATGCTGGATTACTTTTACCACTTTTTTTAATTTTAGTTGTCATCGCGAACTGTCGAATTATTTGCACACACATTTGTCAGAGCAACTGATTGCATAAACCTTGCAGTTATGGTCAACTAAAGAGCAAACAAGATTCGGTGGCTATCACTCTTGATACTTTTCGTCCAATGGTCACCGTTGCGATACCACGGGACTTCATGTACCGTGCCCTACGTCGAACCTGTAAATAAACTCGGTGTGATAGGGGCCATATTCCAAGATGAGGCGTAAAACTTTATGTACGAATGTACGTTTGATCCAAAAAATAAGTAAGATCCAAAATATTGTATCTTACACATGCAAAAGGCGGGGCAGGATCGAATCAGATGTTCGGCGTTCTTGCTTTCCTCTTCATCTCTGCAGCTTCTACAGCAACCATGAGCTGAGACTTTGAGCCCTGACGCTTGACTGCCTATCAATCTGTGGCCAGTGTGCACAGCTACTAACGTAGAGATCTCACGCCTATACCCAGAGAACTAATTGATTGAAAATAGGTTGTAGCAAGAAATTGTTGTCACGACCGAATTGAGATTGTCCCGACCCTATTGAGGTTGTCACGACCGAATTTAGTCGCCACAACTGAAACTCGGTTGAAGCAACCTCGTTTCACACTTAATTCAGTTGTAACAACTGAGTCTTGAATTATATTCGTTTTGTCAACCAAATTTTCTAAAATTTCGGTTGGAACAACCGAATGCAGCAGCCAAAATTGGTACCAAATTCGGTTGGAGTAAACGAATCTGGCATTAATTCAGGTGCTACAACCGAATTAATTCTTAAGTCGGTTGCTACGACCGAATTCGGCGTCAATTCGGTTGCAGTCACTGCATTTCTCATGATTTCTGTAGGTACAACCGAATTTCATTTTCAATTCGTAGTCCTGTCTCCAGACCAACTATCCTTCTCATGCCTGAGAGCTTCGGGTTTAAGCATGAGTATGCATGTAGCTGTCGGGGGTGCAGAGTACGGAGCGCGGGTCTTATGCATGAGAACGTGGGTTCGATTACTGTTCCGACCACCTTACAGTTTTTCGTCGACGATCACCTCGCTTAGTGATAGCGACACTATTGAGTACTTAGCCATGAAAAATCATGAAACTTCTTGTTGTTAGCAAACAAAATGATTTTCCCTTAAAACAAATGTGATTTCACATTTTTCCTCTGGAATTTCCACATTGATTCAAAGAGATTCATATTAAAAATAAGAAGAGTTCTTCTTATTAATATGTGTTTAACAGCCTAGCTCCGTATGTCGAAAGCGAAGCGAAGCGAAACGAATCCAAGCACTCACTTTTTTGTCGAAATGGTTCTCCATATTTGCGGTCTTCACGTTCTCTTCGCTTACATAGAGAAGCGAAAGTCATTCAACAATTGTCAAATGAAAATGGTGCCAGATGAACAATTCTAAAAAAAAGCGTTAGAATTGGGAAGAAAATCGCTAAATGTGAAAAAAATTGCTTGATTGCAGCGTAAAAAATACAACTCTATGCCACTTCAAATTTCCAGCTGGAAAAAGTTGACAACATAAATGTAAGTAAACAAAACAAAAAACAACAACAAAGAAACGTTGTAATAAATATACATTTAGGGGTTGTTTTTTTGTTAGTTGAACAACAACTTTTGAACCTCCAAATACTGCTGTACCCCTGGCGAAATCTGGATGTTCCGCCATATATTCGACCAGGTATATGTATATTGATAAAATAAGGATATTTTCTATTAAATACTTACCATTTATCCATTTAATTTTTTCATTCTCCAATGCGAAAGCTAAAACACAAGTGACTGTTTTTGACATTTGTGTTTATACAAATGACATAAAAAAAAAGTTATGGAGCTCAGATTTGTACTGAAATGCTCACTTCGTTTTCCTTCTTTTTTCATTTGTCATTCTCATGTTTTTACGGAGCACAATATAAATTATTTTCGCTTAGATGACGAAAGTGAGTGAGTATTCGACATACAGAGCAAGGCTGTAAAAAAACGTTTCCTAATACATCCCATGAAGGGATTGGGGAGAGATTCTCACAACCAGTGAGCTGTGCGCTTTATAATTTTTGCCTCACTGATTGGGACCTAAAGTTTTACACCGGTTCTGAACGGTATTTTGAGAAGCTTTTTCATGGCTAAGTACTCTCGATAGTGTCGCCATCACTAATCGAGGTGGCCATCGTCGAAGGAATATGTAAGGTGGTCAGAGCAGGGATCGAACCCACGTTCACATGTACAAGAGCCGCGCGCACTAGCCATTGCACCACCGACGGGCATAATATATGGTTAAAAATAAAAAATACAGAGATCTTCTCTATGTATGGTTGTAAAGTGGCAATCTTCTTGGATGTCAACCATAGATAAATCTTAATTTTTTCTTTCATTTTCTTGTTTTCTCTATGTACTTCTTTGGAATAGACTCCAAGCCTCACTTTGATATCTAGCTTTGCACCATCAGTATCATTGCATAAATACCTCCAATTACCTGCACCTACAGACAAATTCGGTTGCGATAACGGAACTGGCCGTAACCGAATATAGAAGATTCCGCAACCGAATATAGAGGCTGTCACAACCACAGTAGAGGTCATTACAACCGAAGTAGAGGTTGTCATACCTGAATTCGAGGTTGCCATAACGGCAATAGATGTTGCCATAACGGCAATAGATGTTGCCGTAACTCCATTAAAGGTTGCCACAACCGAATTTTAGGTTGTCACAACCGAATTAGACGTTGTCACAACCGAACTGGAAGTTGTCACAACCGGTATTAAATATTAGTTTCTATTTATTAAATCCGCATTTTGTGAGAATTTTTTAACGTTTTGCTTATTCTTCAGTTTCTGGTATTCAAATACATAACTGAAAAGAAAGGAATTAATCTACTGTATATAAGGTAATCTTTGTGACCGTAGGTGGTGCAACGGTTAGTGTAAGCGGCTGTTGTGCTAGAGAACTTGGGTTCGATTCCCGCTCTGACCACCTTAAACATCTTTCGACGACGGCCACCTCGCGTATTGTCTATCGAGTAATAAGCCCTGAAATCGTTTCTCATAAAACCGTTCGGACCCGGTATAAAACTGTAGGTCCCAATCAGTAAGTGCAATTTGGAAAGCGCACAGCTCAGCCATTGTGAGAACATCTTCCCTATCCCTTGATGGGCTGTAATGGGAAAATATATATGTATGTATAAGATAACCTTTAGGTAAATTCATTGCACATTCGACCAATTTCGACCATCTTCGAAGTCTCGACTTTCATGGGCCAAAGCTCCAATTAAGATGTCTTGTGTCTGTCTATATAATGATTGATGATTGTGTACTATCTTACACATTGCATGTATATCAGCACATCTCAAGCGACCGGACTGCGCAAATTTTTAGGACTGATTAGATCTGCTTGTACTGCACCCTGACAAATATGGATATTAGCTGAAAAAAACGACGTTCAATGGAAAATCCGTAATTACAATATTTTTTGTTACATTTTCTAATAAACACTATCAAATTCTAGGCTAAACCGTAACAGAAACAATTCTATTAGTTAATTCAATATTTTTTTTTTGTATTTTAAACGTCAGGTTTATAATTTACAGTAAGTAGTATATTGTGGTAACCGAATTCAAAATAAATCCTGCTGTACCTAATTCGATTGCTTCAACCTGAGTTTTCATAAATACGGTTCTTGTAATCGATTTAATGCAAAATCTTGTTGTGGCCACCGATTTAAAACCAAATTCGGTTGTTGCGCCCGAATTGATACCTTATTCAATTTTTGATTCCAAATTCGGTTAATGCCACCTTAGTTATAGGAAGAATCTGCGGAATAATATACTGGCCGAAAAGAACACATCGCTTGTACGCAGTTGTTTCTTTATTTGTCAATAATTTTGACAAGATCACATTTTCATTTATCAAGGGACCCTTAAGCGAACCACACACTTGCCATTCATGAGCATTTGAAAAAATATTACCAAAAATGTTGTGAACATGATAGTGATGTGAACAACTTCGATTACATTCTCAGTTGGTATCAAGAGGGGCGGTAAACCAACAATAAACATCAACGATAGCTGATGTTCATGCTCATGAATGACAAGTCTGTGGTTCGCTTTAGACCTGTGGATAGGTTGCCTGACTTCAAGTTGACATAAACTTCGATAACTACACATCAACTTCAATGTTGCCCTTAATCTCTCAAACTAGTTGAGGAAACATAATTTTCTTGTCTGATGTCGAAATGAAAAGTGGTGAACGCATTGTCAAAATATCACAAATTTTAAGAAAAAACACTATTTTTATTTTCTTTAAATATTTATAAATAGTTTATTTAGTTTATATTTTTCCGATAATGTTTTTATATTATTTATTTTTTGGTTCATTTATTTATATTTTGCCGATAAAGTTGCCTCTTGAACGTTCCTCTTCGAAATGCGTATGAAAGTTACTGTAACTTCCCCTTACACTGAGGCATAATTTGATATCAACTTCAAAAAATCAAAATCGCTTCGATTTTACCTCAACTTCTTTGTACAAACCATCAACTTCACCTTGCACCACGGATAAGTTGATGTCAACTTGAAGTCGCTACAACTTATCCACAGGTCTAAGGGCCCCTTTATACATTTTTTATAGAGGAAAATTATCGACTGTAATGTATACACTGGTTGTGTTTTCTTTGTAACATATATAGGACACGTATATAGGATACAAAAGAAACGCATTCCGCTGAAACATACATGACTAGGCAGCACTTTAGTCTGATAGTCTATTTTCCTGTCAGAATTTATTTGTAAACAAAATTGAAATAAATAAAAACTTAAAACATTTGTTGATATAGTACATGTACGTTTTGGACTTGCATATTTGAGAAATCTATTTCCATACACTGGCGGTTAATCTGGTAGAAACCTTTAGCGCGTTCGATTTGACGAAGCTCTGAAAGGAACCAGCCCCATTTTAAGAATGTCAATTTAGGTTTAGGCTAGGAGGATTCGTCTGAAAATCCTACAACAATAGCATCGCAAAAGCTTTGCTCTTTACAATTGTTGGAATTTGTAGTATCTTATATTTGAAAAACACTGCGATATTGCTTTTTGTAGTTGTTTGTTGTAATCCACTCACTATCGTTTGCGAAGCTGGATATGCCTAACACGATCTAAACCAATTATTCCTCAATACAAGAAATGCATTTACTTTTTTTATCTTCTATTTTGTCTTTATTTTAAATTTTTACTTCACATTTCTTTGAGATAGGAGTATTTTCTAAACGGATGTGTTTCTATAGGAAAAAGTATTTTACATAGAAAAAGGTAATTACGAGTTTTGGGTCCATTAAGACAAATATCGGGTACACTATTCGTTGACGAAACCATGGTTGGAGATGAGCAATTTTGTATGGAAGTGTTGCTTCTGAATGAGTTGGATGTTCAACAAGGAGCGTCATTCTGATTTGAGTGTACCACTGCAAAGTATTCAGGCATTGATGTTCCACCTCATCCAACGATATACTCCTTTTCTGCGACTTTCTTGTCATCAAATATATTAAGAATAGGAGAATAGGATCATAGGGGCAGCTTGATGGGGGAATTCATGTTCAATAACAGTGATCACCGACAATTTTGTTGGCTTTGCACGGCTGCTTAGCATCCATATTAAACGGCGTTATCGTAATTGATAATAAGATGGATAAATTGTTTTAATTAATGGATGAAGACCGAAATGATTAATTGAACGCACAATGTCACTGGTCAATTTTAAGGAAGAAATTTAATTTAGGAGCAAATCATCTTTTTGTTGGGTTTTTTTTTTTGCCTGGTAGGGCATTGAACGGTGATCAAAACAATGATTGAAAGTATAATCGGACATAACTCAGCCATTTATTATCCAATCCGGTTAAAATGGGCATCATTACCAAGGTCTTTCTAAACTTTACAAACCTGTCTATAAACAAGTGTTAATTTTATTAGCCCATTGGGGGCTAATTAAAACAAACGATTTGTTAACCCCACTTTCTTAATAAAAATGTATTGTTTCAAAAAAATGCCCCCATTATGCTAATTTTTTGGTAGGTTCCGGTAATAGACACGACCTTCAACTATTCTTTAAGGTTTAATATTCACCAATAACCCTTCAAATACCAGAGATATTAAAGTTAAAAAATGAAGTTAATAGCATTTTTGTGTTGTAAAACTTTCTGTGTGGCTGGCCTTCGGCGGGGCTTAGGGGTTTTCTCCTCTGGGTTGGGTCCAAAACCAGCTTCGCGGCTTCGGCGTAGTATTTTTATGTTATCAGGCTTTCTGTGTGGCAGGCCTTCGACAGAACTTGGGATTTTCTGCTCTGGGGTGGGTCCAACACCGGCTTCGCGGCTTCGGCATAGCCGGCCTTTAAATTAACTATCTCCGGTATTTGTGGGGTCAACATGTAGTATTACAACTTAAAAAAGGCTTGATGTATTGTATATTATCATAGTCTTACAAGAAAATAGGTACAGTAGTTTTTTATGAAAATAATTGTTTTAATTAAAAAGTGATAACCCCCCAATGGGTTAATTAAACGTAATATATTTACACAAGGGATTTATGGAGTATAAAAATATCTTTGTACCGAGATCCATTTGAACCATATCGGCTATAAAATTCTTAAGATATAACCGATTACATACTCAAGCTTTAAAGGTCTATATCTCAAGAAGTTGGATTGAGCGGAAGGAAAGAATCAACTTTTTGAATTCAGCGTAGCAAACTCCGTCGGTGTTGAAATTTTGTTGTACATCACACAATTGCTCTTAAAGTAAAATTATGCAAATTTTAATATTTCACTAATTGAATTGATTGTCATGTCAGCAAATATTTGTCAATGAGTCATTCTTGAGTAGACATTTCTCAATATAAACTGTTAACTTGGTAATAATTTTATTTTTAAATAACTTTTCACTACATTTTCTTTACAACCTATACCCGATAAGCTTAAAAAAAAAAAGTAAATGGTTTCCCATTACATCCCATGAAGGGACTGGGGAGAACTTCTCACAATCACTGAGCTGTGCGCTTTCCAGTTTTCACTCACTGATTGGGACCTACAGTTTTACACCGATTCCGAACGGTAATTTGAGAAGCTTTTTCATGGCTAGATACTCGATAGTGTCGCCGTCACTATGCGAGGTGACCGCCGCCGAAAGAAATTTTTTTTTTTTTTTTGAAGGTGGTCAGAGCCGGGATAAGCTTAACAGGTATAATTTTCCCCGATAGCATGTACAGGATATCATATGTATGGGGAATCGTATATAACTTACAAAAACATCGCAACTACTTTATCACTTGTATAGGGAAACGCATACACTGGACGAAAAGTACGATCCTATGATAGGAAATTAAGGTGTCACAGTTAAATAGATTATGAAACAAGGTCTTTGCAGCCGAATTTCAGTTGCGAGGAATAAATTGAGTCATGGCAACCTCAATTCGGTTGTGGCAACCGCTATTCAGTGGCAACAGCCTAATTTTCTGTTGCTGAAAAACACTTTTCAAACAAATAGAGCAGGAATGTGGAATGCGTGCCTTCAATTCCTGTCTACCGGGGATATGATATATAAGTTTTCTCAAAGACACATGCTGGTGCCATGTCATCCACTTCTAACGTGGATTGCCGCACATCCTTTAAAACCATACGACCATAGTAAAGACAATCCTAGGCGAGTTCTTTACGTTTCTGTCTTTGCCTGTCCAGCAAAACTGATGGTAGGAGGTGAAAGTTAACCCCCAAAAACTCGGTATGTATTGTGGGAAGGGCTCCCGTTGCAACGCGTTGCGCAAGCCATAGGCATTCTCTGGAAATTTCTCAACAGACTTAGGTAAGTGAGGCTGTCAGCACCGGCCTCCAAACGAAAATGCCCTAAAACAACATTGGGCGGACAACAGATGTTCAAATCTATAAAACTAATTTCAAGATGGTTCCCATCGACTTTCGATAGCCTTTGGCATGAATATAAGGCCAGAGTGGCATTACTGATCCCATCTATAGTGTTTGGTTTGGAGCTGAATTGTCTTGTCCGAAAACACGCCTCGGTATTTTTCATAATCCGTAAGGTAAAAAAGCCATTCCACCCAGCGACAACGGCTCAATATATGAAAACTTTTGGTTTCTGACTAAGAGTATGGGCTCGATTCTCCCAGCATTCACTCACAATGCGTTCTCCGCTGCAAAATGAATGCATGATAAACCCCTGGCGCACATGTCGGAATGTGGAATGGGTATTCTCTTATTACTTCAATTATCAGGAAACTAATTATGAAAGAGACGATATATAAGTCATTGTCGATTTGTTGGTAGTAAAAGTTCAATGAACCAACAATATCGCCATATCGATATCGTTTGGATGATTACCGTCATACACAATTAGGCCCCAGATCGTCAGCATTTGCTGACTCCCGAATAATAATATATAATGCAAAATTCCACACAAGGTGTGAATGGCGAATCTGGTTAAGGTATGTGCAAACGCGTAAAAGGCCCATAGATCAAATTAAGGATCCCAGGCACGTACGCAGGGGGGCCCTCCCGAAACTATTTCTTTAATAGGTGATTTTTGAATTTAGTGCTATTTTTCAATCTAAATATCAAGATGACAATAATTGGGAAGGAGTCGGTAAAAGTGCGTCTGATAGTAAATGAGGGCAAGCCAAAATAATGGTTTCAAAGAGCAGGATCTTCACGCGATTATACCCAGGCGTGAACGGCGATAGTCGTTATAATTTCGAGGTGTTGGACGAATTTATATACCTCGGATCTGCCGAAAACAACAACAGTAACGTCAGCCTTGAGATCAAGCGGAGAATTGTGTTGCGAATATATGTTATTTTGGGCTAAGCCAGCACTTTAGAGATGAAGCCCTCTCCCGAGTAACAAACGTCCAACTATACCAGACTCTCATACAACCTGTCTTGCTTTATGGTGCAGAATCCTGGATCATATCGCAAGCAGACGAAACATCTTTCGGAGTCTTCGAGAGAAAAATACTCCGAAATACAACGGCGAGTATCGGCGACGCATGTACCTTGAGCTGTATGAGCTTTATCCTGACATTGACATAGTTAAGCGGATCAAAATAACGCGATTGCGCTGGCTAGGCCATGTCAGCAGAATGGATGAAGGCGAACCAGCACAAAGGATTTTCGAAACCGAACTCGAAGGAAGACGTCAAATAGGAACACCAAGACTCCGCTTGAGGGATCAGTTGAGAAATACCTGCCTGAACTTGGTATTACCAACTGGAGAGATAAAGCAAAAGACCGAACTGGTTGGCGAAATATGTAATCTTCGTTTTGTAAGGTCCCTGACCCCATGGTGTTGTTTGAGACCGGATAATTAAGTAAGTATGTAGTGTATTGTTAGCCGGGATATTTTTCAGGAAAGTGTGTGTTCAGCAGGATGTCAAACGGTTCAACACTCGATGCCACCGACTTCGCGATTTGTTCTTTCAGATATCCCAGAGAGATGCGAGTTGTCAAGGGGTCGGTGCGTAGTCTAAATATCTCAGATGTGTTCTCAACTCCAAGACAGAAATGTATTCAACACCCTTGAAGATCCTAATGGCCAGTTTCACAGTTGAAATTTCTCCACCTAAATGTACTTTAAATGTCTCATGTTTGTCATTTAATATGAAAATTTTCTGTGAGCTTTTAAATCGAGCTTTTAAATGACGGGTGTGAAACTCGCCCTAAGTCTTTTATACAGGGTGTTTTTTTTAAACTGAGACGATCAAATATCTCGAAAAATAGCCACTCTACAGAAAAAATGTCCATATTCAAAATTTAATCATACCGCGGGGGAAATACATTAGTGCAAAAAAAATAGTCCCCCACCCCCCCCCTTTGTAGATGGGGCGGGGGTAACTTTTAAACTAAGATAGGAAGCCATATTTTTTATTGCAGATACTGATTCTACGACTAAAAGTAAGTATGATTTGAATGAAATATTCCTATCTTAGTTTAAAAGTTACCCCCGCCCCATCTACAAAGGGGCGCGGTACCCCCCATCCCCCGCGGTATGATTAAATTTTGAATATGGACATTTTTTCTGTAGAGTGGCTATTTTTCGAGATATTTGATCGTCTCAGTTTAAAAAAAACACCCTGTATATTTGTTAAGTTTTAATTTGTACATATTCCAGTCTCGCTCCGTCCTTGAGAACTTAGCACCAGTGTGAGTAGTCGGAGTCTCGAAGTTGGAATCTGGAATATTTGCCTGGAGTCGGAGTTGGAGTCGTAAAAATTTGGGCAACTCCGACTCCAAGTTCAGAATTTTCATCAAAAGTCAAAATTTTCGATTAGAATTTCTTGTTGGCCGACTTTTTCTGTTAAGACACACCGTAATTGACACCGTATTAGATGGAATCAGTTTGTCCTCGATCGTGTTTTCTAATGCGGAGAATGTTATGTTTATGGCGTGACATGTCATAATGTCCAGGGACATAATGTCCATGTACAATAAGGCACCACAAAAATTGTTACAATGTCTATGATCATTACGACAGTTTCAAAAGTGTTAGAAACAAACATAGAGAGGTATTAAAATAACACTATTTGATACTAAAGTTTTCTCTTGAAATATTCTAGGTATTATGATATTTTAAAAATTTCACCATGTCCATGGATGCGTTGACACCGATTTTAAGGATATTGTGACACTTCTGAAAGTGTCCTTACGGAATCGGAGTCGAGTATTTCAGAATGCTGGATTTCCAATTTTGGCCAATTTTGGATTTCCAATTTTGGCCAGTCTTCAAACCCCTGCTTAGCCCTATTAAAAAGCTTTCTGCAAGACATTCTCAGGATTTGCAGATCCTTGCTTTGCATTTTGAAATGTTGCTTTCATGGAAATCATCACTGTATTTTGATTTCTACTTATGAAAACTTTTAAAACTTCTGCAAGGATCTTACACCAAGAAAATCAAGGATTGTCAATAGTTTGTCGGTCATAGCAAACAAATTCTAAATTAAGTAGCAGACCGACGGTTAAGCGAAAGCCACGAATTTCCGGAAATATAAAAGCAATCAAAAATGGCTAAACCAGTTCAAGTTTATACCTCGTGTCGTTTAATATTTAGTTGCCATTATGGCACAATCAGTAGGAACACCCCAAGCTGTTGTCGTTTTCTTCATTGAGCCGGTTGACCAGAAGGATATCTCAATGGTTGGTGAGGGTGGGGTAGGTCATGGTGTTACACAATGCACATAAATTATTTTATAATAGAAAATTAACAACTTTTTTTTATAACCCAACACTTTTGAAGGCAAAGCACATGGAAACATGAATGGCACAATATTCCATTAGAATTTATTGCTCAATTGTGTGGGGAAATATAAAATAAACTATTTTATATTTAATGGTCAGACATTGGTGAGGAAGACAAGCGCTGAAATTGTCAAACTTTGGCCGCACCTTAGGAGAGAGAGACTAAATATCATAAAGGACAATTATAAAACCTTTGACTGGCGTCAAATTTGAACTTAGTCAAGAACCATTTTGAATTAAATGTTCCATATTCGATATTTAATCATATAAAATTATGCAGTTTCACATTCAGTTGAAATGAAAAAAAAAATATGATTTATGATACACTGGTGCATATACACTGGTATTCATGTACAATTCTACACCTTTTCTGAATCGTTATGCTTTGAGGGAGTGGGGAAAGTAACCATGTTTTCGAATCTAAAACTACGTCACTCTTCACACAAAGTAGTGTATGTCCCTACAACTATACAACAGTCCACTTGATTCCACTACAAACATTTTCCACACATTACTATTCTCAACTCTTTTACATTCTTACCCAGTTTCGATTTGGAAGAGTTTAATCTAAATGTAAACAGGTGAACTTAAGGTAACCAGCTTCTATTGCCAGGAAGGAGTGCAATTTGTACAGACTCTCACGGCCAAACTAAGTTCAATCAATATCAATATCTTTTTTAGAGCCATCAGTAAAGACTAAATGAGTAGGGTATCCCATCTGTCAAATCACTCTTGTCAAATACTATTATCTCCGGAACCTTTTCGAAATCAACAGATCGTTTAGCATAATAAGATGCTCGAAACATGTGTCCACCTGAATCAGATACACTCATTTCACGGAAAATATTGACATGTTTAATTTGCTCATGTTTCCAAATCCCAATTCTCTTGGTCAAAGTGAAGTTCTGGTCGAGCATCGATATGAGTAAATATCACAGATCCACTTGGAAACAGTACTTTGAACCTTACTTAGCAATTTTAGATGCCAGCTTTCCCTGGGGTAGTTTCCCAGACGAGGTAGTCATTGACCTATAATTCGGCAAGCAATTGTGGTATTCCACCAGTAACCGGGTTTTGAGCAGAGCCCTCAGCTTTTACCAATTTAATTTCGATAGGCATATAGATCAATCATTCCCTTCTTCATGCGCTCATCAATACATACATACATGGTTTCCATTATATCCCATGAAGGAATTTGGGAGAGCTTCTCACAACCAGTGAGCTGTGCGCTTTCTAGTTTTACACTCATTGATTGGGACCTACTGTTTACACCGGTTCCGAATGGTAATTTGAGAAGCTTTTTCATCGCTAAATACTGGATAGTGTCGCCGTCACTATGCGAGGTGACCGCCGCCGAAAGAAATTTAAAGTGGTCAGAGCAGGGATCGAACCTAGGATCTCATGTATAAGAGGTGCGCACACTAACCATTGCACAGTCGGTGGTGCAGTGTTTCGTTTTTTGTTAAAATTGTTGCCAATGATAGCTCCCATATATTTGTAGTTTAAAGACAAACATATTTCTACAATATCAAGATCTTCTTATAAACTCATCTATATTACGTCTACGAGTGAAATAGCACTACCAGTTTCTTCAGGAGATTTGCCCTCAAACCACAGCCTCTTGCCCACGACGAAAGCCTACCCAGCACAGCTTATATCGGACTACTAATGGCAGACAACGATTTCCCTGCCACCAAAAATTATAACATTATCCCCACAGACCATAACGTTTCATCTCTTCAGTCCTAAAGACATAACCATAACGTTTATCCACAGGAACTCACAGTGGAGGAGAGAGTACTCCTGCTTACAGTCAGCAGCTGAACAGTGCTTACCACTTGAATTTAATCCATAAAGCAATTTCAATACTGTCGCCAAGAAGCGAGGTTACGCATCAAGCTTCGAGAAAGACCCTAATGACGGCATAAGTCACCTTGTTGAAGCTTCCTCCTATATCCAAGAAGGCTGCTAAAGTAAGGCCACATACCGTAAATTGTGCTCAACATAACCAAATTCATGATGAAATGCAATCTGCACGGATTTCTCCATAATATAGGCGTATTGACTACCGATTAGTTGTCGTGGATTAATTCGACTCCTACTGAATAGGACTATAATTCTCTCCAGCACTTTCAACAGAGGTTTTAAGGTAGGTATATAAATATTTGGGTATAAAAATCTCAACTACATCACTCTATTTATCCGGAACAAATGGCAATCAGAGACAGAACTTACTACTATCCCAAAGATATTAACAAACCAACCATGTCAATTCTGCAACGTTACAAGTAATATCACATGCTGATCAGGATATTCAAAAGGCTTGAAGCTATGAATAGTCCAAAGCAACCTTACACAATCGATAAAATCGTCAAACACTCCTAACAGTGTAATTTCTTTAACGAAATATCCGGGATACACCCAGTGGCAAACCAGCATTTCCACTCATATTTCTACAATTCGGAAAATCAGTTCCAATAAGAAGCACAAGTGCTCCAGAGTTCGTCCTGACCCATCAGCTTAACTAATGAAACAAATAAGCATAGTAGTGTTCCTATGTGGTTGGTTGGTAGAAAAGGCTGCAAGACAGCACGCTGTCTAGTACACTTAGGCTAAAGAAGCCCATTGTGATACCTGCAGTTTCCTCCATAGCAACTATTGACTAGTCGTCTACCCAATTTTCCCTTTCAATAAATTTGTCTATAGGACCTACAGAAATATCCTGTAGGGCTACGGTGCTAACTAAATGTCTTCCGAATATCCTACTTTTAAGCCTTGCCAGAGCAGGGCAATCCAAGATAAGGTGTTTCGCCATTTCCTCATCCTCTTCCATGCAGCATCTACAGAGAGCGGAGTTTCTATGTCCCAATCTTAGGGCGTGTTCTCCTCCAAGACAATGTCCCGTAAGTGTTCCTATCATTGTGGAAAATCTGCCTCTAGGCAAGTTAAATAGTTACCTAGTCCTCTTCCTGTCCACCTGTGGTCACTACTTTTCAGTATTTCAGCAACCTCCAGTATGGCGGTAACAGCCGCCTGAAATACACTACAGTGATCAGGCAGCTTGAAGGAGATATTTACGTTTAGGTCCGGTGAATGGACCCCATATCCTACTTGCTTGTCCAACTTTGATCCATTCGTGAAAAATCTGATACTACTGGTGTCCCCTTCCAGTGACTTTTCCCAGGTATTCCTGTTCGAAATAGAAGTCCTTAGATTTGTCGCTGATAGAAGTTAGGGGATACAGTAGTCGGTTTTTACGGGAATAGAGTTGATCCGGTGTAGTAATTCAGTGTGTCCGGAATGCCCCGATATCAAAACGCCACAATCTCTGAGTCTCACCACGGATGTAGCGGCTGCCGATTCGGCAATGATATCAGGAGTACAGATGTTCAGGATAGCACTGAGTGCAGTACCTGACGTCGTGTCCATTGCCCCACTAATGCTAGTCAGTGCTGATCTGCGAATTTTCATCAAGGCATTCAGAATATATTTCTTTTGGAGGGACCTCCACCAAACTACGATGCCATAGAGAAGTATTGGTCTGACTATTGCCGTATCTTAGGAGGCAGTCCCCAGCGCTTTCATATCGCCCCTTTACAGCAGTAAAGAGCAACAGACGCCTTCTTCACCCTCTCCGCCACATTCGGCTTCCAAGACAGTTTTCGGTCGGGAATTATCCCCAGATACTTGACCTTTTCCGTCAACGGTAATTGCACCCCATTAACTGACGGCAGTTCAAATGCGGGTACTTTATATTTCCGAGAGAACAAGATAAGCTCGGTTTTAAGTGGGTTAAGTGATAGTCCGTTGTTAGCGATCCAGTTCGAAATCAGACTAAGTAGGGTGATTGTACGAATGGTAAGTAAATACGAATGGTACAGATGATAGCATTATCATCGGCATAGGCAAAGACCTTGCATTCGGCCCTGTACAATTCAAGAAGCAGTTCATTGACAGAAGTTAACCATCATAGTGGAGACAGAACTTCCCCCTCCGGTGTCCTCCTGTTAGCGTTCCTAGCAATTGTAACACTAAGCTGTCACTAAGCTGTCGTCTAAGTGTCACTAAGCTGTCGACTACTAGATTGTGTAACGACTGAAGAATCGCCGAAGGTTGAATATTATTGAAGGCTCCGTCGATGTCCAGGAAGGTCCCCAGAGCGAAGACCTTATTTCCAAGATTGTTTTCTATTATGCTATAGAGTGGTGAGCCGTCTCAGTTGACTAGAAGAAATTCCAAACCAGACAGGGAAAGCATAGGCTAAAATGGGCCTGATGATCCGTTTATAGACCAACAAGCGAACCTCTGTCGAGAGGTCCCCACTGCAACGTAGCACGTGGAGGTACGTATGGAATATCCTTTTCGCCTTGATCAAAATGTGGTCAATATGAGATGGAATTCAAAGTTCGAACTGAACACTACACCCGGGTATTTGAGCCTATCGGTGTTAGCAATGGGTCTGTCCCCAACCCGAAGGTTAGGTTCAAAACCCCTGGCGTCGCCGCCGTCCCCGTAAGATTGTGGCCTCCCACTTATCAACATTCAGCCTGAGTCTCCACCTGACGAAGTACTCAGTCAACACCCAGGTACTAATTCAGCCAGGAGTTCGTATCACTTATCAACATTCAGCCCACTTATCAACATTCAGCCTGAGTCTCCACCTGGCGAAGTACTCAGTCAACACCCAGGTACACATTCAGCCTGGAGTTCGTAACCTTAGCCTACGGGACCGTTAGGGCCACGAGAATATCATCATCATAAACCAGCAGCAGCCCGCCCTCAGGCGGTTCTGGTATATCGCTGACAAATATGTTGTAGTATACAGGACCCAAGAGCGAACCCTGTGGTACACCCGCTGCAACATCTCTAACAGTCGAGAGTTCATTTCCGACCTTGGTCCGGAATTTGCGCACCTCGAGAAAACTAGCCACCATCCTACAGGTGGCAGAGTCAAATCCAAATCCAGTCATTTTATGAAGGATTCTATCTTGCCAGAAAGAATCAAATGCCCTGGAGATATCGAGGGTCAATGCAATAGTGGCGTGCCCCGCATTCAACCCTCGCGTCAAACCATGAGCGCATGCGACGTAGAGTGTCTTCGCCGAAAACCAAACTGGTTATCTTTGAGGACTCTTTTATCCTCCCCTGTGTCGACAATCCCAGTCAAGACAAAAGGCTCGAAAAGTTTGCGAACAGCATCGAAATCTGCCTATACCTACCACACCTACTGGGGTCAGCGTCCGGCTTAAGAATAGGAATCGTTACCGCTTCCTTCCAGGCAGCCGGGAAATATCCCAGGTTGAGGCAGTGGTTAAATAGTACCGCCAAAATTCGCCAGATAGCGGCATTTACCCGCTTCAGAAGCGCGTTCGGGATTCCATCCTGTCCGCTAGACATACGGTTCGGTCCCCTACGTAACGCCCCGTTTTCTGCAGGTCTAATAAAGCCCTGTCGATGCCAGCAGTCGTCCTCACCCTCCGGTGACCCATCGGCCATAACATTCGTTCTGAAAGTTACGGCAGGTTCACCATTGGTCAAGCGCCGAATTTCGCCTTCCACGCCATCACTGGCCGCGTTCCTAACCTTCCGATGAGTGCTGCAGTCCACTCTTATGTCGCGTAGGAATGCCGCCTTCCTATCCTGCTCGAGCTTTTCAATAGACTTCTGGATGATCCGGTCGATATTACCAGGATCTCCAGTTCTATCTATTATCCTCCTCAGACGCTTCTTTTCCCGTATAAAATGTAGAATATACGGTGGAAGTCGTCGTAGTCACCTGGGATCAGGCCGCACCCTAGGAGTTGAGGCCTCTATAGCCTCACCGAAGGCCATGCCCATCGATTCGACACAAGAGTCGATCTCGGAGCATGACGCTTAGGCTAGTCGCCAAATACTCTGGCTGCATTGAAGGGAATGGGAATCACAGAGAAACAGTAATCATAGTCTTGTTGTTAAAAACCAGTTTGACGCACAGGCTGTCAGACACACTCTGTCGAACATGTATGTAAATACACCCACATACATGTTCGACAGAGTGTGTCTGACAGCCTGTGCGTGTGTTTGTTTGTGACTGGGTGAAATGTATGTTGTGGGTGGTGCCTGTTGTGTATACTTAGGTGACGTATGGTGGTGTGATTTACGGGGACTGTATTCACAATGCAATGTTCTACAGTGTGGGATCGCGTACTTATGTACGGAGAATTAAGCTTTCGAGTAGTTCACATTTCGGGACATGGGACTAACCGTCGAGGTGGAAAGTTTTTGATAGCCACTCACTTGAGAGTGGCCAGAAGTGATTCCATTGTAACGCACTCCATGCAGCTCACTACTTCCTAGATTAAGTACGTCCCGGCAAAAAGCTAGAGCGAGAAGGCGAAGCGATTGAGCAGCCTCATTGGTTTGTCAATCAAAAGAACGGTGCACGTATGGCAATGCTTCAGCCAGTTTCAGTGCTAGCAGTGACAGCGATATTAGGAGGAGAGGAGGTAGGAACCCCTTTTTGAAAAAGGAAAACGGTTGTAGAGAATGCGCGAGGGAAAGGCTTAGGAATAATGAGGCAACGGATTAGGACCCGCTTTTGTAGAGAGAAGGACGGGATTCTTGTCACATATGTGCAGACTATGTTGGAAATATGGAGAGATCATTTCTCCGCTTTACTTACCTCAGGAGACTTCAATATAGATGATGGTGTTAAGCAAATACAGGACGATGGCGGGGACTACCCCGTTCTAGCCAAAGTCAAATTAGAACTGAAATTTCCCGGCTGAAGAACAACAAACCCGCTGGAGTTGGTGGACTACATCCTGAGCCGTTTAGGGCTGGCGGCTATGAATTGAAAATTTGCTTGAGTCTGTTCATATGCAAAATCGGAATAAGAGTATATGTACAATAGGGTGATGACTTTTATACAACCTCGTTCTCCTGTATCATATTTAGATGAGTTTTTATTTAAGATTAGATACAATCTTACATATAAGGTGATTCGGTAAAAAACCTCACGCACAAAAAGATTTTAAAATTCTTATTTATCAGCATTTTGGGCAATTCTTGAAGTCACTGTAAGCAGATATATAATTGAACACAAGCTTTAGAGCCACATATATGTAACATTACATAGGATCATTAAACACACAAGGAATTTAAATATTCACGTTGTCATTGGAGAGGATGAATCTCAGTGGGAGGTTGTCCTTGTTGCGGCAGGATTTGTATAAGTCTTGCATAACTTTGATCGCACGCTCACAGAACTGGTTGCTTCGGGCAGTGATGATTGGAGATTCATCTGTTTTCCAGTGGGTCTTCAAGCATTTGAGAACTGTTGCGTAGTCATTCAGAGCTACAGATAGTTCTTCAAAATCTTCAGCGTGGAACAATTGAGTACTGAACCAATGGTCAGCCCATGAGTGAGAAACGAATGAGCAGATTTTACCCAACCTGTTCCGGGTGTCAGGCATCAGAATAAACGCAAGAAGCGCTAGAATGGCACGAGAGTTCCAGCGTGCATTGTAGATGTTTGGGATCTGCTTAAACTTTACAAAAGGGATCTCACTCCTCTCAGTGAAGTGACGGAAGACACGAGTGAGGTGGAAGAGAAACTTCATGTCGTCTCTCCAACCGCCTGTTTCCTTAATATCAGTTTTACCATTGCTTAAGGCTGCTTTCAATTGATCATAATTGCTCATCAAATCCTGCACAAAGAAGTACTCGATGTTTGGTGATTTAGTCGACCCATGGAGCTCATCGTCCATGATAACGCGAAGAACGCGATCTAGTTCATGGTGCTGGCCACTGATGAACTTGGGTTTGGGGTGACCTTTCTCTTCGAATATTTGCTGCAGTCGAACTACAACGCCTGTCTTTTGCCGATATTCACGCTTGTAGTATCGGCAACAATCATCACAATTAATTCCCACAGGTTGAACTCATCTAACAGATTCTGGACTCCTTCTGCGATTGTTTGAGCTTTCCCACCTTTCAATTTGAGCGCAGTCAACTTAATTTCTTTAGATTCATTCTTGAGGACCATTCAAAGCTCTCAATGTGTTTGCCGTATTCGAAGGATATATACAAATATTCAAAGCTCTCAATGTGTTTGCCGCCAAAATGCATGCTCCTCTTCACCAGATAAAGCGTGCTTACCAAGTACTTCTTCACGCGAGCAGCTTCCTTGTATATAGCCTTGTGGATTCCTGACTGCCATGGGGTTGAGATTTCAAAGGTGGTGGCACACCGTTGCTGCTCCGTGGGACGACAGCTGGAGGCGTCTTGTAATGTCTGTTGGGTTATGCTTCCTTTTGCTCGTTGATGCTGAATTGTCATCCTCCCAAGGACTATCTGTATGGTTGTCGAATGAGTCCGTACTACTTTCGGAACAATCAGGTATCGCTGAGCTGGAAAGTGTGGACACGGTCGATTCCATTGCCCTCTTTCGCTTGGATGGGTGGATGGTATTGGCACCACCAGGTTTGCCGCTGGAATAACCAACGCGACCTTTGCTCTCAATTTGCAGTTTGTAAAGGTTATCATCCTCTGCACATCCATTCGCCTTTTACCTTGGTCATGTCAAACAATGAATCAAAGTTCCTTCAATGAATCAAAGTTTTGTTTTTTTCTGCAGCGCTCGTAGTCTTCCAGAAGTTTTGTTAGTTTTGCACAAATGGCTTGATCAGATAAATGCGGGAAGTTCAATGTTTTGCTCCAAAGAGCTTTAAGCTCTATAGCAATTAGACCGATCCTCTCTCTCCGTCCCTTGGCAGTGGATTAAAGAAATTTGAAGCGTCCAATGACGTGGTTTTTCAGGAGCATGCGACTCCGTTCACTCAATGGTGCTTCAACAATTGCTACGTTGCCTCTTCTTGACGGCGCTGGAAACTGGACTAGGTTCTTTGTCCAGGTTTCCTTGTTCGATTCTACTCAACAACTTAAATGGAAAAGGCCTTGCCGTTATTAAAGGCCTTAATTACAATTCACTATTCACTTTTAAAAAACTAAACTACTTGTACTCTCCGTGTTCATCGCCACGTGTTGAATGGCACAAATCTATTAATACTACGTATTTTTCAATATTTTACTGTCAGGTACTTATGAATGGGCGCATCTTTTTGTACGGTGGCTATATACCTGATTCAGCACGTGTTCGTTGTAAATTTTTCAAAACTTTCAAAATAATGACCGCTCATAAATGTGGTTTCTGTAAAAAAAATCATCCCTAACAGCCAACGGTAAAACGCATATTAATAAAAAAAAATGCACTTTCCTTTATTAGAGTTTTATAGTTTCCTACCATAATCATAAAAATGGCATAACTTTTTTTTCTCACTAATTTTCTTTAATTCTGAGAATCATAAAAAAGTCGTCAATGTTTTTTCCAAAGAGATACATTCGATTCAAAATGAGATACCTTCACTTAATTGTACATAAAATCGAAAGATGTTCATCGATTTGCATGATCAATGTCTCATTTTGTTCATAGGTCTTGTGGCTTTTCGTGAAAGTTTTAAAACTTGACACTTTTTTCCGTTTTGGATTTATATGATTTAAAAAAAGAAAAATTTTTAATTTTTTCACAAAAATATCATTTCAAAGTGGTTTGTGCGTGACCTTTTTCAATATTTAAATGGAATAAACGTCATTTTAGTCATTAATATGCAGAAGTTCATCCATTCGTGCAACAGGAAATAATTTTTGAGAAAAAAATCAAAAAGTCATCACCCTAATGTACAAACAATCGTGGAATAAACCTTTTATAGATCGCCTACAAGATCCTCTCGAGACTAAAACCGTTTTTTACTGACATGATCAGACCTTGTCAGTATGGCTTTAAGCCTGGAAAGTAAACTACCGACGACATATTCACATCACGGCAAGTCCTGGAAGAAACCCCACGACATACAAATCGTCACCTACCACCTCTTTTTGGATTTTAAGGTTGCCTTCGATAGCCAAGTACCAAGCTGTGTCGGAGCGTGGTATTCCTGCTAAGCCGACACGCCTTTGAAGAATGACACTGACCGAAAAGAAATCCTCAGTAAATGTTGGTAAAGATCTCATCGAACCATTTAATATGAGGCGAGACCTCAGGCAGGGCGACACCCTAACGTGCGATCTCTTCAACATGTTAATAGAGACCATTGTGAGAAAAGCTGCAGTCACCACGACTAAAACTATCAGCACTATGTTGATGATGTAGACATCATTGGGCGAAATCTGCGAGAAGTTACTACAGTATTTTCGAGAAATCGGATGGAATCAGCAAAAGTAGGCTTGGCACTAAACGAGGACAAGACAAAATTAATGGTTTCGACACACGGAACCTCCACCCGATTGGATGAAAGGGTGAATGTTGATAAACTTTATAATTGCGAGATAGTGGACGAATTTATTTACGTCGGATTTGTCATCAATAGAAGCTGTAACGTCAGCCTGGAAATCGAACGGAGAATTGTGCTTGCAGACAGGTTTTATATCTGGTTAAACAATTACTTCCGAGATAAGACCTTCTCTAGAGAAACGAAGCTCCAACTATATCAGAGTCTTATGTAACATGTTTTGCTTTATGGTGCAGAATGCTGATGAATCATCACTTGGAGTCTTCGAGTGAAAAATGCTCGGAAAAATATATGTTCCTATAAGAGAGAACGGTGAGTATCGACGACGGCGGACCAACGAGCTGAATAATCTATATCTCGACATCGCCGTAGGTCTGCGTATCAAATTTGCGCGTCTACTCTGCCTAGGCCGTGTCAGTAGTGTGCCAGAATGAATCAGTGCGGAGGGTATTCGAAGGTCATATGAAAATAGGACGACCAAGACTTCGATGGAAAGACCAGGTGGAAGTACAGCTGCGAGAGCTTGATGATACCAACTGGAGGAAAAAAGCTGAAGACCGAGTCGGTTGGAAAAACATATTATCCTCACTTTGTAAGGCCCTTGCCCACTCTGGGTTGTTTGAGGCCACCTAAGTAAGTTACTAGCAAGAATTTTAGAAACAAAAATAACTGACGAAGATCTTTCTGTACTAGACTCTTAGACTAAAAATCTAAGACCTGTCGCACGCAGGTGAAACAAAACTGTGAGATTCAATTCAATTCCACTTATTCATAATCTATAAGCCAAAGAAGGCCAAATTGATTCTTCGGCAAATAGATGGTACTGTTATCGATAACGGCGAATATCCAAGTCCTAGGAACCATTGGCAATATGTGTTAATAAATGTACGTAAAGAAAGGCGAAGAGCAGGTCGACCAAATCTCCGATGCAGGTACCAGGTGCGACCAACTGAAAATAACAAGTTGAAAAAAGAGATATATATATCGTGTAATGTACCTGACCTAAACTATTTGTAGATGGCCAATAAAATTGAAGTAATTGTAATTTAATATACCTGCATTTGACTTACGGGAATTTTGATTTCCGTCACAGAAAACTGAGCAAGAGCAGTATTGTGCAGCGAAATCAAGCATTTTTTATGTCTTGGCATTGCTTGTGGGATTTGTTCCGGCAAACAGGGTACGTACAAATTGTTAAATTAATAGAAGAAATATTAAAAAACAATATTCATTTAAATAGACTTGACTTGAACAGTCCAAGCACAAGCCAACTTAAAATTTAACAAAATTCACTCCCTCAACTGCGTTCGTAATTTGTACTCCCTCTGCCCCTGTACACCATTTCCTAGAGCTACTGCAAGCTCCCCAATGCAGTCTTTTAAGATAGAATTAAAATGAAATGAAAATCTCGAAATTTGGGAAATCTGTCACATGTGCCATTCCAAGAACTGTAAGTATAAATATTTGTAGGTTCAAATGAAAATGACCCGAATATTTCGCCGCTTAACCAGGTTAACATTGACCACAATAATTATATCCAAAATACTCGTAAATTAGAAAATCAAGAAATCTTGGAAGTTGAAAGATTTTTTTGTTGCCTGTATAAGTCCCTCCTCTACCCCCTTAGGTTAGTTTGCAATTCATTACAGTTTCATTCCAATATCTTAACAAGAAATCAAGGATTAATTTTTTTGTTCATTACCAAAAAAAAAACACTGCAAATTACTTATTTTATATACTTGTCCCACTGCTATTTGTCGTTGCTATCAAAAATTTGTCTATTGCATGTTGAAATTTGCTGTTGACTTCATGAAGAAAGGACTAAAGGACGACAAAATATAAGAAATGGAAAAACGAGCGGAAATTTGCTTTTGCTTTTAAGCATATGATGGAAATAATATGCAACACGAAAGATAAGCATTTCCGCCTTCAGTGTTGTTTTTACTTGGTTCCGCTTCCAGCGAACACTGGTTGTTGGTAACTACTTCGAGTACAATGGCTTTAATCCTTTTTACGTTTTAGCCATATAAATAATTGTATTGTTGTTGTGTCGTTGTCGAAGGATATCGTCGAAAGTTGTTTTCTTCACACACTCGTACACTAAGTCGTACGTCACATGGTCCTTCTTTAACATTTGGGCACTACGGTCATAGTGCTGAGAAGGACAACGACAGCGCAACATCGTTTAAAAATACATGAACAATAAAATTGACGACAAAATAAAAGGAAAAGAAAAAAAGCAACATCAACATCAAAAACACGACTACAACCGAAAGATAAAAGGGGTGTAAAGGAAACAACTGATGGCGAATCAACGGCAATGATAGCGGCGACAAGTTCCAGCGAAGAAGAGAGAGCGAGAGAGAGAGAGAGAGTCAGAGAGAGAAAGGAAGCAGGATAAATTGCTTACAAACAGAACACAAAAAGACTAAGTGACAACTAAGCTTAGTGGCACTCGACATGAAAACGGACATTAGCCTTATTTAAGTTTTCTTTCGGCTCTTCTTCCGCTTCTTTTTTTTGTTCTCTTTTGTCTTGGAAAATTGAGGAAATCGGTAAGTGCAGGACCCTTGATGGGGGGTGGGAGGTAGTTGGTTAGCCAAAAGCAAAGCCGGAAGGACACAGCAAATGGGGGAGAGAAGTCAGTATAAACGCCGAACAAATGTTATAAAATAAATTCACACTATAACACATACGAATGAATAGCGACACTCAAAGGAAACTAAAAACAATATCAACTGTGAAAGGGCTCCAAGAAAGGAAGATTCTGTTGTCATACAGAGGGACATAGTTCTTTTGTTTTTGGGTTGGTGTTGGGCGGTGTTGAGTTAAGTTAACAAAACAAGACAAAATATTAAGATAAAATACACGAAAACAAACAAGCAGCTATAAATAAACAAAAACATATTCACAATTACACTGACACACTCTCGAACATAACAATTTATACAGTCGGTAACACCGCATGAATATAAACTTTAAGTTTTACACAGGACATGAGTGTGAGTATTGTGTAAATAACTACTACAGAAACACATACATACATGTGTTGTTACAAGATTCATGACGTGAAATTATAACACGAAACGAATTCCCAAGGATGTTCAATGTTTTCGATGTTTTCTATAACACAGTATATTTAGATAAGATTTGAAAACTACAAAGTTCCCGAATTTTCAAATTAAGATTTATGAAGGAGTCAGAATGGAACAAGAAATACAGAAAGCGAAATAAATAATAAACCTTGAGTTAATTAAAAAGTTAAGGAAGAGCCTACAATCCCACATTAAAAAGTAATGCCATGTTCACGCTGCCACGAAATTAACAATTTCGGATTAAAATTGTCCAACGAAATTGAAGTCGTTCACATTGGCATTTGAACAATTTCATTACAAAATGACAACTGTTTGTTTACAAACATTACCAAGGTGAAATTTTCGTGAATGGACACAATAACCAAAATTTTTTTTTTTTTATACGAACGATCCCATTGCCGCCACTCACACCCGCCCCAACCGATCGAGGGGGCCTCATCCATATGACGTAGGGATAACGTACACACCACAGACCGATCCGTAGCGGGGAGTAACTGAGAGGAAAACGTGTAACAGCTACATAAAAATTCACAGCCGATAAAGCAAATCTACAGATTGCCACTACACTGAAAGAAAAACCTTCATACCATTAATGAATTCTTACATTGCATCAATGAAAAGTGTCATTGTTTTTGAGCCAAATGTTTCATAGACCTGAAATTAATGTAATCTATCTAACCGGAATGGAACATTATCATTGTATTAAAGAAAAATGTTACATTGATATTATAAACCGTTTCATTGATGTAATGAAATATAGTCATTGATGTTATGATGATGCTGTGAACATGAAAATTTTTGAAACTATTGGAAGAACGTATTCCTCATCCAGTGTGTAATATATAATTTCAAAGAATCAGGCATTTTAACATATAAGCGTCAATATGGGCGTCCAAAAAAATTATCCGTACGGGAAGAGCACAAAGTAATTAATATGGCAAAGGTTAATTACCGCATAACATCTACTAAAATTATTATTATAAAATTAAAGCTGGATATCTGGTGTTCACTGGTGAACAGACAAAAGCGCATTGATTTTGCCCCCAAAATAAACCCCAAGATTTTGAAAACAAGTATTTTTCTCGGTGGCATGTCATAATGTCTAATGCCATAACGTCTATAGACTTTATGTCACTCCAAAAGTGACATAATGTCTATAGACATTAAGACACTTTCATTTGTGACATATTTTCAAAAGTGTCATAATGTCTAAGATGTTCCAAATTATGTGAAAGTGGTAAAAGTACCGTTTTTTAACAGGATACCCAAAACAAATTGAATGGAAGACATAGCAGACCAACTGCTTCAATTGCCAGTCGATAAGTGATATTTGAAGAGTGCGCATTAAAGAAACATTGGTCGAATTGAAAATAATGGAAAAGTCGAACTTGGAATATGTTTTTATGGCTGGCTTCCGCAAAAATTCTATACTACTTTTGTTAAGTAGAGAAAGGCAATTGTTTCGGAAAACGAAATTTGGTAAATACAAAGTGAAATCTAGAGCAGAGGATCGGCGCCGATTTTTTATTACCTTTACTTTTTCAAAACTTTTTCTCACACCTCCTCTGCTCTAGTATTTCACTTTGTATATACCAATTTTTTTTAAATTTTTCTCCAACCTCCTTTGCTTTAGTATTTCACTTTGTATATACCATATTCTTTACGTTTTAGATCACACCTTCTGGATTTTCTGTTACTGAGGAACATGTTAGAACTACAAGCGCTTTAGAAGGCTTCAATTCGAAATTGTCTAGGAAATTGGAAAAACACGGGCGCTTTTTCAAGTTTCTTGGGGTTATCCGTGATGAGGACCTTGCTCATTCAGTTTCCCTAGCCCAAGTATGTGCTGGAGTTTTAAATGTTTTGCCAAAAAAGCGGAAGCCACAGACTGAGAAGGATAATAAAATCTATAAATTGACACAACAACTAAATAGAGGGCAAATCTCGTTGGCAGATTTTTTTAATCATTTGATTAATAAAGACAACACCATTCTCCAAGAGTGTGACATTACAGAGAAAAGTGATGAATACGATGCATCGGAAATAGAGGATATCCCGGAAAAAGAGGACATCTATACTCCGACAACAGAAGTGTTGCAATGCTTCATTTGCACTGTGGAGCCCTGAAATTTCCTTTTGCAGCCCTGTAAACATTTTAAAATTTGTTCAAGCTGTTTGGATATATATATTAGATCAAAAATCTAAAAATAACAATTCACATTTGCTTTGTCCTTATTGTAAGCAAATTGTTGAAACAAATTTAAAAATATTTCAATAAATTGATATTCTTTCTGTATATTGTAAGCAAATTGTTGAAACAAACTTAAAAGTAAAGGGTGTTTTTTCAAGGACGATAGAACTTCAAATTTTAAAAAATAACACAAAAAATTAAATTTTAATAAAAAAATTTCTATTATTTGGTTCAGTATACTCTAGCCAATCATCATGAATAGACTCACGCTAGAACAACGCTGCCAAATTATCCAAATTTGCTTTGAAAATCAGTCGTCGATTCGCGCAACTTATAGACGACTTCGTGATTTTTATGGCGCACATTTTTATGGCTTAACGGGTTTGTTAATAAGCAAAATTGCCGTATATGAAGTGAGACCAATCCACAAGAGACCGTCCAGACTCCATTACATCCAGAAAAATTCACCGTTTGGTGCTGCTTACACGCTGGTAGCATCATCGGACCTTATTTCTTTAAAAATGATGCCCGAGCTCGCGTTACGGTCAATGGAGATCGTTACCGCACCATGATCAATAATTTTCTGTTTGAAAATATGGATGACATTGATCCAGACGAGATGTGGTTTCAACAGGATAACGCTACGTGCCATACTTCGATCGCAGCCATCGACTTATTGAAATCAAAAGTTGATTTCGAGAAATGCACCTGTCAATTGGCCTCCAAGGTCGTGCGATTTGACACCTCTCGATTATTTCCTGTGGGGCTACGTGAATGCACTGGTTTATGCTGATAAACCAGCAACAATTGACGCATTGGAGGCCAACATTGTTCGTGTTCTTCGTGACATACGGCCAGCAGTGCTCGAAAAAGTGGCCAAAAATTGGACGTCCAGAATGCGCTTCGTCAAGAACAGCCGCCGCGCCCATATGCCCGAAATCATTTTCAAATGTTAATGCCACGTATTGATCTGTCGAGTAAAAAAAAACTTTATTAAAATTTAACTTTTTGTGTTATTTTTTTACAATTTGCAGTTCTATCGCGCTTGAAAAAACACCCTTTATTACAATAAATTAATACTCTTTCTGTTGCATTAAAAAAAAAATTGGAAATTCTAGAGGGTCTTAAAGTCTATGGGCATTATGTCACAAATGAAAGTGTCTTAATGTCTATAGATATTATGTCACTTATGCCACTTTGACATGCCACATTTTTCTCCGACGAGAGTAAAGTGGGTGTTTTTGGAATAAAAGGCCGTGAAATAGTTTAGCGCAAACATAGTGATGGCGACACTATCGAGTACTTAGCCATGAAAAGGCTTCTCAAAAACACCGGTGTAAAACTGTAGGTCCCAATCTGTGAGTATAAAACTAGAAAGCGCACATCTCACTGATTGTGAGAAGCTCTCCTCAATCCCTTCATGGGATGTTATGGGACACCATTTTTATTATTTTTTTTTTAAACAAAAATTTTAAAAATTAAATTCCCTCGAGATTATATTTTCTTTAAACTCCGAGTGAGTGCTTTATACAAGGGTTACTATTTATATTTCGGGAATAGTAAATAATATCAAAGATTTTTAAATGAAAATGGTTTTATTGTTTTTCCAAATATTCCCCTTGATGATTAACAGACTTTTGCAATCGTTCAAACTATTTGTCATAACAGTGTTTTTCCATTCATCTTGAGGTTTTTGAACGCTTCAACTGCTTGTTTTCAACTGATATGCGGGAACAAGAAGCAGTCATTGTGTGCCAAATCAGGACTGTACGGAGGATGAGTCATCAATTCGATGTTTTGACTGCTCAAAAAGTCACCTGATTAACGAGATATGTGAGAGCTCGCATTGTCATGATGGATAATGATTCGTCTTTGGCGAGTGGTTTTACGAATTTATCCGAAGATTTCCGGCAAACAAATGGTCGTGTAGCACTCAAAATTGACCGTTCTAAGTTGCTCGAGCGGAACAGTGGCCACATGACCTATTCGGCCGAAGAAACAGGCGGCCATTTGCTTCGCTGTGCTTTTTCCTCGAACAATTTTTTTTGGATTGAGCTCTTCTTGAAAGACCCACACGATCGATTGCTGTTTTGCTACACCAATTGACAACAGCCTGTTTTGAGCGATTGTCAAATTATGTGGTATTCAACGCGGACAAATCGTTTTTACCGCCTAATGTTAATGCAAAATCGAATGTATTGAAGTGGAACTAATGTGCAAGGATGCCTCTATCTCACGATATGTCAGATGGCGATGCTTCTGCTAAAAATGTCAACCTTTCCAATGGAAGTTCCAGTTTGCATCTGGGAACACTAATATTGTTAGTTCCCGAAATATAAATAGTAACTCTCGTATTGAGGACGATTTGTACTTACTCTGGTTTAAATGGTCATTTAATTTTAGTTTGAATTTTCCTAATTACAATAAGGGTAGTTCATGTTTCAAATCAGTGTCTGACAGCAAAAGCACTGAATTTTTTGCTTTCAAAAACTGCGATTTCAAATACTCGCTTAACTTGATGTTGTTAGCAATTCAACAAAAACAAAGAGCAAATGCGAAAAGGAAAGGAAATCATTTGTTTTATCTAACGGCGCAGTTGTGTTTTGCTTACGCAGTCAAGCAAAGCAATGGATTTTCATAGATTTGCTGTTGCTGCAAGCAATCAGTTATTGTTTATACTTATCCCATTTTTGCTTATCTTATTTACTGTGAAGTTGTCGCAGTCGAAAGCAGCATTGAAGTAAAGTTTGGAAAATGTGTCGATGCTTAAATAAAATTTTAATCCCTACACAATCTGTGATTGAAAATATGAAAAAATTACAAAAAAAAGTCTGGGAAGCGGAGCGTTCAATCGAAAAAAATAACCAATTGAAAAAAATCCAATGAGTGTTCGAACTCACGAGCGATGTGTTAACACCAATTTGTTACACGGTACCTGTTCGATTTCTATGAACACATTAGTAAATGTTACATTGGAAAATAAAAGACAGAGTTCAATCATATGATGACGTATCATTTAAATAATATTAATAATTAAAATTACACTGTGATAGTCAAAAAAATGAACTTCGATGAATCCTTTTCGAACTATTAGGGGGGAGTCCCCTGAGTACGAAAGTACATTTGGAAGTGTCAGATTGGCTCCAGTTTTTGAGAAATCGGTATATATGGATATAGCTAAGTCTGCGCTATTTAAACAAATTTTACCGGCCATAGGCCAATTTTTTTTTTGGCCTAAAAGGGCTTAAAAATCTTATTAAAATAGAAAAAACAAATGTTTGCGCTCGGTCCAACTTCTTGAGATATGGGCCTTTAAAGCTTGAGTATATAATTGGCCATATCTCAAACATTTATGGTCCGATCTGGTTCCGGTGAATATCATTACAAAGACCATTAAAAACTCTTTAAATCTGCATATAAATATATTACATTTTATCAACCCATTGGGGACAAATTTAAAAAATACGATTTTTTAACCTCACTTTTTTGCTAAAAATCTGATTTTCTCACAAAACAGTCCTAGTAAACCTATATTCTACCTAGACTCAGGTTGTAGGCAACACTTCAGGCTTTGTTTTAAGGTATAATACTTCGCATTAACCCTTCTAAGACCGGAGATATTAGCATTATATTTATGTAACGGTTATCCTTATGATTTGTTAAGGATTTTGAAAAATATTAAATTGTTAAAAAAAATTCTATGAATCGGAAACAGAGCAGAGCGCCCAAATGCGAAATTATGGCACCAAATTTTTCTCTAAAACAATCGGTAATACCAAACGTCTCTAAATTGACCGTCGCTTAAAGCCTATCGGCAAAGGAGGTAACTTTGTCCAAACCCCTTAGGAAACCCGCAAAAATTAGTTATTTTTTTCTATTGGAAGCTCCTCAGTAAATTAAAGACAAAATCTACCGTTAATTGATTTATTGCATTAATAGCAAAAATTCCTAATCAAAATATTTCAACGGACGATTACTCAAAAAAGGAATCAAATGTTAGAAAAGGTTTAACCGCATTTTCAACACAACAGGTGGGATTTTCAGAAAACGTAACAAATTTTGCGAATAAAGCTTAATGTGGGATGCTATAACGTCACAAATATAGCGAAATCTCGCTGGATTTTCTAAACTTTAAGCTAAGATACCGCGCATATCGTGCCAGACCGCCACAACTCAAAAAATCGTTTAATTAATAGACTTTGAAAGTTTCAAGTTGAATAGGATTGCAAAATGCTAATTCAAAATTTGTTCACACCGAAAGTAGCGGGTGTTTTTTTTTGCTATTTGGTTTTTGAAAATGGAAGAAAACACAGAACATTTGTATAAGCGACTGTAATATTTATTTGAATCAATAAATCAATGCCTGCAGTTTACTTTTTAAAGACTATGTCATGGATATTTTGCCCACGGCTACGCTTTCGTGGTCCATTCTGAAAGTCCAATTTTGTCACACTTTTTCCAACATTTCAGCCGGTATCTCATCAATGACACGCCTAATGTTGTCTTTACAAACAGCAATCGTGGTTGGCTTGTCCCTGTAGACGAGAGACTTCACGTGCCCCCACAAAAAATAGTCTAGAGGGGTCAAATCGTACGAATGAGGCGGTCAGTTACAGTCCCATAATGTGAAATTAATTGCACCTCTCAGTTGGTTGCTCATATCGTGTGCAATGTGGAATATGGCACCGTCCCGTTGATCCCTCATGTCAACTAAGTCCATGACAATATCTTCCTTGAAGAAGTACGGCCCAATGATGCAGCCGGCCCATAAACCGCAACAACCAGTGCATTTTTAGGATGCATTGGCAGCTCGTGAATAGCTTCTGATCACACTTCAGACCATATTTGGCAATTCTAATTAATTATGTACCCATTGAGCCAAAAATGAATCTAGTCGCTGAAGACTATATTTCGATAGAAAAGGTGATCTTTTTCAAGCTTCTCTAAGGCCCATTCAAAGAAAAAGCGAGCTTTTGGTAGGTCTGTTGGCTTCACCTCTGGCACCAGGTGTATTTTGTATGGCTTTAGATCGAGTAAGTAGAATATTCCAGGTACGAAAAACACAAACCCAATTGCTGCGATCGTCGATGGATGGACATAACGCTGTCTTCACTAACGTTGGCCGATACAGCAGTAATATTCTTCTAGGTGTCTAATAGAGAGATAGTGGTGCGAAATTTGGTCACAATGGCTTGAATAGCTTGCTCGGTGGGTCGTATATGACGACCATAAAATTGACACACATTTTTCACAGAGCACGAATTTTGATAAAAAAATCTCAATGATTTGCAAGCGATGATCATCTGTAAGTCCATTTTGACACATGTCACGAATTGCGCGTGAACTGACAAAAATTTAACATAGAAACCCCAAATAACAAAAAATCACCCGTCACAAGTGATGACAGTTATAATTAATTATATATCTAATAATAAATTAAATATCTAATAAATTTGATAATATTGCTCAGCATTTCTGATGCACCAATCGCAGTATATGCATTTAGCATATGAGCCAGCTCATCGCCGCTAGCCTTGTATAGTTCTTCCTGTAGGCTATTGGCACCTGTGACTTTATTACCTTTAAGCGGTGTAGTTTTTGATCTGGCATAGTTTTGATTTTGAATGGGCAATCGATACCATCTTCCACTTAACTCCCTCATCTGCATTGGATTCTCTTGGAACAAGTAATGCAAAGAATAGGAAAATATTTCCATCCGTATCTTGGCAGAATGAGCCATGAGCTTTCGTTCGGTTATTCACCTTTTAGTAGAATCGCTTGTTCGTTCTTCCTTCTACAAGTCCAAACATATTCACTCTTCTGCTCTTATTCCACTGCCATTGCTTTTATTTAAATTGGCGGTTTACCACCCTCATTTTCACCTTATACCGCTCTGTCGCAGCTCTCGTTGCGACTGACTAAACATTGTCATACGTGCAGTATTCTTTTCATCTGCTGCAATGCGACATTCATCATCGTAGCATGATTTGTGGTTTTTTAAAACCACCCGCGAGTTTGGACGCAACTTTTATAGAGTCAGATATGTATTTCCACTGCGCATATAAACCATCGGGAAGAGGTGCGTTTTGCGAGTGACTAACTCCTTTAACTGCAGATTTCCAATGTCCTGCTTTCTCTGTATCTGGCTTTCTTTGATTAATCTTGTGCGAACCATTACTACCACCAGTTAAATTAACACATCGAATAACACATACGTTCACAATCAGAGAAAAATTCGGTTGAGGAAGCCGAGTTAGTCATATCTGAATTAATAGGTTGCCACAACCAAATTATTGGTTAGAATCATAGAATAACACATACGTAGAAGGTTTTATTCGCTCAATAAATTAAACGTCATAGGTACGATGGAAATTACACAGTGGAGGGTGGAAAATATGGGTTCAATAATACCAGATGGTGGCAATAGTATACAGCGATCCACAAAGGAACTACACCCGAATTTCGTGTTTTTGTGGCAAACTAGTTGTGTTAAATACAATACAAATGTATACCAACGATAAAAATCAACAAAAAAGTGCAAACTACTTTTAAATTTTTCAGTTCTATACCAAAACGACAGGAAATAGTTAAGTGAACATATTTTGTAACTCCACCTGGTGTATGTAAATTTTAAATTTAATTTGCTCTCATTTCCACAGACCTACCGAGAGAGTGTGAAATGAAACGTCAGATGAGAGAATAAGTTCTTCTATAGTATGTGTTATTCTATGGTTAGAATTAGAGGTTGTCATTGTCGAATTAAAGGTTACCACAACTTATTTGTATTTGAATTTTTATGACCGATTTGTGTGAATTCGGTTAAAATTGTTTTCTATAAATTTAGTTATGATTTATTTTCCTGTACATATTCCCATATAGATGGCGGATCAATAAGTGCGTGACTTTTCAAACTTTCCTCGTAGTTATATAAAATGCAACACTGCCCCCATCAAGTACCACCTATTAGTAGACCACTGTAAAATTTTGTGCAAATTCCGTCAATTACTTTGCGTTTAACAGCTGTTCAAAACATTTTTTTTAATGGAAAAAAGTGAATTTCGGGTCCTCGTTAAACATTAATTTTTGCGAAAAAAAAACCGTCAATCAAACCAAGGAAAAGCTTGATAAATACTACGGGAACTCTGCTCCATCGATTTCGGTAGTAAAAAAGTGGTTTACTGACTTTTGTTGTGGTCGCACAGGTACAAATGGCGCTGAACGCTCTGGACGGCCAATCGAGGTCAATACACCCGAAAATGTCGAAAAAATGCACGGTATGGTGTTGGTCGATCGAAGAGTGAAAGTGCGTGAGATTGTTGATGCCATAGGCATTTCAAATGGCAGTGTGGTTTCGATTTTAAATGATCAGTTGGGTTTAAGAATGCTGTCTGCAAGATGGGTGCCGCGTTTGCTCTCAATTGGCCATAAACGTAATCGTGTGACAACTTCAATGGATTGTTTGGAGTTGTTGATTTGGACTACGAATTAGTACCTCATCCGCCATATTCTCCGGATTTAGCCCCCAGTGACTATTTCCTATTTCCAAACCTAAAGTAATGGCTGGGTGGAAAGAGATTTAGCTACAACGATGAAATTATTGATCAAACAAATGCCTATTTTATGGACCTAGAAAAATCCTATTTTTTGGAAGGGATACAAAAATTGGAGAAACGCTGGACTAAGTGTATTGAGCTGAAAGGAGGTTATGTAGAAAAATAATTTTTTTTTGCAAAATATAATTGTATTTCATTCAAAAAGTTACGGACTTCTTGATCCACCCTCGTATATATAAGTAATAAAAAAGCCAAGAAATAAAGCATTTTATTTGAGGCAATCTTTTTTAATTTAATTTTACATGACCGTTTTAGAAGCCCCGGCTATCGTGAGTCGCAGCACCAATTCGGACGTGTTGTGTCTGTCGATGTTGACAGCTGCTTGTACTCCACGCTAATAAATATGGGCATATTTTGAGATATAAGATGTTTTAACGCAAAACCCATAATTATAATATTTTTATTTACCATTCTAAACAACCACAACAAAAATCTTTATATCACCGCTATAGTAATAATAGTAAATTTTTTCAATTTTTGACTATAATATTTGTTGAAACGCCAGCTTTAAAATATATAGACTTATATTGTGATAACCGGTTGTACCAACAGAATTCATGAGAAATTCGGCTACAGCATCCGATTTAACGACAAATTCGGTCGTCGTAACCGGCTTAAGGCCAAATGGGGTTACTGCAATCGAATTGATACCAAATTCGATAGTTGCAATCGAATTGATGTCAAATTCGGTTGTAGCACCTAAATTGAATACCAATTTCGGTTGTTACATCCGAATTAATTAACATTTCGTTTGTTGCAACCGAGTTTACAGACAATTTAGTTGACAGAACGAATATAATTGAAAATTCAGTTTTCGCAACCAAATCAACTACGATACGAGGTTGTTTAAATCGAATGTCAGGCGTGTGGACTAAACTTTGTCGTGACAACCTCAACTCGGCAGTGGAAAGGTGCCTTCCTTCAATTACTAAGTGATCACTTTGGTGCTATCTTTCCCTATTGACAGGCACCCTATATACATTATCTTTATGTTGGAATCTCGTACCGCTGACAACCATGTTTTTGCCGCGGCAAAATCGCGTAATAAATTAGAACCACAATGGGGGTTGTTAAAAATTACACTGTGCAACACGAAAAAATATAACCATACATGGACACCTCTATATGATAAAAGGCCAAAAAATATCCAATAAGTGTTCGAACTCACGGGCGATGTGTTAACACCTTTTTGTTACACGGTACCTGTTCGATTTCTATGAAGACATTAGTAAATGTTATATTGGAAAATAAAAAACAGCGTTCAAGCATATGATGACGTTACATTTGAATAATATTAATACTTAAAATTATTTAAAGACCAGTGCAAGCACATGTGTCTTTATTTTCTTGCTTAATACTTTTTGTTGTATTGCCACAAAAAACAAAGAGAATGCAAAGCAACAGACACATGAACCTACATACATTGTTATGTTCGTACATACGCTACACAAGTTCACACAATTTTCCTTGTTCTCTTGCTATCTCATTTTTATATACCTATAACCACGTCACTATTCTCTTTGCTCTGAGAGTGCTCCCCACCCACACAGTACAACTATTCGCTGCCACTACATCAGTGTGTTTTTTTTCGCAGTTTGACAATCTGTGTTTCGCAGTCTGACAAATCTGTGTTCTATATAGGGGTGGGTCACCCTTATCATTTAGGGGTATGAAAAATAGACGTTGGCCGATTCTACCGATATGCACACAAAATTTCATACAAATCGGTCCAGCCGTTTCGGAGGAGTTAAACGGCAAACAATATGTGATCGCAGTCGGACAATCTGTGTGATCGCAGTCTGACAATTTGTGTGGTCGCAGTCGGAGAAACTGTGTTTGGATGTATTCACTTTGTAGATGTTATTCACTTTATAGATGTTAACACATCAAAAAAAAAGACCCGAGTCTCCCAGTTTTGCCCAATGTCATGCACTTTTTTTCTATAAAGCAAAGCACAACTAGTGCTTGCACCTGAAAATTTTGTATCACCAAGGCCGACAACTCCAGATCGTAGGACAGAATTTACAGAGCAAGTGGTGTTACTTATGAAGATACATTTGTTACCAGTTCTTTCTTTATGACAAGAGCAACAACTTTCTCTCAGAGAGTAAATCAAAATTCCGAACGGTTTGCAAGATATGAGCCTGACAAAATGATCACTTTTTTGCAAAAATGACACCGATGCCCCAAATCTTTGGGGGCCCATAAAAAAATTCCATGACTTTGGGCAAAACTGGGAGACAGGGGTCTTTTTTGTGGTATCTTATCACGTAGTGGGGTCCGAATATGTTTATATTTCCATGACTTGAAAAAGTACACACAGTATTATTAAATTAATATTTATTGACTTTTTAATATTTTCGTTGAATATCTACTCATCAAGTTATACTTTTGCTACGCTTAGTAAAAACTTTAAAATATTTGAAAATATTTTCAAAATTGTCTGAAGGTCAGATTTTTTTATCAATCTAATTAATTGTGTTTTCTTTACTTTCTCTTTTTAGGTAAGTCCAAGGTATAAATATACCACATAAAATGGCTTGTGAGTATAACTGGGAAAATGTTATTGGATTTCTATATATTATTCTAAGTGCGGTTTAAATGCTCCGTGAATTTTTGTGCTTCCCTCGTAGTTAATTAAAAATCAACAGTGCTTCTGTCTACCAACAGTAGATGACTGTAAAATTGTAATCAAGCTGCCTCATTCATTGAAGTTGTGCTTGACAGCCATTGAAAGCAGACAATCTCGTGAAGTTCGAAGAAAATTAAAAAACGCACAGTTCATACTTTGGCGAGTCTTCTTCATCATATTTCAATGGTTAAAAATTGCTTTTCTGAATTCCTCTGTGGTCGTACCAGCACAAGTGAGGCCGAATGTTCAGGTCGCTCTAAAGAGCTAGTCACTCCAGACATCGTCGATAAAATCCTTGAAGTGATGTTGGACGATCGGCGAATGAAAGTGCTGGAGGGGGGGGGGGGGGGGCTGTGGTTGTCGGCATCTCAACTGAGCTGGTACATTACATTTTGCATACATAATTGGACATGAAAAAGACTTCCGCCAAAACGTGTACGTCTCCAGGCGAACGAGCACCAAAGAAGGCCAAGTTGGTCCAACAAGATCATGGCGAACATTTTTTGGATTCATGCGACGCCATTCACATCAATTAGCTTGCAAAGAGTAAACCGATCATCGGCGAATATTACTGCCAGCTATTGGACAGATTTGCCACTGATTTGAATCCAACTAGTGTATTTTGTTAAGTTTTCAAGGCAATACCTCCGACGAAAACAGTTACGCCGATTTTCGCCAATTTCAAAAAAAGTATTAAATAGTACTTAACTTTTTATTTGACGTTTCGTTTTTTCTGTAAGGAATATTTAAAAAAAATTATCAAATAAGAAAGGAGCAGCTGCAACGCAGCATTTAAATCTGCTTGGGATTTATTGAAGTAAAATCGAAAATATGGCCCTGACGATCAGGGTCGGCACCGAACACGGTTTTATAGTAGGTACCACGTTCATTTGCTTTCATAATATTTTTTGGTTTTGGTCGAGGCCCGAAACAAAACCCTCCATTTTTGGCATTATGTTGTCTGCCTATCATCGGTCTTTAATGTCGCCACACAAAAACCGTCTACGGGGTCAAATCAGAGCTCCGAGACGGCACTGTGCACCTTCCTGCTGATAGCAAGTTTCACCAAGTTCATATATGTACATTAGGGTGGGTACGACGATTTACGATTTACGATGTAATTGGGTTGAGAGACGTGTCCTCCTGCACCGCGACCAAGGTAGATCTATTGTGCGCCCTCCATTAAAGTTTAATTCATGGTATCATTCAGGAACTTTACAATATCCTTCACCGCTAGTTTTTTATATGCGTCCTCCATAACTTCGGATCCGCCAAGTATCTTAAGTCTCTGGTAAGCAAAAGCAGGGCACTTCGCAAGTATATGTTCCATGGTTTCATCGTCCTCCAAACAATATCTGCATGTTCCCTCCTCCGCTATTTGCATCTTATTCAACATGAAGTTGCATGTGTAGTGTCCAGTGAGAGCTCCACATAGGAGCCTTAGATTGGGTCTGTTCAATTGAAGAGCATCCTTGCTCCTTTTTTCATTGGGTGATAGGAATTTTTTCGAGTGTTTGAGTGGTCCTTTTTTGATCCAAAACTCCTTCGATTCTCCTTTTGTTACTTTTGTGATCATTGTTTTAATGTCCTTTTTAGTGAAGCCATATTGAGGATTTGGGCCTATGAATGGCCGTTGCGCTCCCAGTCTTGCTCTTTCGTCAGCCAAGTCATTTCCATCAATCCCACTGTGCCCTGGCACCCATACAAGTGTTACCTTGTTATTCTCTGCCAGCTGATTTAGGGCCCTATGGCCTTCCAACACTGATTTGTGGTGAAAGATGGGTTTGTTCAGTGCCTTTAGAACTGCTTGACTATCTGTCATTATGTTTATTTTCGTTCTTGTTAGATTTCTGTCTAACAGCGTTTCTGTAGCCGTGTTGAGTGCGTATAATTCTGCTGTGAATATTGTAGAATCCTTGCTTAGGGGAATCTGGAGCCTACACCTGGGTCCTACTATGCCCGCTCCCACCCCTTCTGTTGTTTTTGATCCATCAGTGAACCATTTTTGGGCTCCTTCACGTAGCCATATAGGGTTTGAATCCCATTCAGTCCTTTTTGGGATAAGAACAGTGTAATTTCGTTTCAGCTCCAGTACAGGCTCTATTTGATCACTACATAAAGTCATCTCTTTAATATGATTAGCTTTATTAAGGATTTTCAGGTGTCCTGTGTGGTCGCCTACTTTAAATTTAAATAATTTATGAAGCTCGATGGCCTGTTTAAAGGCTTCTCCTTGTATTGCCAAATGCAACGGGTCAAGGTTTAAGATAACCTCCAAAGCAGCCGTTGGCGTTGTTCTCATTGCCCCTGTGATATTCAAACAGGCTAGTCTTTGGGTTTTCGACAATTTATTCTGGGCTGTGATTTGAGTGGTTTTCTGCCACCATATTACCGAGCCATAGAGTATACTGGGAAGAACCATTTGTTTGTATATCCATAGTGACATCTTTGGACTTAAGCCCCATGTTTTGCCTAGGAGTTGTTTACTAGCCCAAATTGATTTTGTAGCCTTTTTATGTATCATGTTTAGATGAGGATTCCAGGAGAGAGTTCTATCCAGCATAATACCAAGATATTTTACCTCCTGCTCGAATTGAACCTCCGTATCTCTTATGTGAAGCGTAGGGATAGTTAATGTCCTTCGTTTTGTAAATGGGATAATTGTGGTTTTGTTAGGATTTATAGAGAGTCCCTCATTTTCGCACCATTCCCATGTTAATTTTAATGCATTTTGCATTTGTTCTCCAATTGTATCGTCATGTGTTCCTTCTACAATCACTGTGATATCATCTGCATATCCCACAGTGGTAAAACCATTTTCGTTCAGTTTTACTAGTAGATCATCAACCAGTATTGACCATAAGAGCGGAGAGAGAACTCCACCTTGGGGACATCCCTTTATAGTGTTTATTTTCCTGCTAGTATTTCCCATATTAGCAATAATTTGTCTTTGTGAGAGTATTTTGCTTACCCATTTTATCACTATTGGGTCTGATTCTCGTTTTATCAGCGCCCCTTCCATAGAATTATAGCTGGCATTATCAAAAGCGCCTTCAATGTCCATAAAGGAACATAAGGCTATTTCCTTCCTTTCCAGTGCTTTTTCAATTATGGAGGTTAGTTTGTGTATCGACGTTATGGTTGATTTGCCTTTTTGGTAGGCAAATTGCAGATTGTGTAGTGGCTTTTCAGTTAAAAGTTCATTACGAATATACAGATCAATAAGTTTCTCCATCGTTTTCAGCATGAAAGACGAGAGACTTATTGGTCTGTATGATTTTGGATGATCTGCTGGTTTGTTCCCCCCCTTTGGCAGAAAAACCACTTGTACTTTCCTCCATTTAGTAGGGATAAGGTTAAGAGCGAGACTGGCCCTGAAAACATGAACCAGTCGTCTTCTCAGTGAGTCTGGTCCATTTACCAGCATAGCTGGAAATATCCCATCAGGTCCCGGTGATTTATACGGTTTAAATGAGTTTATACTCCATTCTATCTTTTCATATGTTATGATTTGTCTAATTATAGGGTCGTTAGAATTAACTGTATTTTCAGATTCATAGTTCCTAATAGAATCACCTTCATCAAAGCTACATCCGGGAAAGTGAGTCTTAAGAAGAAGCTCCAACGTTTCCCCAAAGGATGAGGTTTGATTTGCATCATCTATTCGGAGATTGCCTATTGTCTGATTTTTCTGTGAAGATAAGGCTTTTTGAATTCTAGCCGTTTCTGGCACATCCTTCAGTTCTTCACAGAAAGTTTTCCAAGATGATCTTTTCGATTTTCTTAGCTCCTTGTTATACTTTGTAAGGGCCTTTCTATAATCTTGCCAGTTACCGCTAGATTTTGCCCTGTTAAATTCTCGTCGTGCCAATTGCCTTAATTTCTCAAGGTTTTTATTCCACCATCTGACTTTTCTATTTGTGTTCTTAGTTTTCAAAGGACAGTTATCTTCGTAAGATTCCAAAATATCATCGGTTAACTTATCCACCGATTCATCTAGATCTACTCTTGAAATTATCGGTGACGCGTGGGTTTCTAGCCTACCCTCAAGGTCAGATTTATACCCCTCCCAATTTGTAGCCTTCGGTGACCTGTACCAGATTTCCCGTATTAGGTCCGTTTTCAACTCAAAGAGAATATGTTTGTGATCAGAGAATGAGTTATTCTGTGAGACTCTCCAGTCTTTGATCATATCCTGAACATTGTGTGAGACAATGGTCAGATCTATGACCTCTTGTCTAATCGCATTTTCAAAAGTAGGGTTTTTACCCCTATTTGCTATTGCAATATTGTTTGTCATAAGGAAATCTAGTAGTGACTCACCTCTTTTGTTGGTATCAGAGCTTCCCCATACCTTATTGTGGGCGTTAGCATCACATCCGATTATTAGCGCCTTGTTGTGTTTCCTGCAGTAACTTACCAGCGCCTTCACTTTTTCAGTAGGCGCTTCGGGTTGTTCTCCCGGAAAATAAGCTGAGGCAATTATCAACTCCTTCCTCACTCCCATCTGATTTGCCTCCGTTAGTATGGTAACTAGGTCACCATCTGTGAACTCTGAAATTAGAAGAGAGTTAATGTTTTCATCCAAGATTATAGCGGCTCTTGGCCTTTCTACATTTATATCATAGATTAACTTACATTTTTCTATATTAAGCCCACATATCTTACCCGATCTAATCCAGGGCTCTTGGATCAGACCAATGTTGTAGGTGTTTTTGGCAAACCCTCTGCTAATTTCGGCGGATGCTGCTTTAGCATGCTGAAGATTTGCCTGGACACACTTCATTTTGATGGTTTTGTTGTTGGAATAGCCGACGCATTTATAGGTGCAGAGTCACCTTCACCTGGGCCACTTTCCATTGATGATGAGTCAGCATCATTCGTTCCCTCTTCCTCCACATCTTTTCCACCAGCCTCTTTGAGGTGTAATTGGACCTGGCCAAATTTAAATGATATCTGACCCTTTGTTTCCTCCAGCTTTACAGCTGAGATTTGGTCAATGGAGAAGACCAGCATAGCATTCGTTGCCTTGTTTGCTCTTCGAAGCATCCTCCATGCTTCCACCCTGAGCCCATCGTTTTGCCGTTGGACAAAGGATAGAATCCTTTCGGTCTCAATTGTGGCAGCGTTGGGGAAATAACCAACAGCAATTTTGGGGTGAGGCACTTTAGTTTCCTCCATTGCCCACAAGTCTGCTGTTGCCCATGGTTTAATGTTTAGAGCAAGTTTTTTTATCCACTCAGCCGTGGCATCATTTTTGCAGTGCAGGGTCAGATAGCCAGCTTTGTATGTACTGTTTAGGAATTGAGGTTTTATTACCTCCTCTTCTAGTACCTTATCCATGATGCTGTTTCGGATTTCATCCATTTGAGCTGTTGATAGGACTGTGTTTGGGAAGTCCTTCGCAAGTATCGCTACTTTTTGACCAACCAGTGCATCCTTAAAGGATGGTTTTGTCAGTGGTCTGTAAACTTTTTTGGCCATGGGTTTGTCTTTGACAGTTCCTTCCCTCTGACGTTTTCTTGATGACTCTTCTGGAGGAGTATTCTCTAGGGATCTTTGCCTCTTGTTATCTGCAATTTTTTGCTTTTCCTCTGGATCAAGGGCTTTGGCTCTAGCTTCAACTTTGTTCAATCCTTTTCGGAGAAGAAAGTTCATTCGCTTTCTGGCAGCTCCACTTAGCCTTTTTTGATTGTCATCTTTATTGACATTTAATTTCTCTATTTTTTGAGTGATTTCTTCACTTGCGCTTCTTGCAGCTCTGGAAGTTGAGGCTGTTTCAGTCTCCATAGTTCCAGATTGAGGTTTTTCATCCTCCGGATTTAAAGCAATTTCTGCTTCCATTTTCTTTTTTTCATTTTGTTGTGTAATTTTTTCCATTTTGGTCCCACGAGTAGACAGGGAAGTAAATGGTCCACTACACCTAGCCCTGTACGGCGTAGTAAGGCATTTCGTTAAATGGGGTTTCGCCCGGTTCCCCAAGTCCGCATATTTAGAACTGGATTACCCACCAGCCATTCATCTCTGAGCATATGCTGTTCCACCTTAGATTGGGGGTTTTGTTTTAAGAGAGTGAACCATCTCTCCGCTTTCACTCGCATGTAACCAACATCAGTAGCAGAGACATGACCGTACTACGATGTTGGGTTCCAGCCGTACTCCGAAGAAGAGCATGCTTGAGTGCGCTACCATCAGACATGAAGTTACGGCACGATCAATTGATCATGTTGACCCCCCAACACATCTTTTGGCTGACTGGAAATTTCGAGGCCGCTCGAATTCGCTTCCACTTTATGATCAAGATAAAGTGGTCCCCAGAGGATACCACGCGGAGGCCTATTATACATAGGGATTACTTTACAGTGTACAGTAATCTACGAGTCGGCTGTGAATGATTTACGATAGATCGTGGAAACACGTTACCTTATGCTATTACCGTAATTGGTATGTAGACTTGTTAAGGATTGTCAAGCCACTTTGCTATCTACACCCTTTCATCCTCCAATTTATTTATATTAGGGTGGGTAAAAAAAATAAATGTCTTTTTAAAGCAAAATAGCTCACAATTTGCTGAACCCAGAATCGCAATATTTTGCAAATAGTCATTAAACACTCTGAACTTAATTTTTAGGTGGTGACCTAAAAGTGATTTTTTGTTTGTATGGTATTTTACCCACCCTAATGTACATAAGTATGAATGTGCAATTTCAGCCGGACATGTCAGTAACCGTGGCGCCGTACAGAGGGATTTTGCCGGCAAAAATACCCTTTTTCGAGTGTCAAATATCAAAAATGTAATGATGCAGTTTTGTAGAGAATTGTTTAAATAAGAGAAATAAATCATTAGTTTTTTTCAACAAATTTTGTTTTTGTACAAAAAAACGCGGCAAAGTCAACAAAATGAAACTCTGCCGTAACCTGCCTCAGATTTTCATGCATTTCAATGGACTGGAAACATAACTTCTTTTTGTCGTATCGATTTTGAATATGTATATTTGAAAAATATGGTATTTCTACATTAACTTTTAAGAAAAAATAATTGAATAACAATAACAGATTAAAATATATTCATGCTTTTATGATGACACTCAAAAAACTAAGTGTTTTTAGCTGTTCTTGGACTAAAAACAGGTGGTCGTTATCGATCGTTGTGGTCTGGTTGCTAAAATGTGAAAGGTGGGAGTGTATTCTTTTGATTTCATAAATAAAATTCCCATAATATTTTATACTGTTGAACAAAGTTATAAATTTTATAAAAAAAGTGCCACGAAATTTCATTACAAAAATGGATGAAAACACCATATAAAATGGTGTATACGTTTAGGCATATGTGTTTTAATGCTGTCGATAATAGAAACGTTAGTTAAAGTTTTTTTACAGCTGCATATCATATCCCTAAAAGTATGCACTGAGAAATTCTGAAAAATTAATAAATTTCGATAATTTTATAGTACAAATTTGACTTATATTTGGAATGATTGGTTAATTAAAAAAAAAACGGTAAACTATGGCCCCCTAATTTTGTTGCAAATATTCAGCTAACATATTAGGCTTTAGCTATTTATATAGATGTAAGTGCTGATTTACATCTACCACAAACTACAAAGAATTATATCTGTGTTTTCGAAAATTTTGAAAAATGAAAATTTGTATATGGGCGTTGGGCGTGGCACTTAAATTTTTAATATAATTGAGGACTCAAATGCAAGCACTGGCAGTAATTTTTATTGACATAGATATGACAATGAGGAAAATACAACGATTTTTTATTTTACGTTATATGGGAGGTAGGCGTGGTTGTGGGCGGATTTGAACAAAAACTAGTTTTTTTTTAATTTAGCAATATGAGAGATGTGTGCGAAATTTCAAAGCCCTAGCTCGATTCCGTCTAATTTTTGCCGCGGCTCGTTTCAAGAAATCCCACTGTGCGCCGTAGCACTCGCCGTTGACCGAAGGTGCATTGGATTGAGTCGCACACTCTCGGCCACAGCAGCCACATTCTCGTGGATGCTCACCATATCGTCGGTTGATTTTTGTTTTGTCGTAGACGCCATTTATGTTTTTTTCGAGTTGATATTGTGTCTACAGGTTTTTGTACGTTCTCTTTCCGAATCTGTTGTCAGATTTTTGATATATCTTACCATTACTGTGACGTTTACTCTAATTTGTTTGTATATCCCTAAAAATTGCTAGTGGTAATAGTGGTATAAAATAAAATAAATGGTTTCCCATTACATCCCATGTAGGGATTAGGGAGAGCTTGGTATAGTTGTGAATATTGGTATCTCCGGTTCACATAATTGGCGTTTACGACAAAACAATACTAAAGGGGCCCTTAGACCTGTGGATAAGTTGCTCGACTACAAGTCCACATCAACTTCGATAACTAGACATCAACTTCGATTTTGCCCTTATAGCAAGTTCAGACGGCTGGCTTTTTTCGTGTTTCGTTCTCTCATTCGTGTTTGGCCCCCCAATCATGTTTGAAACATCATGGTTCGCCATACAAAATTTTGAGAGCGAACCATCTCGTTTCAATTCGAAACATCTTACCAAACATGAATAATTTACTACCATCTCTAATTTATTTAGTACGCTATCGCTTTTTTATCTGAACTAGTTGTCAGAATAAGCAAAACAAAGCAAAAAATAAATAAACATAGAGCGAAAGTGAAGTTTGTGTTTAAATATAAATAAAAAGCAAAGCCTTGATTGTTAACACAAATAAAACATTTATATAAATCATAAAAGTAACAAAAAAGTAAATCACAACTGTCAATAGAAACACGAATGCGTCTTGTGAACAGGGCGATTCACAATCATGGTTGAGTAAACGAAACAAGTGTTTCACATCACCGTCTGAATTAGCTATAACACTCTCAAACTAGTTGAGGCAACTTCATTTTCTTGTCAGATATCGAAATGAAAGGTGGTGAGCGCACTGCGAAAATATCACAAATTTTACGAAAAGACGCTATTTTTATTTTCTTTAAATATATATAAATAACTCTACAAATCATATTTATTTAGTTTATATTTTTCCGATAATGTTTAATTTATTTATTTTTTGGTTCATTTATTTACATTTTGCCGATAATGTTTCCTCATGAACGTTTCTCATTGAAATGCGTATGAAAGTTGATGCAACTTCCCCTTACACTGATGGATAAGTTGATATCAACTTTAAAAAATCAAAATCGCTTTGATTTTACATCAACTAGTTTGTACAAACCACCAACTTCACCTTACACCATGGATAAGTTGATGTCAACTTGAAGTCGCTGCAACTTATCCACAGGTCTAAGGGCCCCTTAAGTCGACGATATGACGACGAGGACCGTGACTTGCAAGACAGTTTCACCAAGATTTTGAAACACTTGAGTACAGATAACGACGTGGTTGCTTCATTGCAGTCAAAACTTATATTCAATACATGCACAGTTATGCCGACACAGGCCTCATTGTTGCTCAGCAACACTTCGTCGTTGCTGGAATCACCTTCTCTCGTCACAGCGGTAGAATTCATAGCTCCATCTCCTATCCCGCGGCTGACCGGGGTGGTCATCGTCGGCTTTGCCGCGTGGCACCAATTTCGCTGCGGCTGCACCCGGAGGGGTGACGCTGCAGAATACAATAGCCCAGTTCAGGACCATTGATGCCGACTGCCGTCGGATTTTTGGTTTTCACCATATGTCTTGCCGGACCAAACCAGGGGGCTTCATGTGCGACTACGTGACGCTTGATGGCGACGAGTTAAAGTCTCAGGCTTTCCTGGGACATTTGTTGGGACCCTGTAAATAGTGTAAATATTTAGTTTTCAGGTCGTAGTTATATGTTAGTTTTTAAGTTTAATGTTGAATAAGTGTCTTTTTTGTAATTCATTTTTTGGGCATCGTCGATCATTTTGTGTTAATTTTTGAATTTCTGGCCTCGCTGAACTTATGGCAATGCCACGTACCGAATAATATGGTTCTGTAAATACTTTTTAATGTAAGAAATTCTGTATGTACTCGTATGATAGATGCTCTCCTTTTTAAGTTTTCACTTTATTGAAATAAATTTAAATTGAGTCTAATTGTCACTCAACTTTTCCAGTTCCGATTTTTGGGGAACCTCTCGTAGGTTGTAGAGATATTTATTAGACCCGATTGTTATTTATGTAGTGTAGTTGAAATATGTATGTAGCGGTAGGTATAAGTTATCCTTTATGCAACTTAATGTTTGAATTGTCAAGGAATAATATGAATTTAAAAATGAATGAAATGAGCCTCACTGTCAGTCGCTTCTCAGTTTCTTATGCGATAGTTTAACTTTTGAAAAACAGTAGATTTTGTTATAGATATTTTAGACACGTTTTGTAAGGCAGGACGTATATTTTATACTGCGACTTCGGCAAACTAACACTACACTTCAGCTGAGTGATCCTAGGTTAGGTTGAAAGAGAGGCCATTTGAGTTAGAAACAAATAACGAGTTCAACCGAGGCCGTCATTTCGGCCCATTGTGGTTCCCTTATAAAGAATTGAAAGGGGAAAGGAATAGTTGTATAGAAGAGAAAGAACGGAGGAGAGAGGGTAAGTTAATGGAGAAAGTCTAGCGCAAAAATTTTTCTCAGTTGTCCTCTTGATCTGCTGAACCAGTGAGATTTTCTATGAATTTGACGAGGGGTTTAATTGGAGCGTCTGCAAGGTAATTGAGGTTTTCGAAGGTCCTGCCCACAGGAAGGCTAGACGATACTCTTGGAGTCCTCTACATGAACAAAGCAAGTGCTGCACTGACTCCTCCTCTTCTTTCAGTGACCAGTTATGACTCCTATGAGAGCGCTAAGTGCGTTCTTCCCATGGGAGAGTAGCCCTTTGGTACGTGTTCCATCAATGGCCGGCCATGAACAAAGCAAGTGCTGCACTGACTCCTCCTCTTCTTTCAGTGACCAGTTATGACTCCTATGAGAGCGCTAAGTGTGTTCTTCCCATGGGAGAGTAGCCCTTTGGTACGTGTTCCATCAATCTGCCGGCCAGTTCTGTACCCATTCCCATCTCGACTTGGTTAACTCTACTCCCAGTTCGTCCACTGGTTCCTCAGTTCCCCGAAAGGAATATACACGTTCAGTGTCGCAGTGTCTTCCCGCACACAGAAGCCCGTTCTGGCACATTCGTCTGCTATTACGTTGCCGTGAATGTTGCTATGTCCCGGTACCCAGCAGAGTGTGATTTCGTGCGCCTGAATTTGGGTTAGGGATTAGAAGCAGTCTATCGTACAACGTGATCTGATGATTCTTGAGTCTAAGGCCCTGAGGGCTGTCCTGCTGACGACGTAGATTTTGAGTTTCGCTGGAGATAAATCCCGTTCCAAAATCTGTTTTGCGGCAACGTTAATGGCATCATCTCTGCCTGAAAGACCGTACATGTGTTGGGAAGTCTAGTGGAAATCCTAAGATTTAGGGGTTCGGAGTAAATTGAGTGAAAATTGAGATTTCACCGGTTTCAGTCTTCACGGCTAGGTATAATTACCTTAAATTGTTTGTCCTGAATTATTGTCGGAGCCATGTAGCTTGTTTCTGTATCCCAGTAAAAAGCATTTAAATTTTTAGAACGAAGTTATCATTGTAAGCACTTACAATTGCGATTTATAGTAGTGCTTACGGCTAAACACTAAAGGCAATAAAACGTTTACAATAACTTGCTAACAATAATTTTGAAGTCAATATATTTAAGCCTTACCCATTTCGCTTACAATCCAGCAGGTTTTAATATGAATGATCGTCTATTTTAAGCGGCTTTTTCGATTCAACCGAACAATATTCGAATGTTCACGATGTTTTCAATTTTAAAATTAAATTACAAAATAATCAGTCAATCTCCTGATAGCTGCTGGAGAAATTGGAGGAAATGTTCATCGCGCGTTATTTAAAAAAACAATAATAGAAATATAATTCCTTTTTTAATAATGGTTATAAGATGTAAAGCTCAAAAGAATTGAGGAACACCAGATACTCGTACAAATAAAAGTATAAAATAAAATAATACAAACTCAGCTTCCGGAAGCCATGAATTCATAACTTATAGCGTAGACAGACGACAGGGTTAATTTGCATTAGCATTAGTCTTAATTCAAATTAACTTGTGAATTATCCCCGTCCCAATGTGTATTAGCTTTGGCGTAAATGCATGAAATCAGAGTGCATTTATACTGCGTTTAGGTATTTCAATATGGCAACACCGTCGACAATCAATCAGCTCAAGATGTATTCTATACATAGAGGTGATAGCCGGAACACAGTGGAAGTGGAACTTTCTTGTGTTTGTTGTTTGCTTTGTTGATTTTGTGTACTGATGCTTAACACCGCTGAAGTGGATCTTATTGCAACAACACCACCTGCTATCACCATGTATTTGATACATCTTGAATCAGCTGTTGTCAAATTGTTTGCTATCGCCAATTGAAAATGGATTCAAAGTCGGCAAAGGTCATGTATGATCTATGGATTGCGATGTCAGTTGATCCAAAATTATTGCTCACGGGCAAGACAGAACGATAAAAAACCAAAACGACTAATGATGATGATACAAACAACTGGTACATGATTTTATTGACTTTCGCTATTTATAGAAAAGAGATGTACTAAACCGGTAAACATGTAAACAACTCGTCTGACAAACAAATAGCAGGTAGAGAATAATGCGAAACAATGATTTAAATAACAAACGCAGGGGCGTAGTTAAACTAAAACTTTACAGTACAAGGCGGTTTGAAAAAGAACTGAATAGAAAATACTAAAGTTACAAATGATGTACAAATTTAAACAATATTTAATAAAGGCAATCCAACAGGTGAGTTATTTTAATTGTTTTCTGCAAAAAAATGAGAAATAATTAATATCGAAACGCATTTTTTCCATTTTAAGATTTCCAAGGGAAAGAAGCGAAGCGTGTGGTATCGTATTTTCCGCCTTCTTTCGATGTAAAAGTCCAAACAAATACTTGACAAACAAACAGTTGTTTACAAACAAACAGATGTCTACTAAATGCAAAAACTGTCGTCTGTCAGGGCATAATGTTAATTCACATTAGTGAGCTTTTAATGCAAATTAACGCTGTCGTCTGTCTACGCTATTAGAAAGTGTTACCAAGATTCGCATACTCTGCACTTAAAATATGCTATGAGTGATGCGCCTTTTTTTGTCATAAACTAGACCATTGAAGTGAAAATTCACCATTTTAAAATAACGGCTTCGGTAAGAGGAAAGGTAAGCGGTGATTTACCATTTCTCACTTACAAAACTTTTTCCACAGAAGCTCCGATTTTTACTGGGGTAGCAGTTCCTATGTAGTTTACTCACTAATAACAATTCCTATCGAATAAATAAATTTCATATCGCGCATGTAACCCGCAAATCCGAACCTGACTAGCCGAACGAATCCGAATAATCACGCGTGCAACACACTACGTTCTCGATTATCTTAAAACCAACCGTCAGCGAGTTTTACAGTTTTACGCAGGTTGTGGTCGCTCTTCTGAAGGGTAATTACTCGATAGTGTCGCTGTCACTAAGCGATCGATGTGGCAATCCCAGTAAAAACCTACTATATGACACAAACTTTTGAGAAAAACTTCTCGACTCATATCGAGGACAGGCAGTAAATGAAGGAACGCATACCAGGTTATGAAAGGTATTTAGGCTTCTATACTGATGGTTCCAAACTAGATGGCAAGGTAGGGTTTGGAATCTATTCTGAACACCTGAGACTAGATCTGGCAAAAAGGCCACCAGACCATTGCAATGTATTTCAGGTAGAAATTATTGCAATCGGAAAGGTATAACTTTGGCTGGGACGAAAAGTCATAACCGCCTGGGATATCAATATTTTCTATTTGTATTAGGTTTCTCTAAGATCTCTGCAATCTGTATTCCTGACTTCAATATTTATCCACAACTGCCGCGCATCTCTAAATAGTATGGCCAAGCACTTCGGTATTCACCTTGTATGGGTTCCACGGCATAGAAACCTTCCAGGGAACCATGTAGCAGATATGCTGGCAAGATGAGGTACTACCTTACCTGTTCCACTGGATATGGAGCATACCGGAATGCTCCATCTTGCATGCAAACACATGCTTAAACCCGAAGCTCTCAGACATTCGAATGATAGATGTTATCGTGGCACGAATTGCGGGCAGCTATGACCAAGTAATGACCTAAATTGTACACTGAACCTGGTGTCCATTCCTGGACAAGATATTTCTATGGTAATAGCTGTGATCACTGGTCACTGTTTATTTGGGAGACACGCATCTAGACTTGGAGTCTCAGCTCATGCTTTCTGCTGAAGTTGTGGGAATGAAAAGGAGGAAGAGCGCGTCAAACATCTCATATGCTACTGTCCGCCCTTTTATATACATAAGTAGAAGGAAATATCTAGGATCTTTTTTCATTTTGGACCTAACAGACACTCAGGAGGTTAACCTGAATGTTCTTGGGACCTTTCTGCAGAGTACTTATTGGTGCGCCAGGGACTACTGTACGTCTCTTCTTCAGCCGCATCCTGGAATATCGGGATGAGGTATCAGGTGGCTTCAACGCACCATAACCATACCGGGTCAATTTACAGGTTTAACGATGGGGACGGAATATGAAGGCCCATGGTATCACAACGTTTCTCATTGGACTAAGTGTGTCAATAGTGATAGCCACTTCTACCTAATCTAACCCAAGCGATCTATCCCACATTCTCATGTACAACAGCAACGCATACTAACCTATACACCACCAACGTCCACTCCAAAACGCTTTATAATTTATAGATTAATATAGAATCCGTATTCGAACCCCAGTACAGGGTAAAGTAATCTGTTCTTATTTGTTTTGTATTTGAATTGAATGACCAAATTTTTTTAAATAAATAAATGGTTTCCCGTTACATCCCATGAAGGGATTAGGGAGAACTTCTCATAAACCAGTGAGCTGTGCGCGTTCTAGTTTTTCACTCACTGATTGGGACCTACAGGTTTACACCGGTTTCGAACGGTATTTTGAGAAGCTTTTTTATGGCTAAATACTCGATAGTGTCGCCGTCACTAAGCGAGGTGACCGCCGTCGAAAGAAATTTAGGGTGGTCAGATCAGGGTCGAACCCACGTTCTCATGCACAACAGCCGCGTACACTACCATTGCACCACCGACGGCCACGACTAATGTTTTTAGTTTTATTTAATGTATGAGAAGAATACTAGACAACTCAGTTAAGAACAGTCACATGTCTAGTTTCGAACCCTGCGACCAGTTTATCGTCAGATGCCTAACTACTGTGCCTGAATTGGAACCATCGGTCGATCATCAGTTGTATATATACAAACTCTAATATGCTATTTACATATGTATGCGAATTAGAGTGGACCAACTCTTATTTCGAAAGGTTTGGTGGATCCTAACGAAGTCCCTTGAGATGGCTCAGCCTACCTCAGCCTCCGAAAAAAAACACCTAACAAAATATCTACCAATTCTACGACTAAAACATCTGGCGGCTTGTTTCAATCTAGAAAGGATTCAATTTAATTTGCACAATTTTTTTGTTCGCGTTACTTCATAGACATGAATTCCTGCAGCTGTCGAGAAATTGAATTGTGATAAATGTATAATTTTACTTGCAGCAATCCTTAGTGTGGCCGTCGGTGGTACAATGGTTAGTGTGCGCGCCTCTTGTACGGGAGATCCTGGGTTCGATTCCTGCTCCGACCACCTTAAAATTTCTTTCGACGACGGTCACCTCGCTTAGTGACGGCGACACTATCGAGTACTTAGCCATGAAAATGCTTCTCAAAATACCGTTCGGAATCGGTGTAAAACTGTAGGTCCCAATCAGTGAGTATAAAACTAGAAAGCGCACATCTCACTGATTGTGAGAAGCTCTCCCCAATCCCTCCATGGGATGTTAAGGGACACCATTTTTTTTTTTAATCCTTAGTAAGGCACGACTTGGCATTATGGTTGAATGTTTCGGTGTAGTCCTGTAGTCTATTCCGTCTTTTGAAGTACCAATCTTGGCAACCAATAACGCTTTTTACGCCATAATACTTCCATCATGTTTGATTTTTATCATAAAACCTCAATGGATGGCAATGATATTGAGTACTTTTGAAGAGTTGCTTCAAGTTTTCAAGTGTTAGTTTCCTTCAAAGACTTTTTCCAAAATCCATTGGTATTTTCCACTGTTAATTCTCCTTATTGTTTCGTGATTCATTAAGTGTCACTGAAGTTTCTACCGAATTTTTAAAATCAAGATATATCATAGTGTGGATTTCAAATAATCATATTTTGGATTTGAAATCAGCGCACGATCTAGGAGGAGATTCGAAATATGCCCCACATTGTCGACATTTCTGGGTGTCATACTTCTTCCAATATCCCAATTTTTACAGTAACTGGATTCCACAGTTGATTCGAATTAATTAACAGAATCTGGAATCTGAATTAAAGGCTCTCTTTGAACCTCGCCATCTTCTTCACCAAGTTTATTATTCATGGTTTCATATATATCAATTACGGGTTCAGAATCATCTTGTGTAACACGGTCCGTTGTAGCTGCCAGTGAATTTCTTGTATCCTAAATTGCACCATTTTCCACAGCTTTAATTATTTCGCCAACATTTGCAAATATCCTTGCGGTTTGTTTAAGAAATGTATTAATGTAATGACATTTAAAATTTTATTAAAAAAAAGAACAAAAGATGTTCATTTCAATCGTTGCTACAACATTTCTATGTACATTCCTTAAATGTCCTTCGTCGTTTCTATGCAAAATTTGTTAATTTGAAGAGTTCGCTCAAAAGTCCTTCTCCAGCAACCCGCTCCTCAGCCTTAAATATCCATCATTGCTTCAAACTCATTCTATTTTTTCGTTTTGTTTTTCACTTGAAATATGTTTCCGCAAAAAATGTTAATATTAACTATTTCATACCTCCTCCCACCGCCAAAAAAAGGAATATACGTAACAAGGACCTTCTCCGGCCAACAAAAAACCTAAAACCTCAACGAAAACTTGATGGTGAACTTTTTCAATTTCTTTTCGTGTTCGACCATTATGATAAATTATGACCGTTCGTTCGTATGTTTTTGGGGCGGCAACAAATTTTAGCAGAGCCAACAACAAACTGCCTTTACTAAATTAACTTTCGGTGTTGTTGTTGTGATAAAGGGTAAGGGGAAAGTGGTTATAGAGCATTGCTGCTGCTGCTTCAAACCGCCAAGACTCACTCACACACACTCTTTGTAGTCAAGGAAAATCTGGAATCGTTACAGACCAGAAATGAGAAAACTTCAAAAATTCGCATCTTTTCAGGAAAACAAAAAACAATAAAAATGAAACGAACACATTTAAATAATACAACAAATAAACAATAAAGAGGAAATTGTACTCCAACAAAACAACAAAGCGGCCGAGAAGGGGACCAGCCAACCGCTTAATGGGCATAGTGTCTAAAAGCAAATTGCGTTGCATACCTTTAGGGTGCGTTGCATTAAAAACATTGAGAGCGAAACTGTTTAAGTTGTTAGTTATTGCTAATAAATTGCTGGTCATAAGGATAATGATTTAAATATTGCCCGAAATCTACATTTATTCTGCAGGGGAAGTCAAGATTATGCATTCTGCAGTTTCCTTACAACTGTTGTCAGTAAAGCCATACAAATCCTTGTTCGTGAAATCTAGCACGCTACACCAACCAATTGCAATTTAACAAATGTACAGAAATTTCAGTCGGGTGAACCGGCTTAAACATACCCTCACCCTAAGTCATCCCTTGGGTCCAACTTCCATTAAAAACAGGTTTATAATTGTCGTTCCGTTACACGAACGTGAATGACAATTGCGCGCAGGGCAATTGCACAAACTATTATATAACACCCAACCTAATTGGGATTCTAAGCGGCTTGGGGGATTTATCGTGACTACCAGCCAATAGTCCGCCCAACATTTGAATAGAAGGTACAAAAATGGGAAAGGCGAACTTGATCATTTGTAGCAATTGACAAAATATTACCCGCAACCAAATTTCATTAAATTCGCTTGTGGTTAATGGGAGATATCGTGTCGGCCAAACTGAAACCCGCCCAACTTTTGGATGGGTGGTACAAAAATGCACGTGGCACAGTAGACGATTTTAAATTACATAGAAGCTGTTGACAAAACATTGTTCAGTATTAAATTTGATTAACATTGGTTGTTGTTGACAAAGGATATCTTGTCGATTAATCGGACAGCCGCCAACGTTTTTTATTAGCGGTAGCAAAGTGGCTTTTGGCTAAATTTTGTCTATTACCAAATTTTATAACTTTACTTTTATTGACTATTTTACAACCACATGAGGTCAGACGTCTTACACATATTAATTAAACAAAGAAATTAAACAAATTTCAACATATTCTTCCAACTGGCACTATCCTTCGCCTTTTCTCGCCAGTTGGTAACACCAACGTTATGAAAGGATTCTTCTGCCTGGTCTTTCCAGCGGAGTCTCCGTCATCCCCGTCATTTCCTGCTTCCATCCGGTACGTTATCGAAAACCTTTCGCGCTAGCTCATCTTCATCCATTCTGATAACATGGTCTAGCCAACGCAATTGGCCTAAATGATTCGCCTAGCTATGACCACGTCAGAATATAGATTATATAGCTCTGCGTTCCAGCGACGTCGGTAGTCGCCGTTTTCCCTAACAGGACCATATATTTTACGGAGAATTTTTCTCTCGAAAACACCCAGGTGTTTGTCATCCGCTTGCGATATGACCCAAGTTTCGGAGCCATATGTCAAGACAGGTAAAATGAGAGTCTGATATAGCTGGACTTTTGTCCGTCGAGAGAGGGCTTTGTTCCTAAACTGCTTGCTGAGCCCATAATAGCATATACTTGCAAGCACAATTCTCCTATCTATCTCCAGGCTGACGTTGTTGTCCTTGTTCACGGCGGATCCAAGGTAGACAAATTCATCAACCACTTCAAAATTAAATCGGTTGTCAACGTTCAAGTGCGGACCAAGTCCAGAAGTTTCTCTAACAGCAAGACCCACTTTCGCTAATTCTTTTTCGATTCTTGAAAATACTCCAGTAGCCTCTCGCAAATTTCGCCCAATGATGACTATGTCGTCAGCATACGCCAGCCACATATGGCTTTTCGTGTTGATGGTCTTGTTCGTATTTACTGCAGCCTTTCTCATTATTATCTCCATTAAGCTGTTGAAGAGATTGCATGAAAGTGTGTCGCCTTGCCTAAGTCCTCGCTTGGTACAGAATAGTTCAGTGAGGTCTTCCCCACTTTCACTGCTGATTTGGGTTTGGTCAGCGTCATTCTACAGCCGGAATACCAAGTTCAGACATAGGTTCGTACAGTTTTCCCCGTATCGGGCTATCGAAAGCAGCTTTGTAATCGATTTGATTTTCGTGGGTTTTTTCCATGATTTGGCGTAGCGTGAATATTTGGTCAGCCGTGGACTTGCCTGGTCTAAAACCACACTGATAACGTCCAATCTGGTTTTCAATAATTGGCTTTAGTCTTTCACACAATACACTCGACAACACCTTATATGCGATGGATAAAAGACTGATACCGCGATAGCTGGAACAGAAACACGGATCACCCCTTTTGAATGCAGGACATAATACACCAAGACTCCAATCGTCGAGCATAGATTTCCCCAGCCATATACCGCATATAAGTTGATGCATGTGGGCTAGCAGTCCTTCGCCACCTGCCTGAAAAAGTTCAATCTACACTACCTTCCACTATCATTACCTCCTGATTCAGTGGAACAATCTGAGTGGAGTAGTGCTGAAAATTGGTCTCTCCCCATTTTGAGCAGCAGATTACCATTCTCGCCCTGCCAGGAGGGCAGCTAATTATTAGGCCCGTTATTCGATCTTCTTACCCTCTGGAAAAACTTTCGGAATTCACCATTCATCCTGCACATTTTGGTTTTTTACTCTCTCTCTCTGCGCCCATTGCCATTTTTTTGGCCTAAATAGTTAGTTTTCCTCCTTTCTTAGCTTCTTGTACCGCTCACTCGCAGCACGCGTTGTAACTGATTGTTTCGTTGCCATACGTGCAGCGTCTTTTTCATCAGTTGCAATGCGACATTCTTCGTCGTACAATGGCTTATCCTTCTGCGGGTATTGATAGCCAAGTTCAGTCCTTGCAGCGGTTTCCAAGGTTTCCAAAGGCGAAACGAATGAGCAACCTGAGTGGTAATGCGATCACTGATACGTCTCAAGATTATTAGCTGACCCTGTCACTGAAGCTCTTCGAAGTAGTGGGCATATTCTTCTGTCCTTTGAAGGCGGATGAGCCAACACCCCTCGCCAACGGAGGATCAAAATTGAAGGAAGCTATATCCAGTTTCGACACACTGCATTCTGGTCAGCGTCTGAAACATAATCATCCTGGCAGTAGGTAAAATGCAAACCACGGTGGGCTGGGTTTGCCTCCCGCCACCGTTATATTGGCAATGAAAATACGCGAAGAATATTAAATTTTATAAAGGTTGTGGCAAAATCATCCTTGCTTTTGTTGGTAACGGGCGTTGACGAAATCAAGCCTAATACTTAATTTCATAAAGATCGCAAGTGTTTCACGATATTTATAGTATTTGCAACCCGATCGAACACCCAGCTTTTGTAAGGGAGTTACCAGACTGCACGTGGCAACCTGGTCAAAGTTCTCCAGTTAATTTGACATTTACAGATTACTAACCAACATTTGAATTGAAGCTAATCACATATAAAGCGTGGGACATGGAAATGTGGAAATTAATTTCACTTTAAAAGAAATACTAAAATACTTTTTTCCATAATTATGACTTCAGTGGTAAGACCCTTCAGTGGCATTTATGAATGAAGCACAACATCGTTCAAATGGCTTCGACGACTTGCTTTACAGTTTGGGGGTTTAAGGTCTCAATGGACTCGGGATTGTTTGTGTAACATTTATGCTTCTCGGAGTTCCAGAGATAACTATTGACGGGATCAGATCGCAGCTGCACAGCTGCCAAAGCACTGCCGAGTTTTGGCTTATTTTGCGGATTTGGCGCAAAAGATTGACGGTAATGTAGGCTGTGTGGCAAATTGCTCCGTCCTGTTGCAACCATACACCGTCCATGCCATCCTCTTTTTTAGGAACAGCAAATAGCATGGCATGGCACGGCAGTGGTTGCCAGTGACATTAACGGCGGCTCCTGGATAATTTTCAAAGAAAAAGAGGACAAAACCGCACTAGACAGTCGATCGTTGTCTACCCATCGAGCTCTCCTCGACGACGTGTGGATTTTCCGAGGGCCAATACCTTCAATTTTGTTTGTGAAAGTAGCCCCCGAATTGCCAGATGTGATCAGAATTTTTTTTAGGGTGGGTCAAAGTTTCCGCCCCTCGGAACTTTCCTGCAACATATAGGTAAGCAATATTGTGTATTCCTTACTTCTGAGGTACAAAATATGTTCAGAAGTTTTATAGAAAAGATTCAGATAAACATTTTTGTGGAACAAATTAATCCTCTAACTGTCACGTATAACCATAATTTTCACTTTTTTTGTGAAAACTCGTAAAAAATTGCTCCAAAATGACGGTTGTCGTGGTCAAAATGTTCTACGAAAATAATCGCCATAGAATTTCACTATATGTGTCCGTACACTCCAAAACACAAATCTTAGCCCAAGTAAAGACCGGAGACTTTTTATAGACAGTTCAAAAAAAGTTTGAAGTGTGTGTGTTACTACATAATGGAAATAAATTGGCTTCGATTCCAATTGGTCATTCGACTAAACTTACAGCAAAGTGGATACACTAAATATCCCTGTTTTCTATGTTTATGGGACAGTTGTGCAAAAAATGAACACTGGAGCAGTCTGTCCTGCCATCAAGAATGAACATGACTGTAGGAAAAGTTAACATCGTTCATGAACCTTTTATAAGTCGAGAAAAAATCATTCTTCCACCACTCCACATTAAACTTGGCCTTATAAAACAGTTTGTAAGAGCTCTCGACACGAATGGCGATTACTTTAAATATAGTTGTCTAACATTTCCTGGCCTTAGTACAGAAAATTTAAAAGCTGGTGTTTTTGACGGGGTACAAATCCGTACGATTATTTCACAAATCACATGACTCAGGTGGAAGTGGAAGCATGGATAAGATTTGTATACCAAGGCCATATGATGGCAGACTACTGCTGGGACCTACAACGGGACTGTCCCAACAAAAAGGACCAAAGAAAATCCCATACAAAACTCGTATTTTTTATAGCTATGGAGTATTTGTGTTATTAATATTAATTTAAAAAATTTTTCAAAATGAGATACCATCATTAAATTGTTTATTAAACCAAAACTTGTTAATCGATTTTATTGAAATTTGGCTACTTTTATTTGTAACATATCTCTGTTTATAACTAAAGATTAAAAAATAGCATTTGTGACTTTTTTGATTTTTTATGAATCTTAGAAAATCTAAAAATTTTAAATTTTGCATGAGCAACATTTTTTTTTTTCAAAAAGTTTCTGAATATTTTCGAAACCATTGACTTTATCAAAAAACATTGTAGGTGTAACTTGAAGATAATTTAACTGCGGAGTTTCAAATTTTTTACTTAACCAAATCGGACAAACTCTTCTTGAGTTATGCTAAAATGTGTGGTGAAACCTCCCTCATTTTTCAAATTCAAATAGAACCAGAGTCAATTCAAAAAAAGTGAATTATAGGCTTAGATCTTCATCAATATATGCACCAAAATTTCCTAACAACCCCTGCACCGCAGAATCAGTGTTGCCCTGTGTAGTTGATGGAAGGAGATCCATGAACCTCCTCTGTCTAGCTAGACCCCGGGTAATTGGTAGGCATGCGATGGGACTAAAGGAAGGGGAATAGTCTACTGAACCTGCTCTTTGAAAGTCTCTAGCACTAGCAAGAAGGAGAATCACAAAAATCGGATCCTACCTATTTAGGGAACTGGAATAATTATCTCAGATAGTCGTACATAAGATCTTGAGCTCCTAGGAGTTAAGTAAATGGTTCCACGAAGGTACGAGCACTGAATCTGCTTAGGCCATGGTCTCACAATGGACTAATAAGTATAAGTGACTCGTTCATCGACTAACATCAGCACCTAACCTGCCCTTCATAAGTATCTGTTCTTAAACTGGGCTGCCCATAGGTCAGCCTAAGAATAGGAAATGTGCATGCCTTAGAGAATCCATTCTACCTTCCACTAGTAGACCTACCTACAGACGTTATTAGAGAAGGGACGTATGAATTGCTATGGACAATCATCCTGCCTTATAATTATGAGCCTTCCAACAGGACTGCTATGATCCTGCCTTCCATAAGGGTGTGTTACAACAGGCCTGCTTAAGTAAGGGATGTGGACATTCATTTTGCCTTCTACTAGTAGGCCTCTCAAAGAGACTGCTTAGAGAATGGAAGTTTGCAAGTCCATAAACTTTCATTTTGCCTTCAACACACAAGTCTGCTAACAGGTGCGCTTAAGAATGCGAGTGTGCAAGTAAATCGAATCTTTTTAAACGCTTAGAGAAGGCCTCTTTCCAGGACTACTTTACGAAGCACGCCCTGAATATACATCGAAGTTTTCGTCAGTACAAGGCCATCATTAACGAGGTCTGCAAATATGTCTGGTTGAAAAAGATATAGTTGAAAGTAATCGGAATGCATTCAGGCTGTCCTACTTCGAGAATCCCTCACCATTCCCGCAGCTGGGCATTTACACATAAACACACAGGCAGATACTCACGGCACACTTACAAATTTCTAGACATTGTATGACCATTTGGAAAACTATTTACAACTTTACGTACGTGTGTTAGTGCGTGTGTTTGAATATAAACGCACCAACACTCATGTGTAATTTTGTAGTCATGTTACGGTTGAGAAAGTTTATATTTAACACAAATTATGGCTGTCGATATACATTTGTTTTTACGACTACATTCTCCTATTTGTATCGTCCTAACCACGTTAAGGGTAGGTTAACAACATGTTTAAACCCTTCGATTCGGGTGAATTTTTAAATGTCGAACATGTGTTTGTGTGAGTGGATATGGCTGTGTGTGTGTATGTGTTTTAACCGTGTTTGCATGTCAAATTGTTTTGGCAAAGTCCTTGCTTCGTAGGTTCCAGATTATTCAGTCTTTTTTTATGTTTTGGAAAAAATGCTGCGATTTGTTATTATTGTCATTATTGCTTGTTATACGTGTCTTCTGTTTTCTGTTACAACTTGTTCGCAATTTTCAGGAAAATAAATTAACCCTTTGAGAACTTGGAGGCATGTCAATATTGTATCTTACTTTGCTGCTACAGAAAATAACGGGCCGATCAGAGGATGTGAAGTAATATGTTTGCAAAGCTTTTTGGGACTCAGAAGCTTTCTAATACGCGATGCAAAAAGCTTCAGCCTACAAATATCTGATTGTCCATAATTCTGAAGACAATTAGGCGCGGAATTGCTGTAAACAATACGCTTATACACTTGTAACTGGTTTTTCTTCTAATGTGATTGAAACAAGGGAGGGAATTAGGCATTAAATACCTCAAGGAAACGAATTCAAACTATATCTATAAAGTGTATCAAAGAAATGAAATGATTTCAGCAATGAAACATATTCTTCACAACAGTGAATCGTTTTCATCGCAGCTATGAAATTTTAACAATGAAGCATATTCTTCACAGCAGTGGCATATATTCCTCGCAGCTATGAAAAATTTTCATTGTAGTGACGAAACTTTGTCAGCTATTTTACAAATTTGTGTTGCAAGGATGTATCTGAACATTAATTCTCCTTTGACGAAAACAATCAAAGACGATGAACAATTTCACTCATTTGACGAAGTTTTTCCTTTCAATTTACTATGCCGCACAATGTAAAATACACCGGGTGTAGCACCTACAGGTTCGCTACATCTTCCGAGTGTCTGTGGTGAAATTTCTAGACATTGGTAAGCAACCAATTAACTGGCAATAACCATTTCAATAATTACGGTCTAAAACTAAATATGTATACGACTTTCTCGTGACATGCATGGAAACAAAAAATCTATGACAAAATTTTTTATTTCGGTATGATTTCAGTAACGACTAGAGAGTTGCGGCAAGCTAATCTCTTTTCAAAATCTCTTTTCAAAATGGTGTAAGGTTCTCGTGCAGTCCCGATTCGTGTAACAACCGAGCCAACGAATAACTATTTTCTTCGTCCGTGAGTCTATCGGCGAATACAGACTATACAGTGCAAAAAATTGCATCAAACACATTACAAATGTTTGTATTTATTTCAATAATTCAATGATGAGTGTTGCATAGGGTGACTTATCCCTTCTTGATTGAAAATATGAAAAAAAAACTAATATAGAGTCTATATCTCACACAGAAGAGTGTCCAACCGAAAAATACAAATTTTGCTACACGCTGTTGTTTGTAAACATTGTTATGTTTGTAAGCATTGTTTTTATGAACTGACGACCTGCTACTTTTTCGCCTCTTTGTTGCCCGTCGCGATTTTGTTTCACCAGTTTTCAACGAACAAAGCTATATTTGGCCATATCATAAAATACTAATGATTGTGTCTTGAATATGTAATATTGAAAGGCAAACACAATGTGTTTGGACACAAGAATACCATATTCGCGACATGTTTCACCGATTGTTCCACTAATTTTGTTTCACCAATGTTCAACGAACAAAGCTATATTTGGCCATATTATAAAATATTAATGATTGTGTCTCGAACATGTAATATTGAAAGTCAAACATAATGTGTTTGGGCACAAGAATACTACATTCACTACAAGCTACAAACACTTGATATTTGCATGTAAACAACAAAGAAAGACAAATTTTTCAGCTTATAGTCTCTAAGAGACTCTGTCTGATAAAGTGGTGCAATTCATATGGAAGAATTATTTCTTAAAAAGTCAACAGAATAAGAATATCGGTAAAAGAAAAATATGTCTACAACTCGGAAACGGTTCGTCCCATAGAGTAATGACGTATAGAGCTGCTATTATTCTCATCTAACATTTCCTTTCACACTACTCATGGTGCAGTCGTTGCGATATAGAGTTATTTGACGTAAATTGACTTACACCAGGTGGAATTACAAACATTGTTGACTAAATTTTTCTTATGGTTTTGATGTAAAACTATGAAATTTAAGCGTATTTTGGAATTTTTTGATATATTTTATTGTTAGTATATATTAGTGGTGTATTTACACAAAAATTTTAACGCACAACTCGAAATGCCGCTGTTGATTCATTGTTGGATGGTTTGAGCTATTGCCTCTATCTGGTATTATTAAAGCAATACTTTCCAACATCGAACCGCTCAACTGCAACACACCAAATGTCATCAATTTACTGAGAGAGTTGGCGTATCTATACGTCATTACTCTATGGTTCGACCACTCGCGAAAATAATCAAATTATTTGATTCATACGGAGACTGAAACACAGCGATATCTTTAATATGGCAACAAAATTGTTTAAAGAGAATGGCTAAAACTAAAGATTACTCAAATACAAAACCACTAGGACGTCCATACGTCTATATGTCGGAATCATATCACTCAGGAGTTAGACAGTTCAGTAATATTGTCATGGAGAAAGACACACCCTGAAAAAAATCGCCCAAGCAACATATTGCAGGAACCAAGATTATGTTTGCATTATGTTCTTTTCATGAACTGAAGATCTGCTGCTTTATTGTTGTCTGTCGATTATGGGCCGGCGGCGTCATTGGGCCGTACTTCTTCCGTGATGATCAAGACCGGCACATTACTGTGAATGCGAATCGCTAACGTTCAATGATAACCGAATATTTCTGGCCCCAATTGGATAATATGGACCTGGAGGACATGTGGTTCCAACAGGACGGCGCCACAAGCCAAACACCGAATGCCACAATCAATTTATTGGAAACCAAGTTTGGTGAACGTGTTATCTCACGAAATGGCCCAGTCGATTGGCCGCCTCGGTGTCGTGCGATTTGACACCGTTAGATTATTTCCTATGGCGCTACGTCAAGTCTATGGTCTGGGCTAACAAGCCAGCGACGGTTGATGAACTTCGTACGAATATCGAACGTGAAATTGCAGCAGTATCGGCCGATTTATGCTTGAAAACCGTCGAAAATTGGGTTCAGCGTCTGGACTTCTGCAAGCGTGCCCGTGGTGGCCATGCAAAAGAAATCGAGTTCCATACATAATGGCATCGAACGTACTTTCACAGGAACAAAGAATTTCATTTGTATCTAAAACCGGTTTTGTTTTATTTAAAAAAAAAACTTTTGTAGCGCTCTTCTTGAAAAACCCAATACATCGTCTCTCAGATTCAGACTATTCTGTACTGATCCAGTATTCATACTACGGTTGTTCCTAGGGAAAATATATACGAGAAATAAAATCTAGTTGGTTTGGAGGAAAAACCAGAGCCATTTCGCTTAAACCGTAGCTTGCATATTGATAACCTTATTCTCTGTTCCGCTGGTATTAAAGAGCACCTTGTTGTGCTTCATAAAAATTTATAATTATATGGATCAAAAAAGGATCCTTAATTGCTCACAGTCACTTTAATGAGCACCCAGTCAATAGTGTTCAGGACACTGTGTTGACTTCTGGTTCTTGCTGTTTTACTTTCCCTTCCTGCTATTTAATATAATATTAAGTCAATTCATTACTATATCCTTTTAAATCTGCATGTTATTTCATAAATTTTTATTGAATATTCATTACATCGAAAGATTAATATATTTTTCAACTGTATTTGAATCAAAAACAAACAGAAATTACATATAAAGTAGTATTTACCATACATTTGTACAGAAATGCGTGAAAACTTACGAATACACAAGGAAAAACGCCAACACCGATAAGAACTGCCTCACGCAACTCCCGGAAAAGTATTCACCTAACACGACACATTAACTGTTAAACATGCAATCGGAAAGAGGATCTAACTCACACAACTGTGTGTACAAGTGCATACAAACATAATGCTACATGAAGGAAACATTCAGCTCTACTTGAAATGTACACAAGTTGCTTACAATGAACCACTGTTTAAGTCATCCAAGGCGTTTTGATCAGGCGGAAGTGTGGCACTCAAAAGTACCCAAGGGCTACAGGAAGTATCATCGCTAGCCTAGAGGATATTGTAATCCAGACGAAATGATGCAGACAAAGAAGATTCAGGAAACTGAATGCAAAACGCAATGAAGGCAACTGTTAACAAATCCATATGTGTTGGCACTTGAATACACAGAGAATAAATGTGTAGTTATGTACCATTATGGTAGGCTTTGTGTTCCTTTATGAGTATGCGTAGGCGAATCTACCCAGCAGCGGAAATGAGGAATTATTTTCATAATAGACAGACCCGCAAATATGCCTTTTTCAGTTACACCTTCTTCTAGTAGGTTTATATATGAATAGGCCGTCGTTACTCCTTGTGTTAGACTGCAGAGTACACATTCATATCCTCGCGTCATAAATAACGTCTGGAAAGAGGCCTCCTCTAAGATCCGATATACATGACAACGTTCCAACCTTAAGACGGTCTGCTGACACGCCTACTAGTGGAAAACAGAATAGATGTTCATTGCCTTGCATACTACACTTCCTTAGATATGACTAAAAAAAAAAAATAAATGGTTTCCCATTACATCCCATGAAGGGACTGGGGAGAACTTCTCACAATCACTGAGCTGTGCGCTTTCCAGTTTTCACTCACTGATTGGGACCTACAGTTTTACACCGATTCCGAACGGTAATTTGAGAAGCATTTTCATGGCTAGATACTCGATAGTGTCGCCGTCACTATGCGAGGTGACCGCCGCCGAAAGAAAATTTGAAGGTGGTCAGAGCCGGGTTCGACCCCAGGATCTCATGTACAAGAGCCGCGCACACTAACCATTGCACCACCGACGGCCACTTAGATATGACTAGGGACTCGGAAACATTATCGACACTTTTTAGTATCGATATTATTCAATCGATACCTATACGAATATCGAGTACCCATCCAATTGGCGGTTACCAAACAATTTTTAAAGAAACTCTGTTTAAATTTAAGACGAAATATTAAGTTTTAAGACAATAAATGTGGCGCAGAAGAAGAAATATTTACATCCCGAGCAAAAAAGTATAGATATGTCTGGATCTTACAATATCTAATTGGGTCTCCTTAGATCCGAGAAAATTATGTAGCAGTCCTAATTATATCCCACATGGTCTGAAAAATGGATCTCAAATTTGTTCAGACAGACATATCATATTTCGTTAGATATAATCCAAGATTTTGGTCGATACAAACATATCTCACTGCAGATCTAATTATATCTCACGTTAGATTTACTTATATATCACGTTATATCTAGCACTGACTAATTTCAAATCTAGACTAGATCAGATCTACTTTGAACCTATTCGATATAACAATTTTCCGGATCTAATTGGGGATATTAAATTCCTCTAATACCTACAATATTTTAAATTTTTAATAAGGACGAGTTTCACACTCTCCTTTTAAAAGTACAATTTTAAAGCTCACAGAAAATTTTCATATTAAAGGACAAGCATCGGGCGTTTAAAATATATATTAAATGGAGAATTTTCAACTGTGAAACTGGCCATTAAAGACCAACATAAAGTACAGCCTTTGTATTCGGACGGCATTGGTTTTTGTGAATTCGACAAAAATTATATTCTTTTCAGTCGTTCCAGAAATAAATATCACCAATTTACAAATATTTTTTTTTTTGGTCTGGTTCAGAGACCTTAATAACTTGATAAGATTTTATCCTACTAAACATGAAAATGAATTTTGAAAACGTTTCCTCCGAATGGTTTTCAAGATATAAATTTTGGAATTTATTTCGAATTTTGTATGAGATGCCTCAGCTTATTGCACCATAACTCGTAAACGCAGCATTTGATTTAAACAGTAGTGGTCTCAAATTAAAGGTAAATAGCTTCCCTAAAACTTATCTGGACCAGTTTTTAAAATCTGTTGGACAGTTTTTATGGTAGAGACATTTAAATTATACAAAATTAAATTTTTTTGTGCAAAAACCACGGTTTTAAATTAATAAAAAAATATATAAAAACTATTAATAGCAAAAATAACATCAGTTTCAAAAATTGATCACAAAGTTTGGACTTCCTCGTCAAAAGACGAATGACGAAGTTACTCTTGTTATTCTACATTTTTGGTTCATTATCCGAAACTAATTTGATTGTGCACATTTTTGGACGATTTGTATTCAAAACTGTTGGAGCATAATATGAAGGCTAAGTAAGAATTTTCAACAAACCTCGTAAAAGTCGTACGACTTCCTTCATACCTTTCTATATTCCCATACACTGGAAATTAAAAAATTATATGAGGTGTCAGGGGATACCCGGTTGCAACGAAGTTCCTTTCGCTATATTATGTACTAGTTAGTTCCACCACGCCAAAAGCGCCTGTTGAAAAATATTATAATTTAAATGGATCTTTAAGAAAGATACTCTTGTAAAATGATAAATTTTTTTTAAGTAATTTTGTGTTTATTGAATGTGTTTTGTAAAAAAAATTATATTTGTAGGTCCCTTTTGTAAGAATATGTATTATATTTCCCCGAAAATGCCCTTTCTTTGATGAGTGGTACTTCTTTTATTAAAAGCTAATGTTTTTATGTAAGAAAAAGCCTACGAGTATGCATTTTTTTGAAAAGAAATACTTGTTTTAAGAACAGGTACTTTTTAAAGAAGTGGTACTCTTTTTAGTATAAGGTAGTTTGGTTAAGAAAATTTACTTATTTTCAGGAAGGCTACTTATCTCAAGAAAAGAAAAAAAGGTGTTATTTGATTTTTAAGAAAATTATTTTTAAGAAAAGGAGTTTATTTAAGAAAATGTATTATTTAACATAAGGTATTTTTTGGAACAAAAGTTCTTTTTTAAGAAATGGGAATTTTTTTAATTGGTCCGTTTTTTCAAGCAAAAGGTAATCTTTAAAGAAAGGGTAGTTTTTTAAGAAAATGCACTTTGTTGTAAGATAATGTACTTGTTTAAGAAAAGGTACTTATTTAAAAAATTACCTTTTTTAAGAAAAGGTACTTTTTGTAAGATGATTTACTTTTGTAAGCAAAGGTACTTCTTTACGGTAAGGTATTTTGTTAAGTAAAAAGTGCTTTGTTTAAGAATATGAATAGGTATTTTTTTGAGAAAATTTCCTTTTTTTAAGAAAACGCACTTATTTAAGAAAATTTGTTTAAACTTCTTTCACTTTGACTTTTTATTCGGTGCAAACTACAATATGTAATAAACAGGCTCCACCTAGAAAATTTCCCATGAAACAAGAAATATACCCCCATTTGTTATACATATGTTAGTCTAGACACAAACCAAGCCAAAAATACGAGTGTAAGAGTAAGTGTGCTGCCAAATATAATTTTGGGTTCAAAACTACAATATGTAATAAACAAGCGCCACCTAGAAAACTTTCCTTTAAACTAAGCCAAACTAAAAGTACCCAATATAGTTGATAATAATGGGTTGCAATAAAATAGTCAAAAAAAGTTGTTTAAAATTTGTTCATTTAGCCCGCAACGCGCGATAAGGAACTTCGTTCCAAAATATCCATATATTTTCATAAAGCGTATTTAAAGCTTGAAAATGTTATTATGTTATTATTTCAGAATATGAGATCTAGGCATAAACTGAAAGTAAAATTAAGATAATTAAATATATTGACAGCATGATTTGGAAGAAAATGTGACTTCGTTCTTGTTTCTTTAAGTCTTCGGGAGTCCGTTTCGCGTAGCAAAGTGTAAGCGTAATCGCCCATCATGGCTGCATCCTAAAAGCCATCATATCGCCGTTCCATTCTATTCAGTTGTTGATGGAATCGCTCGCCACGTTCATTCCCTGCGTTACCAAAATTTTCCGGGAACAAAACTAGATGCAAATCGAGAAAGTGGATTTTAAGGACATGTCAAACAAGCAGTTAGAAAATTTATAAGAATGCTTCGTACATAGTTCTTTGTGAGATCCTGGACAATTTTCTCGTAGTCAGGATTTTTATTTATATCATTCTTTATTCATACAAATTATAAAATTTCTGACCACAAGCTTGAAAGAATGTCATGCTGCAACTTCGATTGGTGATACCAAAGTTGGAAAATTTTCATAGTTCAAAAGCTTTTTTCCTCTGGGCCAGCAAATGCACATTCCATGATTTTTGCATACGAAAGGTTTTTAAAAAGAGACCTCAAGTAGGCAACGCTGCACCCTCTTTGTCCAGATTTTTAATAAAATTCTTTATTAATCCCAGCTTTATATGCAACTGAATCCACTTTGACATATTCCCACTTCACATGCATTCCAAAGCCACTCTCTTTGCTCAGACAAAAGTAGCAGTCTGACGCGTGACATAATGGCTTCGTCCAATTCCTCGACGATTCAAATTTCACAAAGCAAAAACGCTGTTTGTTATCTATTTATCTGTTTCCAACAGACATTTTTTTGTTGTAGGCTGGTAGTAATTGCACAAATGTTAGGGTGTCCATGGATCGGTGAAACTCGGCGTTATTCCAAAGTAATCAAGATAGCATTTTTGCAGCTTGTCAGTGGAAGCTCGATTTTTGTTGCGCTTAATGAAGTCACCGCAAATATTGGATTGTTTTCACATACAAAATTACGGATGCGCTTGATTATACTTCATTAGTTATAGAAAATCCCGTTTAAATAAAGCACTTAATTTGAGCACCTTTTAAATTTTTGCATAAATCCCACACCACGTTGGTTTTGGCACTTCCGAAAAACCGATTAACGACATCTAGAAAAAGTACATACTGATTTCCGATGCTCTACGGTAAACCTTAGGTTAGTATAGAAAATAAATCCTTAATATTGAAAAATTTCTCACCCAATTTTTATAATTTGTATAAGCTTCGGTCTTGGTAATCTTTATGCTCAATTTATGAAACTGCAGTTAGTTTTGCAATTAATACAATTTTTATATGTTGTTATCAATTTAATACCCTGATTTTAGTACAAAAAATTTAATTTGGTAAATTTTAAATGCCTCTACCATCAAAATTATCCAACTGATTTTGAATCTTTGTACAGAAGTGATTTAGGGCAGCTCATTGCCTTTAATTTGGGACCACCCCTGTTCAAATCGGTAACCGTGTTTACGAGTTATTCTCCAATATGCTGAGGCATCTCATAAAAAAATCCAAAAATCATATCTTGAAAACTAATCAGAGGAAAAATTTTTGAAATGCATTCTCGTGTTTAAGAGGCCAAAATCTGTAGAAATAAAAATACTTAGAACTCTGCATCAAAATGACCATAAACTGGTGTATTTAAACCAGACTTCGGAGAGTCTCCATACTCTCCACCCAACAATTTTGTATGCCTATCAAGTGTCGCAACGGCAATTTTCACAACTTTTAGTGAAATTCTTTTAAGCCATCGGAAAAATTACAATAATTATTATTATTTCAACATCATTAGACAAAATTCTGGCTGAACGGAGCAACAGCAATTTCGGCCACTCGGCACAAAGAGTTTACATTTTAACACACTTCATCACATAGAGCGCGTGAAGCAGCTGATGCTCGAACACTCCGATGCACAGAGTGTTCTGTGAACACTCCGATGCACAGAGTGTTCGGTTATTAAATAAAATTAATTAAAATAAATGGTATTCGATTTAGATTAAAAAAATTATAACTTATAAATTTGTTTGCAAGCCACTTCGATATCTGAGTACAGATACTATGAATATCGATACTTTTGTTTCAATATTCACAAGGTATTGCTACTTTTTATGTGAGCATAGTAACGAGTATAGTATTGCTACTTTTCAATTGACACCGATACCCTAGGTAGACCTGAAGGCAGACCAGTAAAAAAAAATTCAAAATAGACGCTGCTTTCCATGAAATCGTGTTTTTCTTCATGTTCGCAGTTCGTCTTTGTCAAATCATAACGACCAATAGCCGAGTAGGTAGAACCCATCTGTAACTACTGACGTCATGTGCACTAGTCCTTATGCTTAAGATTTAAATATAATCTTTGTAATATACAAATATTGCATTAATAATTTAGTTAGGATGCTGTATAAAAATATCTAAACATTAAATTAATACAAAAACTGCTATCTATATTTGGCTTAAACCCATTTATGTCAAAATACCATTAGAATTTCAACAAACAATTTATGCTTTATTTTATAGCTTAATTCCCTAATATTATTTATGCCTAAAAGTATGCCGCCGTTGCAAGTTGAAGAGCCGCCTCATGATTTGTATCATACATGGGGCAAATTAATTACACGACAATTATAATATGTTGTTTAATTTGAAGTTCTTGTCGAAATGCAAATTTAAGAAACTTTAAATACCATTGGCAATTGTATTTATTTTCAAATCATTTCCTTCATATCTGGCAATTTTGGTTTTCAAATATTTTATACAGTACAGGCTTTCTGAATTTGAAAGTACGACGACGCAATTCCAATCGAAACCACAAACCTCTACATATAAAATACGTTAAAAGCAGAATTGCCAGCAATCAAACAAATTCAAAGCAATTAAAAGCATTCCCATATTTCATTACAATTGGCCTCCGATTCCACATCCTGCATTTGCATTGCCTGAGCAAATGCAAATTCAAAACTTTTTAATTGCCATTGCGGACAATGGTAATTCTTTTGAATTTGCATTAGACAAAGTAATGCAAATTAAAATCCAATGCAAATTAAAAAACCCATGTATGATATGTATATCGCAAGAACAGTCTGAAATAATTGAGAACAGGTGGCATCTCACCACTGATCATTATGTCGATGCCGAATTTCGTGAACAATTTGAGAAAGGAAAACATTACTACGAGATGGTTCTGGAAATCGCTAAAGTGGTAGAAATCAAAGATTTTCATCCATAATGAGGTCTCAATTCCCACGGGTAAAGGTACACATCGTCGGCAATAGTATTATAGACTAAAGTTGTCTTCTAAATTGGTAAGTCTGTACTGTACAAGTAAATTAAAGAAAACTGTGGTATTTGTCGTATTTCAGAACGGGAAATAAAACAGCGCTAAAAACGGCCAATACAAAATTCGTAAATAATTGTTGGGTTTGCTTAAGCCCTTCTAAAAACTCCCATTTGCTGGTGGCTGACAGCAGGTCCTACTTACTTAGTGACTTATCCGGTCTCGAACAACCCTTACAAAAATTAAGATAATATATTTCGCCAACCAGTTCGATCTTTTGCCTTATCCCTCAAGTTGGCAATACCAAGTGTACGTCGGGATTCGTAAACCTGATCCCTCCGGCGGGGTCTTGGTCTTCCTATTTTTCGTCTTCCTTCCAGTTCGGTTTCAAACACCCTTCGTGCTGGTTCGTCTTCATCCATTCTACTGACATGGCCTAGCCAACGCAATCGCGTTATTTTGATCCGCTTAACTATGTCAATGTCGGGACATAGCTCATGGTTATGGGACTGTCCTGATAGCCATTCACTTGGGAGTAGCCAGAAATGATTCCTTCATTTGTCAGTCCAAGCAGCTCACTACTTCCACGGAGTGTGTCTCGTGCAATGGATTACCTAGCTACCTAGCTGGAGTGAGAAGGCGACACAAATGAGCAGCCTTATTGGATATGCGATCACTGATATGTTTCAGGTTTAGTAGGTGAAATTATGTCACTGAAGCTAGTCAAGCTATCGGGCATATTCTTTTGTTCTTAGAAGGTGGAGCAGCCAAATATATGGGCCAACGGCGGATAGAAACAAGAAGAAGAAATCCATGTTTGACATATTGCATCCTGGTCAGCGTCTGATCCATAATGGGCGACTGCAGTCAAATATCCTGGCAGTAGGTAAAACGCAAAAACCCGGTGGACGGGGTTAGCCTCCCGCCACTGTTCATAATTGCAGTGAATATGCAAGTCCAGTTTAAACGACTCTTCATATAGATTGGTCGAATGGTAGTTTTGGTTATTCCCGCTTAACTAACAATTCGACCACTTTGTTTGAGAAGGTAAGAGAATTTAACTGAAGCCGCTTAAATTATCCTTGCGCAACCACAAAAGGTAGAAAAATTAGCTTAGCGAGGACAAATAACACAAAAATTTACCTCGCCTATGGTCAACGTGTCTGTTATCATCTTCTTTTAGTTTCAAAGGCGACAGCGCAGAACTTCTAAATTTGGAAACCAATTCATTTTTAAGCACAATTTTGAATAAAATACTATTTGAAATACCAAAGCTCTGCACAACAAATTTGTTATTTTATAGGGCAACATTATCCCCCATGACTTACTGAGAGGGTAGAAAATGCAACATATTTGGACTTTTTGAGTGCAAAATTCTCAGAATCGAACACAAAACCGCCAACTGGGGTTGGACTATTTTCACAAACGAAAACAAAAAGGCACTTTTAGGGTAAAGGGCAGAAAAATGTTGCATTTTTTCTCAGAAACGAAATCGCCATATCATTATCTTCGCCCAAATATAGGTATCTAATCAAGCGGGCCACTAGGCCTAAAATAACCCCATCAGTCTCGTCTAATAGTGAACTGTAGATGTGGTCATCGATGAATCCTGCGAACTTCTTTACTAAAATCTTCTGATTTTCTCTGTCACCAATTGACAGTATACACTCTGTTCACGTTCTGTGGTGCATTTTAAAGGAAAGATTGGCATTCGATACCGTATATTTTGGTACGTGAGACAGTAACTATTTAGCGTAAGGAGTTTATGGCGTTTCCTCTGGTCTCTCAACACAAATTTTTGGAACGAAGTTCCTTATCGCAAGTTGCGCGATGGGGGCTAAATAAAAAAAATTAAACAACTTTGGTTTTTACACTATTATGCTACAACCCAGTATTATCAACTATATTGGATACTTTTGCTTGGGTTTGTGTCTAGACTAAGATATGTTGAGAAATTTCTTGTTTACTGGGAAGTTTTCTTGGTGGAGCCTGTAACCAATATTTAGTATATATTGTAGTTTTGAACCCAATAAAAAGTAAATTTAGAAAAACCAAAGTGAGAGAAGTATAGAAGTATAAAAAGTGAGAGAAGTTTTTTAAAAATAGAAAATATTCTCAAAAAAAAATTTACCTATTCTTATTCTTCAACAAAGTACCTTTCTTAACCAAAAATAAATCATCTTGAAGAAGTACCTTTGGTTCAAAAAACTAAATTTTCTAACAAAAACTACCTTTTCTTAAAAAAAGTAGTTTTTTTTAAATAAGTACCTTATCTTAAAAAAGTACATTTTCTTACAACTAATTACCTTCTCTTAAAAAACTACTTTTTCTTTAAAGAGTAACTTTTTTGTGAAGTGTCTGAGATAAGTATATAGACCTAAAATTGTACGTAGTCTTGACAAATGGACCAATTCTAAAAAAACCATTTGTTAAAAGAAGCCTTTTCTTAAAAAAACTACCTTCTCTTAAAAAAATAAATTTTCTTACAGAATTCCTCTTCTTAAAAGTAACTCATGTTAAAAATAAAATAAAACCTTTTCTTTTCTTTTCTTGAGATAAGTAGCCTTTCTGAAAATAAGTACACTTTCCTAAAATAATAAAAGTATCTGTTCTTAAAAAAAGAACTTCTTTGGGATAAAATGCATACTCTTATGGTCTTTTCATCCAGAAAGTACTTCTTCTTAAAAAATGTAGGTTTTTTCATCATTTCCCTTGCGGGAATTTTTAGTAGGTCTGTTTTGTAATGGCAAAACAAAAACAAATCATGCCTGTTTAAAACCGATTGTTTTTCAACATGATAAAAAAGAGTTGTGCATGAAAGTGTTTTCAATGTTAGTGCTTGGTATTCTTCGAACGTATGTATAAAGGAATTCTCATAAATACGATGAGTGTTTCTATACATACAGTTTTGATGAATTGACCGAAAACGATACCAAAAACGTCCGCTGATGAAGATTTTGTGCTCAACTTTTTTGAAAATAATAGTAAGCTAATAAATAAGCTTAATATTAAAAAGGTCTTGAGCTTGAACAAATTTAAAAACTGAAAAGTGCCCTTTCTTAAAAAAATCCACAATCTTTTAATAAAAGAAGTACCTCTCTTTAAAAAAGGACCTTTTCGGTTTAATGAAGGGGTTTTCAACAGAGACGCTACAAAAGTAAATCGATAGGGACAGCAAACGACGCCATATTTTTTCCCGCTCTTTTGACATTTCTCTTCAGTAAGGTTTGCCATTTCATCATGGAAAGATATACGAGCCAACAACGAGTCGAAATTATTAAAATTTACTACCGAAATTTGGAGTCAGTGGCCTCAACTTTAAGAGGCCTCAACAATCAGCGATGAGGCTCATTTCTGGCTGAATGGCTTCGTCAATAAGCAAAATATGCGTTATTGGTCAGACAGAAATCCACACGTAATCCATGAGTCATCATTGTATCCCGAAAAAATTGAGATTTGGTGCGGTTTATGGGCCGGCGGCGTCATTGGGCCGTACTTCTTCCGTGATGATCAAGACCGGCACATTACTGTGAATGCGAATCGCTACCGTTCAATGATAACCGAATATTTTTGGCCCCAATTGGATAATATGGACTTGGGGGACATGTGGTTTCAACAGGACGGCGCCACAAGCCACACAGCGAATGCCAATCAATTTATTGGAAACCAAGTTTGGTGAACGTGTTATCTCACGAAATGGCCCAGTCGATTGGCCGCCTCGGTCGTGCGATTTGACGACGTTAGATTATTTCCTGTGGGGCTACGTCATGTCTATGTTCTATTCCAACAAGCCAGTGAAGATTGATGAACTTCGTACGAATATCGAACCTGGGCCCTAACTATGTAACTCGATTCGAAAGAAAAATTTAACGGAACCGAATTTTTGGTACCATGGATCTCGAATTCGAATGAGCGATTTCGATTTACGGAAAGATTGAACCATGTATCTCGATTTTCGAACAGAAATGAACTCGATTTTTGAGATTCTTATTCGGTTGTTCTTGATATAGCGGAAAGATATAAAATATTTGATTTTTATAAAAAAATAGACAAATTTTATATTATTAATTAAGGAATTTTTATGCACAATAAGAAAAAGAATAATTTTTTGTAGCAAAAACTTATTTTAATGGCTAAATGTCTTAAAAAAATTGATTATTCAATGTTATATGGTATTTTTTAACTTATTGCCGTGCCCATGACCAAAGTATCTCTATACTTCGGAAAACAGCGACTCTAAGGAAATCGTGCCCTAAATAAGACGACAAAAAATCTCCTATTACTAAACCATAGTATTAGTGTATTTGTGCCACTGCCTCTTCCTTCGTTTATTAGAGCCTTCGTGAGATAGTCTGCATATACTTATAACGACAGTAATGCTTTTCACTCGCTAAATGAATTTTGAATGTGGGGAATGTGGTTATGTCGTTGACTGCTGCCGAAGTCGCATTATTTTGTAAATGTTCAATGTATATGAATAGGGTGCAAAAAGGCATAGTCCAGTATGGAACTAGGGACGGGCGAAATGGTTAAAACTAGTGAATAATAAGAAATTGTAATTTTTTTCCTTACCCTTCCAATGAAATAATTAACCCCCAGGACCCCTAATTTACTTTATCTATGATATTTCTAAAACTTATTTATGAGCAATAACAACCAAAAATAATTTTGACATGAAATGTTGCCAACCCAATAAAAAATATTTTCCGATAGTATTGGTAACACTTTTTGCTCAATCCGAAAGTTGTACATGGTTCGAATAGTTTTAATTTTCGAATCGAATTACATAGTAGGGACCCTCAAATTGCAGCAGTATCGGCCGATTTATGCTTGAAAACCGTCGAAAATTGGGTTCAGCGTCTGGACTTCTGCAAGCGTGCCCGTGGTGGCCATACAAAAGAAATCGAGTTCCATATATAATGGCATCGAACGTACTTTTACAGGAATAAAGAATTTCATTGGTATCTAAAACTGGTTTTGTTTTATTTAAAAAAAAGTTTTGTAGCGCTCTTATTGAAAAACCCGATATAATATGTACATATTCTTTTTAACATTTTACAAAATGTATATTTTCTTAAAGAGCCATTTAAATCATCGTATTTTTCACCGGTCGCCTTAGGCGTGTTGGAACTAACTAGTAAATAATATATAGCGAAAGGAACTTCGTTCCAACCCGGTGTCCCCTGACACCTCATGTCATTTTATTAACTTATAGCGTAAAATTACTTGGCCGATTTTTTTCCGCTGAATGTGTCCTATAATATATAGTAGAATTATCAATTGTGTAGGCATCAGTAAGATGACATTAATAGGTATTATAAAAGTACTTGCAGATGACATTTCATGCATTAAGACAAAAATTTAATTTCTAGGAATTGTTTTAAATTTTGACATTAAAGCGGCTAGAATTTTTTGCGGCCTTCAACCAAATTCATGAGCTCGAAAAAATTTAAAGTATACAATTATCCGGCAACATTTTACAAAATTGTATTACTGTTGCAAAATGTAAATTTTTAAAATAATTGTTACTTTTTCATACATATACAATAATTCAACAAGTTATTTCAAATTCAATTGTATTTCATCTGCGACTGCAGATTCATGTTTTTATCTTTACAATTTTATCACATTAAATCATACATGGGGCAAATTAATTATATGACAATTATAATTTGTACGATAGTTTAATTTGAATTACCTCTATAAATGCAAATTGAAAAAAGAATTAAAGACGCACCATTGGCAATTGTTTTAATTTCCAAAGCATTTCCTTCATATCTGGCAGTTTTGCCTTTCAAATATTTTATAGAGTACAGGTTTATGAATTTGAAAATGCTACAAGGCAACACCAATCGAAGCCACAAACCTCTACACATAAAACAGTTTAAAAACTGAATTGCCAGCAATCAAACAAATTGAAAATAATTGAAACGATTTCCATATGTCATTACAATTGGCATCCGATTCACAACTTTGAGCAAATGTAATTTCAAAATTTTTTAATTGCCATTGCGAACAATGATAATTCTTTTGCATTTGCATTAACGAAAGTAATGCAAATTAAATTCCAATTCAAATAAAAAAATCCCATGTATGCATTAAATATAATGATTTATTAAACAATTATTTCCTTTAAAATACTTACCAACAACGATGCCACTGCCAGACAGTGCTTGTGAGCACCGATAACATCAGCGATAACGATAACAATTAACGTGACTTGACATGACTCATTTTGACTGTAGTTATTACTGTTCTTCATTACTTTATTTAAGAACAAGAATGGAAAATTATTATCGGTCAAATACAAGAATCTTATCAAATATGAATTTAAGCGGAAATATTTCCTTAAATGTTTCAATAAAACATTGTTTTGTGTCAGTAATTGCTTGTATATTAATTTGAAAGTAATCGTCTGGCTGGAAACATGTGTTAGAATCATGACATGATAATATACACAGAAATTTAAAGTTACTTAATGTATTTCATTTATAGAAGTCAAATTCGTTGGAATAATGAAACTGCACAAAAGCTGAAGTATTTTTTACAAATATACTATGAAAAAATATAAAAAATATACTATTTAAAAACCAATTATAATCTTCGTGAAATTATGAGTAGTCCTCAGTTAAAAGTGACATGAAATTCCGATAAACACAGAGCAATTTTTTAAAAAGTCACCAAAATTACCCGCTTTTCTCCTTTATTGTCAAACACCTCAAAAATGTGTTGTTATAAATTTGGCCACATTATTCATGCACTCAGAGCACCGTGCTGTGTGATGTAGCGTTTATTAAAGTTTAGCCTCAATCCAACTCACAAATCTAGCATCTTTGACCACGTGTAATATTTCATTGCAACAACTACAAAATACAAACTCAATCTCAAACAAACAGGTTATAAATGCGGCACAGTGTGTGATTTAGTAATTTTTTTCTGAGTAACTAAACGGATCACATACAGTTGACTGCACTTCCATATGTCTCTCAAGGTTCAAGTGTTTTAATAATATTTTATAAATTTAATTGTAAATTTATATAAAAAATTACATGAGGTGTCACGGGACAACCGGTTGGAACGAAGTTTCTTTCGCTATATATTATGTACTAGTTAGTTTTAACACGCCTAAGGGGCCCGTTGAAAAATACGATAATCTAAATTGATCTTTAAGAAAATATACTTTTTGTAAAATATTAAACATCTTTTAAGAAATTGTTTTATATATTGAATGTATTTAAAAAAAAAAACTCTATGTATGAATATGTATGTAAGAATATGTATTATATTTTGCCGAAAAGGTCCTTTTTTAATGAAAGGTACTTCTTTTATTAAAAGCTAATGATTTTTTTAAGACAAGCTACCATTTTTAATAAGAGGAGCTTTCTGTAAGCAAAAGCCTAAGAATATGAATTTTTTTTACAAAGCAGAACTTTTTTTAAGAACAGGTAATTTTTAAAAAAGTGGTATTTTGTTTAGGAAAAGGTTCTTTTTTTTAAGAAAATTTACTTATTTTCAGAAAGGCTACTTATCTCAAGAAAAGGAAAGAAAATGTATTATTTTATTTTTAAGAAAATTTACTTTTAAGAAAAGGAATTTATATAAGAATTTTTTTTTTTAAGAGAAGGTATTTTTTTTTTTGAAGAAAATATTTTTTTTACGAAAGAACATGTACAATTTTAAGAGTAGGTACTTATTTGTTATTTTGTTTTACAAAAGAGATACTCTTTAAAGAAAGGTAGTTTTCCCAGGCAATTTGTTGTAAGATAATGTACTTTTTTAAGAAAAGGTACTTACTTAAAAAAAAACATTTTGTAAGAAAATTCTACTTTTTGTAAGAAAATTTACTTTTTTAAGCAAAGGTGCTTCTTTAAGATAAGGTATTTTTTAAGAAAAGGTAAACTGTTTAAGAATATTAATAGGTATTTTTTTGAAAAAATTTAATTTTTGTTAGAAAACGTACTTACTTAAGAAAATGTTATTTTGTAAACTTCTCTCACTTTGGCTTTTCTAAATTTAATTTTTATTCGGTTCAAAATTACAAATGTAATCAACAGGCTCCACCTAGAATAATTCCCATTAAACAAGAAATATCCCCCCATATGTTAGTCTAGACACAAACCAAACCAAAATTTCGAGTTTAAGAGTAAGTGTGCTGCCAAATGTAATTCCATGCTCAGGGTTGTATTCCATGGATTTGCCAGTCTTGCACTTTGGCTTTTCTAAATTTACTTTTTATTGGGTTCAAAACTACAATATGTAATACACAGGCTCCACCTAGAACCAAACCATTAAACCAAACCAAAACTACCCAATATAGTTGATAATAATGGGTTGTAATAAAGTAGTTAAAAAAAAGTCGTTGAAAATTTTTTCATTTAGCCCCCATCCCGCATCTTGCGAAAAGGAACTTCGTTCCAATATTTGTTTAAAAAAAATGTAATGATTATGATTGTAAATAACACAGGCCAGCAAAATTTAAGAACGGAAACATTTTCTAAGGTTTTGAAATACGTGGTATTCGAATCAGATATCCGTAGTATCAGAGTTTCAAGATATTTAGTTTCTAATTAAAATGCTGCGGTTTTTTGCTATAATTGGGACGTTATAGCATCGGTCATTAAGCCCAATTCTCACTCTTTGTTATGTCATCTGAAAGGTCTATCAGTTGCCGCAAAACATATGTTTAACCTTATTCCTTCTCTGAGATATCGTCCGTTGAACTTCATTACTATAACATTTCTGCTATAATATATAAAATATTTAAAAAAAAATTGTTATGGAAAAATTAAATTAAGGACAAAATTTTGTGATGTGATGTAGAAATTCTGTGGCCAGATTCGGCTTCAGCGCAACTGAAACCGTTGCAAAAGTATACTCTGGTCTCAGGATTAAACAAATTGTTGGTTTGTGTAATAGATAATCCTTGCATGGGAAACATATCCATTCATAAACTTGTGAGCCCGATAATTCTGATTGGGAATATTTTTCGTTTTATATTCTTAATCCACTGTAGGTAACCACACTGAAATTAAATTGTTTAATTTAAACCGATAACGTTGGGTATTAAACTCGAGGGTAATAGCCAAGGCCGTTTCGAAACGATTTCGTACGATATCCATTGTTGAAAGTATAACAAGATTAACAGGTGTATTTCTGGGTGTTCTAAAATGCATGCAAGATTTGAATTTCGTGTCATGTGTGGGCTAACGTGTTACTGTTGAAGGAAAAATACGGCGTGACAGGTGACAGTTCAGTGTTATTAATAATGGAACTCTAAGTGAAAGAACAACCCGTTTCATTGTTGGGAAATATTATAAAAATAATGGGTTACTTCGAACCAAATCATCTTCGTGGAAGAGGCTCATTTTTATCTTGACGGATTCGTTAATCGTCAAAATTGTTGAACTTGGGATTCAGATATTAAACGAGAGATTGTTGGGAAACGAATGCATCAACCTGTTAATGTTTATTGCAGACTATGGGATGGGGTATATATTCACTTCATATACTTCAAATTTGCTTGTTTACATTGCCGTTTAGATAAAACGGGCCTGATCACACATAAACAAGTAATTTTTCGAGTTGTTGTCTTCTTCGGTCATTTCAATCATTTGTTGGCAAAATTCCAGGCGAATAGGCAAATCGAGAGGGTTTAACTTGCTGCTAGTTCGGACTTTGTCCGGGAACAAGTTTCAGTCATCTTGAATAATCCGTTGTCTAACTCCAATTTGCGCCGATAAGTTTCGAGTCGAGACGCTTGGATTTGCCTGAATTGACGATGCTACAGCCGCGTTTGTGTATTGAACCCGAACATAGGGATCTCGATGGTACGGCGTTCGTGTGATGCTTTCAAATTCGGCAAACATGTTTACCCACCTCATAATCGTTGGTGCCTCCAAACGTCCGCCTAAATTCCCTCCGAACGGAAACGAAGGGATGGTACCGCTGCAATATTCAAACCCCATTCTCGGTATACATTTTTTAATTTAATAAATCTAAATAGTAACCTGAAAAAAAATAAGCCGTTTATTTAATTTATTTATTTATTCTTCTTTATTCAGTCTATGGATGACAACAATCCTTACAGACTAGCTTAAAATTACCAAAAATATTCATCTAGAGATCTTATAAATGATATTATCGGAAGAGAAAAATCTACGCCATTAAAGGTATTTATATAATTTAGCTCCCTTAATGACCTCAAAATAGGTTCATTCATTGAATAGTTCCTCCTGTGAAGTGGTACATTAAACATTTCATTACAACGCAAATATCGAGTGGGTATATTGAATCCAATCAACGAAAGTAGAGAGGGGCAATCAATAAGTCCACAAATGAGCTTGTAAATAAAAATAACAGAAATCCTTTTCCTGCGATTAACTAGAGAGTCCAGATGAATAAGTTTACACCTAGCTTCATATGAAGGTATAGGTTCACTAAAATGAAGAGAATAAAGAGCAAATTTCAAAAATTTTTTTTTAATTCTTTCAATTCTGTCAATATTAACTTTATAATAAGGATTCCACACAATAGCAGCGTACTCAAGTTTAGATCGAACAAACGTAGTAAATAGTAACTTACGTGTATAAGGATCATTGAAATCACTACTATTGCGCTTAATAAATGCAAACATCGAATAAGCTTTTGGCATTATATAATGAATGTGCAATTTAAATTCTAATTTGGAGTCGAAAACAACACCAAGATCTAAAACATTGTCCACTTTAAGCAACATTTGGTCATTAATAAAATATTCGGCATTAAACATTTCTAAACGCCTTCCATAAGAAATATGATGACATTTAGAAACATTTAAGGGAAGATGATTTAAGTCACACCATCTACATAATAGGTATAAATCCTCCTGCAGATAATGCATTTCCAGACTATTAGACACAACAGCAAATAATTTCATGTCATCAGCATATAAAAGACATTTGCAAAACCTAAAGATTTCACAAACGTCATTCACAAATAAAATGAATAATAATGGTCCAAGGATACTGCCCTGTGGGACACCAGACGTTGCAACATATGAATCAGAAGGTTCATTATCTATGTAGACAATACAGCGTCTATCAGAAAGATATGATTCAAACCATTTTAACAATGAAGAATGAAAACCAATCTTAGACAATTTCCTGAGGAGAATAGAGTGTACTACTTTATCGAAAGCTTTACAAAAATTACTCAGAAGTTATTACCACCTTTGTTTTACCTTCCGTTTGTAAGAGAAAGTGGAACGCTTTTACAAGACCATGTTCCAACTTTCACTTTCACGCAAAATCTCGTATAAGGGTTTCACTTTCCTATGACTCATTGGAAGTGAAACCCCTTTTTATACATCAACATTACCTGAATTTGAATTTTATGACCGATTTTGTTAGTTTTATGTTAATGTATGAGAAATTCATACTACAAGCTTATAGCGTAGACAGACGACAGCGTGAATTTGCATTAGCAGTCTTAATTCAAATTAACTTGTGAATTATCCCCGTCCCAATGTGTATTAGCTTTGGCGTAAATGCATGAAATCAGAGTGCATTTATACTGCATTTTGGTATTTCAATATGGCAACACCGTCGACAATCAATCAGCTCAAGATGTATCTATAGAGGTGATAGCCGGAACACAGTGGAAGTGGAACTTTCTTGTGTTTGTTGTTTGCTTTGTTAGTGGATGTTATTGCAACAACACCACCTGCTATCACCATGTATTTGATACATCTTGAATCAGCTGTTGTCAAATTATTTGCTATCGTTAATTGAAAATGGATTCAAAGTCAGCAAAGGTGAGTTATTTTAATTGTTTTTTGTAAAAAAATGAGAAATATTTAAAATCGAAACGCATTTTTTCCATTTTAAGATTTCCAAGGGAAAGAAGCGAAGCGTGTGGTGTGATGGAGATGCGGAGGTTCTGCATCTGATGTAAAAGTCCAAAAAATTACTTGACAAAGTAACAGTTGTTTACAAACAAACAGCTGTTTACTAAATGCAAAAACTGTCGTCTGTCATGGCAAAATGTTAATTCACATTAGTGAGCTTTTAAGGCAAATTAACGCTGTCGTCTGTCTACGCTATTACACGGTCAGGAAAATTTTTATAATTGAAAAATGGTTGGGTTTTGTTGGAAATAACAGACAATTCTGTTAAGCACACTCACTGGAATGACTAGTTTCGAACTCCGTGACAAGTCCATCATCAGATACCTAACTACTGTGCCTGAATTGATACCATCGCTTGATCATCAATCATATACACGGTGATTCAGGAAGTTCCGGACAAATTTCTCCAGCGTATTCCTTGGCTCATTTCATGAAGAAAAGTCCACTAGGAACAATGAACGAAAATGCAAGGGTGCGAAATGGCAGCGGGTTCAAAATTTTCCGATTGGCTGTCGGAGGGTAGTAGGGTAAAGTTGCTAACTTCTGAGCCAGTGGGCGGATTTTTTGTTTTTGGGCTTGTTGGAAAGGCCTTTAAGAGGCCGTTCAGAATTAATTAAAAAAGATGTAGAAAAAAGTCATGAGCCAAGGAATACGCCGGTGAAATTTGTCCGGAACTTCCTGAATCACCCTGTATGTACAACCTAAATTCTGCAATTTACCTGTTCGAATTAGTATCGATCGAGGATCCCTAAGTATCAACCAGTGATACCAACTCAGCAGAAACGAAACGCGCCGTCGAACTACCTAAAAAGTGCTAAAACGCGCCAAATAACGAAAACAACTAGAAAAATCGCGAAAGTGCTAAAACGCGCTTAATAAATAAGTGGTTTTCAATAGGGATCTGTAGATTTTGACAGTCCATGGCGGTTACGTTGTTTTATCTATTGTTAGTTCCCTGTTATTTATTTTTCAGACAATAGAGACAAATCAACATGACGAGTTACAGCGCCGAGCAACACGTGAACATAATAAAACTTTATTATCAAAATGGGTGTTCCGTTGTAGCGACGACACCCATTTGTAAATCAAGAATAAAGAAGCATTGTCGGATTTAGGACGATACCAGTCATTACAAATTGGCTATGCACATACAGAATGCCATTGTTTGGTCTGGATTTTGGTCCGGACGGAGGCATCATTGCTCAGTAATTCTTCGTAGAGCGCTATCGATCACGAATTGTGGTTCCAATAGCTTCAAGTTGCGACTTGATACACAGCTGATGCTACAATGGGCATTTTTGGCAAGTTAGACGTTTTCTTGTGCGGTTTCAATAAGCCTCAAATCTATGGCAATAACCCAGAATTCAGCTTGATCTATGCGCCAGTTATCGAAAATTTTGCGTTGTTGTTGATATCTCACATGCAACTTGTTTTTATGAAATTGTAACTTTCCCTTTTGGAAAATCCTTTCAGAGGGTCAAGCGAAGGAAACGATGTTTGGAGTGCAGATTTGACGGAACCAGCACTGTCTGACATTTTTGGTTTTCTCTTGCATCTACAGGATTAAAAGTGGATTCTGCCTCCCATATCTTGGGCGATAACCCATACAAAAGTAGAAGCAACCCTAGCCCGTCATTCACAGTCAGGCATCAATAGAAATTTGTTTTGAAGAAAAATTTCAAGAAAAAAGGTCATATTCCAACGGGAATGCCCGAAATACAAAAAAAACTTAACATTCTTTAGTATACAAAACGGGCTAAAGTTCTAAATAAAAACTGAAAACGCGTGCCATTACGCGTTTTTTCAAAAAAGCCCCATTGAATTTTTTTTCGCGTTTTGCAAGGTCGAAAAGTTCTAAATCTAGCACCAAACGAGCTAAATTGGCATCACTGGTATCAACACACTTGAAAGGCATATAATCCCAACACAAGAACAGACAGTTCTTTCCACGATGTTCGTCTTTCCCTTTTAATCTATATTACAGAGTTGTATTTTTCAGGGTCCGCAAATAAGAGTTATGAGTGAAAATTTTAACTAAATAAATCAATGTGAAGGAAGTATGTTAAGGCAACATGGAATACATCTAAACTTTCATTTTAGTGGTAATAAGCTATATCAGCCAAAAACTACTATTTGCTATTTTTTATAATATAAATCATTTTTAGTTCATATTTTTAACTTTTATTTAAAAAATTTAATTTTTTATTTAAAAGTTACGAAATTATACTTATTTTTGATTTTTACAATAGAAATAAAAAATAATAGTTATTTTTGATTTTTTAAATAAAAGTTACGAAATAAGAGTTATTCCGTAGTAACTTTTGTTTTTAAAATAAAAGAATAAAAGTTAAATTTGAATATCTTTTGATCCAAGTTGTGTATTACCAAAATTAAAAAATATTCTTGATCTATGATTCAATACCTTTCATATGATACACCACATGTCCTTCTAGGACGAATATTAAGGATCCTACTATTTGCTGAGGCCATTCCCTTTAACTCGTACACGAATTTGTATATTTGTTTTTTTTTTACTACTTTCGACACTCTCGTACATAGATAAAGTAAACAAATAGATGAAGCACAAGTGTTGGGAACATTTTAGTGCAATGGGTAATTTTCTAGATGTCGTTGAAAGCAATAAATGGGATTTTTTTGTTCCCAAAAAAAAGTCAAAATATATGACAATAAAAATCTAAAATTTCATATCAAAAGAAAATATAAATTTGAACAAAAATATCAAGAATATAAGTATACAACACGTTACTTCAAGTAGAATATCTGATGGCTGTGGAATTGCAAAGCCATGTCACCACCGTCTATGCCCGAATAAATTGGTTCTTCCTCGGGTTCAGCTACCATTCCTTGTAGAGAGTCCTCAGACACTCTAACGGTTTTGGCATATGCGACCACAGAAGTTGCTACAGTTTGTGGGCTGGGAAGTTTTTAGATTAAAAACGTGTTCCGGGATGTCCAACTTTGGGCGGTCTTCCGCGTTTTCTCCTATTGATATCCCAACACCGCCCTCACGGTTTTGAAGTAGTTTTTTTTATATAAGAGACAAATGCTATTATGTAAAATCACATACATTTTGTCACATTTTCCAATGTTTAAATTACTTTCTCACAATTTTGAAAAAACGTCAATGAGAATTATGGGAAACTTTAGTGAAAGTGGCAGTAGTATAGGACAACACCTAGTGAACAAATTTGACAATGGTCGCGCTATATCTATTATTTTCTTTATCTACGCTCTCGTAGACCCACTTTTCGACATCAGAGCGAGCTGAAATTTGGCACACAGGTTCATGTCGCGTGACAATTGAATCTATCAAAATTTAAACCGGCAATTTCAGTGGAAAACCCGGAAAAATTCGTTTGAAAATTTGGTACCAATTTGATTAGTGATAAATCCGTTTCGAGAAAAATTAAGAGTTTTCCGATTTTTCCGAAAAAATTTTCCGGAAATTGTATTGAATCATAGAGCAAGAATAATTTTAAATTTTGGTAATACACAACTTAGATCAAAATATATTCAATTTAACTTTTATTTTTGATTTTTAAAAATAAAAGTTTCGGATTAACTCTTATTTCGTAACTTTTAATTAAAAAATCAAAAATAACTCTTATTTTATATTTTAATTGTAAAAATTCAAAAATAAGAGTTATTTTGTAAATTATAAATAAAAATTTGGAAATAATTGTTATATTGCAATTTTTATTATAAAACTTATAACAGTTACGGTCCCTGGTATTTTTCCGTGGTATAGCTTTTTGATGACCGGGCTAGTGTAAGTTACGTTTATTTGAATTTGAATTTTATGACCGACATTATCTTTATTGGAAAAGTGAATTTACCAGATGATAGGTTAATGTGTTTTCTATTGAGTTACCCAGTACTTAAATTATTTCCCCTCAATTTTTATCAAAAACAAATAATGTGAAAAATTTAATTTTTGGTAACAGTTTTCTTTTATGTTGCCCAGACTTTCGTTCTTCTTCTTCTTGTTCATTCACTTTGGTTTATTTATGTGCAACATAGGAATTTGTTTGTTCGTTCGTTAGCAATGTCACATTTCACGGCAGTAAAAAAACGTGTAACAAAAATATGTTCATATTCCAAAATAAAATCGATAAAACTATTCCACGTGGATCCCCCTGAGTGAAATGAATTTGTCACGTTAATCTAATTCACGGTGGAAGATAGAATATGGGTGTACGTTATGTTTTTGTAGCACGATTTGCACTAAACGACAGCTGTTTTGTCACTTGGACAGAAATAAATGCTATAAATTTTAAATTTTGGAATTTTATAGGGACACCCATTACGAAGCACATCAACCGAGTGTATTGTTATGGGAAGCTGTGGCAATTTAAATCGAATACAAAAAAAGATATAATATGCAAAAAATATAAACAGGTAATAAAATGCCAGTGTGTAATTATTTATATAGATTCCAATTAAAACTGAAATTGCTAAATTAAAGTTGTTTTCTCATTCTCCATGAAACACCAACTGTCACTCTCCAAGGTTTCCGTTGGAAGTTTCAACAGCTGTTGGTTGCACTGTCTTATTATATTACTAAGCGACTGAATATTACACTCAAATATAAAACCACACACTGTGCGCGTCATTGGATCCGTAGCTGCTCATGTGGAATTGCTGCTCTCTGTACATATTGTTGTGGTTGTTGTTAGTGTTGTTGTTCTCTCATAAACAACAGGTTTTGCGTGTCATTTTCGAATGTTATTCAAGTCACAGTAAACAGACCAGACACTTCTCTTGACTCACCAAGTCGTCTTTTTTTTTTGGTCAACTTCCAAACAAGTGAATATTTATTTCACTTAGTACTGCACGAGAATTAGCAGCGCGCGGGTGATTGTAATCGTTCGTCTGGAAATGCAAGAAGAATAAATAAAAGAAAATCAAAACAAAAACAGTGATAAAAATAAAAGCGTTAACGCAAATCATCACGCAACAACAATAAACAACGCAAAGAAAAAGATTCAAATAAATAAACAAAAGTTTATACAAAATAATTAACCATTCAAAATTGCCGATTATTTCGTCCCAAAATTTCGACAGTTTTAATAATGTGAGTGATAAAAATTAAAAAACACACCGGTTTCAATATTTATTCAACCGTTGTTCTAATTAAGGTTTCGGTGGAAACTGAATAAACTAATTACACACTAAAGCACACACACACATACTCATACACAAATTTTCCATATAATTTCCAATTTTATCGCGTGTGTTGAAGCTCTAAACTTGTTAAGATTCAGTTTTTATTGAATTGATGTTGATGTTTGTTGCTGCATTTTAGTTTAATAGTGGTTGTTTTTTTTTGAATTTTTTGTTTATATTTATCGTTCTCCGGTTTTTGTGGCATATCATTGACGTTTGTTTATCTATTGTCGAAGAAAGAAGAGAACCGGTGGAATTCCCACATCGCATTACACAAGTACGGTAAGATTGACTTTCATTCTCTTTTACACTGAAGTTCAGGTTCTAATAACCTACAACACTTATGTAAAAACCTGATCTACATAATTACATACGTGTCAACAATGGAATATTACAGACTCCATTTAGGGTGAACTGCAAACCGTTTTTGGAATTTAAGTTTTGGTGACAAAAGAATGTTGTTTTGGACAAGCAACGTGTCATATGCAGCAAAATATATTTTCAAATTTATAGTGACGGGTGGTTACGGCATAAATACACTTTAGTTACTATTCTCTGATCTACACCAAAATTTCACCGTTCAAAAAAACTTCAGCGCTGAGTCCAAAAAATGTGTTTTGCCCCCGCTCGGTCCAACTTCTTGAGATATAGGTCTTTACAGCTTGAGTATGTAATCGCTCATATCTCAGGTATTTATAATCCGATCTTGTTGAAATAGGTATCATTACAAAGGTCTGTGGAAACACAATAAGACCCTATATAACAATATTTTTTTGTTAATCCATTGGGGGCCGCTAAAAAAGGTTTTGTTAACCTCATTTTTTTGAAACTTATTTTCCCCCAAAAAATGCCTTATATACTTATTCTTTCGATAGACTCCGGTAATAGGCAAAATTTTCACATTTGTTTTAAGGTATAATACTCGTCTGTAACCCTTTAAAGACCGGAGATATTCAAAGTTTCGATAAACATTTGGCGCTTTTCCCCATCTAAAACATAAAAAAAAACAAGCAATTTTTTTGAATTAATTTTTTGCCTACGGCGCTTTCTGTTTTGTAAAAAAAATAAAAAATTATTTCAAAAAATACCACAAAATACTATGCCGAAGCCGCGAAGCCGATGTTAGACCCACCCCAGAGTAAAAAATTCCTAAGCCCGGCCGAAGGCCGGCCACGCAGAAAGCTTTATATCACAAAAATACTATGAAGCTGGTGTTGAATTAAATAAATTTTTTCGATAACTGGTTCTGATAAACTTGTAAAATAAATTAAGGTTGATTTGAGCTGTGGGTTAATTTTTTACTTATTTACTTTTTAAATTGAATATATTGAACGCTTATAGATGAGAATGATAACTTAAAAAAAGGTTGAAGACTTTCCTAGTATGGGAGTCTAGTAAAACAATAGGTATACTAGGGCATTTTTTGGAAAAAAATACATGTTTACATGTATGTTTAGTGAGGTTTAAAAATAGGGTTTTTTATTGGTCACCAATGGGATACTAAAAACAAATATCTTTATATAGTGAATTTTTTTTATATTACTAGAGATTCCAAAGACCTTTCTACTGAAATTTATTTCAACACGATCGGATAATAAATGACTGACTTACGCGCGATTATACATTCAAGCTTTGAACACCAATGTTTCGGGAAATATGGACTTGCGGCCAAATTTTTTATTTTTTTTTCATCACCGCTTAATTGCTATCAGCCCATAAAAGGCGAATCGCAATTGAAGTGTATTTGTTCCTATTTTGCTTTCCAAAAAGAATATTTTCAGAACACCCTATTACACAGCCGATGAAAACAGCTGATTTGTTTTATCATAACACTCTAGGAGATTTCGATAGCTAGGTGCCTCATAATTTCCTTGGAAGCTTTTAACATTTTTTGTTCTTATAAATTGTCGACCTAAAGACTAACGTTTTAAAAACTGGTTGTTTAAAATAAAATGCATCCAGTTCTTGTGACGGGTGGTTTCTTTCTTAAAAAATTCGAGGAATTAAACACATTTCAATATTTTTCAAATTTTGTTGATCATAAATCTTTCCAATTTGTTATAGATTATAATTGAGGTGTTTTTTGTACAAGCCACACTGAGACCCCAAATTCCGGCCAAAAGTCACTGTACAATTTGCAATGAAATTTTATATCATTACGATTGGCGCACCTCGAAGTTGTTTCATAAAAAAATGTTGTTTTCCATTTACACCTGTTGGAAATACAGAGCCGCAAAATCAAAAAAGCAATGATGCCAACTTGGTGGATTTCTCGCTACTTGTGGTGATTTTTCATCTTCAAAAATCACTGTTTTAGTAAAGTAGTGTTTTTTTCAAAAAAAAAAAGTAGCCATTTTCACGTTACGCCTGTAGCGATTTTTGCTGTAAAGATTTTTGTTCTTAATTGTAGATAAAAGGGTGTTTTAAAATGTTGTATTCCTCAAAAGTATTTCATGACTATACAACTAACAATTCATCAGCCCAACAATATTAGAATATCGTAAGGTAATCTAATCTCAACACAAACGTTAGTTGGGTACAATTCTAAATGGTTTAGATAATGTGGTAAACTTCACATGGTGACAAAAAATATTTATAACAATCGCGAAATCACAAATTTCTTCATGACCCGGAAATTCTGCCTACAGCTTCCAAAAATACTCATACCTAGTGGTGATTATTTTTGAATTCACTAAATAAATTGATTGTTCTAATATCTAAGCCTTTAAAGACTTTCCTCCAACACAATTGAAATTATTTTCTATTCTCGCTCTTTTGTAATTAGTAGTTGATTGCCTTTCGGTGGTGCAATGGATAGTTTGCGCGCCTCTTGTACAAGAGATCCTAGGTTTGATCCGTGCTCTGACCACCTTAAATTTCTTTCGACGGCAGTCGCCTCGCTTAATGACGGCGACATTATCGAGTATTTACCCATGAAAAAGCGTCTCAAAGTATCGTTCAGAACCGGTGAAAAACTATTGGTCCCACTCAGTAAGTGTAAAACTAGAACGCACACAGCTCACTGGATTGTGAGAAGCTCTCTCTAATCTTTTCATGGGATGTAACGGTAAACCATTTTGTTTTTTTTTGTCTTTAGCTAAAGTAAAAATTTCTTGGAAAAACTAAAAAAAAACTTTTTAAAAAACGGTCCAGCTCACGGGATCTTAATGCTAGACACTAGGGAACCATCAGAAAACAATCCAAGTACATTTTGATTCGTGGATCAAAAACACTTTTTTCCCCTCCATACAATGTGAGTCGGTCTAATGCACATATACTATAGCTGCGAATGCCAATATTAATATTTTTGTCTCTGTTTAGTTTTAGTCAATTCCATCAATATTTATTGAAGCAAAAACTAGACATAAATAAATATATGTACATAGTGTGAGCGTCAAAAGAAGGTGTACTCGTTAGTTAAATATGAATTCAAACTTGTTTGAATGTTAAAACATAATAATTAACTCAACTCTCAATAACAGTAACAACAAACATTTTACATCTACAAAAAATACATAGCTCAAACAAAAACTTTTTCATATTTGTCGCGCCAAAAGAAAATATACAATGTTTCTTTTCCTTTGGCCTCAATAACAGCTTGTAATCTCTCGTCATCGATTTAACAACATTTGGGCATATGTCAGGTGAAATTTTTTGCCATTCTTCTATTACAACCGATTTTAGAGATTCTCTGTCCCTGATTACTCTGTTTCCTATTTTGCGAAAAAGATGCTCCAACAAACGTTCGACCGGTTTGCGATCTGGCGACTGTGGAGGATGATCCAATTATTTAGAAGTCTCGTAAAATACCCCTGCTTTAACTAATTTTGATATGTGCTTGAGGTCATTACCCTGTTAAAAGATCAAAGACCTATCCAAGCACAAGATTTCGACAAATTGTCTTTCGAAATATTAAGGTATTCTGTTTTAATTATCGTTCTTTCAGTAAATAATAATTTACCGACTTCGCTCTCTCTCACGCAACCACAAACCATCACCGAATCCCCATCGTGCTTTATTATAGATATTACATTGTTGGCGTCGGGGGTGCAATGGTTAGTGTGCGGGGATCTTTAACATGAGTACGTGGGTTCGATCCCTGCTCCGACCACCTTATATTTCTTTCGACGACTGTCACCTCGCTTAGTGAAGGCGACACTATCGAGAACTTAACCATGAAAAAAGATTTTTCAACTACCGTTCGGAACCGGTATAAAAACTGCAGGTTCCTATCAATGAGTGCAAAATTAGAAATCGCACAGCACACTGGTTTTGAGAAGCTGTCCCTAATCCCTTCATCTAATGTCATGGGAACCTATTTTCATACCCTCACCCATTCTGGTACCTCCCATACAAAACAGGGTGTTCGTCCGGGTTTTCGATCCTATAAATCGCGTGAAACACTTCCCACCGTAACGAAATTAGGTGTAAGGCTTGATTCACATTATCAAAGGCCAAGCACCGATTAAAACAAGGGTGATTTTGCCAAGCCCATTTGGGTACCTCCCATACAAAAGTTGTTTGGCCGTCTGATTATTCGGCACGAGAAATCTCGAAAAACCGAACCAATCTTTACGAAAGTTTGTATTAGTCAAATAAAACTATCCTATAGAAAATGAGCTGTTGAAAGAAATATGATTTTGTGCTAAATGTATCGATTTGTATGGGAACATGCAACATTTCTATGTTCGTTCTCAGTCTAAAAAGGCACAACTTTGAAGAGGCGATGCCAATATTTTTTAAATGTCGCCTTATACAAGGGCAACGTTATTTTTTACGTACAAAATCACCATAAGCAAACGGTGTTAACAAAACACGCCTAATATTTACCAAATGGCTGCAGTATCAGCTATAGTGTCCTAAAAACCGGCATTGTTTCAGTGAAACTATCAAAACCGGACATGGAAATACAATTCAATCGTAACTGGAATTAGTCTGGTCAGTAAAACTAAACTCGCAGAAAAATACAACACTGTCTTATAGAGTAAACTAAACTCAAAGCACTCCAACTCTGTGAAAATGCGCGTGGAAAGAGGAATGTGGAGAAAAAACCCATTCTGCTCAGTGTATGAAGTGAAGTTTTGGAAGAGTATCCGATCAAATCCAACAATTTGCGTTGCACATGTCAAAATCAGTATATGTGGAAAGCAATTGTCTTGACAGTTCCAAAGACTAAATCTGATGGTGAAACATGGCCTTTAGGGAACTTCGAGCGATTCTAGTTTCTAATGTAAGGTGGCGCAAAAGTAATCCTCCTATCAGAAAATGCTATAAATTTTGCGATTGGCCCCTAATGTGTCAGTTCTGTTTTGACATTTATGTAGAAAACACATGCGAAATACACGTTAATAAACAATGTTACGCTACACTGCTCAAGAACGCGGAATATTGCTGACTATTTATTTGACCAATAACCGGTGACTTTGGCACAACGTGAATTTCGTCGCAGATTTCCTGGCCGTCCAACGCCTACTGGTGAAACACTGCGACGTTTAGCCGCTCGCCTCGAAGAGACTGGCACAACACGAGATGCTGCCAGGCGTGGCAGACCCCGGAGTAGCCGTTCTGCAGAGAATATTGCTGCTGTAGCCGAGGATGTCATGGAAGCGCAGGCGACATCGACCAGACGACGTGCCACGCTACCGAGCAATGATCAACGAGTTATTTTTGCCGCAACTTGATGAATTGGGATTGGAAAACATGTGGTTCCAACAGGACGGTGCAACGGCACACACTGCACGTGCCACAGCCGATATGCTGAAGGATGCATTTCCCGGGCGCCTAATCTCCCGTTTTGGCGATTTGCACTGGCCAGCAAGATCGCTTGATTTGACCGCTCCAGACTTCTTTTTGTGGGGCTTTTTGAAGTCGCGGGTTTATGTCAACAAGCCTTAGACTCTTGCAGCTCTTAAAGACAATATCCGTCAAGAATGTGAGGACCTATCGCCGGAAGTTTTGGCCAAAGTGATGGAAAATGCCATAAAAAGAGCTCAAATGACAATCAACTGTGGCGGCGGCCATTTACATGACATCATATTCTCGACTTGATGTAAAAAAAATTAAAAGACCAAATAAAAATAATCCACAAGAAGAATCAAAGTTTTTCATTTTTTTTTTAACTTACAGCCAAAAGCATCGGAAGTTTACTTTTGCGCCACCTTGTAAATTTGATATAAATTTGATAATTGATTGATTTGAAATTCAGGCAAATACTTCAGTATCTGATGACGAATTTGTAATGGAGTACGAAACTAGACAGCCCTTACCTTGAAAAGCGGACTGTGTAACAAATTCTCCCAAGCACTTTCTGCAGGAACTATGTATTTGTTTGGAACACACTCCAAACATTCATATTTTTGCAAGTCTCAAACTCACTTGTATTTAAATGGAAATAGTAACATGGTTACTGACAAACAGGTATGCTTTCAAGGGGATATATGCGTGATTCATCTCAAAAATCCATACACTTACGTGGAAGCAATCGTGTGCTTCATCCCTAATCTCCGCATTCCTTCGTGGAAATATGTGCATATTTCCGCCCAAACATATTAATATTTATTTACTTTACAAAAGTAGTTCATGCAAGCCATGCGCGGTTTAAATACTTGTGATTTTTTTTTAATAAATTTCACAAATGGTCTGATTTTCCCAGTAAAGGCTCGGACAGGCAAAGGGGTCCACGTTGTTGCTATTTTCAGAATCTCTAATTTTCTCAGTAAAGGCTCGGGCAGGCAAAGCGCAGACAAAGTAAACGCTCTGGCCGGCAAAGGGCTTCATGTTGTGTATTTTCAGAATCTCTGATTTTCCCAGTAAAGGCACGGGCAGGCAGAGGGTTTCACGTTGTTGCTATTTTCAGAGTCTTTCCTTAAAATCGTTTCTCACTTTGGTAGCACATATACATATATATGAAAAACATACACAAAAGTTAAGGCAACCTCACAAACCATTCACACATGAGCCTGAGTTTGTTCTTTTTTCACTGATGGTAAATATTTTTTTCTGCCACAGCCCTCTTATGCGACCAAGCGCTTTTAATACCCTCTGTCCGATGAACTACTGACGACTGAATGCATGAAACTAAAATGCAATACCTCAGTCAAAATAACAAATGCTCACTTCATCTGCAATTTACACACACATATTCAGGAGTATTTATGAGTCACTGATTGAAAGAATAATGCAAATATACACTTACAAGTTAGGCTGCGAATAATCTCTCGTTTCCCTCTTTTATTCCCTTGCTCTCGAGTGGGCATAAGTAGTGTACCAAACACAGCTGTATTTGTATCACAAACACAGATATATTTGGATCAACAACACATATATTATAACATTTTAATCACTTTGTCAACAACATGTAAAAACGATAGATTTTACAGCGTATATAGAACTAAAATGGAACAGATTATTCAATGTATGAAACTCTAACTTCATATCCAAATTATACATGCATTCAGGAATATTTGCGAATCACTGATTGGAAGAATAATGCGAAAATACAGTTACACACTTACAACTTTCACTTTGAATAATCTGTCTTTGTCTATTTTTTATTCTCTTCCTCTGGACTGAGCATAAACAGTGCGACAAACACAGATGTATTTGCATGACAAACAATGATTTATTTGGATCACAAACACATATATTATACCATATTCATCATTGTGTCTACTTACTTACTTATCCGGTCTCGGACAACCCCAGGGGGTCAGGGACCTTACAAAACGAAGATAACATATTTCGCCAACCAGTTCGATCTTTTGCTTTATTTCTCCAGTTGGCAATACCAAGTGTACGCAGGGATTCGTCAACCTGATCCCTCCAGCGGAGTCTTGGTCTTCCTATTTTTCGTGTTCCTTCGAGTTCGGTTTCGAAAACCCTTCGCGCTGGTTTATCTTCATCCATTCTACTGATATGGCCTAGCCAGCGCAATCGCGTTATCTTGATCCGCTTAACTATGTCAATGTCAGGATAAAGCTCATACAGCTCATGATTCATTCGTCGCCGATACTCGCCGTTGTGCACTATAGGGCCATAAATTTTTCGGAGTATTTTTCTCTCGAAGACTCCTACAGATGTTTCGTCTGCTTGCGATAGGATCCAGGATTCTGCGCTATAAAGCAAGACAGGTTGAATGAGAGTCTGGTACAGCTGGACTTTTGTTACTCGAGAGAGGGCTTTATCTCTAAAGTGCTTGCTTAGCCCAAAATAACATCATTGTGTCTCCAACATGTAATATTGAGTAGGAAACACAATGTGTTTGGACACAAGTATATTATATTTGCGCCAAGCTGCAACCACACATTATATTTGCATCCAAACAACAACAACCGACAGATTTTTGAGCGCGCAATGAGTGTGTTTTCCTAAATAGTCTATTATTCCTACACAAAAAACAATTATATTCTATTTAGAAAAATCTTTCTCATCTTTTAAGCGTGTAGTATGAAATTCTCGCATAACAACACGTATAAACGGTTTGTCCGAAAAATCAGTTTTTCACGAAACCATTTGTAGGTCTTTAATTTTGGCAACAATCGGTGAAGACGTGTTTTCTGGTTGTTTTTTCAAAAACATTTAATTACACAATAAATCTATTTATCTACTGTTTCGTGTTCTATTTCAAGTTTATATTTCATAACTGTACTAGACAATCCTATTTTAATTTTATTTTTAATTATAAATAATATTCCAATTTGAAATGAGCTTTTCATACGTATAAGATTTTATGTCAAATTCAAACCCAACTCACTTAAACTTGAGAGTCCATATTTAAGTTTGAAAAAGATTTTCATAACAACAAATCGTATTATATTAGAGAAATGTGAATATGGGCCAAAGTCAAAAACTTTTGAAACTCACGAAGTCGTCCTACACCCTCCATTATTTCCTAGCTGGTGGTATCTGACATAATGTGATTTGACAGAAAATCAGCTTTTTCCCGTGTCAAATTAGCGGTGTTGGCCATGGTGGTAATACAATGCACACGGTTTTTTCGTAATGAAGAAATTCGATAAAACTGCATCGCAGGATTTTTGCAATTTTGACGCTTATCGGAGTAATATCAATGATATGGAAATCAATAGAAAGTTTGTGATAAAAATTATGATCTATAAAAAAAAGAAGTCCCATCATAGTCCACTTTAGGCGGGTATTTTGCTACTCTTATCTCCAGATTATTCCCAATTTGACATCGAAGCCGTTGATCAAATTTCGTTCTAATAAAGTGTATTTCTAATGCCACATAACAATATCGATGGAACGTTGTACACATTTAAAGTTTGATAATTTTACAACTATTTTAAACCACTACTATCTCACAAAGGTGCATCCATTGCGCTGAATGAAATCCACTCAAATACACGACAATCAACAGGATTTCTTATCGCGAATCTGAATATTTTGTCCACGTTAATCATAAATTAGAACTGCATATTTTACGGACCTTTTAATTATATTATAATTATATTATAATTAATATAATTACTAATTAACACATTCATTTTAAGGAATACAAAATATTTTAATGATATCGCAAAGCAAATTCTATTTTTTCCATAATTAATTCAGCTGGACAAAGTTAAAAAGTCAACGATATCACTTTTAATTTAAAATAAAATTTTGTTAATCATTATTAGGGTGCACTGAAAAACTCTTTTTGGAATTTCAGATGTGGGGGTCTCAAACGACGCGTATTAAAGTGATGATTACGGGAGCTTAAAACTTGTTTTATACGAGGGTACTTATAGTTCCCTAGTACATTTTCCAAAAAAAAAATATTTTTTTTGGATAATATGGGGCTTAAATGACGTGTCATGATGAACATATGTAGAAAAAAATATTTTCAAAATGTTGACAGAGCACTTTTTTCACGACGTCATTTTGAAATTTCTATCATGCATATTTTGTCTTCCTAACTTTCCTGTATTTTACATAAATATTCCATCAACTAAATAAAATACATATCGCACCCTAACTACAAAAGAGTCATTACTCAAAATTTTCAGATTTTAATTTTTTGCTTAAAAACAATAACCAAAGACCATTTCTATCCGCTGTAAAAATCTGACGTCGTTTACTCTTTCTTTTCGCCAAAAAATTGCCGTATGAATATGTCTATTACTGAGTATTTTCATACATATTTCTAGTTAACAAAATCAGTTTTATGGCTCTACTGAAAATTTGAAAATTTTGAGTTATGACTCTTTTGTAGATAGGGTGCGATATATTTGTAGGTGATTTTGCAAAACAGAAAGACAAACCTGCGAATCAATTGAATCTTATTGAAAAATTAGCTAGTTTTTGTTATACAAGGTGTTTCAAAAGAAGTCATCCGAAGTTGTTTGGCTCTCATTTTTTTTCTAAATGAAAAAATTCGATTCTTTTTTTTTGATTATGTTTATTTGAACCTTTAGAATTTTATGGGTTAAGTTGAGAAGATGATATCGGTTAAATGGGCGCCGTCACAATTGATTACCATACGGACTCGTTTTATGGCATTTTTCATCACTTCGGCGAGAACTTCGGGCGACAGATTCTCGCACTCGTGTCGAATGTTGGCCTTGAGGGCTTCCAGGGTCTCTGGCTTGTTCACGTAAACACGGTACTTCAAAAAACCCCACAAAAATAAATGTGCATCTTGCGGGCCAGGGCAAATCGCCAAAAACGAGAGAGGAGGCGACCCGGGAACGCCGCCTTCAGAATATTGGTTGTGGCTCGCGAGGTGTGTGCCATTGCTCCGTCCTGATGGAACCACATGTCCTCCAGTCCTAATTCGTCGAATTGCGGCAGAAAAAACTCGGTTAACATGGCCCTATTACGCGCACCGTCCACTGTTGTCGTTTGACCAGCGGCGTTCTCGAAAAAAAATGGCCCGGTGACTACTCCAGCGTGAACAGAGCACCTTGCAGTCACTTTGAGCGGGTGTAACGGCTCTTCGTGCATCACTCGTGGATTTTCGGTGCCCCAGAAAGGATTGTTTTTCTTGTTCACTTACCCGCTGAGGTGGAAATGAGCCGTATCGCTGATTATGATTTTGGTGGAAAAATCGTCCAGTTCGCCCACGAGAGTGAGGATGGCATGGGCGTAGGTTATACGCGTTTGGCGGTCGCCAGGCAGCAGCTGATGCACGGACTGGAGTTTGTGTGGGAACATGCGCAGGTCCTTGACCAAAATTCGCCATAGGGACGACCGACTGATGGCTAATTGCGAGGCACGGCGTCTGGTCGATGTTTCCGGCGACAGCTCGACATCCTCGGCAACAGCGGCGATATTCTCGGCAGAACGGGTGCTCCGGGGCCGGCCACTCCTGGCAACGTCTCGTGTGGTCCCATACTCTTCAAGGTTAGTGGCCAAACGGCGCAGTGTTTGCGCAGTCGGTGTCGGAATCGGCGACGGCCAACACCACAGACGAATTGTTACGCAAAAAAATAGACACGATTATGCCGCGTTCTTGGGGAGTGTATCTCTCCATGGCTTGTTTACTTGTATTCTACATCTGTCTAGTCCACAAATTTCAAAACAGATTTGACATTGGCGGCCATTTGCAAAAATTAGAGCATCTTCCAATAGGGTGGTCACTTTTGAAACACCCTGTAGCTTGCTAGTGGTATGACGTTTTGGCATTGTTATTTTTATATTTTATTGCCTAACACCACAAGTGCTAGACAGACATTTACACATAATTTTAAATCCAATATTTTAAGCGCATTTTACACATTATATGAAAAAGGGTAACTTTCTCTGTATCTTTTTCAGAGTCAGTAAATTCTTTAGAGGGTCACATTTTTGGTATGTGTGGAAAGGACTCGGCGAGCAGTACTGTACCACGCTTTTAAAAATCAATTTTAAAATAAAAATAAAGAACCCGCTGTATTTTCCGCGTGCCTTGGAGAAAGATATTCAATACAACTTTTGGGCAATACAACATCGATGTCACTCCGGAAAAAATTTTAAAATTTTTTCAACCACAAATTTTAAAGCAATTAGATTTTGGCCCATGTACTGTTAATCTTAATTTTGAAAGTTGGAAAAAAACTTATGACAATTTTTGAATTTAATTCGAAAATTTCATAAAATTCTAAAATCATGTTTTAATTTCTTATCAATATTTGACCGGTTAACCGAAGTAAAACAACCGGTTTTCGGTTTGTTCAAAAATAATTTTTTTATATGAACAGGTCATGGTTAAGGCCGGTATTCCGTTTTTATGAAATTTTCGTTACCATAAGAAGTACGCGTATAAAAAATATCGAAAATTTCATGGAGCGAAAATTTCGCTCACTTTTCATTGGTCTGGTAATCAGCTCCTTGCGAAAATTTCGCAGGCAAAATCAATTACAGGGTTGTTACGCAAATGTTATTTCGTACGAAAACAATTGTTTGATAATTGTTTGGGACCGGAATTTTGGCATTTCGATTATTTTAGTAAACAAAAGTAATACCACTTGCGTTAAAGATAAAATGGAGTACGAAGAGGAATTATTATTAAATTATTCGCAAGGTAAATCAAAGATATTTCCGTTTAGAGATAAATGGCAAAATTTCTTACGAAAATTTCGCAGGAACTGAATACGGGGCTTTAAGAGAAAACCAAAAACTTCCCTAATAAATATTGAGCTCTGGGCGTTAAATCGAGTTAAAGTTAAATTGAGTTAAAGTTAAACTCTTGCTGCCTTATTCATAAAAAGTTAAAAAGTTATGAGAGGTTTGAGAGACGATTTTTGTATAATAAATGTGGCCATTGGATTTTAACAAAGTTTTTATCAGTGATACAAATTTTTGCACTGAGTTCAAAAATATATGTATATAAGTAACTTCAGACCAGTGGTGCCATGTTGGCATTTTTAGTGCAATTCTAGCACTTTTTTTGCCCTTCTGAACTTTTTTTTCGAAAATATGCTAAATGCTTTTTAGCACTTTCTTGGGCAAAATTTGCAAACTTTTGTTAATTTTCCCTTTATTTTTTGTCGATAAATTGCATTTTTTATAGAATGCAGATAAAGAATTATAACATAACTAGAATTAACTAGGGGTTGGATGTCAAATATTTATGTGAAATTCGTAATTGCAGAGTGTGTTAGTCTAGACATTTTTCTAAGCAATTTCATAAAATATTAAGGGGAATAAACTATACCTCGATGAATAGAAAACATGACTGAATCAATAAAAAAGAATTATTGATACATAGCATGTAAGTTTATGAATTTGGCCCCAAGTGTAGTATTGGTCAAAATCGAGTAGACATGTTGGCCTTCCACAGATTTTAGGATCTGCAGGAACATATCTTTATGACGGATATCCTCCATCTGTTGGAGGCACTATAGAATTTCCTGTTTAAATACAACTGCCAAACAATGGATTACCGATAGTAATAAGATCGACCAAAGGACGCAAAGTCCACAACTATTTAGAAGACCTTAAATTTGTCATAGGTGGCAAAGTGTGTGAGGGTTGTGCCTCCTTCCTGCAACTGTGGTGCAATTAAATATCCAGATATCAATGGTAGACATTTAATGTATGAGGCATCGGAGAATATCGGCAACTTGTGCCATGTATCTACTATAAAACGCAATTACAGGTCCTTAGCCGCTGAGTTACATGAAGAGGGTATGACACTCATATCCGCCAGTTGGTCATAACGGAAACACTTTCTTTGCAACATACGTACAAGGAGATGTTTTAGTGTGGCCACGATTCCGGTGGCAGAATTCCTGATACTCATCTCAGTAACCCGAATACATTTTCTGAATCATGTGAAATACTCTCCAGCTTTAAAGTATGTGCTGGAATTTAGTGCTGAACAGCCTTGGATGGAATATGAAATTAGTAAATTTAATGAAAATTTTCCAATGAATCTTAATGTCCATTTCGCGATACCTTTGAACCTAAATTACCTTAGTTTCTATGTATTTTCATAGTAACTAAATAAAAGTGTTTAGTAAAAAATAAGTATTTTCCTATTGTAAAAAAGAAAAGATATTTTCTTTAGATGAATTTAAATCTTCAACTGCAGCAATTGGCCAATATAGTAAATAATCATTGGTAATAAACTTACTTGAAAATTATACAAAAATGTACGCCTCAAAAATAGGCAAAGTTCCAATACATAACAGCTAGTATGCCAAAATTCTGAGCTAGTATTCCGAACATAGTATACCAGAATTCTGAGCTAGTATTCCGATCATAGTAATTACCTAGTTTTTGGTATTATTGCCAATAATACAAAGAAATTTTATGTTGCCTATGCCAATAGGTGATGTTATACAACATTTATAGGCAGTATTACCAACATTTTTCTTTGTGTGTAAAAGCAAATTCAAAATATTATGTTTTTAAACCGCTTCTTAACGGACAGAAACGATAACTATATAAAACCAACGATAAAAAATTATGATTTTTTATCGAAAATTATGCTAAAAACCCGGTAGTGCTGCAATGTTTGATTTTTTCAATTGTAGTTATTTCTTTTAGGAAATTTCATTTTTTTTAGCATGTGTGTTTTGACAGCCACTGGCAACAGTGCTTCAGACGTGCGCCTTTAAAGCTTGAATGGTTGATATGATATTGTTAAATTATTTATTACATTTGTTTTTAATACCGCCGTGATATACGTATACTTTTGCAGGACTCTGATAATAGACAAGAAATGAATACAAACCATCAATAAAGTATTGTCATATATTACGGTGGATAAATCTCAAAATTTGTAAGATTTAAAGTCATCAGTAAATTATAAAACCAGCGTAATGATGTTTATTACCGGTTGTTATTTAAATCTATGTATTAATACAATTTAATTAAATACCTACTTATGTCTAGTCACTATATTCAGTTAAAGATTAGATAAAACTTGTCGATTATCGCGTACGTGCCCATAACTGTCTTAGAAGAGTTCAGTGTTTCCGAACATAAGGAACAATATAAAGCACGGACATATAGCAGGTATGATTTTGTATACAGGCGTCGATATACATATATATATATTACGGGTGTTTTTTTTTTTTAGCTTTATAAGAACTATCGATATCGATAACTATGGTTTCACAGCTGAGAATGTCAAACTATGTTGACAAGTCTGTTCAGTAAGGTTTGGCAAGTAATCATGAATCGATTAACACTATAACAACGCTTCCGAATTGTGGAAATGTACTTTGAAAAAAATAAACCTGTTCGCGAAGTTGATAGAGCACTTCGTCCATTTTACGGTCAAAATAATCGGTCTAGTGAGAAAGCAAATCGTACAGTTAATGATCGTTTGGAAATGAAAAAAGACATTCCTCAAGCCGTTATCGAATGACCATTACATCCATTAAAATTGACTATTTGGTGCGGTTGACTATTTGGATGTAGCTGGCGGCATCATCGGTCCTCATTTCTTTTGCAATGAGCACGGAGCAGTCATGCTGACCGAATTCTTGTTTCCAAAACTCAGCTAAAAATCAATTCTAACAAGACGGTGCAATTTGCCATACAGCGCGCTTAACAATCGATTTATTGCAAAATCAATTTGGTTACAATTTTAATGAAATTTTGTCAGTGACTATTATTTGCCAATATTGAGTTTGGGATTGAAAATTGGCGTTGTGACCACGCCTCTTCTGGTACCTCCTATACAAATCGATACATTTAGCACAAAATCATATTTATTTCAAACCTTTCTTCTGGTAGATGTGATTATCTTCAACTCTCACAGCGGTTAATAATCTGTAAATGCCTAGTTAACTGGAGGAAATGGGCGAGATTGTCACGCCCATTCTGGTACCTCACATACAAAACAGGGTGTTCGACCGGGTTGTCAATCCGATAAATCGCGTGAAACACTTCCGACCTTAATGAAATTAGGTATAAGGCTTTACGTTATAAAACGCCAATCACCGATTACAACAAGGGTGATTTTGCCGCGCCCATTGTGGTACCTCCCATACAAAAGTTGGTTGGCCGTCTGGTTGTTCGGCACGAGAAGTCCCGCAAAACAGAAGCAAAGTTTGTGCTAGTCAATATTTAGTCAAATAAAACTCTGCTATAGAAAATGAGCTATTCTGCCACGCCCATTCTGGTACCTCCCGGGCGGATGACCGGTTGATCGACATGATAACTCTCGTAAACTACAACCGATCTTAATAAAATTCGGTACTAGGCAATATTTTGCTAAAAGCTACTGTGTAGTTAATAACAGACTATTGCGCCACGCCCAGTTTCGTACCTCCCAAAAAAGTTGGGCGTATTTGCAGTTTGCCGACTCGATATCTCCAATAAATCATGACCGATATTAATAAAATTTGGTACCGATCAAAATTTTGGCACCAACTTGCCATGCCCATTTGTGTACCTAGCATATAAATATTCGGAGGGGAACTAACTAAATTGGGTATTCAATAATATTTAGCGCAATGTCAATCTGCTATTGAATATAGTTTTTATTTAACAGAACTCCCACACAATGGATGACTTAGGGTGAGGGTTCACCCGACTGAAACTTATGTATCTACTGGTTTTTAATTTATTTTATTGCAAAATCTTATCATTCAAAGAAGTAAATTAATTCTTCGTTAAATTTTTAATCGAAAATTGTAAAAACTTTTATCCGGTAGAAGTGGGTTTACAAACCCCCTACTTTTCGAACCAATCGAAACCCCGGTTTCTTGAATTGACCGGTATTTTGAATCGTCTAGTGACTAGCTTCAAATTTAGACCAAGTGATCGTGCGGGAATGTTAGTAGTGAACAAATCTTCGTGCGTAAGTTCAATCTTTCGTGAGTGTATGTGCGTTAGTACTATTATCGCGTGAATTACGTATATTTCCCCACGTTTGATTTAAATTTATTTCGATTTCATTCCATAGCGTTCACCCACAAGTGAAGGAGTGTTTTCTATATTTGGAAGAATACTAGTGGAAATAAGAAGCGAACTTCTTTGAGATAAAGGTGATAAAATGCTGTTCCTATATAAAATGGGTTAGATTATTTGCTTAATTTAATAAAACACGATACCCAATTTAACTTTGGAATTTGTTATTTAAGTGGAGTATTATCAGATACGTGAACTTGATCCTATTTAATGTTCTTAACAACTGAATTTTTACGATCAGAGGTGCGTAATCGTGTGTGAAAAGTCACTCTCGACCACACCTCTAGTAGCTAGTGAACTACGATTATGTTCGTGATTCTTATGTACGGGCACCCTAGGCTTGTGTCGAACTCGTTCACTAGTTCTCGAACTCGTTCATTTAAGGTGCCTGGACAAAACAATCACTATTATACATATATATAGTTCATGAACTACCCAACTCTATGGCACTCTAAATGAACGAGTTTGACAACTAGTGAACGAGTTCGACACAAGTCTGGGACCAATGAGACATGTTCATCGTAGGCTTGTATCGAACTCGTTCACTAGTTCTCGAACACGTTCATTAAAGGTGTCCAGACAAAACAATCACTAACATACTCGCCATATCGAACACGTGCATTATGTTCGTGAGGGTGATGTCTGGCCACCTTAAATGAACTATATAGTTCATGAACTACCCAACTCTAGTTCATCGCAAATTGATTTACACCAGTTGGAGTTACCGATACTGTTGGAAATTTCATACGAGTTCGAGTTGATTTCATATAAAACACACAGAAATCAAAGAGAATACGTATTTTCGTTCGATGAAATCAAAACCGAAACAACATAAGTTTGCTGTTTGAGCAAACATGTTTGCATTCCATTATTCGGCAGCCAAAATCGGTTATTTAAGCGGCCTTTTTGTAAAGTATCAACTAATCGATTTTGAACACCACTGTTACAGTCTCGCGCACTTGTATTAGGGCAACACAATAGCGTCAATTTGTCAACTATTTCAGGAGTAGACACTAGAGATGTTTACAATTCACGTTATTGGCAGTGATTCACGCTTGTCTGTGAGATATACCAAATTTTACTCACATGAGAGGGGTGAAAAAATGTTCGTGAGTGGGCGGGCGAGAGTCATATATTTGAGTGAGTAAGTATCCGTGAACACTATTTTCGCGTCAGTTACGCATATTTCCGAATGTTTGGTTTTTCATTTAGTTTCAATTTTTTACTACTTTATCAAACAAATGACCTATTCTCCGATCTTGAAGGAAAACCAGGCACTCATATTCGGCTCAAATTGTGTTCATCTAAGTAGAAATTTTCGATCAAATGACTCTATGTTTGTTCCCAAATGACAGCACATTCGAAATAAAGGAACCAAAATTTGAACTGAAAAGTTTTGAAAAATATTATGTTTTATTCGACTTGAAATGACAAGATTGTGGAAGCCAAATCAACTTTCTTTCGGCTGGAATACGAACGAAAGCTTTCATTCGAGATCGAGAAACAGGGGCAAAGTATTTTTTGAAAACTTTTAGTATCATTTCCTCCTACAAAGCTTCACTAATCAACTTCTGTTCCAAGGAGCTCAGCTACAAGCGAAGGAGTGTTTTCTACGTCTGGAAGAATACTCGCAAACTTCTTCGAAATTTATTAAAAAAAGACACTCAATTTAACTGAGGGATTTGCATTTAAGTGTAGTAGTGTCAATTAACTGATTTTGATCCTATTTACATTAGATCGTATGGTTCCACACTCACTGATTGGGACCCAGCGGATTACACCGGGTCCAAACGGTATTTTGAGAAGCTTTTTCATGGATAAATAAATGGTGTCGCCGTCACTAAGAGAGGTGACCGCCGTCGAAAGAAATGTACGGTAGTCAAAGCAGGGATCGAACCCACGTTCTCATGCACATGAGCAGTGCACAATACCATTGCACCTCCTCTTAATATTGGTTTGAAAATGAAGCATGTAACAACCCCGTTTTGTTTTTGTAAGTAATTTGTACGTGATTGTCGTGATTCACGCTTGAATGTGAGTAGAATCAAATACTGCTCACGTGAGTGTGCGTGAACAGGAGTACCGCGGAAGTCATCGTGCGTGATTGACTGCCTTCCTTTCGTGAGCGTGACCCTAAACTGACTCACGTTCCCATATCTAGTAGATACCTCAATTGTGTGTCTTTAAAGAAATGCAATAACTTTAAATGCCAGTTTTATGGGTTCCATATAAACTGCCATAGAAATGGGTTTGGCGAAATCTAACAGCTCTCTTAGTTCTCCCAAAAAAATAACAAAATAAAGTGCCAGCGTAGTAGATAACACGTGTCTATTATATTTAACCCAATTATACGCTGATGTGGGGTGTCATTTGGGAATGTTTATTGCTATTGTTAACGATAATCATAATTTGCTATTAAATGTTGTTGTTATCGGTTTTATTTGACAACAACAAAAACTTCTACCTACTTGTGACGTATAATAAGACATATTATTTGGCGAAAAGACAGACAGTCGTCACAAAACACAAACATTCAACAATTTAGGTGTGACGGATTTTAAAGGCCACAACAATTTTATTGTAGTCGTGACGAGTAGAAATTAAATAATTATACACAATTATATCATTTAGTATAATAATATATTGTTAATTGCGCCGAAAGATGAGGCTGAACTTGAAATCATTTTTTTGTTTGCTTGTAATCGATAAATTTTCGTTAATCGAAATGTTATAACTCTTGCAATGTCTAGGAGTTGATTATTTTCTATAAATACATTCAAAATGTCGGAGTGTTTACATTTTAGAGCTTTCGCGTGGACACCCCGCGCTTGTGAAAACGTTTTTTCTGTTGTGAATTGTATTGGAGGACATTGTTTTTTCTAATTGTTTTTCTGAATTTCATTTACTACAACAATTTTACAATTTTAGAAATCTTGTAAAATAATTGTGTTGTACTCTCTAAGGCAAAAGCATTTCGTTAGCTAAAATTCTAAATAACGTAACTATAGTTTTATTATTTTTAAATAAAATTGCAAAGAACACAGTATTATTTCTAAATAATACTTAAGGCACAACAACTTCATATAAGTTTAAAAATTTGTCGGGACGTGGCTTGTGATAAAATGTATAATTCTCAATAAATACCCCGATTTTGTATTTTTTATTAGTTACGTCGTTTTGCATTTTAACTGACGATTTCTTACAAATGATGCTGGAGAATTTCCGCCAACAGTTTGCTTTTGCTGGAATTTGAGCAATTAAAACTTGGCTATTAAAATTGTGAGTATACATGTGCAGGGTAATAATGGCTACACATATAAAGGGTTTTTCAATAAGAGCGCTACAAAAGCTTTTTAAATAAAACAAAACCGGTTTTAGATACCATTGAAATTCTTTATTCCTGTGAAAGTACGTTCGATGCTATTATGTATGGAACTCGATTTCTTTTGGATGGCCATCACGGGCACGCTTGCAGAAGTCCAGACGCTGAACCCAATTTTCGACGGTTTTCAAGCATAAATCGGCCGATACTGCTGCAATTTCACGTTCGATATTCGTACGAAGTTCATCAATCGTCGCTGGCTTGTTGGCATAGACCATAGGCTTGACGTAGCCCCACAGGAAATAATCTAACGGCGTCAAATCGCACGACCGAGGCGGCCAATCGACTGGGCCATTTCGTGACATAACACGTTCACCAAGCTTGGTTTCAAATAAGTTGGTTGTGGCATTCGCTGTGTGGCTTGTGGCGCCGTCCTGTTGGAACCACATGTCCTCCAAGTCCATGTTATCCGATTGGGGACAAACATATTCGGTTATCATTGAACGGTAGCGATTCGCATTCACAGTAATGTACCGGTCTTTATCATCACGGAAGAAGTACGGCCCAATGACGCCGCCGGCCCATGAACCGCACCAACCCGTAATTTTTTCGGGATGCAATGATGACTCATGGATTACGTGTGGATTGCTGTCTGACCAATAACGCATATTTTGCTTATTCAGCCAGAAATGAGCCTCATCGCTGAAGATGATTTCCGATGATTTTCCGCTCTTAAAGTTGAGGCCACTGACTCCAAATTTCGGTAGTAAATTTTAATAATTTTGACTCGTTCTTGGCTCGTATATCTTTCCATGATGAAATGGCAAACCTTACTGAAGAGAAATGTCAAAAGAGCGGGAACAAATATGGCGTCGTTTGCTGTCCCTATCGATTTACTTTTGTAGCGTCTCTGTTGAAAAACCCTTTACTATTGTCTAATCCAAAACTATGTCCACGAGGTTTGTTTGTTACATACTATGGCGTGCACTAATGATTTAGATTAGAAAATATTTTAAAATGAAACAGCACTAATTTCTTATCGTTACCTTTTTACATCTACCAATGCCGGGAAAACACATATGTACATGAAACTATCTCCATTTATTTCCGGCGACTTTCTGGCTGTTGTAACAATTTCAAAAAGTTCCAGCCAATCATGATGGGATGACATCTAAATAATAATATTATCAAACACAATCATTACAAGAATTCCTGCTAATGATATATGATTAGAGCAAACGTGATAATGGGTGGACCCTGTAAAATATGAAATTTGAAACCCCGTTATTTCGAAACAGGTAGTCAATTTGATATTTATGAAGTGGCAGTAGTGGCCGTCGGTGGTGCAATGGGTAGTGTGGGCGGCTCTTGTACATGAGATCCTGGGTTCGAACCCTGCTCTGACCACCTTCAAATTTCTTTCGGCGGCGGTCACCTCGCATAGTGACGGCGACACTATCGAGTATTTAGCCATGAAAATGCTTCTCAAAAATACCGTTCGGAACCGGTGTAAAACTGTAGGTCCCAATCTGTGAGTATAAAACTAGAAAGCGCACAGCTCACTGGTTGTGAGAAGCTCTCCCCGATTCCTTCATGGGATGTAATGGGAAACCATTTTTTTTAGATTACACTGTGGAACAAAATGAAACTTTGGCGATAATAATAAGGTTCTGTTTTGAAAGTTTAAGGCTGCATTTTCTAATGGGGGGGGGGTGTGTGAAAATTTCCCAATTTTGCACATTTTTATGATGAATCGGCATAGGAAGCCATGTTATCCTTACATTTTAGGTATAGGATGTATTCATCAATTTTATGTAGAAATTTACGTGAAACTCTTTTGAGGAATTCGTTAACCCTCTAACGTCGCAATATATGGGTCTTTTTTGTTATTTGTGTGGAAATGGATAAAAACCTACCCCAATAACTGAGGTGTAGCGGGTTAATATGTACTACGAAAATATTTATCATAAAATTCTACCATAAGTTTCTCAAAGCTTAAAACTCAACTTGAATGTTAGGAATAAGTCAAAACTGAAAATCCATTCAAGGGTTAATTTCGTACCTATTCCAAGTTGGCGCTAAAATGTCCCACAAATCTGAATTTTAGGGACTTGTTGTGTATTGAAAAAATTTTCTATGTAAAATTCCTCTATAAGTCACCGCACAAAAGAAATCTATACATATAATATTCCACAGTGTTATTAGTCAATGGCTAGAAATTTACGACATGGCTCGTTTAGCGTTTGAATGAAATTGGTAGTTACTAGGGCAGATCAATAAATCCGTGACTTTTTGAATGAAACACAGTTTTTTTTTTGCAAAAAAAATTTATTTTTCACACTAAATCTCCTTTTAGCTCAATGCACTTAGTCCAATGTTTCTCCAATTTTTGTATCCCTTCCAAAAAATAGGATTTTTCGAGATCCATAAAACAAGCATTTGTTTGATCAATAATTTCATCGTTGGAGCTAAATCTCTTTCCACCGAGCCATTTCTTTAGGTTTGGAAATAAGAAATAGTCACTGGGGGCTAAATTCGGGGAATATGGCGGATGAGGTACCAATTCGTAGCCCAATTCATGGAACGCCAAACAATCCTTTGAAGTTGACACACGATTACGTTTATGGTCAATTGAGAGCAAACGCGGCACCCATCTTGCAGACAGCTTTCTTAAACCCAACTGATCGTTTAAAATCGACACCACACTACCATATGAAATGCCTATGACATCAACAATCTCTCGCACTTTTACTCTTCGATCGGTCAACACCATGTCGTGGATTTTTTCGACATTTTTGGGTGTATTGACCTCAATTGGCCGTTCAGCGTTATTTTTACTTGCGTGACCACAAAGAAAGTCAGTAAACCACTTTTTACCCATTGAAATCGATGGTGCAGAGTCCCCATAGTATTTATCAAGCTTTTCCTTGGTGTGATTGACGGTTTTTTTTCGCAAAACATAATGTTTACCGAGCCCTCGAAATACACTTTTTTCCATTTTTAAAAAAATGCACGAGGTTTTATATTTTGAACAGCTGTTCAACGCAAATGATATGACGGAACTTGCTCGAAATTCGACAGTAGTCTACTGACAGGTGGTACTTGATGGGAGCAGTGTTGTATTTCCTATAACTACGAAGCCACGGACTTATTGATCAGCCCTCGTATTAAAAAAAAACGTTGTTCCAAAAGTCTGAGTCTGCAACTCAAACTGTACGATGAGCATTTTTACCAAAAAATCATATTTTCCGATTAAGCTAATATTAACTTCGGGGACAACGATAACAAACAGAATTGTCACATTTGAAAAAAAGTGGTTACCCATAACATCCCATGAAGGGGTTGAGGAGAGTTTCTTACAATCAGTGATATGTGAGCTTTCTAGTTTTTAAACTCACTCAACTCGCATTTGGGTCTCAGAAAATGCACATGTCGTCCAGTAGATGCGGATGCATCCATAACGAATGAGTATTTGTTGGGGTTCTTTGGCATGACGGTATCATAGTCAACGGTAGTGGCAACGTCTTTTGCGCACTGTCTTCGAAAACCGAAAACTCGGAAATCCATTGGCCGTCTCTCAGCTGCGATTTGACCCAGTTAGACTATTATCTCTGAGGCGCCGTGAAAGATAAGTATTACGGCAACAATCTCGAGGCCGTTGAGGCCTTAAAACAAGAAATCGTCACTGTCGTTCACGAGATAGATAGAGGCCCATACAATCTAAAATGTACTGAATAATTGGGTAGATCGAAAGAGGCACTGTAAAGCAAGTCGTGGAAGGCACATGAACGATGTTCATAAATGTCAATGATGGTCCTTACCAATAAAATCATCATTTTGGGAACATGTTTATTAGTATTTTTTTTGAAGTGAAGTTCAATTCCAAATTTTACATTACCCACCACTTATGTCTGTCTGCCATTCATAACATGTTCGGCCACAATCATAATATTAGGGTTGTGTTTTTATTCCATTAAGCTATTGCCACAGATGATTTTCCAGAAAAATCTATCCACACTTAATACTACGAAATGTAGCAACATTTGATGTAATGGGTGAAATAAAATACGATACGGCAACACGTTTGTAGCCAGTACCAACAGATATACAGGGTAATAACAGATGTTGTTGTAGTTGTAGACAGCAACAACAGACATTTCTTTCATTCTTTTCAGTTGTCAAATACTATCCAACTATATACCACCAATATAAGAATACAAAAAAGTACAACAACTTACAACTTTGAAAATAACGAGGATGTAAATCACCTTAATTTGAATCATATAGTAGGGCCAGACCAGAACAGAACGAGACAACTACAATTAGAATAGTGCGTTCTATAAATAGCACTTTCAAAACTTCGGCATCAGTGCTTGTAAGTAGCAAAGCAATGTGTAAGTAGCGACAAACAATCACTCTGCACAATAAATGGCTTCGGTTAGTGACTAGTGTGAATACACACCGCAGTGGCTTAACAGGCTAGACGCTGCTGAAGATGATCCTTCACAAACATCGAAACGATCGTCCAGCGAATGTGAGTTCGAAGTTCGAGTTCGCGGCATTTACATTTTTTTCACTAACCGGAGAAAACATGATCTCTTAGCCGAAAGAAAATTACAACTTTGAAAATAAGAAGGATCTTAAACAACTTAATTTCAAAATACATATGATTTTGACAAGTGCAACGAAAAATGGCACGAAAAAATGTAATCACCTGTTTAAACGACTATACCTGATACATAGTTCTACCATGTTCAATATGTATAACATTTACTGCGCATTGTTGTGAACAATTTAATTAAAATTTTGTTTTCAATCGGAAATAAAAATCTATCCTTCAAATTTAGAGATCTAAAAGTATTCGTAGTCTTCCATTAAATAACATAATTTGAATGAACTTACAATGTGTAAGCCATTTTGCAAATTTCTGCTTTGAGTCTCTCCTTGATAACTCTTTCATTCTCAAAAAATGATAACATAATTTATCTTAGATAACTTTTTGTTGTCATTCTTCAAATTGAACATGTGGCAACATTGTCATTGCTCAAGTCGGAATTTAAGTGGGAAATTGAAATGACGCTTAATATCGCTTAGCTGCCGCGTACAAATTAAGCTATAATTAACTTTAGCGGGGTAAAAAAACACACTTATTATTAATTTATGAATGCAGTAGTATAAAATCGCCCAGATAAATTTTGATCTAAAAGGAATGGAGAGAGATGCACTTGTTAGAATTAAAAATAGGAAAACCTGTGTTAGAATAATGTAAGTGGTGCTATATTCATCTACTTGGTTGGTTTTTCATGTGTTTTTGTCACCGACAACGCAGTGTGGTAAAAATTTCCCATGTAGGTAGACATTAAACATGTGCACAAGACATCTTGAATGGTCATTCAAGACATTTGCTTCTTTCAAGACATGTATGAATCCGTTATGAATTTGAGACTGACTCGCTTCTTCGTAAATTTTGTCCGAAGCGGACATTAGTTACGGTTACATAATGAATCCATTTGTGAACGAAATAATAATGGAGGAACTACTTGACGAAACTTGACGAGGTTGGAAGTGAAGCCTAAAATCTAGACAAAGTATGTTGTGATAAAGTGGAATAACACATACAACGGACAGATAAAATGCACGATGGAAGGGGAAAATGACAACAGATTACCACCATACCTGGACTCGGTAGTAACTCGACAAGGCAACCTGCGCAAACTTGATTGGTAGCAGAAGACTACAGCTTTCGGAAGATTAATTAACTCCAACTGTAAGCACCCTATGAGAGTTATTATCAACACGGCGACAAACTCCATAAATAACAGCGACAATGAGTTTCATGTGGACAATAAAAGGAGAACAAACGAAGTTCTTGTTAAAAATGATTTCCCGGTCGGCACTATAAAAGGCCTACTGGATTGGAATAGGCGTACAGGACAATTTACAGCACGAGGATAAAATCGACAAGACGAAAACCCGCCAATCTCTGATGTATATACCTGGTTATTCTGAGAGACTAAAATACTCCGATATCGATGACAGAGAGTTATATGAGCTGGCGTTAAAATCCCACAATACCCTGAGCAGGTTATTAAGCCGGACAAAGTCCAAAGTGACGAAAAGGATAAGTCTATCTTCGGATAAAATGCTATGGGAACAAGACTGACGTATACCAAAAGGTATCAAATCAATTTTTGAAAGTTATGCTGAGACCGCTTCCAAACTTCGACAAATTTTCAGTCGAGAAAGTGCAGCTGATGTGTCAATCATTCCAAGAGTGGTCACAAAATTTGAAGAAACTGGGTCGGTTATGGACAGTAAGACTTCTGTCCGTCAACGTACCGGTCGGTCTCTCGGAAACATTGTTGCTGTAATTGAGAGTGTCACCGAAAACCCGAATACATCAATTCGGCATCGTTCTCAACACGAAGCACTACGCAGCGAATTTTGACAAAATAACTCCACCTTAATGCTTGCAAAATGCAGTTTACTCAGGAGCTTAAACCAGCAGACCATGGAAAAGTCCGGCAATTCGTTCAATGGGTAATCGAGCAACGTGAAATCAATGCCAATTTTTCAAAAAAAAAAAATCATCGTCTCCGATGTGGCGCATTTTCGTCGGAATTACTTCGTGAATACACAAAATTGTCGAATTTGGGGCTCAGAAAATCTTCATGCAATCTATGAGAAACAAATGCACCCACAACGAGCAACTGTTTGGTGCGAATTTTGGTCAGACGTCGTGATTGGACCTTACTTTTTTGAAGATGAAATTGCAGAGACTGTGAACGGCATTCCTTACTGAAACATGATAATGGAGTTCTTGTGGCCTCAACTGAACGACATGTGGTTTCAGCAAGACGGCGTTATGGCAGCAAACATTTCCAGAACAAAATATCTCAAGGAATTCTGAAGTCAACTGACCACCAAGATCATGTGATTTAACGTCTTGTGATTTCTTTCTTTGAGGTTTTGTGAAATCTCGGGTTTATGACCAGAAACAATTCCAGAGCTTAAAACCGAAATCCCACGCGGCATCTGTTAAAAGGTCATGGAAAATTTCATGAAAAGAGTAACGGCCTGTCATCAGAGCCGTGGGGGCCATTCGATGGATATTTTATACCATACTTAATCGGAACAAGCTGTTTTATGATCCTATAAAAAAATCACAGCTATCTCAAAAATACGTGTTTTTATTTTCAAATGAAAAACTGCATTCTTACTGAGACACCCTTTATACTATGTACATACATATATGTACTTTAATTTGTTTATTTAAACAAAATATAACAATATAACACAATCGTACAATACAAAGTTTAAATAAAAGGTGCACGAAGAACATAGGACGTCAACGAATTCTCTTCACCGATTTCTGCCTTTGGCAAGAGTTTATTTGTCTTCCTCTTTCAGGCACCGCTTCCATGTATTTAGTGGCCTTCGACACCGCTGAAGAATAAGGGTCGCCTTTACCTTGCCCATTGCATTTAGCAATGTAATACCTCTCCAGTTCCTGCACAGTGTTAGATCAATTTTTTTCGGGTTAGTCATAACCATTCCATCTTTCGACTCCGTAGGGATTTTGTTGTCCATCCATAAACTCCTGATGACAGACATCTGCTAATGATGATGCATCATATTTCAACAGTTCCGCTGGAATATTATCAGTAACAGATGATTTGTGATCCTTCATTTTACCCAGTGCTACATCGATCCCTGCTTGCTACGGCGGTTCCATTGAAATATTCCTTCTCGGGTTGCGATGAGAGTGAAATGGCGAAGGGGTACGATCTTCATAATTCGGAAGTCTAGATTACGTTGTAAAGAATTCACGCCACCGTTCCACTTGCTTAGCTGATGATGCTACTTCCGTGCCATAAATTAGCTCTAAACGACGCAGTACTACTGATGTTGTAGCCGCTCAGTTTTTTTTTTTTTGTTGAAGAGTACGAGTACACAATACGAATGTTACCTGTATTCGCAGCTTTTTCGGTTTCGTCCGCTATATTATTCAGTTAATTGTCGCAATCTGAAAGGACCATGTAACGCACTCTACGTGCTGATTGGCGATAGTCTGATATTAACTGCCTCTTCAACGTTGGTGTCTTCGATCGTATACGCATATTGTGCAGGATTCTGCACTAATCCAAGGTTTATTCACACTTACATTCTCACCAAGGACCTACATGGCTGTTTCCTTCAGCGTTCGAACAATTCGTGGCCATGTATTTTGGCTTTTCTGTGTTAAATTGGAGTGTAGAGTTTGATCATAAATCATTGATATGGATGGGTCCCTCAGACGGTCTGTATTGAAGTTTTTGGATTTTGCCTCTAATACCATTGACAGCCGCTGGTCCGAGGCGGCAGGTGCCCACTAGGAGTTGGTGATCCCTTTCAGTTCCACGTCTTGTTTTGATGCCTAGCAAGAAACCCAAAAACATCTTGTTCACCAGTATGTGGTCCATAAGATTGAAGTTTTGACCATCAAGTGGTTCCCATGCGTACTTGTGTATAATTCTATGGGGGTATTTCGTTCCGCCGATAAAAAAAAAGTTACAAAACCATGTGTTTCCATCACTTCCTGTAGGGGTTTGTTGTCGTTGCCCACTTTGGCATTGAAATCTCCCACATATATTTTTACGTCACCAATTGACAAGGACGTTACAGCAAAATCCCGTTGGCTATAGAATTCGTCCTAAACACTGTCCTCATTAGTCTCGGTAGGTGCATACCCCTGTACCACAGAAATCGTGAAGAACTTCGAGTTAAAACTCGCAATGACGATACGACCAGATATAAAATAAAATAAATGGTTTCCCGTTACATTCCATGAAGGGATTAGGGACAGCTTCTCAAAAACCAGTGAGCTGTGCGCGTTCTAGTTTTCACTCACTCACTGATTGGATCCTACAGTTTTACAACGGTTCCGAACGGTATTTTTGAGAAGCTTTTTCATGGCTAAATACTCGATGATATCGCCGTCACTAAGCGAGGTGACCGTCGTCGAAAAAAATTTAAGGTAGTCAGAGCAGGGATCGAACCCATGTTCTCATGCACAAGAGCCGCGCACACTACCATTGCACCACCGACGACCATATATATCATTGTATAATATTAGTGCATTTCTATCCCTAGGTGACAGCAGAAGGCCGACTCCGTTTATATGTTGCGTATCATTATTTTTGTACCACTTCAGTCATATCCGGAAAAATTTCGTAGTAACGCAGTTCGTTCTCGAAATTCGACATCGACTTAATGATTAGACGTGAGACGCCATCTGTTGTCGCGATATCATCAAACATTCGTGGTGAGTTGGTATGGGGTGGTTTTCAACTTGCAAGGACGGCATGCTTTCAGGAGCAATTAACATTGGGCAATCAAGCTGCAATAAATACCACATTCCAATGCAATTTTGACATAAATGTTAGTTAAGCTAAGCATGTAAAGCATTTATCGTAACAACACCAGCCCAACAAATGTTGAATTCATTGCCTTTATGTTCTGCTCACAGTTCCTTCGATTCCACCCACCCTGATCCCATCGTGAACGCACATGTGACCCCATCAGTAAAGCCACATAAATTTAACTGTTGGCCAAAGTGGAGGCCATTCTTGTCCATACCACTGACATCTTCTGAAGGCACCTATTTCTAAATAATTCCTCCTCTTTCCTACATTTCACAATCACCCTTTCCTGGCCTTGATTACTGTGATTTTCATTCAAATTTTGCATGTATCTTTAACTCGTGCTTTGCAAAGATCCCATAAAATATTGATTTTAATTTTTAAATTTAATTAATCATACGGTCCATTGAAATGCCAGCCATATATTGTACATGTAGATTTTATAAAAACTGAAAATTACATTCAGCCAATGACGTCAACAATTCCCCGCGAAATTAAAAATACAAAAACTCTCGTCCTTATCTTCTCGAAAAACTTCATCATTTGTTGTACCAATAAAAAAATTTAACACAAAAACAAAAAAAACTTTTGTTCATACCAAAATTCTGAAAATTACATATGAATTTTGAATGAAACATCAGCAGAGTTCGGGTACAACAGGCAAAAGCAAAAAATAAAAGAAGAAAGAACAACAAAAAAAGGAATTGTTGTTGAAAAGTGGCAAAGTTACAAACACTTTAATATTAATTTTCGCCAACACCCTTGATTGTGTTAACGAGTCAAGCAAACAACAAGAACCATCTTAAACATGCATCCACTTTGCCAACCAGAGCCACTAAAGCTTGGCCAAGTCAGGCCAAGGCGCCACCATTCACTCATTCATTAACTCATTCATCCATCCGACTATTGGAGTCCTGCATACATCCATCCATACAGCCACAGCACTAACACTTCAACAGTTATGAATATAGTTATGCATACACAGTGTTTGCATGAATAATTATTACGCTATATGCCAACATACACTTAGGTGCAAAAGTGCAGCAATTTTTGTATAAAAAGCAAGAATATAAGTTCTTTGTTTTCATACTTGGCGAATGCTTTATAGGCGGATAGCTGAGATAAGAGGAAAGTGCTGTCCACTCCATGCCCTAAAACTGATCTGTGGAAGAGATCCAACTTGAATGAACGATTTTCCCCACAAGCTACATTGGAGATGTATATTATTACTTGCCCCGGAAAATAACTCAAGTGAAAGAAGTGCAGTTATATTAAACTGAATAGTAATTTTTTGACAAATGTTATGTCGGCGCCAAGAGGAGGCAATTAGCGTGTTTTGGTTACACCGCTTGCTTATATAATCGCTTGTTTTATATGAAACACTTAGCGAGGACTTAGCGACACGAATTATTTCCGCTTAGTTTATCTCTTTTGCATCTTGTACCATATTCAACTCCTTTTCATATTTTTGGAATAATATGACTTATCTCTAAATAACCGTTTGCTTTGGAATTTAGCTAGCAATAATCGCTTGCTTGCAACCAAAACACGACTAATGTCTTCATTTAAAACTTGGCATTTTGCTTAGAACTAAAAGTGGAAAATATTTTAGTTCTTATTAAATTTAATATCTTAATGAATTGAACTGCCTATTTTTTATTGTTTTACTAAATTAACAATATCCAGAAGTCATGTGTTCTTGTTTTTAAAGATAATGTTGCGCACTTTTGCCCCCAAGTGTAAATGTGTATTGTGAGGAGGATGGGATGTTAACGCTTATAAACCTATGAATTTTCCACCAATACAAATAAAACAATATTTGCATGACGCACAGTTAAGCACTACATCGAATAAACGAGAGTGAATGAAAGAAAATAGTCAACAACTTTAAAAAAAATTGTTTATAGAAACTATCCCAGTAGCGGAAGGCATGAACGCTAAACCTATACATTATGATGAGTAGATAGATCATCATGCTCTTTCCGGTTTGACGGAATCATAGAGTTGTAGATAAGTGTTTCCAACAGCTATTTTGTGTTCTCTTACCGTCACCAACATTGTTGGAAATGTGTTCCATTTGTACTATGGTACTCTATAGTTGGGCATCAAACGAACAGAAATATAAAAAAAAAAACCGTTTCCCATTACATCCCATGAAGGGATTGGGGAGAGCTTCTCACAACCAGTGATCTGTGCGCTTTCTAATTTTTCACTCACTGATTGGGACCTACAGTTTTTACACCGATTCCGAACGGTATTTCGAGAAGCTTTTTCATGGCTAAATACTCGATAGTGTCGCCGTCACTATGCGAGGTGACCGCCGCCGAAAGAATTTTTTTTTTTTTAAGGTGGTCAGAGCAGGGATCGAACCCAGGATCTCATGTACAAGAGGCGCGCACACTACCCATTGCACCACCGACGGCAGAACAGAAATATAAGAGAGTGAATATTGTTGTTCGATGCAACCAACATCGAATATAATTTAGCTGTCATTAATATATATCACACACCATTTAAACTCAGATTGCCCTTTGGTTTGCTTCAAGTTACTTATTGCTCTTCTCTCGTTTCTCTATTAAAATTCCACCCACCATTTCGATCAGATGTGTCATGGATACCCTCTGAATGAATATGGTAACAGAGGGTATCCATGACACAACCGATCGACTGTGAAGTCGGAAATTGGTAGGTAACTGTGTATATAGGCGAGAGTGCCATTAGCAATCAGAAGCAAACCATACAGCAAACTATGTTTAAATAGTGTTTGATTCATACTAACGGCAGCTAAATAATATTTCATGTTGGTTGCATCGAACGAACACACTCAATCTTTTTTATTTCTATCCGTTTTATATCCAACCAAAGAGTGACATACAACACCAACTCGAACTCGATGAATTGACCTACTACCAGGTCGTCATCGAGAGAACGTAAAGAGAGGGAAGATGACTCTTAGCCAGGCACGTACGCAGAAGGGGCTGGGGCCCCTCTCCGCAGTTCGTTCCTTCAGTGGTGATTATTTAATACGGTGGTATTTTTAAATTCTTTATATTAACTTCACCTCTCTGTATGCATGCATTCATGCCGAAAAAACTTTGAATTGATTTTTAACCCTTTATAAGTTATCAATCAAATTATATTTAAACTTTGTTTACTTGCAGTTGCTTATTGCCATTCTGCCATCCAATTCGTCCTCTATCAAATTTTCAACTACCATATCGATCAGCCGTGCAAGGGTACCATAGAGTAACCATAGAGTAATATATAAGAGTTCCCACCATCGTTATCGTGCAATCACCGAACCGAGGTAGTTGGAGATTTGATGAAGTTCGAGCAGGTGGTCGCAATGCCGCAGCTAATCTAAAGGGTAGTTGGAACTTTTATATAGAACAGATTGGATAGGACAATGAGCGATAAGCTATTGGAAGCAAATTAACTTTGATTGGTTCTAATGACAGCGATATTTGATGCTAATTGTATCAAACGAACATATATGCATTCCATTTTATCTGTTCGTTTTATGTTGAACCATAGCGTAACATACAACCGCAACTATATGGGGGAACGCAAGCAGGGTGAAGTAGGAAATTGATAGAAACCAGAGTAGATAGGCGAGAGAGCGATATGAAACCACAAGCAAACTAAGTTTAAATAGTTTCCGATTGATACTAATGACAGCTAAATTATGTTTTAAGTTGGTTGCATCTAAGGAAAATACGCATTCCCTTTTATTTCTGCCCGTTTTATGTCCACCCAAAGAGTAACATACAACAGCAACTTAAACTCGATAAAGTGACCTACAACCTCGTCGTCATCAAGAGCACGTAAATAAAGGCATCGCGACTCTTATCTATTGCTCTATGCCACAAGATAACGCAAATCAGGGGGTTTCTATGGGAAATGACGTAGAATGAGAGACCAAAGAAGACAGGAACTAATTTTAAATAGTGTTGGTTGATACTAATGACAGCTAAATTATGTTTTATGTTGTTTGCATTGAACGAAAACACGCATTCAATTTGATTTTTGTCCGTTTTATGTCCAACGAAAGTGTAGAATTGGTAAAATACAGCAGCATATAAAACTATGAAATGACCTACTACCTCGTCCGTCATGAAGAGGCATTGAAGAGAGTACTGGAAACTCTTAAATATGACTGTATGCGAAAATCAGATGAAGGGAACTCTTATATATTACGCTATGGTTCAAGTTGGTATTAGAGTTTCACATAATGCGTATAGAAATAAAAGATAATGCTTTCTTTTGTTCGATGCACCTACGAGGGCTGTCCCAAAACTAGCCGACCTGACATATAGATGGTGCCAGTAGTTTGAAAAAAATATTTTGGCGTAAAGTGGCAACCTTATAAAACATATGGTTTATGTTTCTAGTCGCCATGTTGATTAGTATTTTAATTTGAGCCATTAAAAGTAAATGATCTCGGGGATCATTTGAGAGTTCTCAGTCTAAGCAATATTAAAGCCGCGCTAGATTATACTATGGGAGAATGTGCTCCTTCGTTTAAGACTGTAAAATATTGGGTAGCTGAGTTTAAACTAGGCCGTACGAGCTGTCAAGACGTACATCGTAGTGGTCGGCCAATTGAAGTGTCCACGCCAGACACGGTTAAGAAAATCCACAAATTGGTATTAAATGATCGTCGGCTGCAGATGCTGAAATGATATGCAGCTGAAATGATATGCATTTCAAAAAGTGCTACACATCGTATACTGAGCGAAGATTTGGAGATGAGAAAACTGTGCGCAAGATGGGTGCCGCGCTTGTTTTCAATACAGCAAAAACAGCGTCCTGAAGATGTTTAAATAGAGGGTTAGGCGATGTTTCACCGCAAAGAAGGCGAATTTTTGCGTCGATGAGACAAAGACAAAGAAACAGTCAAAGCAGTGGACTTGAATGGGAGAATCGTGTCCAAAGAAGGCGAAGACAGTTCCATCTGCAGACAAGGTTATGGCGTCTGTTTTTTTTTTGGATGCGCATGGGATAACTTAATTGAATATCTTAAGAATGGAAAAACCATCAACGGCGAATATTGTGCTAATTTGTTGCAGCGTTTAAGTGATGAAATTGTGGAAAAATGGCCGCATTTGGAGAAAAAGAAAGTGTTGTATCATCAAGACACTGCTCCAGTTCACATATCCACTAATTAATAAGTTAAAGTTCGAATTGATTCATCATGAACCTCATTCGCCAGATTTAGCTCTCTCGGACTATTTTCTATTTCCAAATATGAAAAAATGTCTCGGTGGTAAAAGATTTGCCAACAATGTAGAGATGGAGTCTGCGGTTGATGGATATTTTAAGGAGTTTGACAATTGTTACTATAAACAGGGTATCGAAGCTATTGAATATCTCAGGAAAAAGTGTATCGAGCTAAAAGGAGAATATGCCGAAGCGAAAGAGAAATTTTCCCACCTTTTTTGTGTCTTTTGTGCCCGCCCTCGTACCATCAAATATAATTTAACTGTCATTAGTATCAATCAAACACTTTTTAAGTTTAGTTTGAGCTTTGGTTTGCTGCTAACAGCTTATTGTTCATTCTTCCATCCACTCTGTTCTCTATCAAATTCCGGCTACCATTTCGATCAGCTTTACCATGGATTTTGAATAAAAAAACATTCCAAACTTCCGCCTTCTAAGATCGGAGACCACAGTGTATTTTTGCAGAAAAAAACAAACCGTATTGGTTTTTTCTATTATGGGTCTTAAAAGTTGCCTAGTGTGATACGTTTTACGTGGAAAATAATCCTTATAGTCAAATTATGTTTTCAGCAGTCATTTCCAGCGATCGGAGAGTACCCCGAACTCGACGAACACTTAACACAAGAGTTAGGTAAACGAAGAGGCGATACGGAGGAGGATCGCAAAGAAAAACTCTAAATCAAGTTATTCGCCGATCAGACTCATGTAGCGAGCAATCGAAACCACAGACCCAAATCGCAATGCGTGTAATTCCTATTAAAAAAATTATAATTATAGCGTCGACCAAATGTCATTAAATTTATTTATTTTGCCACGATTCTATGAGAATTTTGTTCTCAGAACTACAACACATAAATTGACATCACTTTAACAGTAACACGAGACTATATACAATTGAAACTATAGGCAATCAGTAGCAAAACTACGTACCCGGTTTTTTGTATTGTAATTCTGATCGTCCTTTTTAGAGGACTTTATAAATTCAAAGGATATCTATTGAAAAATAGTTGTCTTCACCAATCTGACAATGAAAAATGAACCAATATGAATGTACAATAAAAGAGAAATTTTTATTTGATTCTCCAAGGACCAGTGATGTGACATAAGGCCCTTAAAAGTTTTGAATCGACAAATCTGAAACAAAAATTATATACATATATCCCCATCCCTATGGGTGAGGGTATAATTATGTTAAAGACTTGGAACCGTCACATCTTCTGCCGAAATTTCAGTATTCAATCATTAATACAATACAATAGACATTAGTCCAATCCAGAGTCCATTGAGGCTTTAAAACATGAAATCGGCGCTGACGTTTACAAGATAGAGGCCCAAACAATCGAAAATATACTGAAAAATTGTGGAGATCGAATGAGGTCCTGTAAAGCAAGTTGTGGAAGTCATTTGAACGATGTTGTATTTCATTCATAAATGATGGACAGTACCAGTAAAATCATAATTTTTAAAAATCCAAATTTTACATGTCCCACCCTTTACAGGATTTATACTACCCTTTACAGGATTTGTACTATATATGTATTCCTTTAGGCTATATATTTCAAATAATTCTTATTGAACTGATAATGATAATGACAGATGGCTGAAATTTGACAAAAGATGTATCGGTTCCAGTTCTTTAACACAAGCTTTTTCAGATTGTTCGATGCAAGGCTTGTAAGGATATTCAAGGATAAATTTCTAAAACCACCTGCTTCACATCCTTGGTCAACTAAATTGTTTTTAATTAAATATAAATCCTTGAAATTGTAATAGTCCCATAACAAGTGTTTTTACTGTTGGTCCATAGTTTCAGCCGTGTATTGTTTCGTTCTTAGGAGGGTAAAAAGTTAATATGGTGTTATACTTATCGTGTTAAGAGTACTCACCGTTTTCGGCCACTCGACGCAAAGAGTTTATAGGAAGCGTGCAGCATTTGCTGCTCGAACACTCCGATGTTCAAATGCTAGCTATTTCAGTAATATCACCAACTGTTTGCTTTTGCTATCAAAAATACAGCTTCGACTATTGCAGTCATTCTCCGCCAAATGATTTGTGCTGTCGGCTACGACTTGTGTGTTAGAGGCGGTAGTAGTCTTAGCAAACGAAAAAAATTTGAATGTGAACTGTTTCATTTCAGTTTTTCCACATCATTTCGTAGTCATACACGCTGAAAAATAATGGCCCCAGCAACATATTGCAGGAAGCATGAACATGTTTGCAAGCATTGTGTTCATGAATTGAAGATTTTCTGCCTTGTTGTCTCTATGTTATCTGCCTCGTTTTTGTTTTCAGTGGTTTTTGACAAAAAAAAACACTTTTTGGTCTCAAAATCATAAATTATAGCCTATTAATCATTGTGTCTCAAACATATTATATTGAATAGCAAACAAAATGTGTTTGAGCACAACTATGGTATATTTGCGACAAGCTGCAAACACGTTATATTTGCACCCAAACAACAAAAAAGACAGATTTTTCAGGGTGTAGTCTTCAACGCATTTTTGAAATGAATATTTATTAAAATCCAATCTCACGCCCAGGGCAAAAGCAGAGTAAATGTCAGTGATGGCACTTTTTGGATAATTATCCAAAAATGGGACAATTTATAATTGTTTTGAATAATTTTCGGATAATGATAGTTTTGTGTAATTTCATTTGTCGGAACATGTCACGTGTTGAAACATTAATTTTGCTTTTCCATTACCTTTTTGATATCTCCGTCACAATATCTCCGTTTGCAGGAAAACATTGATTCACATGGATCCGAAAGTTTGGATATATAATCTGTCATATCTTCTATGCATATCGTCAGATTTGAAAACTACCTTCAGTTTGGAAATTTTGTGAAAATACTATTAAAACTTTCGAATTCCATTATTCTATTGCCAGAGATTTTTTTATTTGCGGAAGCGACTGCTTGGTGAACGATACAATAATTTCAAAATACGACCAACGGAAGAAGTCTTTGTAAGAATCAGACAATAGCCAAGACTTTAATATTTATACTGACCCTTCTAGCAATAGACAGGCCATTGCGGTGGACTAATTAAATTATTTTGAATAAAATCGATTTATAGAAAATTAATTACATATCTTTGTGTAATTTCACGTTACATTGGATAATTTTTAAACAACCCTTGTTTAATTTTGATCTACTCTGGTGGCAACACTGGTAACGGTAGACTAGAGCACATAGTAAACACAAAGCAACTATGGTACAGAGAAGAAAATTTACTCACGGAGTGGAATGCCAACAAAGAAAACGAGTGAAGCGCGTCGTTTCTCTGCTCTCTCTCTTACTCTCTTCGTTGAATATTACAATACACGAGCAGTTTTCGGATGATGTTATTGTAACTAACTATAGAAATTCCAAACATATTAATAATAAAGTTATGCCGCGGGAAAATGCTTTTGAGTGAATCGCGTCGACTTTCTTGGTTCTCTTCTACTAGGGTTGCCATATGGGGCCGGTTTTTTTACTCTACTTGAACATCCTTTTTGACGAGACCGGGCAGAAAAATTTGGTTGAACATATTTTGCGAGCTCTGGTCTAAAACCCTTGGAAGTCTATAGGGATTGTTTAAAAAAATCCTTTAAGTCAGAGAGGTTGCTTTTAATGAAGTAGTTTGATCACTCCCTTTAATTTGAATTCGCGCACGAAAGGCCATGACTCACTTTCAGATTTAATCAAAGGATCTGTCAAGATAATTGCTTTCCACACATACTGATTTGGACAGAGAGATCGCAAATTGTTGCATTTGAAAAGACAGTCTGTCAACAACTTAAGTGTTTGTCGGTGCACGATTTTCAATGACCCGCTATAACATAGTATTTGGACCCATAGATGTCGCTTCACAAAATAAACCCATCATTGAATTCGTGTGAATCCATTAAACTACTCACACTTGCCTGTTCCTAGATGGTATATGCAGGCCCCATGGGTCCTACCGCCAAAAATTTGTTAATTTGTCTTCCCATATTTTCTTTGTACCAATTTCGCTATATTTTATAAATTTTTGAGCCTCGTCCTTTCAAACTTTAAAAAAGTTTACACTGAATCATTGATGACCAGTGTCATTTAAATGTAGACCTGAAGAAGAATAGAGAGCAGAACTTTGTAAAGGGTGTCCCTAAATTTACGCAACATTTAAATTTGCTGCTATCGACGTAGAAAAGAGTTGGCAACCCTAAAAAAAAAACAGCTGACAGTTCAGGGTTAATAAAAATAGCAAATTACACGATAGAACAGCGTATCTTCATTATTGAACAATATTTCAAAAGTAATGAAAGTTTCGATATGAATTCGCGACATGATAACACAGTTTTCTTTTGCCGAAATTGAATGAAATTGATGTGACCAGTATTTGGTTTCAACAAGACGGTGCCACATGTCATACAGCTCGTGAAACTCTTCAATTACTTCAAGAGGCATTTCCAGGTCGCGTGATTTCTCGATTTGGTGACCAGAACTGGCCCCCAAGATCGTGTGATCTAACACCATTAGATATTTTTTATTGGGTTTTTTAAAATCGCAGCTCTATGTTAACAAGCCCACAACCACTCGTGCTTTAAAGGACGAGATTCATCGTTGCATCAACGAAATTCGACCAGATTTATGCAGAAAAGTCATGGAAAATTTCGACAAACGAATACGTATGTGCATTTGCCAGATGTTTTATTCCATAAATAACCCTATCCTATGTACTTTACGATTCAATAAAAATATTACCATACGAAGAATAAAAACTCTGTTTTCTATTCAATTCAAATGTTGCGTGAATTTTGGGACACCCTTTAGAATAATTGCAGCACTGCACTGAGGACAAATCGATGCCTTAATATAAAAAGGCCCTAACTCGATTTTTTGATACTTGACAGGAGAAGGGAAAAACTTAAAAAATACATCAAATTTTAGATACAAAAAAAGATTTAATGCAATTTTTAATAAGAAGAGGCAACACGTTTTTGGAAATGGCATTAACATTTTTGTTGTATCTAAAATTTTACGGATTTTATTAAGTTTTTTCCTTCTTCTGTCAAGTAACAAACAATCAAGTTAGGGCCTTTTCATCGAAATACTGTTTGCCCAAAACGGGGGAAAATATTTGTTATTTGAGTGTCGCGCTTTGGTCACATTGAACACATTTTTGTTTGCAGGCAAATGATTTTGCTTGCCCTAAATCAGCTGATTTCTTTTTTGCTTCTGAGAAAAATCTTATTGCAAGAATGCGTCATAGTATTTGACTCTTTTTGCCAAATATTTATCCAGTGTGGCCGTAGCTTGAGTACCAAAAAATAAAAATACATAAATATGTACTTTAGTTTTCCATTACATCCCATGAAGAGATTGGTGAGACCGTCTCACAAACAGTTAGCTGTGCGCTTTCTATTTTTTTATACTCACTGATTTTTTACTACCTACAGTTTTACACCGGTTCCGAACGGTATTTTGAGAAGCTAAATACTCGATAGTGACGGTTGCCGAAGGAAATTTAAGGTGGTCAGAGCAGGGATCTAACCTAGGATCTCAGGTACAAGAGGCGCGCATACTAAACATTGCACCACCGACAACAATTTAGTACTACACTTGCAAAAATACTTCGTAGGTATATGGCACATATTTTTTCAATGGAGTTTTGTAACATTTGGTGCGAAATGTTGTTAGACAGATATCGCATGCAAGCGACCCGAAATCGAATATTATTATTGTCCACTACACGTCATTTTTAAAATATGAATAATAAGACGAAATACTCTTGGTGTTTTTTCGAATATGAAGAATATAAAGTTTAACTATCTCCACCTGACTAAGATTTTACTACTCGTGTTAACATAGAGAGTCGGTTGAGAATAGTTTAATTTTCTTCGGAGTTTGTACTCTATATCTAGGACTAGATGATCTACCGATAGTATTTGCGCATCGGCTGATGAACTTTCAAAGGAGTTCGAGATTAGCCCTGCCAGTGAGTGCGCTTTCCGGAGTTATCTATTCCTGACTATTCATTTATATTACAAATTTTTCGTACATGAACTTGCAAGAAATAACAAAATCAGTCAATAACAAAATTAAAATTGTTTTCATTCTCCAAAAAAAAACATCAGAATTTTTTAGAGAAAAATGCCTACGAAAGTTTTGTCAATAATCACGTCTCACCCCAGCGGGTTTATCCTTTACTTGTAGTAACATCATTATCATAGTTTTAATCTTTCCAACACGTGATCACCAATGATAATTTTGTTCTCAATATTATAAAATTTGCATCGTTTTTAATCCGGGTATTGTTGTTGCCTTGTTATTTCCATTCAAGTTGTTTATGAAGAACCTTGATTTGTATGAATGCATTCAAATACACTCGAAACAATATATTAGCAAACGCAGCAGAAAAGACTGCTGAAAAGGGGATAGGAGAAATTTAATTTTCTTTATTTTTTCGTGCAAATATTTTGTCCGGAATTATATAGACATTGTTAACAGATTGTTTTTATTGCAGTGAGTCAAAGCAAATTTCCTCTTAATTTGTAGCAAATATCGTTTACTGTTCATAGCTAACTTAATTTTTTGAGTGTAGTTGTAAATCGACTACTTGGAAAGTATAAACTTTTTCTATTCATACACTGTATATGAATGCAAATGTTGAGTACAATGTAGGAAAAAGTATGAGAGTGGTTTTTATACACGTTTAGTATTAAACGCATGGATATGTGTAGTTTTGAATGCTTTTTCATCATACGTTTTCTTCTTAAACAACGTTTTGAGTCAATTCTAGAATAAATTCCTCAGAAATTCAGTGGGTGATTCACTATATATGAAAGTAACTACAAGATATGTATTAAACTATATAATAGACAAATTGATTTATATAACAAATTTAAATTTTATCGTGTGAATTTTGAAATCAAATTTAAACAAAATTTCAAAATGCACAGGAAAAAATAATAATGTTGCAAAACTAAAATTTTTAAATTGTTCTGTAAACCCAATAACATGAGATGAGAGAAACTTAAAAAAATTAAATATAGATAAAGTTGTAAAAAAACCAAAACTGGGTGGTAACTTTTTAAATTGTGAACCTAATAATAAAAGAAACTGTAATTTGTGAAGGAAAATGGCTTTATTGATTTTCAAAATATTCGAACCATTCGAGACAAAAATTAGGTACAAAATCGGGCAGTTGAAGCCTAATTCACAATAAATTCATTAAAGACTAATTTTGCGTCATACACGCTGAAAAATAACGGTCTCTCTAACATATTTTCCATTTTTTGACAAGCTCCAAACACACATTAGCGGCATTCATGCAAACGTGAAAGCCGAGAACTTTTGCTCAGCGCAAGTTTCCCTCGCACCGTTGCATGAGGCACCAGGTAAAGTTGCTCAGCGTAGATGTGCTCAAAACCATATCAGCTGACCAAGATGGATACATAAGGTGGCAGCAGTAGCAATTGCATGTATTCTGTATGTGCACTTTTTCTACTGTTCTAGTGCTATCACCTTATTCATCCATCCTAGTCAGATGACAACGAAATGTCAAAAGTTTACACGTTTCTCCATCCCACGTTTGCTCAGCAAATTTGCCTCGAAAACTTTCCACTTTTGAGCAAGTCGCTTTGTATGGGAAATTTGTTTGTTTTGACGTTTGCTGTGCAAGTTTACGATGTTTTCGAGTTTACGAGGTTCTTTCGAGCTTTCATGAAGACCATTATTATATTTGCATTTAAACAACAACAAAATACAGATTTTTCAGCGTGTAGATTACATTTTTTCTTGTTTTTGGTTAATAATTCTAGACAAATTGACATTCTGTAACATATCGTTTCGGCTTCTTAAATTAGACATGACCGGCTACATTTGTGTACAAAAATCGTTAAAAAAAAATTACAGCAGACAGTTGTCCGAGGCCTTCGGCCACGGACTGTCCCTGCAGGCTGTGTCAGAGACACGGCCATTAAGTTTAACGTAGAATACGCCATCCGATAAGACAGAAAACATATATAACAATAAATTCATTTCCTTATATTATTTATCATTTATTGTTATATGTTTTCTGTCTTATCGGATGGCGTATTCTACGTTAAACTTAATGGCCGTGTCTCTGACACAGCCTGCAGGGACAGTCCGTGGCCGAAGGCCTCGGACAACTGTCTGATGTAATTTTTATATTTACCAACGGCATTTGATTCAAGTCCGTTTAAAAAAAAAAATATTATGTACAATTTTTTAAACTTAATTTAATTTATGTATTTTTATTAATATTTTTATTGAAATAAGTTCTGCGAATGTGGAGAGGGCCGCCATAATATTAAAAAAGGTTTACCTTATCGAGTCTTCGCATTAGCATTCGAGCGTTGTGTGAAAGCTTTACGCTTTACAATTCAAAATTAATGTTACAACAGCTTTATTGAAGCTTTCGCAAAAAAGCTTTATTACGTTAGCTTACTGTTTGTTTCACTTTTTACTAGATACATGTTGCCAAGCAACATTAGCTTGCTGTTCGTTTCACTTTTTACTAGATACATGTTCCTAAGCAATGTTGAGCAACCAAAAACACTCAACCAAACACCACACATATGTTTGAGTGTATGTGTTTAAACAATTTTCATTTGAGAAATTAAAATACTAGAAATATATCAACCAATATGAAATGTATATCAAACGAAAGACAACATCTTCATTTACCTACAAAAAAAATTTTAAAAAAATTCATCTAGCCGTTTCCTCAAATTCAATGAAATAAAGATTACAACAATAAAAACCTGACATGACTCCTCATACCGTAAGGTAAGACGTATCCTACGTCAAAATATAAGTAGGTTGCACATAAAAAATATAAATAATTCGACACGACAACTATTATTTTGAACTGCACTTTTTGTATTTTATATATGTATTAAAAATTTGTTGAGATCTACATCATAACACGTACAAAATAAAAATACTTCGTGTTGTCAGATTCTGTCAGTTAGGATTAGGTGATACATTTCTTCCAGTAGGTGCTTTATGGCAGATCAAACTGTCAAACTGTTATGCTGTATTAGAATTGCTGGTTGCAAAATAGAATCACCACAGAATTGCTTGCTTTGCTTTGTTTCTGTAAAGTAAACTAAAACAATTTTCACATACCTAACTTGTTGTTAGCGACAATGGAAAGAGCAAATGCGAAAAAGAGAAAGGAAATCATTTGCTTCACCTAAGTGCGCAGTTAGTTTTTGCTTACGCAGTCAAGCAAAACATTGGTTTTTCACAGAAATGCTGTTGCTGCAATCAGTCAGTTGGTGTTTATACAGACATTGCCGTTTCTTATCTGCTATGCTGTGTAATTTTCGCAGTCGAAATCAGCATTCCTCCGTCGCTGTGGAACAAATTCCGCGAAGGTTATCCAAAATCAGTTGTGGCAGAAATCATTGATGCTGTGGAAAACTGATAATGCAGGATCGTCCTGCCAGGAAAATATTACTGTTTAAACACAAAAATCCGATCCAATTACTTTTTAATTGAGTCAATTACTCGAGTACTTGAGTGGACAAATTTACTCCAAAATCAGGAAATAAATAAATACAAGCGGCACCAGTTACAATTGGCACCAAAATAAATAAATACAATAGGCACAAGTTCTTGTTAATAGACATTAATTCAGATTTCGCAGAACAGTTTTGTTGGACATTTTCGTACTAGTATGTGTTGGAACAATTCTCAATAAGTTTAGTTTTCTTTATTCCTATAAGGAAGATTAATTAACAATAACTTCGTACTCCAGTTGATTACGTATATAATACGAGGTGGATCAATAAGTCCGTGCAAAGGTACGGGTTTTAAGTCTCCTTTTTCCCGGCATAATAAACAAAGATAAGGACAAAATGTCAAATTCAAAATAACAATATATATGGGCTGGCTATAGGCCGATATAATGTATATAACGCAAATAAAATCCTAGATTAGACGTTTGATGTTAGGAAAAAAATCTACTTATGTATGTTAATATCAAATAGATGTACAATTTAAACAAAATGTTGGAGAAATAAATGAATTTAAGCTAAAAAAAAAAAAAAAAGTCCGTGACTTTTCGAACTTCGCTCGCAGTTATATGAAATGCAACACTGCACCCATCAAGTACCCCCTGTTTGACCTAGTTCCGTCATTTACTTGCGTTTAACAGCTGTTCAAAAGATACAACTTCGTGCATTTTTTTTTAAATTGGAAAAAGCGAATTTCGAGTGCTCATTAAACATTATTTTTGCGAAAAAAAAACCGCCAATCAAACCAAGGAAAAGCTTGATAAATACTATGGGGACTCTGCACCATCGATTTCAATGGGCAAAAACTGGTTTAATGACTTTCGCTGTGGTCGCACAAGTACAAATGACGCTGAACGTTCTGGACGGCCAATTGAGGTCATTACACCCGAAATTGTCGAAAAAAGTCACGATATGGTGTTGGCCGATCGAAGAGTAAAAGTGCGTGAGATTGTTGATTCCATAGGCATTTCATATGGCAGTGTGGTTTCGATTTTAAATGTTTAAGAAAATTGTTTGCAAGATGGGTGCCGCGTTTGCTCTCAATTGATCATAAACGTAATCGTTCGTCAACTTCAAAGGATTGTTTCGAGTTGTTTAACCGCAATTCGAAGGAGTTTTTTCGGCGTTTTGTAACTGTGGATTACACATGGATCCATTACAAAACTCCGGAGACCAAGCAGCAGTTTAAACAATGGGTTTCTCCGGGTGAACCGGCATCGAAGAAGGACAGGATATGTTTGTCGGCCAATGAAGTGATTGCAACAGTTTTTTGGGATGCACGCGGGATAATCCACAACGATTACCTTCAAAAGGGGAAAACAATAAACGACGAATATTATGCCAACTTATTGGACCGATTTAACGAGGATTTAAAAAAACGGCCCCATATGGCCAATAAAAAAGTTAGTTTTCATCAAGATAATACACGCGTGCACATGTATGTAGTCTCAATGGCAAAATTCCATGAATTGGGCTACGAGTTGGTACCTCATCTGCCATATTCTCCGGATTTAACCCCCAGTGAATATGTCCTATTTCCAAACCTAAAAAACTAGCTCCAACGATGAAAATATTGATCCTATTTTTTTGGATACAAAATTGGAGAAATGTTGGACTAAGTGTATTGAACTAAAAGGAGATTATTTTGAAAAACAAATTTTTTTTGCAAAAAAACTGTGTTTCATTCAAAAAGTCACGGACTTATTGAGCCGCCTCTAGAAGAAATAATTTAATTTTTTTGCCAACACAAATACAAATTTATGAAGGATTTAATAAATTTATATCCAAGCTGATTGTAAATTTAATTGAAATTTGTTCAATTACAGGCCTATTATTTGTACACTTGAGTTAACACTTTGTTCATCAGCTAAAACCCAAATATAAATATAATTGAGTTGACAAATTTCTTATTTAATTCGAGTATTAATTTTTTTCTGTGTGTGACATTCTGTGAGAATGAGGTAAACTTGGGCATAAGTTCCACCAGTAGATATAAAATATTACATCATTTGGCCGTGAAAAAAACTTGTTTATAAGGCAGCTCCAGCAGATGATTACCAGCAATTTTTGTACTTCATAGAATGACTGGTATATCCCACAAATATACTCGAACAACTCGGTTTGTAGGTCCTCTTCTCTAGTGAAGGATTTTCCATCCAAAAAGTTTTGCTCACTCCGGATTAATGAAAATCTGAAGGTCACACATCAGGACAATAAGGTGGATGTGGCTTCACTTCCCATCCAAGCTCCAATATATTTTGCCGAGTCTGCAAATATGTGTGCGATTTACCAATTCAGGTCGTGTATATTTTAGTGTCCCATCACGGTTCGGCAATTGCTGGTAATAGACGTCAGAATTTATGCCTTCATTATGCATTCATCGTGCTTGGACCAGGATTTTGACATTAAGTGTGATTATTTTTGTAGCCCGCTAAAGTTTATAATAGCTTAATTTGTACGGGATATCTAAGCGATATTAAGTGGCATTTAAATATCCCACTTAAATTCCGACTTGAGCAATGACAATGTTGCCATATGTTCAATTTAAAAAAAAATGGCAACAAATAGTTATCTTAGATAAATTTTGTTGTCATTTTTTGCGAATGAAAATGTTATCAAGGAGAGACTCGAAAACAGAAATTTGCAAAATGGCGCACACATTTTAAGTTCATTAAAATTATTTTATTTAATGGAAGACTACGTATACTTTTATATCTCCAGATTTGAAGGACAGATTTTTATTTCTGATTGAAAATAAAGTTGGAATTAAATTGTTCACAACAACGCGCGGTAAATGTTAAGGTCCAATTAGTCTTGACGGTTGACGGTAAGCGATCAGCTGTTTGAGTTGGGGTTGCATTTTGCATGTGTTAGAAAGAGACAACTAAAATTGACGGTTAACGACGGTAGACTTCTGCAAGTTGCAGAATCAACCGTCAACCGTCAGCCGTCAAGACCGATCAGCTGTTATTGTTATTAGCGGCATTCATGCAAACGTGAAAGCCGAGAACTTTTGCTCAGAGCAAGTTTCCCTCGCACCGTTGCATGAGGCACCAGGTAAAGTTGCTCAGCGTAGTTGTGCTCAAAACCATATCGTCGGACCAAGATGGATACATAAGGTGGTAGCAGTAGCAATTGCATGTATTATGTATGTGTACTTTTTCTACTGTTCTAGTGCTATCACCTTATTTATCTATCCTAGTCAGATGACAAGGAAATGTCAAAAGTTTACACGTTTGGGAAATTTGTTTGTTTTGACGTTTGCTGTGCAAGTTTACGATGTTTTCGAGTTTACGAGGTTCTTTCGAGCTTTCATGAAGACCACTATTGCTTTTACTTCGACATTTTGTGTGCGGCAATACACAATTACACGGCAACCACAATTTTCTTTTTATTTTTAATTTTTTTATTTGACATAATCATTGTTTAACACAAAACTCATGCATGCAAATTATATTTTCTACAAATGCTCTTCGATCAGTTGTTTTTGTTTTGTTTTGTCTTTCTACCGTCTAACCGTCATAACTAACCGCGCAATATTGAGTAGAACGTCAACCGTCGAGACTAATTGGACCTTTATACATATTGAACATTATAGAATTATGTATCAGGTATAGTCGTTTACACAGGTGACATTTTTTCATGCCATTTTTTGCTTCACTTATCAAAATCACATGTATTTTGCATTTATACTTTTTTGTATTCTTGTATTGTTGGTACCTATATATTTATATAGAGTTTGACAACTGAAACGAATGCACGAAATTAAAGTGTCTGTTGTTGTTGCTTACAACTACAACAACATCTGCTGCTACCATGTAATTGTTGGCACTGGGTACAAACATGTTGCCGTATCGCATCTTGTTTTCACCCATTGCAGCAAATGTTGCCAAATTTCGTAGTACTCGTATTAACTGTGGATCGGTTCACTTGGAAAGTCGTAAGTGGTGCAAGCTTAATGGAATAAAAAACAACCTTATTGTTGTAAAGAATCAATTTTCCATCTCCAGTGATAAAGCGTTTAATAAATGGATAACACAGTGCAACACGAAAAAAAATAACCATATACGGACACCACTACGTGATAAAAGACTAAAAAAAAAAGACCCGTGTCTCCCAATTTTTCCCAAAGTCATGCACTTTTTTTTTATGGGCCGCCAAAGATTTGGGGCCTCGGTATCATTTTCGTAAAATGTGATCATTTTCTCAGGCTCATATCTTGCAAACCGTTCAGAATTTCGATTTACTCTCAAAGAGCAAAGTTGTAGCTCTTGTCATAAAGAACAAAAATTGCGAACATATAAAATCAAAAAAATTCACCTTCCAGATCAAAATCGCAAAAAACCTTTTTTTTAACTTTTTTCCCGTGTTCAGGTCCATAGGTAGCGAATTTTTTTAAGTTTTTTGCGATTTTGATCTGGAAGGTGAATTTTTTTTGATTTTATATGTTCGCAATTTTTGTTCTTTATGACAAGAGCTACAACTTTGCCTCAGAGAAATTCTGAACGGTTTGCGAGATATGAGCCTGAGAAAATGATCACATTTTACGAAAATGATACCGAGGCCCCAAATCTTTGGCGGCCCATAAAAAAAAAAGTGCATGACTTTGGGAAAAATTGGGAGACACGGGTCTTTTGTTTTTTAGTCTTTTATCACGTAGTGGTGTCCGTATATGGTTATTTTGCCATGACTTAAAAAATTACACACAGTGTAATTTTTGCTGCGTTGGAGCAATAAATCGCATATGCTTATCCGCTTTGTTAATTGGATGTCCTTAAGCTCGTGCGGAACCGAAATATAGAGCTTTTTGGTAAGTCTAAACCGTTTCAAATGGTTTTTAATGATCGTGTACGACACCTTCAGCTTGTCTTCAACTTCTGATACAGGAATGTGTCGACCAGATTTGGCCTGCCGCTCGAAATTTTTTTAACCAGCTTTGGCATGTTGATTCTGTTAAAGCATCCAAACCATATACGTCACAAATATCCCGTGTACATCCGCGGCAGTTTTGTCTTTCAAAAATAAAAGAGCAAAATATGAAGAAAATGCTCCTATGATCATCCATATTCACAATAAGATTTAAATGAAAACTGACCACTGAAAACAATATCACATATCACCAATTTAAGCTTGAAATGTCAGCTGTGTAAATGTATAACAAAGACTGTAGTCAGCTGATCAAAAGCATTTTAAAAACAACAAGAGCAGCATCTAAACGTCAAAACCGAAGTTACTTTATATTTTAACTCGAAATTATAAATTAGCTCATTAGCTCAAATGAGAATAAAAAATAAATTACGAGACACCCTGTGCATCATTTCACAATTTAAGCCCAGCACTCAGATAAACCTGAATTTTAAGTTTCCAAATGAAGTCTATGCCAAAAGCCGGTTGCTATTCTATATAGATTATATATGGAAGCCTGAAATTCAGTTTTAGCTGAGTACTATAGTTCAAGAACGATATATTAAACGAAATTTAAATTCGGTGGTGAGAACGACGTGTCCTATTTCGTACGAATAAATTTAGAAACATTTTAAATTATAATACCTATAATCTGTTCCAATACTATTTCTCAATGTAATCAACAGTTTAAAAAATATTATTTTTTTTTAACTTAAAATTTTTTACTTTTAAAAATCGTGAAACATTAGAAACGGCAAAAGCTGTAAAGTTTTATTAGTTTATCCTAAAGTTACGTCACCTATGAACAAAATGAGGCATGGATCTTAAGAGTTGATGGACGCGTTTCGCTCGTATTCACAATTTAATGAATTGTGTTTATTTCCCTTCATCGATTTTTTAATTGAAAATCAATAAATTGCCGATTTATCTTCAAAATAATTTGATTTTACAGAGCTCTGTTAGTTCTACAACGAAGCTCTGCTAAGTACATTGGTTTATGTCTTTGCTTTTTTTAAAACGAATATATGAATCAATAAAACGTAAATAACAAATTGCAATTATTTAATTAAACTAATAATCTTTTGTGTGGCCATCGTTGGTGCAATTGTTACTGTGCGCGTCTCTTGTCTAGAACCACCTTACATTTCTTTCGACGACGGTCACATGGCTTAGTGCCGGCAAAACTACCGAGCGCTTAGCCGCGAAAACGCTTTGCAAAAACCGTTCGGAATCGGTGTTAAACTGTAGTTGTCAGTCAGCGAGTGTCAAACTACAAAGTGAACAGCTCTCGAGTCCCTTCATGGACTGTGTTTCTCTTATTAATAATCCATTGTAAATGTAGCATGCGATTTATCCCACTTTTACTTCCAGTACAGACTCTTCATTTCTCCGTTTTTTAAACCAACCACTGCATGCACGAATGCATTTTTTTTGTGGTTCATCCGTTTGATGAATAGTTTGCTAAAACCCTTAAGGCAAAACAAAATAAGACTAGAGAGTAAAATCAACGAAAATACATGAATTTCAAAACTATTTCAGTTAAAATTTCATTGCAAACTTGCACTTGTAAAACAGTGAAATAACTGTGTAAGTTTAAAACCAATGTACACTGATAAAAACAATCATTATAATATTTTTCTAACAATTTTACGAATTTATTAGACGTATTCATAAAAGGTTTCATAAAATTAATTTGCAGTATATGAGAACGTGTGTTCGATACACGCTCTGACCATCTTACATTTATATCTATGACGGTCACCTGGTTTAGTGACGGCGACCCTATCTAATACTTAGCCATGAAAAGCTTCTGAAAATACCCTTCGTATTCTGTGTAAAACTGTAGGTCCCAATCAATGAGTGTAAAGCTAGAAAGTGCACACTGAACTGATTGTCAGAAGTTCTTACCAGTCACTTCAGTGGATGTAATGGGAAATTATTTATTTATTTATTTTATTTGTTTATATTTTGTTCTGAGCAGTTGTGTGCTAAAGAATTCTCATTTCATTTAGAGATATTGTTACATATAACATGATTAGATTTTAAATAACACCATTCCGAACAATCACTGATGAGTATCTGATTAATAGCGCCATTCAGACAAATTGCTGAAGACGATTTATGCCCCGATCTGAACCGCTTGCGGTGTGCTAGGTATCATGTATATGTATTATAATTCTTGACAGGTTTCGTAAATTGTATGAAAATGTTGTGGAGATGTTCATAAGTTCATAAGTTCCATTTAATAGAATCTATGAAAATGTTTCAACACAATTTTTAAAATTTTTATAGATTTAATTGTATAGAATCTATGAAAGGGGTATATAAATTGCATAATACCTTGGTTCATAGAATCAACGAAAATGTTTCATAGTATAAACAAAAGAAAACATGAGTTTTTCACGAATTTTTCAAATAGTTTACTCGAGCTTAAAGCATTTCAGTTTTTGCGGCCCTAGATTAATGTGAATCTAAAATTAAATGGACTACAAGTTATAGGGACTTTCAACAAAAGGGACTTTTAACAAAAGCAAGGGACTTTTAACAAAAGTATTTCGAGAAAAATAATATTTCTTTCTCTATTGAATTTGTTGTATTGCGGTTTATAATATTGTATTTTTAAAGAAATATAAACAAAAATTGCTTATACTTCATGGAGGAAAGTTATATTTTTGCACGTTTGTGCATGAATCAGATTTCTTGTTAAAGGGTCCCCTGATATGCCATATATGCGCCGTTTGCGCCTTTTTGCGCTTTTCCGCAAACAAAAACCAAAACCAATTAGTTAAAAATTTAAGGTTTTGAGCTTTTCCGACTTAGTGGTCATGACTAAAACAAATTCGATTAATAAACACAAAGACGTCGGGTCAAATATATTTTAGCTCTTAATATTTGTATGAAAAATCGCCAATAAATCGCCCCAAAAAAATAATATTACGGAACAAATATACGAAACTGCGTGCATTTAAATCTTAAACAGCGCCATCTACCATAAATAAGCAAAACTATTCTATGCTATGTTCATTTTGCACATTATGTTGAACACACTGACCAATGCCCATCAAAATTTTCCGAATGATTTCCGAGTCAATAAAGGTAATACAAACATATTTTTGATTTATACTTACCTATACTTGTAACTGCCGTGGGCATGAGAGTGGGCGTGGCCTAATCATTCCAAAAAATTGTGCATTTCATATGTTTGGTATGCAAAATTACAAGACTCTATCTACATTATTCGAATTTATGCCAAAAAAAACTTGATTTAGGACCAGTTTGGATTTATTTGGCTGAATTAACTAACTCATAGAATCTATGACGCATTTCATAATATTTATGAAAACATTTTTTACTGTGTATGGCCCTATTTTATTCTACTAATATTACCAAGTTTTGGGGGGAAATGTACGATGCAAATGTATTTTGAAACATTTTTACTTTAGGGTATTTAGTAATTATGGCCCGAGTGTTTCTAACAATTCACTGCATTTTGCTGGCAATTGATGTTGCCAGTTAATTAAATTGCAAAAAGTTCAGACATTTTCTGCTCTGCTCTTAACATTTTGTTGTTGTTGCCCCTGTAAGTTCTTTTACTATCAGATGCTGCAACATAATAATTTATTTGCTGCATTAGACGTTAAAGTGTTGAAATTGTTAACTTTCATCGAAGAGGAAGGGAGAAGACAATGTAAATATTTTAGTGTTGATGTCGTGAGGGTTTAAGGTTTTTAAAGACGCACAGTTCATTGGAATTTTTCGTAGCCTCTCGTTTAGTAACTCTTCTTCACTGTTAATTGTCTGTTTTTGGGTGTGCAGATATCTATATCTCTCTTTCTCTTTCTGCACCTCGTTTAATTGGCTTTTCCTTGTTTATTAACCTCTTTTAGCAAATACGACAGTAAATGCTTAATAAACAAAATTATTCTCAAAATCCAAATCTAGTCGAGTCCTTTCGTCAAGCCGCAAAGCACAAAGGCTGCAGATTAGTAAAACATACAAAACTGCACAAGCTCGAAAATGGTGCCTTCTTCTTTGTATGTGTGTTGAGTCTGTGCCAGTTTTGAGTACATTGGGACTTTCGTTTCCATCCGCCGGACTCTTCTGTATTACCTTCCGGTTACAATTTACACCCATTCAGTAGGATAACATAATTTTGGTTAGCACTGTTGTTAGATGTGCCATTGCCTAAAAGACTATTGGTATTAACCAGGACACATATCTTTCAATGTAGTTTTATGCCAGTGGATGGATGTATTTGCATTAAAATTGTATCTGCTTGAGAATGTTGAATGTACATACGTACCTAGAAGGCTGACGTGGCCGAATGTCAGTTATCCTTAAAACCAATGAAATACAAATATACAAGGAGTGAAAGAGGGACTGAAACGAATACAACTACATAAATATGTATGTGTTTGCAATTGATGTTGAGGCTTTTGTGGAAAAACCAAAGGTAAAGTTCTTGTGTAAAAGTGGAAAACCCCGGAGAAACATTTGTGATCAAGTCCTAGTCTAATAAGAAAAGCTCAAAACTTCTGTTATTGGTCTGAAAAATTGCACACACAAAATTAAGCGAAGCAACGTAAATAGTTATCACAGTAAAGACAAAACTGTCTGGTGTTCGTATCCGTTTATACATGCAATGCATAGCTACATTGAATCAACGAATTTAATGTGTTAACTTACTTTTGATGAAACTAATCATAAATGTATGGCTAATGTATAAATGCATCGCCACAACGTAAACCTTGTCTGCAGCAACGACCAAACTATCGACTGTACAAGGCTACAAAGCAGTTTTACGTTGGAGCAATGAATTTTGTGCGTGAATTTTGTAACGATTTTTTCCAAAATATGCCTAACGAATAAATTCGTCGCTACAACATAAGTATTGAGTACAGCAACGACCAAAGCCGATAAGTGGGCGAAACTAATCATTGATGTAATGAATATTTACGCCACGACGATGAATTTTGTGTCTCAGCTCACTTTTGATGAGTCTAGCCATCTAGCCTTTTTTCAGTTAAAATAAAACTTATTTGTCACAACGTAAACATTAATTGCAGCAACGACAAAACCGTCGACAGTTGGAATCTGTTAATAGTTGCAATGCATATTTAGGTTGCGGCGATGAGTCTTCTGCGTTAGCTTGGTTTTGATGAAACTAGTCATCGAGGTATGTTTTTTCTCCGTCTATAACTAACTTATAAATTTTTCGCCACAATGTAAGTGTCAACGAAAAAACTACCTGAAGTGTGTAAGTAATCATCGCTGCAACGAACGTGTACGTTGTGACGATTCATTTTGTGCGTTGGCTCGCTTTTGATGCATATATTATTCTGCAGCATGGAGGTTAAAACACCAGCGTTAAAATTATTACAGTTATTTTTCCATTTATAATCAAAATTGAGATAAATTTAAATTGAGAATACAAAATGATATTAATGAAATTGAATGCAAAATTGAGTTTAGCAAATTTTTGGCTGAGAGTTTAAATATTTATACTCAAATTTAAAAGAATTAAAATTTAAAATGCGAAAAGACAAATTGATATTGAGTAATGATATTGTCTGGCAATTCAAATATTTTATTTCTCATTTTATAGATTAACGTTTCCCGAAGCAATTTGGTCCGTTTACATATTAACAATCTTCATTGTTTCAATGTCAATTTGAAGATTCTTATAGTTCCTTCTGATCATTCAATTTTGTGATCATTCAAAATTGTGTAAAGTTGATATTGAGAAAGAACTATTGATTTGAGAAAATACAATTTGTTATGGAAAATGGACAATTGATATTGAGATATAAAAAAATTAATGAGAGAAGATAAATTGTCATTGAGTATTTATTTTGTCTCTTAACTTAAATTTTGTATTTCTCGTTATAAAGGGTCCGCCATCTAACGTTTTTTTTTCAACTAGTGCTTATTTCGTGAATGATAACTCTTAGCTCATGTCTGATTTGACAGATAATTAGTTTTATCCTTCCGCTGCACGAATATGGTTGTGTATACGCTTGAACAACGCTGGGAAATTTTGCGACATCACTTTGAAAATCATGGTAATGTTGCAGATGCCGATTTTGCCAAAAAAAAAATCATCTTTTCAGATGAAGCTCATTTTGATCTTGGCGGGTATGTAAACAAGCAAAATTGTCGCATTTGGGGCACAGAAAACCCGCACGCATACATTGAAAAGCCGATGCACCCAAACCGAGTCACTGTTTGGTGCGGATTTTGGTCCAGATGCATAATTGGGCTATTTTTCTTCGAAAATGAGCAAGGAGTGGCCGTTACAGTCAATGGCGATCGTTATCGGGCCATGTTGAACGAATTTTTGTTCACAAAAATTGAAGAGGAGGATATTGGCAACATTTGGTTTCAACAGGACGGCACTACGTGCCACACAGCCGAAGCTACACTCGATGTTTTGCGCCCTGTTTTTGAAGATCGCATTATCAGCCGCAGGGCTGATATCGTTTGGCCACCTCGGAGCTGCGATTTGACACCGTTGGACTATTATTTGTAGGGTGCCCTCAAAGATAAGTGTTACGCCGACAAGCCAGAGTCAATTGACGCTTTAAAGGACAATATTCGTGAAGCCATTGGTGAAATACAGCTGCACACAATCGATAATGTGCTTAAAATTGGACCGATCGTGTAGGCTACTGCATGGCCAGCCGAGGCAGCCATTTGAATGAAATTATTTTCCATTATTAACCAGAAGGATTGTACTTTCAAATAAAAAAAGAAATTTGAGAAAATATTCAGTAGTTTTTTTTATAAAAAAAAAAAAAAAAGTTATTTGGCGGACCATTTATATTCAAAATTGTTCAACAGAAACCTTGTCATTCTAAATTTTATAAATTTCCAATTTTTCAATATTAATTTTGATTATTTAAAGTTATAATTTCCTTTAGGCTTAGAGTTCATGTTTTCTCCGGTTAGTGAACACAAATGTAAATGCCGCGGGTGGGATTCGAACTCCCATTCGCTGGACGATCGTTTCGATGTTTGTGAAGCATCATCTTCGGTAGCGTCTAGCCCGTTAAGCCACTGCGGTGTGTATTCACACTAGTCATTAACCGAAAACATTTATTGATTGTGCAGAGTGATTGTTTACATCCCATGAAGGGACAGTTTTTCCAGTTTTCACTCACTGATTGCCTCTGCAGAAGCCTTTAGGAAATATATATTCTCCCATCACATCCCATGATGGGGGATAAGTGAGAGCTTCTCACAATCAGTGAGCTGTGCTCTTTCTAGTTTTACACACACTGTTTTGGGACTGTCAGTTTTACACCGGTTCCTAGCGGTATTTTGAGAAGCTTTTTCTTTGCAAATTTCTGCATAGTGTCGTCGTCTCTAACCGAGCTGAGCGTCGTCCAAAGAAATTTAAAGTGGTCAGAGCAGGGATCAAACCCACGGTCTCATGTACAAGAGCCGCGCACACTGCTACTGCAACACCGACGTCTTCAACGTTTTTTGGAAGATTTTACAGTATTTAAATGGTAACTGAACTATTATTTTCGAATATTGTACTAAATGTATAATTTTTGAGTCTTTTGACGCTAAAAAAACCGGACCCAGCAACATATTGCAGGAACCATGTATATGTTTGCCAGCATTATTTTCATGAATTGGAGATATTCAGATTTTTTGTTTGTCATGTTTTTGCTTTCAGCTGTTTTCGACAAACAAAGCCACATTGGGGCTCAAAAATATATATTATAGCCTATTAATCATTATATCTCCAACATTCAATATTGAACAGCAACCACAATGTGTTTGGACATAAGTATATTATATTGGCGAAGAGCTACAAACACGATATATTTGTATCCAAACAACAACAAAAAATAATATTCAACTGCAAAAAAAACTTTAGATTTTAAATTGAATATGAGAAACGATAAATTTATATTTATATATAATTTTTGATTGATTTTGTTCAAATCAAAATCCGCAGTGTTGCATTTCATATAACTACGAGGGAAGTTCAAAATCTCGGTTTTATTGATCCGCCTTGTAACAATCTCTCAAAATTATGTGACACGTTATTGCTTGCCCAAAGTTTGTTGGGATACCCTCAGAGCCCATTACGACTATCCACACAAAACCTCATGTGCAATTCCATAAAATCTTATTGCGATCTATTACTGTATTCCCCCTCAGACCCCAACGGCCGTTGGCAGACACATTCAGACAAATGTGGTTGCATACATGCACATACGAATGTCCATTGGACATTCTCTGCTTTTGAGCCACATGGTAGAACGAAACCCACAATCCATTGTAAAACTATTGATTGCCATTGCAGTCATAGGCAGGTAGGTATTTTGTGGCATACTGGTCAATGGATGACACCGCCTTCCAATTCATTTCCAATGCATTTCCATTCATGAAGGATGCAGGCAAACAAGGATTTTGCTCACCACTAGCTGGCAACAAATAATGTAATTTGATTTAGTTGCAGGATGCAACTAGATATGGAGTGATGTGGAACAAGGAATTTTGCAATCTGCTTCTCAGTATATATTTTGCATTCTCGGAAATATTGGAAACCATATGACGCAGTCTTCACCATGTTTCTGAGAATAATGAAATTAAATTAGTTAATTATGTGAATTATAGGTTTTTGTTAATAATTTAATTATTAACTACAAACGATCCCAACCAAAAAGTGCACAGTAGTCAATTTTGCACTACAAAGTAGATTCAGAATCAATGCATTTTACAAGGGATTATCATAGGAGGTATGTTTTTGAACGGCTCCTTTTAATTGCTTTTTATTGTATTGATATATTGCAGTCATGATTTAAAGAACCTGTGTACTTCTTTTGAATTGGTAACTGACTGGCACACAAAGGACTTCATTAAGAAGCAGTGCTAAGGTAAATTTCTGTACATCCAAATGAAATCCAAGATATATAATTGGGTGAAACGAAAATTTGTTGAATCAAAGACATCATTTCCTTTGTGATAAATGCATCAAACCGTTTGCTAGAACCGATAAGCGATTTATGACCAGAGCGGAATGGTAACCCTAATCTCAAAAATGCTGTTACGAAAAACGTTACCAATAACTGTTCTTTCGTTTACCGCAACGAATGCATTGTAACTCCAAACACTCAAAAAACTTAAGGGGGCCACAAATGTTTTCCTTTAACGTAATATAATTGGTCTTATTTTGGAGAAAATAGGACCCCCCTCATTAGTAGAAGTTCATTACTAGATTTTAAATGCAGTTACAAAAAAACTTCATGGGGAACAAAAAATGTTTGGGTTGAATGGCGTTTCCTTAAACGTAATAGAATTGGTATTAGTTTGAATGGAACTGGACCCTCATTAGTAGAAGTTCACTATCATATTTTAAATGCAAATGTATTTTAGTACTTACGCTTTACCTTGAATGCAGTTGAAATCAGGCAACCTTCCTTCAAATCCGCGCGTCTACTGATCCAACGTAAACGTTGTGCGAAGCTGAACACAAGCTTAACATTACATTTTATGTTGTTTGTTCTTGTTAAAAGAAGACAAAATTAATTGAACAGACAGTGTAGCGTAGTGTGTTTGTTTGCTCTCAAAAAACATTCAAGCTGTCCATAAGAGTGATCACCTTTGAATGTAGGCGTCTTTGTATATACGTATTCTTTGACAGTAAACGTTTTTTTGTTTACCGCAAAAGCAAAATATGACAAGCTCGTTCATATGCGAGAAAAGTACCAACTTTTGCGTCAACCATGATACTAAGCAGCACACGAAATATTTTTGGGATGAATCAAATTTTTATACATAGATATGTATGATGCGTTGACTAACTTTTCAGCCAAGGAATCAGTATATCAGTCAAACCATGCTGGTGACACAATATCCGACCTGGGAGACTTAAAGGTGTTGAAGCTAACGATGACTCATTTAAACCTCGATTGAGTAACAATTTCAGTACTGAGTACAGTGGCCACAAAACCTGAATTTTTTAAATCCCGGTTTTCGGTTTGTTTGGAAAAATAAATATTTTAAGGAACCGGTTTTCGGTTTGTTCGAAAAATCAATTTTGACGAACCCCGTTTTCGGTTTTCAATTTTTGCGAAAACCGGTCGAACAAGTTTTTTCGGTTTTTTTGCTTTAAATTAAATTACACATGTAGCACTTACAATACATTTATATAGCGACCATTTCACATACTTATTCGTATTTAAAACTCAAAATTTCACATCTCTATTAAAATCTAACAACTACGTTTTAATTTTAAATAAAAAATGTATATTTATAATATGTATATTTGTATGTATAATTTGGAATGTGTGTTTAATATAAAATGTAAAAGTTCTATTCAAATTCACATTAAAAAGATTTCAATTCGAAAATCATAACCAAATTCATTTATAAACATCTTATTAAGTTTGAAACATTTATTTATTAAATTATTTTATTTTTGTAATTTGGAAAAAAAATTTGAAAAGATTAATTAATTACACCGACCAACACGAAAAAATATAACCATATACGGACACCACTACGTGATAAAAGACCAAACAAAAAAAGACCCGTGGCTCCCAGTTTTGCTCAAAGTAATGCACTTTTTTATGGGCCCCCAAAGATTTGGGGCCTCGGTGTCATTTTTTCAAAAAAGGGATCATTTTGCAAGGCTCATATCTCGCAAACAGTTCGGAATTTTGATTTACTCCCCGAGGGAAAGTTGTAGCTCTTGTCATCAAGATACGGGTCTTGGTTATATTTTTTGTGTTGCACTGTGAAGAAAAAACAAATGAAATTAAAAAATTCTCGCCAAATTTTTCACTTTTGCGGCTACCTAAACGCTACATAAGCGCTACCTAAGCGGTGTTAAGAATCAATCCTAGGAAGTTCATATGTTCTAGAAAGTTGTTTACTAAGATCTTAGGTACATTTTTGTTGTTGATTATTTCCTTTGAATTTTGAACGGTTTTCTACCTATGGACCTGAACAGGGGAAAACATGTAACAAAAAAATCGAATTTTTTAAGTTTTTTGTAATTTTGACCTTGAAGATGAAGTGTAAATTAAAATTCCGAATGGTTTGCAAGATATGAGCCTGACAAAATGATCACTTTTTTGCAAAAATTACACCGAGGCCCCAAATCTTTGGGGGCCCACAAAAAAAGTGCATGACTTTTGGCAAAACTGGGAGACATGGGTCTTTTTTTTTGTATTTTATCATGTAGTGGTGTCCGTATATGGTTATATTTCGATGAGTTAAAAAATTACACACAGTGTTATTAATTAACTCTTAATCATCACAAAGTCATTTTGCAATTTGATTAAAAACAATGTTTGAAGCATAAAATCATATTCGAAAATATAAATCATATAAATTTCATTATAATTGGAAAATTTTATATTTTTTTTTAATTTTTTTAAGGATATTTACAGAAATTGAGAAAAACACAGTTAACCGAAGTCAAATAAACGGTTTCCGGTTTGTTCGAAAATTGGGATTTTTAAAAAACCTATTATACGTTGGTAGTCTTTCTTGACATTGAGGGCGCGTTCAATAATATCACTTCATATGCCATAGAAATTAGCCAATCAGCTCTTAAGGTGAGCGTGCATCTTATGGGGCTTATGTACCAAATGCTCACCATAAGACGTGTCACAAGCGATTTGGCCATCTCGAACTCTAGGTGGTCTGTTAACAGAGGCACACCTCAAGGAAGGAACCTTGCGCTGAATGGAATACCGAGCTCGTTCTATTTACCGAAGTTATAAATGCCTACCGTGGAACCTATTATTTTGAAAACACCGTTCGAAACCGTGCAAAACTGTAGGTCCCAAGCAGAGTGTATAAATAGCATTAAGAGCACAGCTAACTAATTGTCTATCCCTTCAAGGGATGCAATGGGAAACAATTTATTAGCTTATGTCGCTTTTCGAGTCAGCCTGTTTTGTAGCCGCGAGAAATTTAGCTCGTCATGTAATATAAAATTCGTTGAATGTCGAGTAATTGCGAAGTGTTAGACTAGTTTTTTTGCTGATAAGGTAAGAGATGGCACCACCTCGAAGATCGATTAACAAGGAGACACTTTTCGAAAAGAACCATATTTTGCTGCAAATCACATATTACTGTTTCTTCAATCGTTTAGTTTAAAGTCATGCATTAAACAGATTACTATTCCATGGCATTCGAATTACTGTGATAAAGCCTTCAATTTGATACTTCTCACTTTGCTTGACCTCAATCTTCAACCCTAAACGTCTAAATGACGAAGACACCTCAGGTCGGACGAATAGTTTAGACGTTGACGCAAATGTAATTTAGAAATTCAAATCGCAATGAATAAATCACACAGAAATACATGAAGCGGACGCTGAGTTTCCTCTCCTGACATCAAGTCAAACAGACAAAAAAAACAAAACTTAAAAACGTTTTTACTAAACTTGATAAGAACAACAGCAGCTGTTGTTGCAAGGACTTGCAATGTACAACCAACGTAATGGAAACTTTTTTACAGGGGAAATGTTCAGAGTTAGATGGGCAAGTGAACTAAATATAGAACTGGGCAAATGTGATGTGAATGGAATTGAAAAGTTCAAATGGGGAAATGAAAAAAAGTGCTGCTTTTGCAGTGAAAAAAAAATTTTTGTAAATACAGCAGGAAACACTGCTGAAAAGAGTAAAAAAATCATATTTGTTGTTTCAGCAACCACATATTTGTTGCAAAGATGTGTTTGTTGTCTTAGCAATTGCATATTTTTTGTTGGAGGAAACAGTTTGTTGGAAACAGCTTGTTGTAATGACAGTACATTTCCTGTAATAGCACTCGCTGAAAAATAATGGCCTCTCTAATATATATTGTTAAACATATTCTGCAGGAACCATTAATATGTTTGGAGCACACTTCAAACATTCATATGTTTTCAAGTTCCAAACTTACTTGTATTTAAATACAAACAGTATCATGTTTACTGACAAATATGTATGCTTTTATATGGAAACACGTGCGTTCTTCATCCCAAACATCCATATACTTACGTGGAAGCATTCGCGTGTTTCCCCCAAACCAACTTATACTCACGTGGAAACATATGCGAATTTCCTCCCAAATATAATAATATTTAGAAACGAATTATTCTTCGATTTCAATACATATGTATTATTTATTATAATTTATTTTAACAATATAAATCCACATTTATAAATAATTAATACAACAAATTAATAGATTTAAAACGGCTCTTTTTACATTTATTTGCATTAAATGCATTATTTGTTTTTTTTTTCATGAAATGAGAATCTGCTGCTCTTTTGCTTCTCCTTTCTTTGTTGTCTCACACGTTTTTGTTTCAAGAAGGTTTCAGCTATGCGTTGGTACACAAACAAGATATTTATATACAAATCAAGTTCATGCAAGCCAAGCGTGGATTAATTACTTGTATTTTTGATGTGATAACATCTTTAGGCGCGGGTACGGCCTAAATTCACAAAGTGAATACATCCAAACACAATTTGTCCGACTGCGCTCACACAGATTGTTCGACAGCGATTACACATTGTTTGCCGTTAAACTCCTCCGAAACGGCTGACCGATTTGTATGAAATTTTGTGTGCATATTGGGTAGATCTCACAAGCGGCCAACATCTATTTTTCATACCCCTAAATGATAAGGGTGACCCGCCCCTATATATGTAGAACACAGATTTGTCCGACTGCGAAACACAGATTGTCAGACTGCGAAAAAAACACACACTGATGTAGCGGCAGCGAATAGTTGTATTGTGTGGGTGCGGAGCACTCTCAGAGCAAAGAGAATAATGACGTGGTTATACGTATAGTATAGAAATGAGATAGAAAGAGAGCAACGAAAATTGTGAACTTGTGTAGGCTATGTAGGAACATAACAATATACGTATAGACATGTGTCTGTTGCTTTGCATTCTCTTTGTTTTTTTGTGGGTATAAAATGAAAAAAGGTATTCAGCAAGATAATAATGACACTTGTCTTTAAATATTAGTATTATTAAATATTATTAAGTACTGATATTATTTAAATGAAACGTCATCATATGATTGAACGCCTTTTTAAATTCTTTATTTTAACTTCACCTCTCTGTATGCATGTATGTATGTTTGTCGAAAAAACTTTGGATTGATTTTTAACCAATTTCCCGAGATCCAATCGAGCAGAAACTTCGAAGGCAACCTAATGGCGACGACAAAAATTAAAAATCCATTATTTCTGCTCCTTTTAACGGTATTTGAACAAAATTGGGTCTGTTGGTTAGGTTTACATATTCTAAGATCTGCTGCAAATATGGGCGGGATTGGACAAAGGGGCGTGGTAATATATAAAGAATTTATAGTCCAAAACTATGTTTTTTACGGGTTATATAAAAATGAGATAGCAAGAGAGCAATGAAAATTTTGTGAACTTGTGTAGCGTATGTTCATGTGTCTGTTGCTTTCCATTCTCTTTGTATTTTGTGGGAATGAAACAAAAAGTATTAAGCAAGAAAATAATGACACATATGCTTGCACTGGTCTTTAAATAATTTTAAATATTAATATTATTTAAATGTAACGTCATCATATGATTGAACGCTGTTATTTATTTTCCAATGTAACATTTACAAATGTGTTCATAGAAATCGAACAGGTACCGTGTAGGAAAAAAATCCAATGAGTGTTCGAACTCACGGGCGATGTGTTAACACCTTTTTGCCATAACGTCGACTGGGCTTGCAAATGAAATTTTGCGTGGCTATGCTTTATATCTCCGTTCAACAACAGCAACAGACACATGTACATACATACATTATTATGTTAATCCATACGCTATAGACACAATTTCGTTGGCCTCACCCCTGTCACACCACTCTTTCATTGCTCTCTTGCTCGCTAATTTTTGTTTAACACGGGAGTATTCTTTTTCGCAGTCGCAGAAAATCTGGTTTTAGCAGCAGCATAAAATCTGGTTTTAGCAGCAGCATAAAATCTGGTTTTATCAGTTTTGACTTTGATAGATTTAGTCCCTATACGCCGCTATAGATGTTAACACATCAAAAGGTGTTAACACATCGCCCGTGAGTTCGAACACTCATTGGATTTTTTTATAGCACTTATTTCACAACTGATTATCTCAGTAAAGGCTCGGACAGACAAATGGCTTCACCTTGTTGCCCTTTACAGTTTGTTTCCTCAAAATCGTTTCTCACTTTGGTAGCACATATACATATATGCAAAACCCATACACAAAAACCAAAGTAACAGCACAAACCGTCCGAGCCTTCGTTTATATATTTTCACTGATCAAGCGCTTTTGATATCCCTCAGTCCGATGAACCATTTTCGACTGAATACATGAAACTAAAATGCAGTACATCATTCAAGATAAGAAACACTTCATCTGTAATTTACACCCACATTCAGGAATATTTATGACTCACTGACTAAGAGAATAATGCAAAAATATAGATACACACTTACAAGATAGACTCTCTCGATATTCCTCTTTTATTCTCTTGCTCTCGAGAGAGCATAGACAGTGCAACAAACACAGCTGTATTTGTATCCCAAACATAAATATATGTATGTGGTTCGCAAACACATATATTATAACATATTAAACTTTGTGTCTATTGAATAGCAAACACAATGTGTTTGGACCAGAGAACGAAAACAAACAAAACGAAACGTTTCCATTTGTTTCGTTTCGTACATTCCAGATAGCTAAAACGAAACGTAACGAAACCCAAGATAACGGCACTTGCCTTTGGTTTTGTATTGTTTTTGTTTGTGAGTGCAAACTCAACCAAAACCGAAAAGTATTCAGGTGCTTAGTAAAACATAGAAAACAAAACAGTAAACATTCAATGCAAACGTTTGCTGATTCATAAAGTCATTATAATAAGAAAAAACTCAAATGTTATTCTTTTTTTGCATTATTTGTTCAATTTATTCTTGGAACAATAACACCTGTTATATTGCTAAATAAGAATATTTTTTTTGTACAAAACTTAAATTTAATTCATTTTCGATACAATAAAAAATGTTCAATCATCATATTCAAATACCCCATTGACTCTTGTTAATAATATATGCTCTAAGTTTGTTGATGTAAGCTTATTTCGCTGATCTGCTAATAAGCTTTAAAGCTGAAAATAGTCGCTCCACGCTTACTTGCGTACATGGGATTGCTAACACAATATACGCTATTGTTGTCAATGAATTTTTTTCCTTTTTCCAAAATTCGATAATGTTTTCATTGATTACTAATCTACACTGCCGGTCATAAATTAGGAGATCATTTGTTATAATTGGCTGACTGCAAGATGGTTTATCAACATTTTTAAGATACGCCTCAAGTGCATCTTCTGTAGTACTCGGTGCAGATGGTGCCACTGATGTTGTATTCGAATTTTCTGTTGGAGAAGCTGACATTGTAGAATCATTTCCAAAAAAATATAATTTGTTAGTTACTATTGGAAAATCTTGGCTTTAAATGGGAATACCTTTCAAAGAAGAAATACACGTATTCAATTGATATATACAGTTTTTCGCTCTCACAATATCCAGAGCTTATATTCAATACCAGCTATACGCAAAAACACAATTTTTCAGGAGAAAGAAAAATCAGTTTATTTTCCGAACTCTCATAGATTGAAGTAAATTTTCTTCTAGTATTTTTGTTAAATATTATTAATGGGTACTGCATACAAAAATTATTTAAAGATTCAATTTTCGAGAGTTCGGAAAATAAACTGTTTTTTCCTTCTCCTGAAAAATTGTGTTTTTGCGTATAGCTGGTATTGAATATAAGCTCTCGATATGTTCTGCAGTTAAAGATACTTTTATCCTCGGATCAATCATTGTCAAAAAGCATGCATTTCCGTTTATTTACAGCTTCTATTAAAAGCGAACACAATTCTGTGCTTGGGAGTTTCTCCAATTGCAGTTTAATATTCATTATTTGAACATATAGATCGCTATAAATCAGATTTTCCGATTGTAACTTTTTAGACGTTGCATAAATAATTTTGAAAACATCTAAAAACTCGGCAATTAAATTCCAGCTTTCATCGGTTATGTCGAACAATGGATGATCAGCTTTAATCAAATTGAGAAACCCTTTTAAAACTGTCAACCGTTCTAACACAAGATATGTAGAATTCCATCTAGTTGCACAGGCTAAAATTGGCACTTTAAAAGGTTAAGATGGGTCTGCGTTCTTAGTTTCTTTACGATTATTCGAAATTGTTCTAGTCTATCTTTGATATCGTTTGTCTTCAAAACATCATTGACACAAAGTTGTAAGGTGTGGGCACCACATCGAATGCTGGTAATGCTATCTAAAGGCATACTCAGGTCCATACATATTTCTTTATTATCGGCAAGCTATTCGTCACTATTTTCATTATCTTCATCTGCTGTATTGCTTATGTGTTTTAATTCTTTGACTGCCTTGATCATGTTTGCGCCATTATCAGTTGTTATAGTTAATATTTGGTTTATATTTATATCGCATTCATTTAAAACGTCCAATAATAAACTTTTTAAATGGTCACTTGTGTGTCGCTGCTTCAATTCTTTTATTCCAAGAGTTTTTATGGTTATGCAACTGTTGCTTATGTATTGTACATTGACACCCAAAACACTTATATCGATGGTGTTGCGTAAAAAGGGCCAATCTGCATTTTTTTACGAAGGCCGCTCTGATTTTGTTTACCTTGTCACGACAAGTCAAAAGGGCGAAACTGCTTGGGTCTATCTGCAACGAAATAGGTAGATAATAATACTGCTCGAAGAACCCAACCATACCTTTCTATAGCCATAACCATTTTTGCTACGTTATAATCTGTGAATATCTTACAGACAATTGGAAACAGCAGATTGGCCCTTTTTACGCAACAGCATCGATATGTAATCGAGTTGCTGAATCAACTTTCAATAATAATAGTTTTCCCTTTAGTTCTTTACTGATTTCTTTCTTCAAATTTGAGGAAAACTCTATAATTCTCTCTACAACGTTATGCTCATTTAATTTGACGTTAATCGCATCTAAAATAGGTTTTGTTAATATCTTAAATGGACGGTCTTCAGTCATACGGAGCGGTCTGCCAAATTTAGTGAACAACTCCACTATAGTATTTTCCATATTTTGCTTATTAACTATGCATGTAACTTTTAATGGATTTCTGTTTACATTCTTAAATGCTTTTTCACTTTTCTTTTGTATGTAATTTTCAAAAATATCAGGGTACGTATTTTTAAGATGACGTTCCACATTACCGGCATGCCCACATAAAGTTTTACGGCAGTCTCCATTGTTACATGCAAATGTTTCATTTTGATTATCAAAATCGAAAAGTTTTCGCAATATTTCATTTTTTGGACGCGGCATGATCGTACGAAGACACTGAATACACTGATTTCACGTATTGGTAATGTCCCATTGTTATCATCGTTTCGCTTAGCAAACGTTTGCAAGCGTTTCACTCTCGTTTCGTTACCGAACGAAACAACTTGGCGCCCCAAATCCGAAGAGTATAAAAGCAATTGGTTTCTTTGTTTTCTTTTGCTTTGAAATGTTTGTTGTTTTGTTTTTGTCTGCGTACAGAATGATTCACGAAAATTGAAAGGTTTGCGACTTTGGATGATATCTACGTCAATTGTTTCGTTTGCTTTCGTACTCTGGTTTGGACACAACTATATTATATTTGCGACAAACTCCAAACACACGTTATATTTGCATCCAAACAGCAAAAAAAAAAAACGATTTTTCAGCGTGCAGACAGGTTGCCAGCTGATAATATAATAATTTTTTCGAAAGAATGTGGTCATCTTTCAAAACACGAGTTACAGGGATGAATATATTAAAGTCTTTGTCTCACAGTATTTGTGCTCTGGAATTTATTGAGAATATTATTATTGTTTTTATAAGGACAATTTTTATATTTTTTGAATTTATATATCAATTCGAAATCCTTTTTGTTGAATGCAACAAAAGAACGAAAATGTATACGTATGCACATTTGTATATACTTCTACATATACAATACACTCAATGGCGGAATAATGCCTACATTTAAAGACAATATTACTGTGCAACTCGGACATATGCACATGCATATTATTATTTAAAAGAGATTATAGCCTTAAGCATGAACACGTCAGCAATAATTCTCCTGCAATCATTTTCCAATAGCCTTTTCCCACGTTCTTGGGAAATACTCACCCACACTACGACTGCCTTTTATTGTTTTGCTACCAGAGAATGACCTGCAGCTATAGTCCTTCCGTGGCAGTGCTTTGTTGCGTGAGTTTGTGTGTGGGTGTGTGAGTATCGTGCTGCAACAATTTACGTGGTAATACAACAATTGACCCACTTGTTTTAAGGCTGCAAGCGATCGCTTACGCATTCTTACACACACATTTGCACGCAAAGCGTCACAACGCCCCGCACGCCCACCAACCCCCACCCTCCTACAGCCGCCCGTTTAGTTAAGCAAAAGTATAATAGTTAAAGGAGGTCAATTTTAATAAGAATTTTGATTTACTTCTTGCACATCCATTGCCCCCACAATCAAGTTCCTTCTTCCTCTAAATGCATTTGTTATCCGCGCTAAGTATCCAAGGGCAACATTTGTACAGTTGAATGGATGAATTTTGTAGTCCAATGGAATTATGCATCATGCGGAATTGTTCGTCATTCGGAATTGTGCATAAAACGCAATACATTTTCAAAAATCTGTCTGTTTGGATGCAATTATAACTTGTTTGTAGCTTGTCGCAAATATAATATACTTGTGTTGTATCCACACACATTGTGATTGCTACTATATTACATGTTGGAGACACAATGATTAATAGGTGATACAATATGTTGTTGAGGCCTAAATGTAGCATTGTTAGCTAAAAACTGCTGAAAACAAATAATTTCAGTCATCAGATCTTTAATTCATAAAACCAATGCTTGCGAACATATACATGGTTCCTGCAATATATTGTCGGGCCGTTTTTTCCAGCATGTATACTTTTTTATCGGCTACACTTAGCAGTTATATGAATAACATTTGTTCTTTGTATAAACGAGTACAGATCACCAAATGGGTTTTTGTTAATACAACGTAAGATATCGTTGATACAACGAAGCTTAATACATTTTTACATTTTCTACCCATCGATTTTAACTACGTCGACGTCGGGATAAGTTGTATACGGTATTCTGTATGATATTTACACCTTTCATTAAGGATTTACTGTCCGTCAGTGTCGTTCTGCAGGCACAGTTTCGTAACGTTTTCTTCATAAAATAAATAAATAAATGGTTTCCCATTACATCCCATGAAAGGACAGGGGAGAACTTCTCACAATCACTGAGCTGTGCGCTTTCCAGTTTGCACTCACTGATTGGGACCTACAGTTTTACACCGATTCCGAACGGTATTTTGAGAAGCTTTTTTCATGTCGTATTTTTCTGGTCTATCTTGGCATTTACATGAGACAGTTTTTCGAAGACACAAGCAATACATTCACAATTTTTTACTAAACCACTCATACTACTCTCATTGTTTTCGCCACTGATTCAGATTTTTCGAGGATAGTAAATTCGGCAACTAATACCGACCAGGTCTGCAACAATTATCTTTCTCACATTAGTCTTGAGAGGACTTGGCACGCATTTGATAAAAGCTTCGATAGTTTAACAAAGTCCGCGGACACTCCCACTCCCATTGCCAGTCAGCTCATCGCCACCAGCTTTGAACAGCTCTGCCGATGGTCCATCAGCACTTCTGAATTAGTTTTTTTTTTAACTGGGAAATGGTTGTTATGCCTCCGTCTTGTTAAAATCCCTCATTTCCATTGGATTTTCTTCGGACATATAATGTAGGGAAATGATTTCTAAATATCCCCAAACCCTCTCCGCATACATACGACTAGATTACCTTCTTAACTCTACCGAAGGTTAACCATACATGAACCTCAGCAAGGCAGTCTAAATGTTCACCCTAACTGAATGAATTTGAGAACTGGTGAACGAATACAATCCAAGCAATGGCTATACCACAGAGTAATACATACATAGAGCTTTTATTCAATCATAAAATGTATCGTCATTGGTGTGGTTGTAAGCAAGTCTTGACCGTTGCAATGCATAGGTTAAATAACACCAGATAGCGGCATTAGTACAGAACATCCAACATGGCAATAACAATGGAATGTTATGTTTGTGTGGTAAAACATTGTTCTGTCAAAAAAAGTCACCAAAACGTGCAAAATACGTTTAAATTTCACAGTTCTCCACCAAAACGCCTTGAAAAAGTGAAGTCAGCAGTTCTTGTTGACCTACCACCTAGTGTTTGGCAATTTGCGTTCAACATGTGTGCTTGGCATCTGCCACAGAGTAACGTCACCTAATTCTGTCATCTTTCTCATCTGACGTTTCATTTCACACTCTTCGTGGTGCGGTCGGTGCGATAGAGAGTTATTTGGAGTAAATTGACTTACACTAGGAGGAATTACAAAAATTGTTGACTTCAATATGTCATGACGTTTTGGTTGAGAACTTTTTAATTTAAATGTTTTTTTTTTCCTTTTTGATATCTTTTGTTGTTAGTATATATTTATGTTCTAATTTCAAAAAAATTCTAACACACAAAATGAAATGGCGTTGCTGAGTTATTGTTGGTTGGTTTGAAGCAATACTTTCCAACATGCAACATCCATATGCAACCACACCAAACTTCGTAAATCAAATCGTTACTCTAGGTATAGGAATAAATCTATGGCACCTAACCCACGACGAAAAGTGTGAAATGAAACGTCAGATGAGGAAAAAACAAATATACATATATGTATATATACACATGTAAAGGGTGGTCATGTAATACTTGGAATTTAATTTGGCTTTATAAAAAATACTACTAGATTCTAAAAAGTACTACTAGATCAAATTATGATTTTATTGGTAAGGCCCATATTTGACATTTATGAATGAAACACAACGTTGCTCAAATGGCTCCAACAACTTGTTGTACCATACCTCATTCGATCTACCCACTATTGCAGTACATTTGGATTGTTTGGGCCTCTATCTCGGGAACGACTGCATCGATTTCTGTCCTGTTCCAACCTTACCTAGTTCATGAAACCCACTCCAATTTCAACGCTCGCCATATAAGGTGACGGCGGCTTTGATTGTTAACGTAGCTTCCGAGGTGAATTTGAGTTCATCGGAATAGATGTTTTTTCGGTAAAAATGCGCATCTTATAGTTTGAGTTGATGACTCAGAACTTTGAAAGAAAGTTTTTAATATTTCCCAATTCACTTCGAGCGTAAAGTTTTCTAAATTTCATAAATTTGTAACCTTTAACTAATAATCGGCCGCTTCATAAATGTCAAACTGGCCATATGTTTCGAAATAACTGGCGGTGCAAATTCCAAATTTGTACATGGCCCACCCATGCCACAGCTGATCGAAATGTTAGGTGCCATTTGATAGAGAACACGGTGGAAGCGAGAATGAGCGATAAGCAACTAGAAGCAAATTAATTTTATATAGTGTTTGATTGGTGATGACATACAAAATTGTGTTTGATGCTGGTTGCATCGAACGCAAATGCGCATTCTGTCGTGTTTCTCTTCGTTTTATATGGAACCTTTGATTATTAACATACAACTCGAACTCTACGAAATTTCCAAATATCTCGGTGACCGCCAGAGGATGATAAGATAGAGGTGTGAACTCTTATCCAAACCTAAGTAATATATAACAGTTTCCATTAGCTGGTTTGCGTTCTCTTACGGTCGGTCACCGAGGTAGTTGAAGATTTGATGTAGTTCGAGTTACTGTTAGAAGTTGAACATAAATCGAAACGAAATATAAGACAATTTGTACTTTTGTTGAATTCAAACAGCATCAAACAAAAATTAGCTGTAATTAGTATCAATCAAACACTATTTAAACTTGTTTTACTTCCAGTTGTTTATCGCTCGTTTTCCCATCCACTCTCAGCTCCAACTACGAAATCTCCAACTACCATTTCCATCAGCTGCGGCCTGGATACCCCCGGTCAGCTTTCCTATGCAAAACAACAATGCAAAAGTTTTCCGATTTTCTTCACTGTCCCAATTTGCAAAGGAAATTCTATAATTTACAACAAATTTAAAAAAAATATTTACGATTTCTTTTGCAACAATAGATTCAGTCTACTTAAATCCTTTTCCGCCCAGTTTGCACAATTCTTCCTTTATTATTATTATTAATAGTCCATTAATTTTATACTATAACTTAAGTGATTTTCAATTGTGCTTAATTAACACAATTTTCAATTCATTCAATTTGTTATTTATCATTGTTTTAACTCTTCCCTTCCCTTTCCCTCTTCTTAATATTTACAGACTGACGTCGATTTGCACGGGTGAAACTTGGAACGTTTCTTTTTTTTTCATTGGAACCGCTTGTTTTATTAATCCCGAGATCTTGAGGAAAATGCGTATTTTCTAGCAGCGGGTGTTTTTGCTTTCTTCACTCGCAAATTCTTCTCGCTTTCGTTCGCCCCTTTTATTCATTGCGTGGTAACAAAAGGAAACGGAACAAAGGGAAAGCAAATCAAGAGAAATAAAAAGTGAAACAGCAACAACACAAACAAATTTAAATTCCAGATACTGCCTTTAAAATCAACAAAGTACTACAATAACAACTGAACTACATACTTAAGTGAAAAAATGAACTAACATCATCATCAACTTCATCATCATCTTCAACGTTAAAGGATAATTTTAAAAGGATAAAGTTAAACTTAAAGTGGTAAGTATTTTCAAAGCGGTGAAAATAGAATAGTAAACACATAGAAATACTTTTAGGTCGTAGACCGTTTTACTAAATGCTCCATAAACCAATCCGCCATAACTGGAAGGAATTATAGCATAAAATTATAATTAATAACATAATTTTAAATTCTTTGAAATTGGAATAAGATTATTTCATCACTAACATCAGTATCCGCGTTCTCACTACACTCTCAAACTATAAGTAGATGCACTTACAGGGGTGGCTGATGAATATTGTTACATTAAAAAAAAAAATTACATCAGACAGTTGTCCGAGGCCTTCGGCCACGGACTGTCCCTGCAGGCTGTGTCAGAGACACGGCCATTAAGTTTAACGTAGAATACGCCATCCGATAAGACAGAAAACACATATAACAATAAATTCATTTGCTTATATTATTTATCATTTATTGTTATATATGTTTTCTGCCTTATCGGATGGCGTATTCTACGTTAAACTTAATGGCCGTGTCTCTGACACAGCCTGCAGGGACAGTCCGTGGCCGAAGGCCTCGGACAACTGTCTGCTGTAATTTTTATATTTACCAACGGCATTTGATTCAAGTCCGTTTAAAAGAAAATATTATGTTAAATTTTTTTAAACTTAATTTAATTTATGTATTTTAATTAATATTTTTATTGAAATAAGTTCTGCGAATGTTGAGAGGGCCGCCCTAATATTAAAAAAGGTTTACCTTATCGAGTCTTCGCATTAGCATTCGAGCGTTGTGTGAAAGCTTTACGCTTTACAATTCAAAATTAATGTTACAACAGCTTTATTGAAGCTTTCGCAAAAAAGCTTTATTACGTTAGCTTACTGTTTGTTTCACTTTTTACTAGATACATGTTGCCAAGCAACATTAGCTTGCTGTTCGTTTCACTTTTTACTAGATACATGTTCCTAAGCAATGTTGAGCAACCAAAAACACTCAACCAAACACCACACATATGTTTGAGTGTATGTGTTTAAACAATTTTCATTTGAGAAATTAAAATACTAGAAATATATCAACCAATATGAAATGTATATCAAACGAAAGATAACATCTTCATTTACCTAGAAAAAAAATTTTAAAAAAATTCATCTAGCCGTTTCCTCAAATTCAATGAAATAAAGATTACAACAATAAAAACCTGACATGACTCCTCATACCGTAAGGTTAGACGTATTCTACGTCAAAACATCTTAGTGTCGCCATCACTAAGCGTGGTGACAGTCGACGAAAAATATGTAAGGCATTTAGTGCATGCCTTGAATTCAGAGTTCGTAGTTACTTCCCCATGTGTAACCCATACACCTGGTCGCGTGGAATGTGTAATGAAAGTTTACCCATTACCCTCAGGGTAGGGGGAAAATATTGGCTAGCTACCCACGAAAATTAGGAATTACCCATCACGATTACCCATTACCCTGAGGGCAATGGGGAAAAGAATTGGTAGCTACCCACGAAATGGGGAATTACCCATTACCTTCAGGGCAATGGGGAAAATATTGTGTAGCTACCCACGACAATGGGGAATTACCCATCACGAATTACCAGTCACTTTTTTGTTATAGCGTTACCTGGGTAACCCATTTCCCTGAGGTTAATGAGTAATCGTGATGAGTAATTCCCCAGAGTAATGGGTAATCGTAATGGGCAATTCCCCATTTCGTAGGTAGCTACCAATTATTTTCCCCATTGCCCTGAGAGTATTGGGTAATCGTGATGGGTAATTCCTTATTTTCATGGTAACTACCCATTATTTTCCCCATACCCTGTGGGTAATGGGTAACCGATCGCTTCCCATTCCCCACTGCAATAATAATGGGATACCCTGGGTAACGCAGGGTAACTCATTACCCACGAAATACGAACCCTGCTTGAACTCACGTTCGTATGTGCAAGAGCCACGCACACTATCCACTGCACCACTGGCGGCCACAAACATTAAGCATCTCAAATAAATTTAATTCGTATAAATTAACTTTCCTTCATTCAGTTGAAAACTAATGCAGTTTTACTGAGTCCTTTTATTTGATTTCAAAAATAAATGAGTTGAAATTACCTTCACGCTTGGTGACGCTGCTTTTAAAGTATTTTATACGTAGAGGTTTGTGGCTTCGATTAGTGTTGCCTTGTAGTACTTTCAAATTCATAAACCTATGCATTTAAAGTATTTGAAACCCAAAACTGATGGATATGAAGGGAATGCATTAAAAATTTGTAGAAATAATTCAAATTAAACTACAAATTATAATAGTCATATACACGCTGAAAAATATCGGCCCCAGTAACATATTGCAGGAAACATGTACATGTTTCTAAGCACTGTTTTCATGAATTGAAGATCTGCTGCTTTTTGTTTCTATGTTGTCTATCTTGTATTTGTTTTTAGCGGGTTTCAACAAAAAAAAGTCAGATTTGGATTTCAAAAACATATATTATAGCCTATTAATCATTGTGTCTCAAACATGTTATATTGAATAACAAACACAATGTGTTTGGGCACAAGTATAGTATATTTGCGACAAGTTACTAACACATTATATTTGCATCCAAACAACAAAAAATTCAGATTTGTCAGCGTGTAGTTAATTTGCTCCATGTATGCTGCTTCCTGTAGATATCCACGTTACAGCTGATCGGCTATTTAGTTGGATAGAAAACAGAGTAGGTATGCGAGAGAGCGATACGCAACCAGAAGCAAACTAAGTTTAAATCGTGTTTAATCGATCCTAACGACAGCTAAATTATGTTTTATGTTTGTATTGATAACTAAATTGTCAGTTGTATGGGCTTTTTGGTCATTTCAGTGTAATAGCAATAAAACAATTGATTCCATATTTTTCCCGATGTTTCGTTGTTTGTTTGACAACATTTTCAGGGGAGACTATTATGATAGTATGTTGGTTGCATCGAACAAAAATACTAATTCTCTTTTAGGAGTAACCGGGGGGTTTCGATGGCACAGCTTGTCGACCTCCTAGCTGCAAATGTGATACAGCATAGAATTTCAAAGAGAATAAGCGATAGGCGGATTGAAAAAACTGACATTAAATTTTATTTTATTTGCACTTATGACTTTTAAATTAACTTTATAAGCAATAAATAGGTTTTGATTTGAAGAACACAACTATTTTCTTTAATTTATATTTGTATTACGTCCAAATTCTGTGAATTTCGACGAGCATTTGGTGGAACTGAAACACACGTGCACACTCTTTATATGTTTCTAACATAAAACAGCAACTCAAAGACGATGATAAGCAAGAGAACGCTAAAAGAGGGATGGAGACCCATATCTATTGACCTATGATACACCAATGTCATCTGCGTCCCAGCACACTCAAAAAACAATGTTAGTAAACACAGAAGCTTAGACCGCTGAAACCAATTGGAATCTAAACCGTTATGCACAAATGTGCATCAACTAAGGAGGTGGCAATTGAATCGATATCAGTTTTTCAATTGTGTGAATCAATATCAGTTTTCAATTAAAATTTTTTGTTAATTTCTTACAACATGGCAGGCAATTCACATTTAGACAGTACTTTTATCTCACCATAATCATTTCAACTCAATTCAAGTCAATTCAATTCAGTTCAGTTCAATTCAACTCAATTCAATGCAATTTAATTCAATTCAATTCAATGCAATTCAAGTCAATTCATTTCAATTCAATGCAATTAAAGTCAAGTCAATTCAATTTAGTTCAATTCAATTCAATACAGTTCAATTGAATACAATTACATTCAATTCAGTTTAGTGCAAATAAGTGCAATTGAATTCAATTCAATTCAATACAATTCAGTTCAGTTTAATTCAAGTCAAGTCAATTCAATTCAATTCAATTCAATTCAAATCAGTACAATGCAGTTCAGTTCAGTTCACTTCTCAACTCAATTTAATTCAATTGAATTCAATTCAATGCAACTCAATTTAATACAATTCAATTCAATTCAATGCAACTGAATTCAATTCAATGCAATTCAAGTCCTGGCAAGTCAATTCAATTCAATTCAATGCAATTCAAGTCAGCTCAATTCAGATCAATATAATTCAATACAGTTCAATTCAATACAATTACATTCAATTTAATTCAATTCAGTTCAAATCAGTTCAATTCAATTCAGCTCAATTCAATTCAATTCAATACACTTCAGTTCAGTTAGTGCAAATCAACTCAATTAAATTCCATGTAATTCAAATCAATTCAATTCAATGGAATTCGATTCAATTCCATCTCAGTCAAATCAACTCAATTCAATTCAGTTCAGTTCAATTCAATTCAATTCAATTCAATTCAATTCCATTTAATTCAATTCAATGGAATTCGATTCAATTCAATCTCAGTCACATCAACTCAATTCAATTCAGTTCAATTCAATTTAATTTAGTTTAATTTAATTCAATTCAATTAAATGCAATTGGATTCAATTCAATTCAATCAATTCAATTCAGTTCAATTCAATTCAACTCAATTCAATTCAATTCAATTCAGTTCAGTTCAGTACAATTCAATTCAGTTCAATTCAATTCAATATAAATCAGTTCAGTTCAAATCAATTCAATTCAATACAACTCAGTTCAATTCAATTCAATTCAAGACAATTCAATTCAATTCAGTTGAAGTCAATTCTATACAATTGAGTTCAGTTCAATTTAAATCAAGTCAAGTTAATTAACTTCAATTCAGTTCAGTTCAGTTAAGTACAATTCAATTCAAGCGAATTCAATTCAGTTCAATTCAATTCAGTTCAATTCAATTCAATATAAATCAGTTCAATTCAATTCAATACAAGGCAGTTCAATTCAATCCAATTGAAGACAATTCAATTCAGTTCAATTCAACTCTATATAAATCAGTTCAGTTCAATTCAATTCAGTTCAGTTCAGTTCAGTTTAGTTTAGTTCAATTCAATTCAATTCAATTCAATTCAATTCAATTCAATTCAATTCAATTCAATTCAATTCAATTCAATTCAACTCAATTAAATTCAATTCAATTCACTTCAATACGATTCAAGTCAATTCAATTCAGCTCAAACCAATTCAATCCAATTTAATCCAACTCATTTCAATTCAATTCAGCTATGTTTGTAAGAAAAATATTAAATAATGTGTTTTTTAAGAAATTTAAAACGGTATAGAAACCCTGATTAATGGTGTTCTATAATCCTTTTTACAGGAAAAGCGAACATTTTTAGAAAGTTCCTTTTTGTTTTGATTTTGCGCCAATTTATTCAAATATTGTTAGATTAAAAATACGCCAAATTGAGCTTAAGTTTCTACAAGTAAAGGAAATTTTTAGCGCAGTTAGGTCATCTAAATTCAATAAAACTTGTTTACAATACCCAACGACATGCAAATAGTATTAAACTAGTTATCCTTTTTGTACTCTTTGCAGCATTTGGGACACTGTACCTTAAACTCATGTGGTTTCCTTCAATTCATCTTACTAACAAATCAAAACCCTAAAGGAAACCGAATTCCAGATACAGCGGATAAAATCATCGACAAAAACGGCGATTGATTAATTTTTTTAAATTCAATTTTTCATTACGATATGGCCGGTTGTTGTGTAATAAACGTAAGTAAAGCTATTAATTTGACATTCAGTTTTACAAAATATTTGAAATATAAAGCTCTTTAATAAATATCATAAATATATAAAGTGATATGTTTGTGAAATCGCGCGACATTGTGTTGTGCTTTTAGATTGATGGATGTTTGAGAGAGGCAAATAAAAAATTTGTAGATGAATTTGAATTCTACGTCTATATGCTTGTTTGCATAACGCCTGTTACATATTGTTTTATCCTGTTTTTATACACACATTTCCCAAAAACATACAGAGTTTTCTAAGGATTGCCAATTTGTGTCCTCAGGAGTAAACAGTATCAATTTGCAAAGATATATGACGTGGGCACAAACATCTACACATTTGGGATTATTATCACAGTGTTTAGTTAAAGCAAACTAACAGTTAGCTCTAACTTTAGCATAACGACAATAATATTTATGAACGCTATCAAAATGAAATGATTTGTTTTATATATTTACGCCCAATTTCATCAAACAAAGTTAAAGCTAACTGACAGTTAAAAATTTTAAATTCCATAAAAACTGGCAGCAAAAATTGTTCGTTAGCTCTGGCTGAAAGATAACTGGACGATGTGAAGTCGGCCGTTAGTCCAAATATATATATTTTTATGTAATTTTTTATTTCAAACCAGAAAACTACAATTGCTTACCCATTATGTCCCGCTTTTTGGTCACAGCCAGGTGATCAGGTTAACCAATACTAATTTCAGGGAATCTTACGACGGTTTAACGTTTTGAAATAAGTCACGATTTGCAATCGCTGAAGCCGAAAGAAACAAGCTGGGTAGTGAAGTTTCTATTAGCTCATTATTAGCTGAGCAAATAATGCAAAAATACAGAAACACACTTACAAGATACAATCTCTCGTTGCCCGTCTTTTATTCTCTTGCTCTCAAACACAGCTATCTTTGTATCACAAACATAAATATATATGGGTCGCAAACACATATATTATAATATATTAATCATTGTGCCTCAAACATGTAATATTGAATAGCAAACACAATGTGTTTGGACACAAGTATATTATATTTGCGACAAGCTCCAAACACACTTTATATTTGCATCCAAACAACAACAAAACGACAGATTTCTCAGCGTGTACTCGAACACTTCGTTGCACAGACTTATTTTTAAGTCTTTGTGTACGAAACAACAAGAACATATTTGAATAACACGTTATGGGACTTAACTTAAACTTAACGCTGTCAACCGAATCTGAGTGTACAGTGTACAAAAAAAATACAATTCTATTATAGTGCTGGGTTTTTATAAATTTTTGTTTTTATGAAATGTTTAATTTATTTTAGGCGTTATAAATGACAATGAGAAAATTTTAAAATTATATGGAACTTCGAACTAACCACTTTTCAATCATTATTGGAACTGATAACGCAACTTCGTGGAATCAATCCACATTCAGCGACAATTGGCACTCGCAGTAGGGGCCATTCAACTTGTTTCATACAACCGTATATTTTTTAAGTGCCAGGGTGTTCAAGTTCTCATTACCTCCTAAGGAATTGTTAACCACATTTTATGGTTTTCTCTTATATTCACAATTTCGTCGTTTAAAAGTGAACAATTAAACGAAAGTACCAACACACAAAACCAACAAACCAACATTTGTACACATTCATACGATTTTCTACAGTATTTTTTACCTACAAACATATAGTTTCTCCTTTCCACTAAATACATATGAAAACATGTACCTAGTTGTCATAGGGTAATGACGTATAGAGTAACCAACTTTCTCAGTAAATTGATGACTTTTGGTGTGTTGCAGGTGGGTGGTTGGATGTTGGAAAGTATTGCTTTCATAATACCAGATAGAGGCAATGGCTTAAACCAACCAACAATAAATAAGCAACGTCATTTCGTTTTGTGCGTTAAAATTTTTGTGTAAATGCACCACAAATATATACTAACAATAAAATATAACAAAACATCCAAAATTCGTTTAAATTTCACAGTTTTTAATCAAAACAACATGAAAACTCTAAGTCAACAATTTTTTTTAACTCCACCTGGTGTAAATCAATTTACGTCAAATAACTATCTATCGCACTGACCGCACCATGAATAGTGTGAAAGGAAATGTCAGCTGAGACAAATAGCAGCTCTATATGACTTTACTCTATGCAATATTTATATACCTATGTATTTAGATGCACGTATGCTCACTGACATACTAACACAATATGATTCTTCAAAAAACGACGCGAAATTGTGAAATTTCCCATGAATTGTGAAGTGAAACATTTCATTGCATTTCCAAACGAATGAATTAAATGCACTCAATGTTTCCAGCCGCTGCAGCTGAAAACCAAAAAAAATCTTAAGTTTCTTCCTAAATTTCATGCAAATATTTACTTTAAGTCAAGGTTTTTTTCAGGCTGTTTTCTCCCTATGTTCTTCTCTTTTGACGTTCTTTTTTGCGCTTGATTCGCGAGCTTTGAATTCAATGAAAACTAAGAAAATACTAAAGGAAATGAATAAATGAGAATGATTAACAAAAGCCAGGGCACAGTGTTTGAATGAAGTGCATCAAATACGAGGGCTGCTATTTATATTTCGGATCCTGGCAATACTAGTGTTGCCAGATGCAAACTGGAACTTCCATTGGAAAGTTTGAAATTGTTTAGCATGAACATACATAGATCGTTTTCACTTACGGACATTATTTGTTGTATTTACACAGTGTTGACAAATTTATCTCGGTCAAAAAATTAAATCAACCCGTAAAAACTATCTAGATTATTATTACCGAGACAAGAATGTCTCAATCAAGTTGTTGCGACTTTTGGTGATGAAGCACCATCGAAACGCACTGTAAATCCCTGGTACCAAGAGTTCTGTCGCGGACGCCGTTCGCTCTAGGATGTAATACGTGAAGGTCGTCCAACTTCGGTCGTTTTGCCGGAAACTTATACAGCAAGACCGACATGTGACATACCGTGAGATTGAGGCATCAATCGGTATTAATATGACAAGCATCAATAATATATTGCTGGACCCGAAATATAAATAGCAACCCTCGTATTGGGCATAAAGATATCGAGATAAGATTTTGCTTCATAAACATTTAAATGAAAATATAAAAAATTTAAAAGACATAAGGTTTGTCCCAAACATATTTTTTTCTGATATCCGTTTTCTGCACATATTTTGGCAAAATTATACAGATATTTTACAAACAACATGTTACGTTTGAGGCAAATTAAAGTGTAAACATATTATGCTAGATGGGAAATATAATATATTTAATTTAGTTATAACAATTTTAGATTATTTTTTTATTTATTTGAAATAGACACGCTGAAAATAACGGCCTCTCTAACATATTTTCCCAAACATATTCTGCAGGAATCATGTATATGTTTGGATCACACTTCAAACATTCATAGGTTTGCAAGTCCCAAACTTACCTGTATTTAAATGCAAACAGTATAACGTTTACTGACAAACATGTATGCTTTTACGTGGAAACATATGCGTTCTTCATCCCAAACATCCGTATACTTACGTGGAAGCATTCTCGTGTTTCCTCCAAACCTACATATACTTACGTGGAAACATATGCGGATTTCCTCCCAAATATAATAATATTTAGAAACGAATTATTCGTCGGTTTCAATATATATTATATATATATTCAATATATATATTGTTTATTATCATTAATTTTAACAATATAAATCCACATTTATAAATAATTAATACAAAATAATAATAGAATAATAGATTTAAAACGGCCCCTTTTACATTTATTGGCATTATTTGTTTTTTTCTTCATGAAATGAGAATGTGATGATCTTTTGCTTCTCCTGTCTTTGTTGTCTCTCATGATTTTGTTTTCAGAAGGTTTCAGCTAGGCGTTGGTTATCACAATGTGTTGGTACACAAACAAGATATTTATACACAAATCTAGTTCAAGAAAACCAAGTGTGGATTAATTACTTGTGTTGTTTTTTAATACACTTATTTCACAAATGGTCCGCCGTTCCGATTTTCTCAGTAAAGGCTCGGACAGACAACGGGCTTCACGTTGTTGCCCTTTCCAGTTTCTTTCCTCAAATTCGTTTCTCACTTTGGTAGCACATATCCATATATACATACACAGAAACCAAAGTAACATCACAAACCATTTAACCGTCCGAGCCTTCGTTTATTATTTTTTCACTGATCAAGCGGTTTTGCTATTCTCTGTCCGATGAACCATTGACGACTGGATACATGGAACTAAAATGCAATACATCAGGCTAAATCAGAAACACTTCATCTGAAATCTATACAAATATTCACGAATATTTGTGATCACTGACAAAGAATAATACAAAAATACAGATACACACTTACTCGTTAGACTCTCTCGTTGTTCCTCTTTTATTCTCTTGTTCTCGAGAGAGCATTGACAGTGCAACAAACACAGCTGTATTTGTATCACAAACATATATATATGTGGGTCGTAAACATATATATTATACGATATTAATCATTGTGTCTCAAACATGTAAAATTGAATAGCAAACACAATGTGTTTGAACACAAGTATATTATATTTGCAACAAGCTCCAAACGGACTTTATATTTGCATCCAAACAACAAAAAAGTCAGAGTTTTTAGCTGTAGGTGTCCGAAAATTCACTTAATATTTGAATTGAGTGTCATGTGTGCAGTGAAGCGTTGTTGTTGAGGAAACAATGACTGCGTGATAGTTGTTAATTTAAATAAAATATTAATTCTACATGAAAGGACAACGTACAAAATATTTTAAAAATTATGAAGGGGTTTCGATCAAAATCATCTTTAGCGATGAGACTCATTTTCATCTTGTCGGGCTCCGAAAGTGCACCTATGATGGTTGAGACGTAACTACACCAACAATGTGTCACTGTTAGATATGAATTTTGGCTGGAGCCGGGGGTATATCGAGTAAGTAGTTGGAAAATTATAGAGAACAGAGTATATGGGTGAGAGAACGATAAGCAACCAGAAGCTAATCATGGAGAAAACTAAGTTTAAATAGTGTTTGATTGATACCAATGACAGCTAAATTTCCCGCATTCCCTTTTACTTCTGTCCGTTTTATGTGCAACCAAAGAGTAGAATACAACAGCAACTCGAACTCGATGCCTATTACCTCGTCGTCATTGAGAGAACCTAAAGAGAGGGATAGAGGGATATTTCTCTATTGCCATGGAGACCACCTGTTCTTGTTTATTTTCGTCACTTACCACATCCTGAAAATTCGGATATTGTACGATTAAATTCGTAAAAGTCGCTTAAAGTTCACGATAATTCATATTACAACCTGCTGCATTTTAATGGATATAGCTAAGTGCATAAACACAATCATTGCGATAACGTTGGCGTCAATTCAAAATACTCTGTCGATAAACACAATCACTTGGCGTCAAACTTTGTCACCCAAGTTTACTTTTTAATTTTTGGTCACTAACAAACACACCACAATCTCGGTAATTATTCTTAAATTATTATTTCTACAGGCCGGAAGGATAAAAAAATACTGCATCGACTGTTCTTTTTTACCCTATAGAATATGAATTTACAATTCCAGTTCACATTTGATTAAGAAATTTGAAATAATTTAAGTTTGATTGTCTGGAAAATAGAATAACGTTTCTGAACACATAATATTTTTTTTTGTATTAAGCTGGCAACAATCTGCCTTATTGATGCCAGGAAAATAAAAAGAATTAAATTTTTTGTCGTCTACGCCGGAAGCGACGTCAAACGCCAGCTCCTGTTCTTCTTCCATAAGAGTACATGTAAAAATTTTCAACGCGTACATTAGCGCTCCGATTGTGTTCGTACTCTAAGTCTTAGAAATATGTTGTGTTTTGTCTGCGTTACGTCCTGCTACGCCGTTAGGGATATTTTTGAAATGTCTTTACTTGGAGAATTGTGTACAAGAAAATTTTAAATTATTGTTAGCAAAGGTCGAAATTTTCTCGTTTCTTCTAGTGCTTCGCCATTAGTACTACTGATAAGCGCATCCACCAGATGCAATGTATTCTGAACGGAGACATGCGTTCTGGAACTTATTGAAGAATCAATTCACTTTCTGCAGGAGTGTTATTCAAATCGTAGGTTTATACAGAAAAGTCACATTCTTCTAAGCTGGCACAGAAACTAAGTTTTGCTAAATGTTTTGAAGAGAGCCGTATGAGTTTTCTGGCAGTATTGACGCAGCTTTACAAAAAGAAGTCTCTCGCGTTAAAAAACAAAAAATGTTTCAAACCAAAGGGGAGAGTACGGTTTCCAAGGCCCCTCGATCCGACAATATTTTTCATTAGTCGACCCCAAAATAAGACGAAAAAATTTAATAACATTTTTCGATAACTCGCTTAGTTATCGAGATATCGAGTGTTACAATTGTAAAAAATCGACAAGTTTTTTGGCTGAAGTTCAGAAGCAGGCAAAAAAAATTTTTTAAAAAAAAAACCAAATTAAAGAGATATTAAAGAATGTGAGAAAATTGAAAACTAGCTGTCGCACGGACCTATGGGGCCCACAGGGTCCAAAAAACCGTCACACCCAGGGACATTTGGCTATGGATTAGTGTGGGTACTTCAACGAAAGGTATTTGTGTCACGAATTCCGTGGTGTCATTCTTTTTTTCGTGGGATGTCTGTAAGTCCATATAAGTCCACTTTTGTGCGTACAGTAACCATGAGATTGGTTATGGTAACCATCCAGAAAACAAATTTTTTTTTAAAAAGTACCGAGTGATTTTTCCGATTTTGCCACACATCGACTTAAGGTACAGAGGGAATTTTAACCCCCCTGCCTGAGCGACTTAGTGCTATATAAATTTAACGATTTTTCAAAAGTTCTACCACACGGTACGAGCAACATAGGTCCCTGCGATGGCTACTTTTCCATGTTCTCACATCCTTTACCTTTTCTTTAATTTTGGTTTATTTTTAAAAACTTTTTTTTTTTGCCTGCCCCAGGTCCTGAATTTTTGCCAGTTTTTTAACTCTCAAAATAAGCTCAACAATTTTCTAAAAATTTCGATAACTCGTTTAGTTATCGACATATCGTGGGTTAAAGTTTTAAATTCTCGACAACTTTTTTACCAATTTAGTGTGGACTAGCGTGGTACACCTCAAAATAACCCCAACAAATTAAATAAAATATATCGATAACTTCTTTAGTTATCGGGATATCGGGAGCTGCAATCTTTTATATGTACAACTTTCAGCAATTTTACTTCTTATTTTTTACCACTCAAGAAAACTACACAAAAATGAAAAATTATTTTAAAAAAATCGCGCGACTATCTCGATAACTAAGCGAGTTATCGATAAATTTTATTTCTTTCTTTCGGCTTATTTTGGGTTGTTCGAAAAATAAATTATGAAAATTAATCAAATGGCAAAAAAGTTATTGAATTTTTAAAATTTCAACGCCAATATCTCGATAACTGAGCGAGTTATCGATAAATTTTATTTAATTTTTTGGGCTTATTTTGGGGTGCTTGAAAAAAAAAAAGTTATCGAAATGAGGGGCTCGGAAACCGTAACATTACAGACGGCATTTTGGGAAGGCCTTCACATTGCAATCAGTATTCTTAGGTGATTAATATCGTACTACGTAAAAAGTGTTACCCAAAATCGCTCGTGCGTTTAACAGGTAAAGACAATACACTCCTAAGCAACCACCGTCAGTGTCGTTTCGTGTGAATGCAATACAAATCTACAAATAAAAATAGGTTTTTCCGAATTATGCGACTGTGTTTTGCTTTTGCAAATTTCAACAAACTCCACCGAATAGGCCGAATTTACTGTCTTTGCAAAATCAGACACAGTGACGAAGGCAAGCAGCATAGAGTAAGACTTAGTAGAGAAAATGTTTGGCTCATCTGACGTTTCCTTTCACACTCTTCGTGATGCGGTCGGTGTGATAGAGAGATGTTTGACGAAAAGTGGCATACACCAGGTGGAATTACAATAACTTCTTGCTTTCATTTTTCATGTCGTTTTGGTGAAAAACTGCGTAATTTAAATGTGTTTTAAACTTTTTTAGTGACTGTTATTGTTAGCATACATTTGTATTGTATTTAGCACAATAATTTTAACACACAAAACGAAATGCCATTGTTGTTATTTTGTTCGGTGTTTTGAACCATTGCCTCTATGTGGTATTAGTAAAGCAATTCTTCTCAACATCGAACGTAAATACCACACCAGGCCAAATGTCACAAATTTGGTGAGAGAACTAACTATTAGGTCTACTATAAGTATTAGTTTATGGCAAGAAGAGTGGTATGAGTGCCTTAGTAAAAAAGTTGGAATGTATTGCTACTGTCTCGTGTAAAGGCCAAGTTACTTCGGTGCTGTAATACGCGTATTTTGATTCAACCAATGAATAATTAGGAAAATTATAGGACGATCTAAAAGAATTATAGATACCAAGTAAAATACTTGCTCTTATTTATAAAAAGAGAGGCGTATCGAGAATTTATTTGAATCGAATCATCACTTGCAACAACTAAATTTTTCATTTAACAACTGGCAACTTGTTGGGTTACTGCACTCTTTTTCAATATTTTATATATGTATTTATCAATTGGGATATCTTAGGATTGTGTAAATCGACTTCTGGCCAATCGGCTTTTTGTAGGAAGCTGTCAAAGAGCCAAAATCGACCTTTGGATTGTTGAAAAGTTCCTCATTTTTGCTTAAAAATATGAAAAATGTGAGGGAAATTACCATATCTCGGAAACGGAGCATTCAGTTTTATATAAAAATTGTCAAGTCATTGATAGAACCTATTTCAAAAAATCGCTGGAATAAAAAAATCGTTAAAATAGAAATATCGTTAAATAACCAATATTCTCATATCTAGGAAACTGTGTGGATCCCTTACAGAGTCTTCACACAAGTTTTGTCTTCAATATGGCCCCAAGCTTTATCTAAAAAAAACATCTTACTTCTTACTTAGGTGATCTCAAACAATTCAAAGGAGTTAGGGGACTTACAAAACGAAATAACATATTTGTACAACTGACTCGTTCTATAAACTTTAACTTCCAGTTGGTAACACCAAGCTTTCGCAGGCAATCTTCCAGCTGTTCATTCTAGCGAAGTTTTTGTCGTCTTATTTGTTCATGTCCTTCGAGTATGTCTTCGAATACTTTTTGTCGGATCCCTACTACTGGGATGGCCTAGGCTGTTTAATGGAGTTCTACAGTTCATACAGTTTACACAGATCTTGGTTCGTTCGTCACCCGCTGTTCTCCATTATAAGCTATATTATTCGGACCCTTTTTCTCTCGAAGAGTCCCAGTGATATTCCATCAGCGTGCGATATGTCTCAGCACTCTGCTCTGTAAAGCAAGATAGGTTGCATGAGTGTCTGATAGAGCTGGATCTGTGTTTCTCGAGGAAGGATCTTATCTCTGCAATGTTGCTTTCTTCAAAATAACATCTGTTTGCAAGCACAGATCTTCGTTTGATTTCTAATCTGAGGTTATTGCTTCTTATTACGACAGATACTAGGTAAATTATTTCGTAGAGTATCTCGAAATTATAAGGGTTATCAACTTTCATACTTTCCTCCAATCGCGTGGATGTCTTTTCCTCATTTACTTTCCATCCTACATCTAGTGATTCCTCTTCCATTCTCATACATACCGCCGTAACTTCTCGCAGATTCCGTTCAATGCTGTGTAAATAATCAACATACGCGAGCAGCATGTGACTTTTACTGCTGGTAGGTTTATTCGTGCTGACTGTAACTTTCCTCATAATGATCTCTATTTAAAGGGTGAAGAGATTGCACGTTAGGGTGTCGACCTGCCTGAGGCCTCGCCTCGTATTAACTGCTTCGTTAAAATCTTCACCAATCTTTACTGAGGATTTCGCGTCGATCAGTGTCATTCTACAAAAGCGTGTCAGCTTAGTGGGAAAATAAAACTCCAACTTAGATTCGTTCTGTTTTCCCCGTATCGGGATATCGAGGCAGGCCCTTAAATCTACAAAGAGACGATAAGATAAGTTTGTTGATCGTGGGATTTCTCCAGGAATTATTGTAATGTTAACAATTCTTTGGTAGTTCGTTGCCTTTTCGGGTCTAATGTCACGCTGATTAGGTCCGATTAGGCCAGTAACAAAAGGCTTTAGACGTTTGCACATTACGCTGCAAGAGGATCTTGAAAGCAATGGATAAAAACTTATTTCCACTATAGTTGCACATAAACCGGCTCATCTTTTTAAATACAGGACACAGTCTGCTTAGGCTCCGATCGTCAGGCATGTATTCGCCTCGCCAGATTGTACATATGAGCTGATGCATACACCTTTTCAACTCATCAACACCGGCACTGAACAGGTCAGCCGTGAGTTACAACCTACCGCTTTGTTTTTCTCAAGCCGAATAATTGCAGTTCTAACCAGGCCTACGTTAGGAGTGGGCAATCGACACCATCGTCTTGTATTTGGGCAACTATTTTATTTGCATTTTAGTCTCCTGTGACAAGTAAATCAGAGAAGTAATCTCTTCATGTTTCTAACGTACTATTTCCGACTATAGACTATATATTTCAGACTAAAGATATTCGGCCTTATTCATAAAAAGTTGTGAGAGGTTTAAAAGACAGTTTATCATACAAAAAATGTCTCTCAAACATATCACAACTTTCTATGAATAAGGCGGATAGACTATAGTGCAGTCCTTACCTCTACAAAAGAGGGGGTCCTCAGCCATGGCGGTTGGTTTGGGTTTTTGGGTTTCGGGGTTCGTTACTCACACTGACGCTTTCTCTAAAGCCTTTCTACTCTTAAATAAACAGGCTTCACCTATCCTTTTCTCAAACTACCGCTCCTTCGCGGCTCGCATTTCAACTGACTGATGCATTGTCATCTGTGCAGCGTTATTTTCTTCACTTGCCATAGTTTGTCGTTAAGCTGTTTTCCATAACCAGTAGCTAAGTGAGCTTCTCTGCTTTGTGGAAAGATATCTCTGGTAACTGCTGCACTCCGATGTCTGTTTACGTATGACCTTTGATCTGCTTAATCTTGTGCGACCATTTTTTTTTTTATCAAACCAACACTCATGGGATGCCCCATGAGTCCAGTTCATTGTGTTGGCGAAGGAAAATTGAGGTAGTGGAGGGTGGAAAGAGGGAGTAGTGTCTGTTGACATTTGCCTTGAATGTTTGTATGTCACAATTGGTTGGAAATACACTAGCCGGAAGTTTACTCCACATACGGACTGTACAGCTGAAGAACGTATTTTCTCTATAGTGTGTAGTGCGGTCAATCGGCCACTCGATAAAAAACTGATGAGAGTTCCTGGAAAGCCACGTACTTCGGCTAAATATCCTCACGTCTGGCATAAGTTGACGGATGTCCGCGGAACTCATACCGTGGACATATCGATAGAACAGCGACACGCAAGGAGGCAATAGCGTTGGATACCCTACTGTCCCCTATTAACACCGTCGCTCTCCTCTGAACACGGTCGAGAAGCTCCAAAGAAGTCCTAGGAGCACCTGCCCATATACGGGAGTTATACTCCATTTTTGGCCTGATGTAGATGGTGTAGATATTGAGAAGATTAGATGGAGTGAAGTATTTCATGCACCGCTTTAAAAAGCTTAGACACTTGAATGCATCTTTCGACACTTCAAATACATGTTTTGCCCAACGGACATCGCATTGTATTTTCATGCCCAGAACATCAAGAGCATCTGATTCATCAATATCCACACCGTCCATAGACAATGACGACACACCTGGGTCAGCAATCTGTTTATGCGACAACAAACAACACTGGGTCTTACCCGCATTAAAATCTACTCTATTCTTTCGACCCCATTCAACAATGGACACCATGGACAATGGAATGACAGAGATTATTGTCATCGGCAAAAGAGTAGATTGAATTCACAGTCTGACCAAGGAGATCGTCAATGAAAATAAGAAAAAGAGAAGGAGCAAGAACAGAGCCCTCTGGTACACCTGCAGCCAATTTATGCTCGTCGGATGAAACCCCATCTACAACAACTCGTATAGTGCGATCTCTGAGAAAACTCGATGTAAATCGAGTAAACTAGGTAGTGATTCGAATCGATATTAGCGCATCGAATCAGTCGTAAGTCCATTACTGACTGGTAGAGTGTTTTCCATCAATTACCAGGTGCTCAATCTGGTCTTTTGTTTGTTGATCAGGGGATAGACCAGTAGCCTGATGTCTTCATGTTGGAATCTCCTACCAATGACAACCACGTTTTTCCGTTGTCTGACTGAATTTGCCGGAGGTTGGCTCAAAGAATTTAGCATTAAAATTACCTACGACAATATTAGTGTCATGCCCAGGGCGGCGGTCGTAGTTTGCTTCTAGGCGCTCACAGAACATATACACGATGTAGTCTAAGGTGAGCTGAAAAAAATGTGTACTGAAGAATCAGCTCTCAATATTTTCTTTTTGTATATGAGGATACTTATAGTCACCTATCGGATTTTGGCCATTATTTAGGGAGAGACTTCCGCCGTTGGAAATTCCAAAACACACGGTTTTCACTACACCCTAATATACACCCTGTACTCTCCATCGTATCTCTTGGATGACAGTAATGCCAGCCATATAACTCTCGAGGACATCTTCCAGTTGAATTCTGACACCGGATCTTTATAGCATTCCAACATACCAAGTGCATACCTGAAAATTGTGGTCCCCATAACGTTTGCGGGGGTCATCAGTGGCGATAATTGCACCCAGCCCATTGTGATTTTGCGTTTTAACTACTGCCAGTATGTATTCACAGCCGCCACTCTGGGTCAGACGTTTACCACTGTAAACCTCTCAATGAGTCTGTTACACCTAGATTTTTTTCTCCCCTGCGCTCATCCGCCGTTCACTTGGTGTTGGTTCATGAGCCTTCCAAGGCAAATAGAGAAATTTACGGCGAACAATTCTTGGGTACCTGTACAAATTACCAGATTCCCGTAGGAACCGCGTTGTCAACCGCAATATAACCTGTAGTTCACGCAACCACTCCTTATCCAAGTGGCCACCCATCGTGTGAAGATCGTTACCTCTGGTGCTCTGGTCTTTAATTTCTTTCGACGACGGTCATCTTGTTTAGCGACGGCCTCACTATCGTGTAATGAGACATAAAAAAGCCTTTCAAAAATCCAGTCGAAACCGGTGTACAGCTCAGTCTCATCTCAGTGCTCAATCTCATTGTGAGAAGCTCTCCCCTGCCCCTTCATAGGATGTAATGGCCGGCCAAACATTTATTCATTTGACTGTTTTTATAGGGAGCGTAACCGTTGCAATGGTTATTGTGCGCGACTCTTGAACATGAGAACGTGGGTTCGATCCCTGCTCTGACCACCTTACATTTCTTTCGACGACGGTCACCTCGTTTAGTGATGGCGACACTATCGAGTACTTAGCCATAAAAAGCTGCTCAAAATACCATTCGATACCGGTGTAAGACTGTTGGTCCCAATCAGTGAGTGAAAAATTAGAAAGCGCATAACTCACTGATTGTGAGATGGGATTCATGGGATGTAATGGGAAACAATTTATTTTTTTTATAGGAAACAATTTATATACGCTATTGAACGAAAATGGAATACAGAACAGAACGAATAATAGAAAAATACATTTTTTCACACACGTCATTTCAAACCACTGTGCCTTGCTTGTTTGCATTTTTTTAGTCTGAGAATAAAGGGTGTCAGTGAAGCATTTAAGGATTTCGAAAGCCAAGGAAACTGCTAACAAACATGACTTTGGATGGGGGTTATACAGAATACACCACTGGTTTTAGTGATTTTTTGTTTACATTATCCTTGGTCCTGTGGTTGGATGCGTTGGTAGTGGGTGAATATGAGCTTGAATATGCACACCACTATACGACATTTCCATAATATCATTGGTCTATGCCAATGTCGTCTTCCACTCGCATAGACACATACATACACATATGAAGCTGGCCATGTAAGTTTGCCTGTATGTGACTATTAGCTGGTGTGAGTGTATGCATATATATGTACTTAGATGGGTGAGTGTGTTGTGACCATTGGCTTTTGAAGTGAAATGAAAAGACTTAACCTCAACTGCATAATTTCAACAAATATTTGCATAAGTCAACGTCATCATCAACATCATCGTCATCGTCAACACCAACATCATTGTCGTCATTTTTATCCTTATGAAAAATAATCAACGTTTTTGTTTTGCTGCTTGTCCTTTTATACCGCTTTCACGTATATAGGGGGCGAACTCTTAAACTATAAGTCAGGGTTTTTTGTGGTGCACATTTTATTTAATGCTGCACAGAGAAATTGTCCTTAGAAAGCAACTTAAATACTTCAGAATTTGATAGTGGAATCATTTCAGTACGACAATTTTTAACCTAGGGTGTTTAAATTCCTCACTGGGCCGTACCAGGTCCAGCATTGCTAAACTAGATTCCCACATGGGGTAGAGGAATGGAATATGGTGCAAGAGTGTGTTTTGCATATTAGAGGGTAATACAAATCTTTTCATGGAGAAGGGTCACACACTATGCGTATTAATGACTGTCAAACTTTTTTGGTGGGCGTACTTTTGTCCCCCTACCGCCGGTTAAAGTTACCATTTGTAAAATATTTTGGTAAAATGAAAATGTTTCTCTGGTCGACTTTGAGTTCAAATTAAGTGCCATGAATATTGTACAAAACAAAATATTTTGGAACGAAGTTTCTTGTCGCACGTTGCGGGATGGGGGCCAAATGTAAAAAAAAAATTTAACAACTTTTTTTTAACTCTATTATGCTACAACCCACTATTATCAACTATATTGGGTAGTTTGGCTTTGGTTTGTGTCTAGACTAACATATTTTGAGAAATTTCTTGTTTAATGCGAAGTTTTCTAGGTGGAGCCAGTAACCAATATTTACTATATACATAAATAAATATAAAAAACATAGATGGTGAAAGATAAGTGGTGGATTTGAAAGTAAAGGCAATGTTTCTAGATGGCGCCGGAGTGGTGGGTATGGGCAAATTTCCCTGGAAACCAAAACTATTGAAAAAACTATATAAACACGTTCTTTTGTCTTTTGTATTGTAAACAAATATCAAAAGCGATATGCTTTTCTATTATTTATATTCTACTATATGATCTATATCTATATGATCCTGGTGATACAACTGATTCGGATGAAGATTTGGAAGTAGAACCAATAGAATCTTCTGCAAATAATTGTACTTCTACAGATTGTAGAGTTTGGTCAGATCAACCACCACAACGTCGCAGATTTTTGTCGCATAACATTTCGAGATGACCTAACACGGAAACAGCACGTACAATATAAGGTCTTAGTATTATACATACATTCAAACTGCTGATGTCGGTAGAAATGTGTGATATAATACCTGAAACCAATAGAAAATCACCATAGTAGTACGAACAATATATTCCTGAAAACTCGCCAAGTATGGAATCAAGGCTTGGTGGGTATATGACATCCATACAAAGGACAAATTTATACTGGTATGGCACCTTCCGAGAGAGAGTGTTTGCAATCTTTACCGTGGAAGTGGGCGAAATATTGTATGTGACAACTTTTTTACAACGTATAATTTAGCTTCTACTTTTATGTTATACCCAGCCGCATTTTCTAATCCAAGACGAAAAAGAGCTATTGAATTTAGGTTGTGCTTCTTTCAACTTCCTACTATAACATCGAAACTGAAGCCTTCAAAAGAAAGCCAATAATGATACTGGATTACAATAGACGGAAAGAAGGTGTTGACAATATCGACAAATGCCTTGGTGAATTCTCAACGAAGAGAAGAAGGAGAAGATAGCCTTTGGTTTTTTATAACACCATAGACGTGGCTGTATTTACGGCTTTCGTAATCTACATGGAAAATAATCAACACTAGAGGAAATCAAACAGCAGTTGAGTGGAAATTTAGCCTTGGCAGAAATTAGATTTTCATACATTTTCTATACACACCTGGGTGTGTTGGCTGTAGATAAAAGGGGTAAATCACAAAAACTACTGCTAAATTTGATAAAAACAATTTTTGATGTATTTTTTATTTCGTAATTTGATAGACAACAGTATTTTAGGAGGCTACCCAAAATTTCAAGTCGATACGCTACATAGAACTCAAAATATATCTGTTTGAAAATGGAAAACACACCCGGGTGTATGGGTGTAGACACAAAGGTTAACTAAGTGCCTTTAGTTAAAAAAACGTTAATTTTCTCAAAAAAAAACCTATTCATATTCTTAAACAAAGTACCTTTTCTTAAACCTTCTACCTTACGTTAGTGCTTAAAAAATGTAAATTTTCTTAGAAAAAGTACATTTTCTTAAAAAACGTAATGTTTTTTTAAATAATTACCTTTTCTTAAAAAATTAAATTTTCTTACAACAAATTACGTTTTCTTAAAATACTACCTTTTCATTTCTTAAAAAAAAACCTCTTCTTCAAAAAAATACCTTCACTTAAAAAAATTCCATTTCTTACAAAAGTTCATTTTCTTAAAAATAAAATAATACCTTTTGTTTTCTTTTCTTGAGGTAAGTACGTTTTCTTAAAAAAATAACTATTTCCTAAAAAGAGTACAACTTCTTTAAAAAGTACCTGTTCTTATAAAACGTACTTGCTTGTGAAAAAAATTAATACTCTTATGGCTTTTCTTAAGAAAGTACTTCTTCTTAAAAATAGTACCGTTTCTTAAAAAAATTAGCCTTTAATAAAAGCAGTACATGTCTTTAAAATAGGTACCTTCGACGAATACTAATTGCTATATACTAATTCCATATACGATAAGAGTTTCTATATATACGATTGATAGTCTGCCTATGGTAGTTGGGCATCTGATTATGAAATTGTCACGCATTTTCAAACTAATACCAGGGAGTATGTTTCCCTAAATTGTCTTTTACTCCAACAAAACCAACCAGTTTCATATAGAAAAATGTTTACGACCTTCTAACTTTGCAGCATGAACTTCTCAGTCATGAATATATAAACTAAGAAAATCGGTGATAACAAAAACAAAATTTGAGAAACGTTTACATTAACTGTTCTGTCGATTACGATAAAGATGTTATGGTAACTCAAAACTCACACTAACTTTTACGAGAACCGACATTAATTTCCATTAAATGTTCATTCGTTTACCGCAAACGAATTTATTGTAACTAAAACTTTTACGAGGAACGCAAAATGTGTTGGTTTCCGAACAAAGAAAAACACCTGTTGCAGACTCTATGTATATTACTCTATGAGTATAACCGTTCACTTGATTTACACAAATTTAACGTTGCATACTTTTGAGGGTTCAATTTATACCACTTTTGCTGACGAACTGTATCGTTAACCATTTAATAACCGACTAACTCCTATACGCTGCCCATCTACTACTTATAGTAGTTCTATTATAGAGCACCAGTTTCTCTAGATAAGTCTGGTAGCATCCCCAGCAAACAATTATGCATGCCAAATAGCAGTAATGGAAGCAGGAATCTCTTCGGAAGCAGTTTCCAATGCGCTTATTGGAGCACATTTTTTGTCGAACAAAGTTCCTACTTAGAACACCGTTCCTATTATGGGTTTTCTCAATTTGGACATAACAATGTTGTATTAAAATAAAACACATAATAATTGAGATATCGGGCTAAAATTTATTCCATGTGTTGTCAATATCTTAAATTTAGCGTGGTATTCTATAAGTCGAGAATCAGTCACTTCGCGTTACTTTTGTCGTTTTGGTAGTTTGTAAAACGTTACAGTTGTTCGGTGACTACCTGCGTTGAGTTACGTCATTTACGTACTTTATAAAACGCATAACATAAAAACCGTAGATGATTGATTTGCTTAATCACTATTTTCACCAGAGGGCACATGATGTTTCCGTACTCACTCAAACATTATTTCTATTTCAATTCTGTAGTTTAAATTTGAACGTAGAATATAAACAATAGAAAAGCATATCGCTTTTGATATTTGTTCACAATACAAAAGGCAAAAAAAGCATGGTTATATAGTTTTTTTCAATAGTTTTTGTTTGCAGGGAAATTTGCCCATATCCACCACTCCAGCGCCATCTAGAAAAATTCCCGTTACTTTCAAATCTACCACTTATCTTTCACCATCTATGGTTTTTTATTTATCTATGACGCAGCGTAACGTTTCTGATCACTTCAGCTGTCAAATTGAATACGTCACAGTTCCTCGCGTTAGTTGAAGAAATTTAATATTTAAAGAAAAATGTCGATCGAGGATGGGCAGATAGAATTATTTTGAATGTCATTGCTTATAAGTAATTGACAATTTTGGCTGAAATCCAATCGACGGACAGAGCTAAAATTTGTTTTAAAAAATAATTCAAAATTATATTGTTTACTCACTGAAATTCTTATTTACAATAATAAAATTATAAATGGAAAGTTAAAATAAATAATGCGTTGCAAAACTATTATAATTTTATGTACAATTATAAATTATAGGCATCAGTTGATGTTGACATTAATAAACAAAAGAACCACAGAAATGACACATGTTTTTGGAAAGACAACTAATTTAATATAGATGGGAAAATTTATTCGACATTGCAACCCAAAAAACATAGTTTTTTTTACACATTTTATATGAATATTGTTGGTATTTTCAGTATTATAAATAATAGCAATCTTGAAATCTGTTGATCTATTGAAATAGAGCTACATTTTTTTTAATCTCTTACATGCTGCGCATTTCACTCAAGATAACTTTTTCTAATCTATAATTGCTAATTTCAGTTGGGCAACTCTATAAACCACTAATGTCAGTGACAGCTTTCGCAAGCGAACGCAAGCGCGAAGTGATGTATAAACTAAATAAATAAAAATAAATTGTTTCCCATTACATCCCATGAAGGGGCCGGGGAGAACTTCTCACAATCACTGAGCTGTGCGCTTTCCAGTTTTCACTCACTGATTGGGACCTACAGTTTTATACCGATTCCGAACGGTATTTTGAGAAGCTTTTTCATGGCTATATACTCGATAGTGTCGCCGTCACTATGCGAGGTGACCGCCGAATCCAGGATCTCATGTACAAGAGCCGCGCACACTAACCATTGCACCACCGACCACCGACGGCCATGTATAAACTACCATTTTTTTTACTTTGGCGTTCGCGTTGGCTTTTGCGATTACATTCACGGATACGGGAACTTCTCGTGGATGAATTGTAGTCTCTTTTAAGCACATGTGGATTTATTAATAACCAAAAACTCATGTTTGGCTTGTTGACAAAGCCATCTAGCCAGAAATTAGTTTCACCGTTGGAGGTAATTCTTCGTTGAAATTCAGTATTTTCTTCAAACTTAAAGTTGCGACCACCGACTGAAAATTTTATTAGTATTTTTATAATTTCCATGAAAATTGGGGAGATTGACTAATGTTTTGACATTGCCAGATCAATAAATTTAAGGATGCGTTCGTATTAAATTATAGCATTATCATTTTCCTATCGAAAACCCTGATATATCTGTGGTCACAAACAATAACAGCCTAAGTCGATTCTAATAATTTTCAGGGAGAGCAGTTTAAAGTTTAATATCTTTACTGGAAATCAGGAGTCGGAGTTTTTGTGATAACTTTGTTACAGATAACAAGGAAACAAATTCTTTTACATACTTCTTAACAAAAAAATAATTGGTATTTAAGCACGGTGACTTCTCAAACATTTTGTTTCAATTTTGACCTAACTCGAGTTAGGCTGTTATTGTTTGTGACCACATATATATATATATACTACTTTATTTTATTTCATATAAGAAGCAGGAAGCAATCTAGAGCTTTTAAAAACTCCCAACTGCTTTTAAATTCTCAATATTTTTGCTGGGATCTGTTCTATTCGTTATCTTTCGTTGTTGCTATACAAATTATCTAGAATTTTCTCTTTTGACTACTTAACGAAGTTAATCTGTGTTTGAAGCCAGTTCATCGAATATGGTTCGGCGAAATAGTAGTATATTGTACCAAGATATACTTTCAGGCGCAACATTAGAAGCCTTGTTAGAGTAACCATTAGCATTACTTTGACACCCCCAGCGGCGGAAGTCGAAAGGCCTTCCACAAATAAGGCATGCGGAATGGTTCTTTTGTAATGCCTTCATAAAATATGGCCTGCGGAATGCATGCATTTTTTCATCAGATATAACCAAGAAGTTTTTACAATTTTGAGAAATTTCTTTTCCTATTCTATTTAAACGTAATTTAATTGAAAAATTTGAGACAAATTTTAAAATTATATTCTTTATTTAATATTTTTCAGGGTATTTTTAAAATGTTCAATTTGAAGTTGGGCATGGTATATCTTTCTAAGATAGATACATACATTAGGGTGGGTCAATTTTTTTTGTCGACAAAGAAACGTAAAAACATGTTGAAACGTGATAAGAAACTAAAATTTTCTGAAAATATTCAGAAGAAACCATGGTTCTAAAATCAAAATCGAGCCCCCGATTTTTCACTTGCAAATTTTTACATTAGCGTAAAAAATGGACCCAAAAGCCATTCTTTGAAACTTGATACTGTTCGATTTCGATGCTATACTCAAGTTTTTTGGTCCCATACAAATTGACCCACCACAACATACATAAGTATAAATAAATATGTAGAAGTGGATAATGATTTTGTGATAAAATAAATTATTTTAATTTTATTTTTGTTTAACAAAAAAAAAATTGTTTCCCATCACATCCCATGAAGGAATCGGAGAGAGCTTCTCACAACCAGTGAGCTGTTCGCTTTCTAGTTTTATACTCACTTATTGGGACCTACAGTTTTACACCGGTTCCGAACGGTATTTTGAGAAGCATTTTCATGGCTAAATACTCGATAGTGTCGCCGTCACTATGCGAGGTGACCGCCGTCGAAAGAAATTTTAAGGTGGTCAGAGCAGGGATCGAACCCTGGATCTCAAGTACAAGAGGCACGCACACTGCCCATTGCACCACCGACAAAAATAAATTAAAGTAAATTCCTCTTTACATGCCTTCTAAGGCCTTCTTAAGGCAATGGGCAAAGAAGGCCTTTTTCATTTATTTCGAGTGCGAAATTGATGTTGCCGATGTTGTTGTTTTGGGAGGTTTTTCGTTAACCAGGCGGTAAAGGGTTGTAGTTGAAGAAAACAGACAACGGAACAGCTGACAATTCAGGGATATTAAAAATTGAACTCTAAATGCAAAAACATCACGTTTTGATTGTTGACAAATATTTTGTAAATATAAGTTTTCGAAGAAAATCAACTTCGTTAAAATTATCGCATTAGGGTTCAGAAAATATTCGAGTGGTTGTTGAGAAACAAATGAATCGACTCTTTGGTGCAGATTTTAGGCTGTGAACTTCATCGTATCATTTTTTCACCCCAAAGTAGGGTTGGCCGGCAATAACACTTAATGATGCTCTGTAGGGAAATAAGAATCTAGTTTTGTTGTTCCTAAATTGAATGCTAAGGATGTGGCCGGCCTGTGCTTTCATTAAGGCGCTGCCTGATGTCATACATCCCGATAAACCACTCAATTATACTGCATCAACACTTCAGCAGGACTCTCTCATTGGAATATTTCGAGGAAATTGATAAACAAATGCTTTGTTAAACGAAATTTTACAACACGAAAGTTCTTTACTTACATTCTTGCGTACATTTTGCGACACTCTTTATGTCAAAATATTGGCCAGATGCTATAAATTTTGTAGGTAAGTACTCTACAGAGCATGATCTTTAGCTATATAGGGTGGTGTTTAGACACAGGGGTGTGGCAGCGGCCATATGACACAAAATTTCTGGGTATATTATTGGTATATAAAGAAATTTGGATTAAAGGCAAAATACTCTGTACCACGCTCCTTTTTAATAAAATTAAAAATCATTGAAAATTTTATGGTATTGAAGTTTTTAAATCAATTTTAGTCGGATTCCGGGAGGAAGATACTTGAAATTTTTTTTTGAAAAAATTGTTTCCCGTTACATCCCATAAAGGGACTGGAGAGGGCTTCTCACAACTGCTTTCTGCGTTCATTCCCACTGATTGGAAACAACAGTTTTACACCGTTTCTGAGCGATATTTTCCCGGTGACTCGGGCCAACCCGAAATTATTTCTTTAATGGGTGATTTTTGGATGTAGTGCTATTTTTCAACCTTAATATCAAGCTGGGCACCCCCGAAATAAAATCCTGCGTACTGTACTGACCTGCACCATCATTTAAGTCGTCAACATTTAGTGTAGGGACTACCAGAATGGGAGTGGCAAAAACCGCTTGTTTCAGTAGGCGGCTGGAGTTAGCCTAAATAAATCTTATATTCCATTCAGATCGACAGTATTTGATGAAATTTTTTGTGTCGAATAGCCAGCCTGCTGCCCGGTATTTGGGAGGTTCCAAAATTGGTGTTGCTAAGTTGTCAGTTTTCTCTATTTAAGAAATATTTTATGGAATAACGGAAACAATTGCATGAGAGGGTACCACAAGGGGTGTGGCCATAACGTCCATATTCAATCCCTGACTAAATAATAATCACTGGCAAAATACCAGTGTGATCCGTAAAGAGTTACAGCAGTTATTATGTTGAACAACCAGTTAGTTAGCTAGACCGCAGATGGCTGAATCGTCTCAGTCAGACCTTAAACGAATTTGGCCTTAAGATGCCTAGGTTATAATAAGAGCCGTATGTCTACGCATTATGATTGATGTATATACCCCCATCCCTAAGGGTGGGAGAATAAAGAGAAGAAGAACACAAAATAAGGCTCAGGCATTGATACCCAAACAATGCGCAAAATCAAAAATTTCATGATTTCAATATTTCAATATTGCTTCCTCTAACCACTTGAACTGCAGGTCGTCTTAATTACTTCAATACGTAGAACCCACTGTAGAACGCAATGCGGAAGGATGGATCGCTTGAAAGAAAACAAAAAAATCTTGTCATCTGGTCATGAATAAAAATGACTGCAATGATAACCAGGCCAATGTGCCAGGCAACCATTCAACCCATCGTTGTCGTCGTCGTCCTCTTCTTTGACGTCATGATGAGCATCATCGTCATCATTGTCAGCCCTTTAGAATCTAAGCACCATCAGCAGCGTCATCATCACCATCAGCTCCATCATCTCAGCAACGTTCTTATTTCGTATTCATTTTTGCGCACACAAACGTTGATTCCGCCGAAGCAGCCAAACAGGCAAACCAAAGTTTAGCAAGGATAAAAGCTAATATTTACACTTAGCACACAAACACGCGCAACACACACACACACACATACACACACCAACTAATACATACACCACAACTAAACTCTCGCATCCTTAAGCAGCCATTCACGAAATGTTTACTAATAAATGTCGCACTGAGGAAGTTGTTGCTGTGTTGTAGCAGTGATTTTTCAAGATTTTCTTGTTGGTGTGTGTGTGTGTGTGGTTTAGTGCGGTAGTGTGCTTGTGTGCGTGAAAGGTTAAAGACCGTGACTCCCGATACATTTTCTTTAAACTCATGGGTTTTTTTTGCGTTATGATTTTACCTCTACACATACACTTTAATTCATCCTCAATTGTAAATAAACACACACGCAGTCGCTCGCGATTCAAAGTGGTTTCATGGGTATTACAGAGAATGTGTGTTTGAGTGTGTGTATGTTTGTGTGTGTAGGAATATGTGTTGGTTTTTTTTTTGATTGAATGGTTGTGGCAACACTAAAGTCATTGGCGAAATCATATGAAAGCCGTATACGTGTTCATTCACTTTAGTTTTTATAAACTTGGAGAAACATGAAAAACCACTTAATTCATCAATCCAATCCAAGATGAAAATATGAGAAAATAGCAGAATTCTAATTAATATGCATGTGTGAATACACACACTTCCCCATACACACACACATTCTCTCTTCCCTATTTGTGCTGCAACTCAAAGGACTTTTATGCCAATGACATTTGAACTTATATTCAGCACTTCCTTATTGGATATGCATATGACATCCATTATGAACAAAATGGTATTAAATCATGGCAGCGGATTCCGTTCCGATTATATGCATTAAAGTCTGAGTAGGCACTTAATTGATTCCAGTATGCAAACATATTTATGCTGCTGGTCCTTACCAAGCCCAGTGTAAAATAAACCCTTAAATAAAAATGAACGACCTTTTCGAGGCCCAATATGAGAACATTGTGCCATTCTAATGGAAAATTATTTGCAGATATTCGAATAACAAAATGCCAAATGCCAAATGATAGCAGATTGGGTCTGGAAAAGCCCAGTCTCTCCTCTCTAACCTTTCTATTCCACGGAAAGGTCTTCAAGATTCCGAAAATGCTCAGAGTCCGTTTTCGTTGCGTTTTAAAAAGTTCGGTGGGATGATTCATGACCAGGCACACACTGTTCAAAATACGTCTTGAAAGACTCGTATCGTATATTTCCGCACACAAAGCGCGGTTTGTTAAAATGTATACGCATGCGCACGAGAGTTCTTTCGAAATTTAAATTTTAAACGCACGCGCTCTTTACATTGATTGAGGAACAGTGCTTATAGTGACTAAGATAAATATTTTGGAAATAGTCCGTAATGTGTAAAAAAAATATGTAAAATTTAAAAAAAGTATATAAAGTGTACTAAAGAGTACAAGAAATGTATCAACAAGTTCTCAATATGATGAATGAATTTGATGAATTATATCTCAAAGTGTCCTAAAGTTTACCAACAAGTAACAACAATGTAATGAGAATAGAATGTACATAAAGTGTACCATAAATGTACACAACGTGTGTCAAAATATACAGACAGTATGCGCAACAATGTACCAAAGAATATATGTACAGGGTGTTTCAAAAGTGACCACCCTATTGGAAGATGCTCTTATTTTTGCAAATGGCCGCCAATGTCAAATCTGTTCTGACATTTGTAGACTAGATAGATGTAGAATACAAGTAAACAAGCCATGGCACGATACACTCCCCAAGAACGCGGAATAATCGTGTGCCAAATTTGTTGCGTAACAATTCGTCTGTGGTGTTGGCGCAGCGCGAATACATTCGCCGATTCCCCGGCCGTCCGACACCGACTGCGCAAACACTGCGCCGTTTGGCCACTAACGTTTTAAGAGTTTGGGGCCACACGAGACGTTAGCAGGAGTGGCCGGCCTCGGAGCGCCCTTTCTGCCGAGAATATCGCCGCTGTTGCCGAGGATGTCGAGCTGCCTCGCAATTAGCCATCAGCCGGTCCTGCGCATGTTCCTATACAACGTCCAGTCCGTGCATCAGCTGCTGCCTGTCGACCGCCAAACGCGTGTAACCTACGTCCAAGCCATGCTCAATCTCGAGGACGAAGTGGACGATTTTTAAACCAAAATCATAATGAGCGATAAGGCTCATTTCCACCTCAGCGGGTTCGTGAACAATGCAAAACTATCGCTTCTGGGGCACCGAAAATCCACAATTGATGCACGAGAAGCCATTACACCCGCTCAAAGTGACTGCATGGTGCGCTGTTCACGCTGGAGGAGTCATCGGCCCATTTTTTTCGAGAACGGTGCTGGTCAAACGACAACACTGGACGCTGCGCTCTATAGGGCCATGTTAACCGAGTTTTCTCTGCCGCAATTCGACGAATTATGACTGGAGGACAGCTGGTTCCAACAGGACGGAGCAACGGCACACACTGCGCGAGCCACAACCGATATTCTGAAAGCGGCGTTCCCGGGTCGCCTCATCTCTCGTTTTGGCGATTTGCACTGGCCCACAAGATCGCCCGATTTAACCGTTCCAGACTTTTTTTGTGGGGTTTTTTGAAGACCCGTGTTTACGTGAACAAGCCCGAGACCCTGGAAGCCCTCAGGGTCAACATTCGAAACGAGTGCGAGAATCTGTCGCCCGAAGTTCTAGCCGAAGTGATGAAAAATGCCATAAAACGAGCCCGTATGGTAATCAATTGTGACGGCGCCCATTTAACCGATATCATCTTCTCAACTTAACCAATAAAATTCTAAAGGCTCAAATAAACATAATCAGAAAACAGAATCGAAGGTTTTCATTTAGAAAAAAATTAAAGCCAAACAACATTGGATGACTTCTTTTGAAATACCTTGTAATTGTATTACAAAAAGTATATTATATGTACCAAAACAAAGTCACCTAGAGTGACAAAATGTGTACATAAAGTGAATTTTATAGCCAAAATAAATAGAATTCACAAAAAAAAACCAAAAACTACATAAAAAACAAATACATATATAAAGGGTTTTTCGACAGAGACGCTACAAAAGTAAATCGATAGGGACAGCAAACGACCCCATATTTTTCCCGCTCTTTTGACATTTCTCTTCAGTAAGGTTTGCCATTTCATCATGGAAAGATATACGAGCCAACAACGAGTCGAAATTATTAAAATTTACTACCGAAATTTGGAGTCAGTGGCCTCAACTGTAAGAGGCCAACTTTAAGAGACCTTCACAATCAGCGATGAGGCTCATTTCTGGCTGAATGGCTTCGTCAATAAGCAAAATATGCGTTATTGGTCAGACAGCAATCCACACGTAATCCATGAGTCATCATTGCATCCCGAAAAAATTACGGTTTGGTGCGGTTTATGGGCCGGCGGCGTCATTGGGCCGTACTTCTTCCGTGATGATCAAGACCGGCACATTACTGTGAATGCGAACCGCTACCGTTCAATGATAACCAAATATTTTTGGCCCCAATTGGATAATATGGACTTGGAGGACATGTGGTTCCAACAGGACCGCGCCACAAGCCACACAGCGAATGTCACATTCAATTTATTGAAAACCAAGTTTGGTGAACGTGTTATCTCACGAAATGGCCCAGCCGATTGGCCGCCTCGGTCGTGCGATTTGACGCCGTTAGATTATTTCCCATGAAATTGCAGCAGTATCGGCCGATGTATGCTTGAAAACCGTCGAAAATTGGGTTCAGCGTCTGGACTTCTGCAAGCGTGCCCGTGGTGGCCATGCAAAAGAAATCGAGTTCCATACATAATGGCATCGAACGTACTTTCACAGGAATAAATAATTTCATTGGTATCTAAAACCGGTTTTGTTTTATTTAAAAAAACTTTTGTAGCACTCTTATTGAAAAACCTGTTACAAATATACAACCAGGGAATATTAATAATGCCAACAAAGAAATAAAAAGTGCCAAAGAAACGTAATTGTTGGAGCGAAAAAAAAGTACCGGTTTTTTGGTAGCAAAGAAGTACATAAAAAGTAGTAAAATATGTACTTTTTGGTGTTAAAATACAATTTTATTTTATTTTTCTAGCAAAGAAGTACATAAAAATTACTAAAATATGTACTTTTTGGTACTGAAATACAATTTACGGCACCTTTTATGAAAGTTTTGTCGTCACCAGTACTTCTTGGTACTCTTAAGTATTTTTTTACTACCAAAAATGTCTTTTATGGAACTTTTTTGGTAACAAAAAGTACCTTTTGGTAAATTTTTGGTATATTTTATGTACTTTTTGGTACTGTTTATCTACGTGTTTGGTACACTTGTGTACTTTTTGATACATTTTATGCACTTTTTTGGTTATTTTTATGTACTTTTGTGGCAAGCTATGAACTTTGTTGGTACGTACATTTTATGTACGATACTTGCGATCCATTATAGTATACGTTTGGTGCGTTTTGTGTACCTTTCGCACAATTTATGTATATTTTTGTACCTTCTGCAACACCTTATGTACTTTCTTGAGCGTGCTATGTAATTTATGTTTAAGGAGTAGGTGCGTTTTTCTACTCTTCTAAATATTTGCACATCTAAGAAATCTAGTGGTATCAGGCTGACAACCCCCCACACAGAGTTATTGGGTTGGGTGTTGAGCAGCCATGAAAACTACCAATACCATTCCTAGGACCTTTGTAGAAAGACTTTGTTGTGTGGATTTTCCTGTAGCGACCTCCAAAATTTTGCTGCACAACCGCTGTATACATATGTATATCCCATAAATGTGTAACTCCCATCGCTTTACGATGCATTTTTACAGGATCGTTATGGCTTTGCTAATCTTATCATGCTTGCTGTCGAGAATCAAACTTACAACCTTATCCACGATCTCGGAAGAAACCCTAAGCGAAGGAAAGCCAGTCATTCACTTTCGATATTGTCCCTGAGTTTAAATGATATTGTGTGGTTGCGTGTTTACAAAATCGGGACCCACTAATTATTTTCGCTGTCACCTATGCGAACAAAAATGCCAAAACCAGTTACTTGGTGGACAATAGCTAAGCGACAACTAAAAGGCAATTATTTAAAGTTTGAAGACACAGCTGATCGTCTATGAAGTAGGACATTGATAGAAAACAGAATATATACGTGAAAGAGCGATAAGTAACCAGAAGTAATCCATGCAGCAAACTAAGTTTAAATAGTGTTTGATTGATACTAATGGCTTCGATTAATGGATTGCTTCGATCGAAAATACGTATTCCCTTTTATTCTTGTCCGTTTGATGTCTACCCAAAGAGTTACGTACAGAGAACATAAAGAGGGGGATGGCGACTCTTATATATTTCTCTATGATTTTAGTCTATGATAGTGCCCATAACATAACATCCCATGAGGGGATCGACGAGAGCTTCTAACAATCAGTGAGATGTGCGCCTTCCTGCAGTATACAGCGGTTCCGAACGGTATTTGGAGAAGCTTTTTCTTGGCTAAGAACTTGATAGTACCACCTACCTCTTATTATCTACTCTAATAGCAGCCCGGAAATATTGCATATCCCAGCGCAAAAAGTGTATGCCAATCACCAAAATTTCCACCAGAACTACGCGGTAAGAGATTGTGCAAATTTGGGTGCTGCACCGTCGCTTTTTACACTGTCTTGGCGTTGGAGGGTAGTACTCCCAATTTGGATACTTCGAAATAGAATAAATTCTGTTCCTTAGCGCTACGATTCAGCACAATGGTAGAATGTCCGACTAGAAAACGGCAGCAGGTGAAGGTCCTAGTTTCAAACCTAACCAAATCAAACTTTGTATTTATTTTTTTTTTGAGACGATTTGCAATGTGTCGATTAAATTTGTAGTAATTTTTAAAAAATAAATTGCCCAATGTGACAAGTACAACGAACGAACATTTCTTGCCAAAATTTTCGGAATCAAATTGTATTCGCCTGAAAGTATACCATACAAATTACGTGGTTGTGTAGCGAGGGTTTAAATAATTAATTATTGATTTTTCTGCAACAATTTTTCCCCAACCGGGACCGGGATTCGAACTCAGGCATTTTGATTGCCAGCCGCGCATCTCACCATCGAGCTATCGAAGAGATTGAACTTGGACGAACAATAACAGCATTGGTGGCAGATAATCTTTTTCTGTAATATCTATAATGCAATTTCGGATTCCTGTATACCGAAAATCCGCAAATAGTACTTCGTTGGTAGTACTGAAAGGGGTAGAGCCGTTGAAAGTACTCCATAAAAATTTTTTTTTTTTTAAATCGAACGAACCCATCGCCGCCACTCTTACCCGTCCCTACCGACCGAGAGGGCCACGCCCCCATAACGTGAGGACAGCGTACACATTATAGACCGGTCTATAACGGGAGAGCAAGGATCATAAGTTCACACGTTGCAACCAACTACAGAAATTCTTCACCAGTTGGTATTACACTAACATAAATAAGTATAAAAGTACATCACGAGATATTAATATATAACAGACTTCATAATATATAAAAATTAGGAACAAAACGAAAACCAAATTATAAATCAGACCAGATAGTACGATAAAGTACATTTACATATGTATAGGAATATATAGCACTAATGCAATCGGTTCAAATGACAAATTATCCTAGACTTTGTAGTTCCCCAACTACCAGTGAAATCAATAAACTGATATAGCTCATTAAAGTCACGACACATTCTCCTAACTGGATCAAAGGACGCATAATTCGAAAGCTGAAACTCGATGTGAATGAGTTTATAGTACCTCGTGGGTCTCAATGGGACATTTATGAAAGTCTTAGATAACAGAAATTCAGAACATATACTTGCATCAATTATCTTCCTAACTGTAATAGATTTTATCATGGTACGTCTACTACTTAGAGTCGGCAATCTGATCAATGCTAGTCTACTGCTATACGAAGGAAGATTATGGTTCGGGTTCCATTGAAGGTTTCTCAAATGAGAAAATATGAGAAACTGTTTCTGGACCGATTCAATCATATTAAAATACAAATTGTACCGGGGGTCCCAAACAACAGATCCATATTCGAGAATAGGGCGGACTAGTGAAGTAAAAAGATTTTTCGTAACGTAGGGATCTGAAAATTCCTTTGCCCAACGTTTAATAAAGTTCAGAACGCCATAAGCTGTATTTACCATCGTAATTAATTTGCTGGGATGTTTTGAAATATTCAATAAAGAAAGTAAGAACCGGTGGTAGCCACGCCGCAGTTGATCGAAATGACAGTTGAAATTTAATAGAGTCTATGGGAGAAGGAACGTTAAGCAACTAGAAGGAAACCAAGAAGAAAATTAATATTTAATAGTGTTTATTTAATAGTAATGATATCTAAATTATGTTTGAAGGTGATTCTGGATGATACTGTTTTTGTGACGTACGTACGGTTCGAGCTCGTCCAGACTTCACTTTATCTCCCAGTGTATACAAAGTTTCAAATACGATGAATGGTTGACTTGCTCGCCACATTATTTGCGTTTCACGTTTTTACAATTAAACGATTATTTAAATAAAATTGTTTAATAACTTCAACATGTTGTTGGTGCGTTAGATGCTCCATAATAAATTGCTATCGACTGCTCTGCGCAACTGTTAACGACAAACTGACAAATGTCAAGCCATCAGAAATGGCGGTCAAAAAACATCGGCCTGGAACCTAAAAAACACCCGTTATTTCGGAGGCCGCAAGAGAACTCGTAACAGATGACGGAAACTCTTATATATTAATAAGATACAGATAAAAGTTTCCATCAGCTGTTTTGCGTTGTATTGTGGTCACCGAAGTAGTTGGAGATTTAATAAATTCGAGTTGTTGTTAGAAGTTGAATATAAATCGAATAGAAATAAAAGACATATAATTTAGCCGTCGTTAGTATCATTCAAACACTAGTTAAACTTAATTTACCTTCTAGTTTTTTATCGCTCATTTTCCCATCCACTCTGTTCTCTATCATATTTGGATAACCATAACCTTTGGAACGGGTACCCACTGCAACAACACAAATTCCAGCAACATTTAGCGGAACGTAAATCAAGTGTATAAAAAATTCGAACTGGTCATGTTATGCCAAAAAGGATGTACAAGTAGAGAAGAAAAGCCCACCGCAATATGGCAACCCTCGTAGAAGAGAACCAAAAAGTCGACGCGATTCACTTAAACGCATTTCTCTCTCGGGTCATAACTTGGTTATTTCATACTTTTTACATACTTTATGTAACTTTATTTAAATATGGTCGGAATTTCTATAGTTTGATACAATAACATCATCAGACAACTGCTCGAGTATTGAAGTAATCAACGAAGAGAGTAAGAGAGAGAGCAGAGAAACGAGGTGCTTCACTCGTTTTATTGTTCTCTACTAAAAAGTTGCGCAGCATAGCCTTGCTTCATCAAGTGCTGAATAGCAGCTGATATGATTTACTTTGACAAAATGCAACAAAGCAACAGTCTATCGTTTATCATCGTATACCACACGAATAAACTTATAGTGTGCGTGTGTAAACTTCGCAGTAGCAGCATAGTTTTGCATACTCCCACGGGAATACGAATTTGAGAAATGCCCAACACTGCCATAGAGTAAGATATAAGAGTTTCCATCAGCTGTGCTGTGTTATCTTATTATTAGCGGGTTAGTTGGAAATTTTCCCTAAAACGATCGGAAATAACAGAAAACGAGTATTTCAGTCATCTGCATCCAGCTAATGGGTTTTTCAATAAGAGCGCTACAAAAGCTTTTTTAAATAAAACAAAACCGGTTTTAGATACCAATGAAATTCTTTATTCCTGTGAAAGTACGTTCGACGCCATTATGTATGGAATACGATTTATTTTGCATGTCCACCACGGGCACGCTTGCAAAAGTCCAGACGCTGAACCCAATTTTCGACGGTTTTCAAGCATACATCGACCGATACTGCTGCAATTTCACGTTCGATATTCGTACGAAGTTCATCAATCGTCGCTGGCTTGTTGGCAGAGACCATAGACTTGACGTAGCCCCACAGGAAATAATCTAACGGCGTCAAATCGCACGACCGAGGCGGCCAATCGACTGGGCCATTTCGTTAAATAACACGTTCACCAAACTTGGTTTCCAATAAATTGATTGTGGCATTCGCTGGGTGTCCTCGCACATGTCCTCCAAGTCCATATTATCCAATTGGAGCCAAAAATATTCGGTTATCATTGAACGGTAGCGATTCGCATTCACAGTAATGTGCCGGTCTTGATCATCACGGAAGAAGTACGGCCCAATGACGCCGCCGGCCCATAAACCGCACCAAACCGTAATATTTTCGGGATGCAATGATGACTCATGGATTACGTGTGGATTGCTGTCTGACCAATAATGCATATTTTGCTTATTGACGAAGGCATTCAGCCAGAAATGAGCCTCATCGCTGAAGATGATTTTCCGATGAAAATCCCAATCATTTTCAAGTTGTTACTCAGCCCAATTCACGAACATACGACGCTTATGGTGGTCAAGCGGCTTCAGTTCTTGCGTCAATTTGATCTTGTAAGGATGTAGGCCAAGATCTTTTCGCAAAATTCGCCACAACGACGTCACAGAGATGCCCAACGCTTGAGAACGACGTGTGAGAGACACATTTGGGCTTTCTTGAACTGAAGCCTCAGCGGCAGCAATATTCTCGACACTACGGGCACTTCTTTGTATCACTGGCACGGGAACATTCTGTACTGTGCCTGTGGATTCAAATTTTTGCCACTAGACGCTCAATTGTTGATCTGGTAGGACGATTATAACGACCATAAATTGGACGTAGCGCTCTTAAAGTTGAGGCCACTGACTCCAAATTTCGGTAGTAAATTTTAATAATTTCGACTCGTTGTTGGCTCGTATATCTTTCCATGTTGAAATGGCAAACCTTACTGAAGAGAAATGTCAAAAGAGCGGGAAAAAATATGGCGTCGTTTGCTGTCCCTATCGATTTACTTTTGTAGCGTCTCTATTGAAAAACCCTTTACAAACATAATCTAGCTATCATTAGTACCAGTCAAGCGCTTATTTAAACTTCGTTCGGTTCTTGTTATCGCTCATTCTCCCATCCACTCTTTTCTCTACAAATTCCAACTACCATTTCGGTCAGGATGTGGCTCTCTTTTTCGCGGGTTACCATATCTCCGGAAACAAATGAGACGTCTCCTTCTAGTAGTCTTTCCGAAGATAATTTATTTAATATAAATTGAGAAAAATCGAATACGATACACACATATATTTGGCAAACAAAAAGTCGATATTTTGTAATTTATTAATTTTAATAATTTCCGAGATACAGGTCTAAAAATGTAAATCTATTTAAAGTGCTTAAGAAGACTACTTTTTGTCCGATTATTTTTTTTGCAAACATTACAAACATCCATAAAACTGATTGATACTTTATTGCCAATGGGAGGGAGTTCATAATTATTTAAATGTCACTGACTTTTTTCAGCGAATGAGTGGAAAATCTGTCACTAATAGTCCTTTCATGGTTAACCAACTTTAACATGATGTATAGGTTACATTAAGTAACGGGGCAGGGTAGTAGGGAAGTCCCTATAAACAATGGTTGCATATACAGGATAAACACTTCCAATAGCTACAGCAACGCACACGAGGGTAGTAAGTTGTATGCATGTTTTAGTCGAAACGCACCCTAGCTACAAAAGAGTCATAACTCAAAATATAAGATTTTAAACTTTCTTTTGCCAATACAAAGTTGTTTGAGGGAAAAGAAAATGACAGTGAGGCTTTTGATGGCATATGATGCGAAAAATATGATTCGTTCTCAAGAAAACAATTGATACATGTTTAAAGTTGTTAACACACTGGATTCGAACATTTCGAATAGAAACGACAAATTATTCGGCGGAGCTACTCGTTTTCTTGTAACAAAAGACTGCAGTCTTGCTTTTGAGTGTATCGGCGCCGCTTGTATGGTCAGCCATTACGTTGGTTTAAAGGACGATTTTGATACCAAAAAACGATTCATGGCTTTGTGGACGTTGTTCGTTTGATTTTTGCTGTTTGCAAGGATTAGAGTGTTGGATAGCGTACGATACATAAAAACTGGCGTGTTGCGTCTAGTCGATTGAGTCCATCTACTTCCTTCCTAGTACAAAATATAGTCAATGCCATATCATCTAATATCTTGCAAAAGAAAGCTTAGTTCCATGGCCTGGATGAACCGGAACCTGAACCTGAATTGATTCTTTTGTCATTGCTTTCCCTATACAAATCGATACCAAGTTTCCATGAAAAAGAGACGAAAATACAGTACAAGAATCACTCTTTTCATTTCTTCAGAAACCCTTTTTGTATTTGCCCTCTTAGCACCTTGTTATATTGGGTATGGACTGTGGACTGTGAAGGAGGAAGTTGAAAACAGAGTAGATAGGTGGGAGAGCGATAAGCATCAAGAAGCAAACCATGCAGCAATCTAAGTTTAAATAGAGTTTAATTGATACTAATGACCACTAAATTATGTTTTGTGTCTTGGCGATGTCAATTGGCCGCATCGGAGCTGTGATTTGACTCCTTTAGACTTTTTCTTGTGGGTCGCCTATAATGCATATGCTATACAAATAATCCAGAAACGATCCATGACCTTAAGGCTAAAATATCGTCTGAGTCATTCGTGAGATAGAACTAGTAACCGTCAATAAACTCTAGAACAATTGGACTGACAAGATGAGCTACTGTGAAGCCAGCCGCGGCTTCGTGGTATTCCATAATTAATGCCAATATTTGTTATTTCTATTAAAGCCATAATATACCGAAAGAAATTAGCGGGACTTTGATGAGAATCGCACGATTTTTTTCGCCATGTGCTGGAGCTCACGAGTTTCACTTGCGATTAGATTTTCTCCTCGAAAAATTGAAACATATATTTTTACTGTCAAACATAATCAAAAATAAAAAGAACAGCGAGTCGATTAAAAAGCGGATACTAAGGGATTCGTACAATCCATTGGGCACATCGGAGCACATTGAAATAATAACGCTTCGTTGCATGGATGAATCAGTTTAGTTTATGTTTTGACGTTGCTACAATGAATAGTATCGTATATCCGACAATTTAGTAGTCGCTGCAACGAAAAATTTCATTCATAATTTCTTTGACAATCTTTAATTTCGTTGCTGCAACAAATTAATTTTCGTTCTTGCAACAATTTTGTTTAATTTCAATTTTGTAGAAAATTGGGCTAAACATAAAAAAAATAAGTACATGAAATTTAAACTACTGAGATTTGGTTTATCTGCAGCGACTTCATTGCTATAATGAAACAAATTCATTGCAGCCACGAAACAAATTCGTTGGAGTAATAAATCAAATTCATTGCCACAACAAAAATACTTTCACCGCAGTGACGAACAATTTGCAGTTGATGAACACATTTTCGTAGCAGGAATGAAACTATACGTGAGCTCACTTTCGATGACAAAAGTTGTTGGGGTGAAGAACATGTGACGATGCTTTTGCGTTCAGTGTATGAAAAAAAAAGCCGTGCTTTAAGCTGCATCGGCAAACCAATTAACACAGAAATGAAATTTCATTAACATTTTCGAAAATATGGGGATCGAAAACAATAGAAATTGGGGCATTACTATTACATAGAAAAATCGAAACGTCTGGCAGCGCCAAATTTTCGAAAACCAATTAAATCAGCTGTGTTGTATTGAATGGCCAGTGTATGAGAAATCAAATTAGGAATACTGTTAATAACATTTTGAAAGTAATATGTTGTATGAAAATTGTTCGAAAACATTGCGAGATTTTATCAAAAATTAAAACAAACATGTTATATTGGATTCGTGCATCATTGTGTTGCCTCTTTGATGTTCCGTTTAAGAAAAATACGTCAGTTCACCTCGGTGGGGGGTTGTGATGGGAAGTTGGTAGATTTTTGGCGAGTTTTGACACTTACTATGCGAACTTTATCGCAAATATCATGCGAAATGCGATTGTTATCGCATGGCCGTAAGTTTAGTTCAATTTATTTAATTTTTAAAAAGATACTTGTATTTGGACCACCCTGTATAGCTTCAATTAGATGCATAATCAACACAATTAAAAAATCTTGGAAAATGTATGATTTTTTTTTTAATTATTAGTATGGTGGGTGGTTGTGAATTTAGATATTTCGATGCCCACACAGGCATCTCATCAGCTCCGTTCCCCAAAAATTATTTGGGTACATCATCACACCAAACACAACTTAATGACCCCACTTGACTCAACAACTTAAATTTGTACTCGAGTTCGAATTGACACAACTAATAAGTAATTGCATCATATTTTTGTGTACAAACAAGTTCTTAATTGGTATTTGTTGGGTAGTAATAGTTTTTGTGTACTCTGTGAATTAATCATTCAGATGAGGTGGCGTTTGTGTTGGCTTGCAGCAGAGTTCGTATTTAGTGGGTAATGCGTTACCCTGGGTAACCCATTATTAATGAGGTTATTTTGCGATAGGACACACTTATGGAAATATATTTATTTCAAAGATTTTTGAAATAGTTTTGATGTCATTCTGAATCTACTTTGAGCGTCAAAAGCGTGTACACACACGTTTGTAAAATTTTTTTAAAATTTATTTGAATGTTAAAAATTAATAACTAATTCAACTCTTTATATTTTCTAAACATGGTCTTTGAACCTTTATCAATTTGTAAAAAAAAATAACAACAAAAATTTTACAACTCCCAAAAATACATAGCCTAAACAAAAACTGGTTCATATTGGTCGCGTCAAAAGAAAGTGGACAATGCGAAAATAATTCCTAAAAAAATTATTTCAATATTTTCCTTTGTCTGTAATAACTGCTTATAATGTCTTTAGCATCGATTTATCTAAATTTGTGGATATGTCAGGTGGCATTTTTTGTTATTCTTCTATTACAACTGATTTGAGAGATTATCTGTTACTGTTTACACTCTTTCTTATTTCGAGATCAAGGTGCTCCCACAAATATTCGGTCGAATTGAGATCCGGTGATTGTGGAAGATGATTAGGAGTGTGGTAATGTAATCATTCCTTAACTAATTTTGATATTTTGTTGACAGATCAAAGTCCTATTCAAGTACAACAATTCGACACTGGGAGCCAAATTTTCTTTCAAAATATGAAGGTATTATGTTTTAGCCATGGTACTTTCAATAAGGGTAAAAACATATGAAATCAACCGAAAATATTAACATTTCTGACCTCATCACCTCCAAATTTGATAAGATTTTGTACACACGATCTATGGATCGGCACAATAATATTTGCCAACTTTCAGACATATAGCCTTTCAACTTTCAGAATTATGGCCATTCCAAGTTGGCAAAAATCAATAAAAATGCACTCAGATGCCTTAACACAATTTTTAATATCTCGAAAAGTATTCATTGTACGTTAATAATCAAGGGCTCATTTTACAGACAAAAACATGCGCCATTCAAAAAAATTTTTTTTTTTAATTTTCGATCAAGGATAATGCAAATAAAAAAAGGACTAAAATTTCTAAAGGATATATCTCGAAAATCAATATTTTTAAAAATTTCAAAAAAATATATGTTAATTCTTATTATGTTTTGTACAAGTCTGCCAAATTTCAATGTGGAGTCTTTATTACAACATGAGTTATTAAGAAAAAAGCAGGCGAAGGTTTATGTATTTCATGAAATGTACCAAAATACAAAAAGGTGACAAATTACAAAAAGAAGGACAAATCAAATGTAACGGAACTTTTTCGACTTTTCTTTGCTTAAACTCTTTTTCTCCATTGCTAAACCTTTAATAAAAAGTACAACATAATGTATTATCATTATTAAACACTTTATTACAGCATATTTATTTATTTCTGAAGGATTTCAATTAAAAAATCTGCATCTGCCGAGTAACGCTTGACTTTAATTTTTTTTATCTACAGGTTCAATAGAATGCAGCTTTTGAGTTCCAGGAATAGTACGCAAATCTTTAAAACAAATTTGAAGGAACCGTGCTTCTTCTTCGTGGTCTTTTAGAGTTAAAAACTCGAAACTACAGTTCAAAAGATTTTGCAGGCACCATTCATATAATTGTTTTGGAGTAGTTATTTGACCTTGTAATGGACGCTGTAAACTAGCTCGACGTGCCTCTCTCTTTACGGTACCTCCAAGACCGTCACTTGGGCCTTTTCCATGGCTTGTTGCAAAAAAATGCCACTCAGCATAACATCAAAAATCTTCCATATGATAACAAAAATTGATAAAGTTCTTTTTATTTTTAAACTGGGCAGCACTACCGTCTTCGGGGTTGTTTTAAACTTTTTTCTCAAAAATACATTCAGGTGGCGATGGAACAGGTGAACAGCTACAGAATCGTGTACAAGACAATCAGATATTATTATGAAGTTTGTATGTTGTGTTTTTCCATCTGATTTAAAATAAATAGCAATTGGGTATAAAGTGGCCTGAGAGATGTTCCAGTGAAATCCCTGGACTGCATCCTGAATAGTAAAAGAAGCATTTTCTGAAAAATCGCAAACTGCTATGTACTCATTTTCTTCCAAAATTTGATTTTCTTTCGCTCAGATATGCTGCCTGCTGTTTTGCAATAAATGAATGAGGTAATAGAATTTCAAGCTTTTCACATAGGGAATCCACAAAAACGTCGGCTTGGCCAACCATGGTCTCCAAATTATCCCTATCTACACTTACCCATTGTTTATATGTTATTTCATCAATATCATTTTGCCCTAGTAATTGATTTAGTTTTGCTTTTAAATTTTCAATTCCTGGACACTTGTTACATTTACGTAGGTGACACTTTGAAGAAGACGGAATGCATGTCATTTGTTTCAAACAATCTTTGTAACATTCAAGCTGATAATTCGGAACACCAGCAGTTAATTTTTTTAAATTTATAGCATCAATCATCAGCTTCATATTTTGATGCTTTGTACAAACACACACGTTATGAGATCCACTCGCATTTGCTAGAATTATATTCCTCGGACGAAGTTGGTAAAACTTGGAAATACCTATTTGTATTCCATCATGTCGTTCCTTGAATAAGGCGTACATTTCTCTTAAGTTTCCAAGCAAAAGTCTTTTATTTTTCCTGACTTTTGTACCATTTTCAAAAACAGACACGAAATCTTTCTGTCCGGGCATACACCAGCTGACGTCATCGGATTCACAAAAGGATTTTACTAAACTGGTTGTCACTGGTGAAATTGGACTTCCCAGTTTTGGGTTAGGCGTACTCATCACACCCTTTGTTTCAACCAAATGCTTGACTTTTCGCGCGATATAGTTTGTAACCAGGAATTCTTCCTCAATTTTATGTATTGTCCAGCTTTTTGGTAAAATTGTTAGCAGTTGGATTTTCTCACTATTTTTTGTTAATATTTTGAACTTTTCTTTTAATTGTTCTATTATTTCGGATTGCGGCCACATATGCGAAGTTGATTGTGCTGAACCGTGGAAAATTTTGTCTTGAATCGAATCACTTATTTTCCTGAATTTTGCATCTCTGTACCGTTTTTGATGTAACTTCTTCTTTTTTATCGGAGATTGTTCCAGATACGGTAAAGATTGGTTTAATTTTGAAATAGCAACTTCTTCCGTGCCTGACGCAATGTCATCGAAAGTATCTACATTTTCGTTTATGTCTGAAGCTTCTTCCAAATTAGATTTATTAGATTTTTTCAGATGCGAAAATTTTATTCTACGTGTCCCACAAATTTTATTTGAGATCGTAATGTTTTTATCCTTAGTATACTGTAGCATCCATTCTAGGACTTGTCTTAAACTTTTATTGCACCCAGTGTGACCGGATTTTTTAAGAGGATTACAGCAAAATGTTGAATTGAATGGCATATTTTTTATTTAAATACCACAACCGACTGAATAGTGCACGACTTTTTTGTATTGAGAATAATTATAATTTATTTAAATATTTAGTCTCTTTTTTTTGCTTTTTCAAACGATCACTTATGAAATCTAGTATTCAACTGAAGTTTGACTTAGAGTCTCTGAACTATTTATACTGTTTTTTTTGGTACAACAAATAGAAAAAGAGTATAAGCAAAGAAAAGTCGAAAAAGTTCCGTTACATTTGATTTGTCCTTCTTTTTGTAATTTGTCACCTTTTTGTATTTTGGTACATTTCATGAAATACATAAACCTTCGCCTGCTTTTTTCTTAATAACTCATGTTGTAATAAAGACTCCACATTGAAATTTGGCAGACTTGTACAAAACATAATAAGAATTAACATAAATTTTTTTGAAATTTTTAAAAATATTGATTTTCGAGATATATCCTTTGGAAATTTTAGTCCTTTTTTATTTACATTATCCTTGATCGAAAATTTAAAACAAAAAAATTTTTTGAATGGCGCATGTCTTTGTCTGTAAAATGAGCCCTTGATTATTAATGTAAAATGAATACTTTTCGAGATATTAAAAATTGTGTTAAGGCATCTGAGTGCATTTTTATTGATTTTTGCCAACTTGGAATGACCATAATTCTGAAAGTACGAGAGCTAGGACACTGAAAGTTGGCAAACGCTATTATTATGTTTAACTTTCCCTTCGTACCAAATTTCATCCAATTCGAAATCGGTGCGGTCAACTCATTGGTTGATTTCATATGTTTTTACCCATAAATATTAATTTACCGACTCGGCACCCTGACAGGCAACCCCAAACCATCACCGAACCCCCGCCGTACTTTATTGTTGAAAGTACATTTTGTTCAGCAAATTCTTCATTTTTACTTGCCCAAATTTTGACAAATTTTCGAATTTGCTCTCATCCCCAAAAATTATGTTTTTCAGAAATAAATGTCTCGATTTTTAAACTTATTGTCAAACTCAAGTCGCTGCTTTTGATGGACTTTGAATATTAATGATTTTCTTCTGGGAACCCTCCCATGAAATCCATTAGCATGTAGTTCTCTACCAATTGTACTAGTACTGACGTAACGACGATTCGGCTTCCAGATGTTGCTGAAATATCTACCGGTATGTTATCTACATTTTCACCTGGATACTTCTTATAAATTTCGTACAATGGATCGTATTTGGGATTCATTTAACATTTGAGGTCTGCCAGATTTTTGTAACTATTTATTTTTGTAACTATGCTGTTGCTTCTACCAATGAGAGAATCAATTTCCTGCAAGAATGTTCCTGCCTTTTGAATTTGTATAGCAAAGTCACGCAAATCCAGTGATTTCCCATCGCTGCGGGCAACTACCCATTATTTTGTCCATTCCCCAAGGGTAATGGGTAAACAAGTGTTACTCATTCCCCTCAGCGATGTGTATGGGTTACACATGGATGTATAAATACGTACTCTGGTTTGCAGGAATGTTTGAGGAGGTCAAATTTGACAAATTTATCAAGTTGAGATCGATGCCTGATTGATGTATTCGGCAACACTCTCGTTTACAGCAACAATGTTTTCAAAAGACCGTCCGGTACGTTGACGCACAGGAGTATTACTGTCCATAATCGACGCAGTTTCATCAAATTTTTACACCACTATTCGAGTGGTAGACACATTAGGTGAAAAGTCTTCGAAGTTTGCGACCGGTCTCAGCATATCTTTCCAAATTTTTGTTACAATTTTTCACAATTATAACGCGTTGTTCTTCCGTAATGCGCTCCATTTGTAATAATCGGAATAAACGTATGTGACAGCTGCCCAATTTCAGAGTTGCCACTTGGACAAGAAAAATTACACTAAATTTAAAAACAGCAATCTTACTGAGACACCCTTTACGTTTCAAGTCGCAAAACGAAAATAAGTACAAAATTTTTAGCTTAGGTGCTGAAATATTTCCAGAACGATAAAAATTCAAATTTCGATTTGAAAATATTTTTCGCGGCGAGAAACATATTATACTTCTATAATATTAATTGGTTGTTGGGGGTTTTATTGAGTATGCCAACATTATAGTAACGAAATTTATTTGTACACTGCAATAAAAACTTTACATCAAATCGAAGATAAATGTTCACTAATTGTTCTTCGTTGAATTGATGACAAATTTCATCAATTCAGTGAAAAATTTCTTCAATTTGAAGATCGTGCATTTACTCATCGTTTTCAGCTTGATTGAATTGGTGATATTTTTACATCAATCTACCTCATTGGAATTTCGAATAATTAACATAAAGACAAATACATAACAAGTAGTAGAAAATTTAAAACAAATACTTAACAGAAATTAGTGCAATGGACAGAAAACAATATCCACGCTATGAAAATTGTTTATGTGCTCTTATTCCCTGTTCCTATGGATTTTTTACGATGAAAAATGGCCGAAGAGTTTGGCTGCCCATTAACAAACAATTTACATTGAAATTATCAACAACTTGAAAAAAAAAATAAGAGAAACTTGCAGCAACTTGATTATAACCAATAAAAAATTTGCAGCAAATTAATGAACAATTTACATCAAAATAATGAAAAAATTGTTTAAACTTGATGACAAACTTACATCAAATTGAGTAAAAATTTACATCAAATTTACAAAATACACATAAGGAAAATATATCAACACATCAACTTGATGTAACATTATCGTTGAATCAACGTAAAATATGGATGAAAGATTGATGAAATATTCGTCATCGAAACAATGAAATATGTCGTAGGTTGGATAGTGAGGGAATGTTTCATCAAATTGATGAACAAATTCAGAAATTGGATGAAGATTTTTCTTTCAGTGTATTTTGTATGATAATAAGGGCCAGTTTTACACTCGTCAATTAAATGCTCACACAATATTTTCATATTAAATGACATTTAAATGAATTTAATGTGCATTTAAATGGAGAATTTTCAACTGTGAAACTGTACATGTCTTTTTCCATAATAATTCGAGAAAATAACAAAAGTTTTAAATACTAATTCATATTATTATATATACTGACTGTAATATTTTAATCTACTCTCCTTTTCTTCTTCTTCTACTTTTTCCCCACTTTCTTGGTAATTTTTAATTTTCCTATTTATTTGATTTGCTCAATATTGATTATGATTTGATTTAGCTGGCCGCAATTATGAAATGGCGCATAGCGGTGATATATCGATGATCTCACCACCAACATCGTCTTCCATATCGAACGATCAAGATCCATTTGGACAATTGCCACCGCTACTACCGCCATTGCGTTCAACACAAGTCTTACAACCACTAACGGTATTTCCAGGTGGGCCATAAAATTACAAAATTTCCCCATTTAAGTTTGAACATTTTCGTTAACTGCAATGCAATTTGAAATTTTTGTTAGTGTGTTGTTTTTGTTCCACGATTTATTTTTAAAATTTACGCTTGTAGTAATTGAAAGGGTAATCAATGGAATTGATGTTTTTTGTTTTTTGTCCCTAAACAAATTCTGCTGCTAATCAGGATTTGAATTGTTCACCCTTTAATTACCCATTTGGAGAAAAAGAGCATGTTTTTTTTAATAAAGTATATCTTAAATTTTTGTAATGAAAAAGTTTGTGACATTGATTGAGGTAACAAACAAAATATTATCTTTAAATTTTGAGAGGGCAATACCCTCTTAATTTATGTTCATGCTAAGCCATACAAAAGAACAAATAGAAACAGTATTTTAAAAAATCTTAAAATTCGGTTTTCAAAGTTTTTAAAAATATTTGCTTCAATTTTTTTAAAATTTTTTTATTCCTGGCGACCTCTTACCGAATCGTACCGAATATTTTACTTTAATTCAAACCCCATATAGCATAGATAGTTTCTATAGCAAATATTGGTGCCACTTCAAATATTTTTAAAAAACTTTTTCTTATGAAAAGAATATTATAAACTTTTCTTCAAAGAAATGATGAAAATGTCGTAACTTGTCCTAAAATTTTAGTTTTTGTAAATAATGTAATGTAAATAAAAAATATGTAAATAATGTAAAAAAGAATTTCATTATTTCATCTAAACTCCACATTGAAAACTTCCTCTACTGCGAGTCGGTGTAACCTGTTGTCATATTATGACAGGATATTGTATGTAATTCCTCGATTTCGTTCATTCCAAATGTCACAAACTTTTTCGTGCTACCAATTGAATATTCTAACATAATTTTTGAATATTATTGGTGTTAATACGTTTTTGATCTTACATGTGTTCTGAAATTGTTTTTTCTATTAAATGCTGCTCTTCGATTTTCATTTTATTTAATCGTTATACTTTTGTGTCAGTATTTTCTTTATAAGTTTTTATTCTTCAATCAAATCATTGGATGTTTTGTGACATTCTTAACTTGTAGAATTCATTATTATTTTGTATTTTTATGTTTTTGCAAAACAAAAAAAAATAATGCACTTATAAAACAAAAGAAGCGTTAAGAGACAATATTAAATTGAATGCGACTTCTGAGACTTCGTACTCATTAATCTCATTAGACCCACACAGACCTCACTAGAACACAATTTATAACAACATCCACCGACAATCCTACAATACCCTGCAATATTTTTGTATAGCATTTTTGTGGAAAACCCCCCAAACAAAAATCATCCACTCATTTACAGGGTTAGTGTTTTTGACCTATGAGAAACTCAATATTAGTGCTGTAAAATCGAGAGTCTAAACTCCTCATAACTCATGACTGACAGCTGGAAGTTCTGAGTGTTAATTGGCTGTAGTTCCACAATGCACAGCAAACATGTTGTATAAAATTTTGTAGAAAAGACCCAAGTGGAAACTATCGTACCAACACACTTATTTACAGGTCAAGTAATTGTGACTCTTGTGACCGCCAGTGCTACAGTGGTTAGTGTGGGCGACTCTTGTACATGAGAACGTGGGTTCGATCCCTGTTCAGACCACCTTACACCTCTTTCGACGACGGTCACCCCGCTTAGTGGTTGCGACAGAATCGAGTACTTAGGCATGAAAAGCTGCTCAAAATACCGTATGGAACCGGTGTAAAACTGAAGGTCCCAATCAGTGAGTGTAAAAACTAGAAAGCGCACATCTCACTGATTGTGAGAAGCTGTCCTCAATCTCTTGATGGGATGTTATGGAACACCAATTGTGACTCTTAAGAAAATCGAGTATATTGTCGTAAACTCACGAATCAAACCACTACGGCATAAATCCGGAGTTCCAAGCAAGAAAAAGACTGCTCATGGATCCTGAGGTACTGAGTTCAGGCATTGCAAACGCCCACAGGCCGCGTGCACGTGCGTTGAGCAACAACTCACTGCTTGCACTCGCCTTAAAACCCTTGTGTCGGATATGGGAAATAGTACGCAAAATGTACCAAAAAAGGTTGGAAAATCTGCCATAAGGACAAACAATATACAATAGTGTATCAAAGTGCACCACAAAGTACAACCTATCATGCAAGAACTACCAAAACGTTCACAAAATTTACAAAAATATACTAAAAGAGACCAAAAATTATACAAAAGATGCATATAAATTTTATCAAAAAGTACATAGAAGGCAACAAAGTGTGACAATACCAATACCAATAGGTACATAAAGTACATAATCTTCACCACCAATATTTATAAAGTGTATCAAAATTTTTCCAAAATAATACATATTGGGTAGCATGAAGTATACCTAAATGTGCATAAAGTGTACGAAAACGTAAACAAAATTGTACCCCCTTACATTCCATGAAGCGATTGGCGAGAGCTTCACTAGGGTGTCCCATCAATAAATTTTTTTTTGGTCAAGCTTTATTTGAAAGCTTATAGGGTAAAGAATTTTTGAGAATTTTTTCAGATTTTTCGGAAGAAGTTTAGAGGTCGCGTAAGTGAATTTCCTACAAAAATCGGGTATTCCGCGCGTTTTTTGAATTTTACTTAAAACTCGATCTATAACCATGATTTTCTTAATTTGTCAGTCAGCGTCCAAACTTTTATTGTATATGCACAAACCACCAGTTTTGGCATTGATTTTGCTCAATAAAGTACCACGTATTAAATTTATCCGAAAATTTTGGGTAAATTTTGTAACTAACGCTTTATATCTTTTAAAATTCCTATGAAAATTTAAAACACTTTCGATGTACTTGAAAAGACGTATAAATTCCAAGCAACTTCGTAAAACAAAATTCTGAATTTGCGGTTACTGTTCTAGAGTTATACCGTTTTAAAGCCTTTTACCCATTGTATGAAACTAATAATATTATAATCTGTTTGCTATTTTTGCATCGGATTTGCTTTAAATTTCTATGAAAATTTAAAATACTAATGATGCACTTTAAAAGAGGGGTAAATTCCAAGCAATTTGAATTTCCAGTTACTGGTCCAGAGTTATGCCACTTTAAAACTCTTTACCAATTGTAGTTATGAACCTAATAATATTATAAACTGTTTGTATTATTTCATCGGATTTGCGTTAAACATTATATAATTGAAAAAATCTACATGCGCTAAGTAACGACAAAGAACTACACGTAGTAAAAAATGGTCCAGGCAACATATTACAGCAACCATATATATGATTGCTTGCAAACATATATATGTTTCCTGCAATATGTTGCTTGGGCCGTTTTTTTCTACGTGTAACTCTTTGTCGTTATTTACCACATGTAGATTTTTTCATGAATACAGTGTTTAAAGCAAATCCGACGAAAAACTGGCAAATAGTTTATAGTATTTTTACTTTCATACAATGGATAACTAGTTTTAGAATGGCATAAATCTGGAACAGTAACTGCAAATTGAAAATTGTTTCTACAAAATTGCTTGGCATTTACCGTTCTTTTAAAGTGCATCATTAGTGTTTTACATTTTCATAGAAATTTAAAACAAATCCGATGCAAAAATGGCAAACAGTTTATAATATTTTGAGGTTCATGGTGCAACTATGGAACAGTAACAGTGCCAATGGTGCAACTGTGGAACAATAACAGCAAATTAAAAATTGTTCTCTACAAAATTTCTTGAAGTTTATACGTCTCTTAAAGTGCATCATTAGTTTTTTAAATTTGCATTGGAATTTTTATAGGTTTAAATCGTTACGTACCAAATTTATCCAAAATTTACGAAAAAAATTAATAGGTGGCAACTTATTGAGCAAAATCATTGCCGAGACTAGTAGTTTATGCATGTACAATAAAAGTTGGAACATTTTGCTTTAAAAATTTTGACTTGCAAACTAAGAAAATCGTGGTTATTGACCGAGTTTTAAATAAAATTCAAAAAACGTCCGGAATACCCGATTTTTGGGTGAAATTCGACTTGTGCGAGCTCGAAACCTCTTCCGAAAAATCTGAAAAAAAATCTCAAAAATACTTTACCCTATAACCTTTCCAATCAAGCTTGAGCAACCATGAAAATCGAAAAAGAAAATATTTTTGGGACACTCTAAGCATCACACAGCTTTGCGCTTTATAGTTTTTTACATTCACTAATGGAGACAGTGTTACACCGGTTCTGAACGGTATTAAGTACTCGATAGTGTCGCCGTCACTAAGCGAGGTGTTCGCCGTCGAAAGAAATGTAAAGTGGTATGAGCAGGAATCGAACTCGCATTCTCATGCACAATAGCTGAGCACACAACCATTCCAACACCGAAAACGTACATAATATATGCCAAAACTTACATATGAGTACCAAAAAGTACTCAAAGTGTATTATATAAATTGTACCAAAAAGTACATAAGGTGCACCAAAAATGTTATGTTTCAAAAACGACCTTCTTTGGTAAACCTTATGTACCATTTTGATACATAACGTACATTTTGTTTGATAGCGTTTTATTCTTTTGGTTTTATATTTGTACAGAGAAACCAAGATAGATTCATAGATGGTGAACGCATAAGCACAGCTGATTTGCTTTGTGCACATTGCAAACTACTTTCGAACTGTCAAGTTCACATGTATTTTGTTTTTGGACGTGTTTGTTTACATTTATTGTTTGTATACGTGTTGGATCTGACACAACGTAAGTGAGAAGCAAATACAAAATGTATGTTGTTGTTGCCATCAATTTGCCGTCAGCTACAACAACACCTCCTGCGTCTACCAAGAGTATTTGTATCATGAGAGAAGCAGAGAACGACGGTGAGTGAAAATTATCGGATTCACAAACTGGACGAACACCCTGTTTTGTATGGGAGGTACAAGAATGGGCGTGATAATGTCACCCGTTTCCTCCAGTTAAGTAGGCATTAACAGGTTATTAACCGGTGTGTGAGTTGAAGCTAATGACATGTACCAGAAGAAAGTTTTGAAAGAAATATGATTTTGTGCTAAATGCGTCGATTTGTACGGGAGGTACCAGAAGGGGCGTGGTAAAAACGCCCATTTTCAATCCCAAACTCAATATTGACAAATAATAGTCACTGACAAAGTGATCGATAAATATTAACGGCAGTTATCGTGTTGACCAGCCAGCCAGCCAGACAGACGGACATGGCTCAAACGTCTTAGAAAGTCATAAAACGAATTTCGTCCAAAGATACTAAGGGTCTACTATGCTCCTTATATGTGTTACATTTTTTTTGCGTATTAAATGATATATACCCCCATCCCTATGGGTGAGGGTATAATGATCCGAGTTACCATCCCAATTTTTACAAAACAGGCAATAAATCACATTTAATAAAATCTTAGTCGCCGCCAATGATTTTGGGTCGGCTTCGTTCACTGTTCTCGGTATATTTTGGATTTCTGTTTAACGAGTAGGTGTGGTTTTCTACTCTACGTTTTACGGCTCGTGGCAAGTGATCCAGCTGTGATCGTGCGTTTACGATGCCTGACTAAACTTTAAAAATTTTAAAATTCTGTCAAAATAGAGACTTACAAGCAAAACTTCTTACTACATAAAGTCGCATAACGATCTGTTCTTATTTATGTTAGTTAATTTATTTATAAGACTCATAAGATATTTATGAGTTTCCATTTGTGATAAAACCATGTTGGGACTTCTGATAAATCCTTGTTTGACTCACACTTCAAAACTCATTATGTGGCAGCCGTCAATTGTAACTAGAGTGTCCAAAAATCCGGCATTTTTTACAAACCGGGTTTCGATTTGTTCGAAAATCAACTTTTCAAGAAACTGGTTTCCGCTTTTCAATTTAGGAAAGAACAGATGGAACCGGATTTTTCGGATTTTTTGTTTTAAATTAAATTACATATGTGACCTGCTCCACGAAGGGGTGCCTCTGCGCCGAAAACATTTTTTTTACTTTTTGAGTGATTCTTATAGGAAAAAAACGCTCTTTCAAATGCCGCAAACCGCAAGTCTCTATGTCTTTTATTTTTTTCACAAATCACCTGTAAAGATGAATCACCTGAACAGATGAAATTTAAAAAAAGTTCAATATCAAAGGTACAAAATTACAAAAGTATCAAAATGTTACTCTTTTTTACTCCTAACACGCTTTTTTGGTGGTTCTTCTGTATTTTGCTGCTTTTCACCTTTGTCTGATCAGGTTGAAGGAAGAGTTGCATAACCATGCGCAAAACACGGAAAAACGAAGCGCTTTTTTTAAACGCGTTTTTCTCAATAACTTCTATTCGGCGCGGAGGTCCCTTTTCGTGGAGCGGGTCACATATGTCGTACTTCCAATACATTTGTATAGCGACCATTTCATACACCTATTCGTGTTTAAAACTCAACATTTTACAACTCTATTTAAATTTGAGAACCACGTTTTAATTTTAAATTAAAATTTGAATTATATTCCAATTTAGAATTCGTGTTTAACATAAAATGTGAAAGTTTTGTTCAAATTCATATTATACGAATTTAAATTCCATTGTTTCAAATCATAACATTATTTTGAAATTTGAAAAAAAAAATTGTTTGGAAATATCATTTGGAACTATTGAAGCATAATATCATATTTGGAATCGCGTTGCTTAATCCAAAATTTCATTAAAATTTTTAATTCATTATTAATTGTTTTAAGGAGATGAACACAAATTGAGTAGAAAAAAGCTATTCCGTTAACCGAGGTCAAATAACCCGTTTTCGGGTTGTTCGAAAATTACGTTTTTTTAAAAAACTGGCACACGGTTAATGGAAAATCCCTGATTAACCGGGTCACAGGTTTCTCAGTTTCGATTTTAGACAGTCTAATCGTAAAGCCCAAAGCACAGCTGTGTTCAAATCCTATGTTAATTATTACTACTGACAAAACAGTTTTGACTCAATAAAAAGCCAGGTGCTCAGAGTAAAAGATTTTGACTCACGAATCAAAGCTGTCATATTTGGCTTAAACAAAATACCGTTCAGTTGTGACTGAGAAAAGTGTTTTGACTCTGTTGTCCGTTAGTGCTCGTTGTTCTTATAAACTAGTTTTTAGTTGTCGATTCACAATCGTGTAATATGACTCACCAGACATTCAGTTAGACTACTCCAATCACTGCTATGAGTCCATGCTAGAGAGTGTCCAAAAAACTGTAATTTTTTTGGAAACCGGGTTTCGGGTTGTTCGAAAAATCAATTTTTCAAGATACCGGTTTTCGGTTTGTTCGAAAAATTAATTTTTCAAGAAACCGGTTTTCGGTATTTAATTTTGGCAAAAACCGGTGGAACCGGTTTTGTCGGATTTTTTGCTTTAAATTAAATTACACATGTAGAACTTACAATATATCTGTTTAACGTCCATTTCATATATCTACTTATTCGTGTTGAAAACTCAAAATTTCACAACTGTATTTAATTAATTAAAATTATTAATTTTTATTTTAAATTATTAATTATTTATTTAAAATTAAAATGTTCAAGCTTTAGGTATATTTTAAATTATTTTATTCATCAATATTTCTCTCACCATTGGGTAGCATCGTCTGGAAGATACACACAATTATTTATTAAAAATTAAATGAAAAAAATACAGCAGACAGTTGTCCGAGGCCTTCGGCCACGGACTGTCCCTGCAGGCTGTGTCAGAGACACGGCCATTAAGTTTAACGTAGAATACGCCATCCGATAAGACAGAAAACATATATAACAATAAATGATAAATAATATAAGCAAATGAATTTATTGTTATATATGTTTTCTGTCTTATCGGATGGCGTATTCTACGTTAAACTTAATGGCCGTGTCTCTGACACAGCCTGCAGGGACAGTCCGTGGCCGAAGGCCTCGTACAACTGTCTGCTGTAATTTTTATATTTACTAACGGCATTTGATTCAAGTCCGTTTAAAAAAAAAATATTATGTTCAATTTTTTTAAACTTAATTTAATTTATGTATTTAAATTAATATTTTTATTGAAATAAGTTCTGCGAATGTTGAGAGGGCCGCCCTAATATTAAAAAAGGTTTACCTTATCGAGTCTTCGCATTAGCATTCGAGCGTTGTGTGAAAGCTTTACGCTTTACAATTCAAAATTAATGTTACAACAGCTTTATTGAAGCTTTCGCAAAAAAGCTTTATTACGTTAGCTTACTGTTTGTTTCACTTTTTACTAGATACATGTTGCCAAGCAACATTAGCTTGCTGTTCGTTTCACTTTTTACTAGATACATGTTCCTAAGCAATGTTGAGCAACCAAAAACACTCAACCAAACACCACACATATGTTTGAGTGTATGTGTTTAAACAATTTTCATTTGAGAAATTAAAATACTAGAAATATATCAACCAATATGAAATGTATATCAAACGAAAGATAACATCTTCATTTACCTACAAAAAAAATTTTAAAAAAATTCATCTAGCCGTTTCCTCAAATTCAATGAAATAAAGATTACAACAATAAAAACCTGACATGACTCCTCATACCGTAAGGTAAGACGTATTCTACGTGAAAAAAAATAACGAAATTAAAAATTAAAATGAAATTTTTAATTAATAATTGTGCTTATTTTCCTGAAAATGCTACCCACTGGGTAGCGAAATTTTGAAGAATAATATAACTTCAAATAGACCTAACGCTCGAACATTTTAATTTTAAATATAATACAAAAATGTCAAAAAAGTCATCACATTTTAAAAAATATATATCATATTCCAATTTTGAATGCGTATTTAAAAGTTTTATTCAAACTAAACTTTTAAACTGATTTAAAGTCGAAAATCATATTCAAATTGGAAAACGATTTTCAAGTATGAAAATCTTAGTAAGTTTAAAACATTTAGTTATCAAATAATTTTAATTTTGAAATTTGGTAAAAAAAGTGTTTGAAAAGCTTAATTAATTTTTAATTAATTCTAATTCAAGTCATAAAATCATTTTGAAAAAATTATTTGTTTGGATATGTCAGTTAGATAATATTCCAAAATGGAAATCATGTTTCTTAATTCCAAATTTCACTAAAACTCGAAAATCATATCATTTATAATTAATTTTTTAAAATGTCCGATTAACCGGTTAACCGACGTGAAATAACCGGTTTCGGGTTTGTTCGAAAATTAGGTTGTTTAAAAATCGGCACACGGTTAACACCAAAAAACCCGGTTATCCGGTTTCACCGGTTTTTCGGTTTCGGTTTTGGACACTCTAGTCGAGACCTAATTTGTGTATAACAACTTCAAGCATGTTTTGATGTAAAGAGTCAGAGTTGACGCACACCTTGGTGATATAAACAAAGAGTTTTGACTGAGCAATCGACACCAATAGACATCAGTCAGTTGGTTCTCATAACTTATTGCGACTAGTCAAGTTTAGCATTGAGTATAGAAAGTGAAAAAACAGATTTCACTGAAGAAAATAGTTTTGACTCATGAATCAAGACTGTCATGTCAAACAACATTTAGTTGTAACTCACAACTGTGCACTGTTATATTGTGTTTAAGAACAAACGGAAGGTTTTAACTCAATGACTCGAGTGTTGCCCTTTCTTAAAGTCCTTTATGAGCTGAGAACCGATTTGTGTGCCAAAGAGGCCGCTACGGTTGACAATACTCTGTACAGTGTAACAATTTGTGACTGCGATAGGATATTTTGACTTATTTTTAACTGAAAAAAGATTTTGACTCATGAAACTCATCCATCATATCGCCAAAAAAACATTCAATTATAACTCCCAACTTATTGCTCTTATTGCCAGTTTTTCAGTCAGTGGTGATCTTCGTTTCTTAGTTAAATTGTGGTTAAACATCGAATTGTGTTTTTTAGTCACTGTTTAACTATGATTTAACCACCCAATATTGGTTGGTTAACTTATAGTCGGAACCATATTATTTTGACAATCAAATTACTGAGTGTCAAAGGGAGAAATGAAGATTGTATAAAATACATGTTCCAGATTTCCGTATTTGTACCCATACCTTGAGTCTAGATCGTTAAATTGTTGCGCCTATATAGTTTTCTACATATTTTTGTTAAAATGACTTCGATTTTATGCATCTATTTCTTATTTTACATATTTCCATTTTGTTTGCTCCCCTTTGTTGTTTTGGTATTTATCCCAAAACACACGTTTTTTCCAATAACAATACAAGGGTTGCCATATTAGTTGACAATATGGCGACTTACATTAACTCACCACTGAAAAACAAAATGCAAAGTTAACGTCTAATTAACTTAGAATTAAGATTAAGTAATCCGACAGTTAACTACACACTTAAAAACTGGCCATTAGTGAAGTCCTAAGTTGAGTGTAATAAGTGAAAAAGAGTTTTCACAGAAAGAGTTAGGGGTTTTGACTCATGACTCAGAGCTGTCACTTATGAGTTTCTCATTACTGCCGAAATACAAACCATGTTCATCATCTACTCCGATCATTTTACATATTGAGAAAAGCACGTTTTGTCCTTAATGTTGCCACACATCATGCATACTGTTTATGGTAAAGCTTGCAGAGTCAAGTTAGGGACTCTTTCTGCAGCCATTTGATCACGTTATTGTTTCACACCCTTTCGTTTCCTAACAGTTTGTTGTGTTCAGTTTTTGGAACAGTGTTGGTTTTTTTTTACTTTTCTCGTACACCTGGAACCATTAATGCTTTATTTTGTAAAAGTTGCATCATAATGGGATTCGCCACAAAGTGAATCTTCTGCAGACCAATCTAGTGGAGTCCTTTTTTTAATGCAACTCTTTTGTTTGTTTTAATGTGTTGAGAGAAAAGTTCCTCCTCCCAAAAAAAAAAATCAAATTGATGCAAAATCATTTCATATTCGTGCTCGTATTCTTGTGATTTTTGTTCCTTTACGTTTACGTTTGTACGTTTTTTGATACTTTACTTGTCTAAATGTTGATGTTCACAGCAAAACTGAAAAACTTTTTCAATTCCTCCTCTATAGCCAAAAATGCTTACAAAGTTTTCAATAAAACTACATCTACTTCCTTTTCTTCTTATTTTCCCCATTTCGTACGTATTCTACGACTTAACTACCAAATGATATAAAAAAAACTGTAAAAAAAATTATGAAAACAAAAAACAAAACAAAAAATATTTAAAAACTATACATAATTATATTTTCGTTGTAGAGTGAGTATAAAACTATGAACTGAAAAAACAAAAAGTCTGAAAATGAAAAGTTTTGGTTTAACAATTTTATTTTTCGTTTTCCTTTTCCTTTTGTCTTTGTTGATTTTGCTTCATTTGTTTAGTTACGAAAATATTTTTGCTCTTCTTTTAGTTCTCTCTAAGCTTTACTTATTTCGGGTTCTCTTTTTTTATTTGGAATTTTGTTAATAGTCATTATTATTTAAATTTCCCATTTGTGTTCCTTTGAGAAGTTTTTATGTTTCGCAGACATGAGTGACGTTAACAAACTCCATTGAATAAATGTGTAATTTTCAATTTAGTGTCCAACTTGAGTGAAGATTCATATGACTATGTGTTTGGTGGTCGACGCAAGACTCCGCCTTCTACAACAGCACTTAAGTTGACCTCACCTCCAGTACGACTGAGACCAGAAGGTAAATATATACATACATCTATTTGTTAAATTTTAGTATAATTAACTATAATCTTAAGGTAAATCTGCACGTAATTATTTTAATTTACATTGTTTCCAAAATAAATAATGTACAGGTAACCCTTGTGTAACGCGTTACTTAGACGAGAGCGCAATGTAGTTCAAGTTTCCGAAAATTTTTTGTTAATATTATGCGGGTTTCTATAAAATTTACCCTCAACAACACGTCTACCAATTCTGGATATGAGTTTCAGTACTTGTCTTTTCTCAATCTTTTCCAATGGAAATTCGAAACATCGATTTCAGTTCTAAAATATTATTTGAAATTCGGAAGTAAACTGTGCACTTTCTATTTTTGAACTCGAGTCCGTATCCGTTTTTGTGCAGTTTGTTCATGGCATTTAGGCAAAGATGGACTTGAAGTAGCGTTCTTAGGAACAACATTTGCACACGTTTACCAATACAAAACCGACGATTGAAAATTTATAAACCTTAAATTTCATAATATTAATTGAAATTCAACAATTTCAACTAAAATTCTGTAATATCAATTAAAACTTAAAAATATCAATTAAAATTCAAAAAATATCAATTGAAATTCACAAATATTAATTGAATTTAAAGAATATCAATTGAAATTCAAAAATATCATATTAAAAACACAAAATATCAATTAAAATTGTAAAACATCAGTTGAAATTGCACAATATTGACTACAAGTCACAAAAACTTGATTGAAATTCAAATACATCTATTGTAATTCAAAAATATCAAATGAAATTCAAAAATATCTATTGAAATTCGAAAACATCTATTGAATTTCAAAAAATTACAATTGAAATTTAAATATATCGATTGAAGTTCAAAAATATCAACTTAAATTCACAAAATATGAATCAAAATTCAAAAATATCAATTAAAATTCCAAATATACAAAATGGTGTCCCATAACATCCTATGAAGGGATTGAGGGGAGCTTCTCACAATCAGTGAAATGTGCGCTTTCTAGTTTGTACTCTCATTGATTGGGACCTACAGTTTTACACCGGTCCCGAACGGTATTTTGAGAAGCCTTTTCATAGCTAAGTACTCGATAGTGTCGCAATAACTAAAGCAAGTGACCGTCGCCGAAAGGAGTGTAAGGTGGCCTGATCAGAGGTCGAACCAACGTTTTCATGTACAAGAGCCGCGCACTCTAACCGTTGCACCACAGACGACCACAAAATTATTCATTCAAAATATATCAATTGGAATTGAAAAATGTCCGTTGAATTTCAAAACATGAATATAAATTCAAAAATATCGATTGAAATTCAAAGATATCAATTTAAATTTACACAATATTATCTGAAATTCTAAGATATCAACTGAAATACAGAAATATTAACTGAAATTCAAAAACAGTATTTGAAATTCAAAGTAGATGTAGTTCAAAAATAATAATTGAAAGTTTTGAATTTTGAAATTGAAAATCAAAAATACCAACATAAATTCAAACATATCACTTCAAATCATGAATATCAATAGAAGTTCAAAAATATTAACTGAAATTCAGAGATATCGATAGAAACTCCAAAACATCAATTGAAATTAAAACATATCTAATGTGCTACAAAAATATCAATTGAATCTCGAAAACATCAGTTGAAAAACAAAAATATCAATTGAAATTCAAAAATATGTAATGTAATTCAAATATACCAATTGATATTCAAGAATAGCAGTTCATATTCAAAAATATGTAATTTAATTCAAAAACGTCAGTTGAAATTCAAAAACTATCGATTAAAGTTCAAAAATATCAATTCAAATACAAAAAGTATCAATTGATATTCAAGAATTTTTTTTGGAATTCACCAATATCAATTTACATCCCAAAAAAAAGTATCAATTTATATTGAAAAATGCCTTCTAAAATTCGAGAGGCATCAACTGGAATTCAAAAATTTTAACAGATATTGAGTGAAATCTGAAAAAATATATCGAAATTCTAATCTCATCAATTAAAATTTCCAGTCGCTATATAACCTACTTAAATCATATATTCCTACCATAAGTAATGTATATAATTCAGATTTCAGTTACAATTTTTGTTCCAAATTTTCGGACAATTTATAAAAGGATATCATACTTATTTAGTTAGGTTAGGTTAGGTTGCAGTGGCTGTGAGTTCCTCCCACGGAAGTTCACCCAAGTAGCAGGGATGCGATTTTGAATGGCCACGTTACTCTGAAGAGAAAATAAAGAAAAGAATGTGCCAGTAATAGATTGAAGTTACCCACTTGTACCAAATTAGTACTTTGAATGTATTTTAGAAGTAGACTGTGTTCAAAAACGCTAGTTCCTGTATCCTGACAAAGAAGGCATTCCCAGAGATTTTTTCTTTCTATTAACCAAGGCTGAGCGTTGAAGGATATAGTGCTGGGTGGTTTCCGCCATAAGTTCGTCATTGCAACTACGACTGTAACGTCTAGTACAATGTTAGCAGCGTATGTAGCAATCGTCCAGTGACCGAATTTGACAGTTGTCATTCTAGATATTGTATTCCTGTTTGCAGTCATCAGGAAGTCGGGTTTCTTACCGTCATATCTAGACCAGATATACCGTGACACGCGACAGGTAGTCAGCTCTCCCCAGTTTCTGTCTGACTTCTGGTGGATGTGGCGATCAATCACTTTACCCACCACTCTTAGAGGGCTTTCAATCACGTTTCGTCCATATGCATTTGCACTCGAACCTTTCATCATTATCATTATATTTGTATGACCCAGACCCCACTCTAGGGAAAGTCTTGTTGTGGCGCCGATCTCGTCCAGCAGACTCCTGCTTTCACGAACCTATTTCGACCTATTATTTTTTTTTTTTTTTTTTTTTTTTTATCAAACCAACACTCAGGGGATGCCCCCCTATAAATGCAGTGCATTGTGTTGGCGAAGGAAAATTGAGGTAGTAGAGGGTGGAAAGAGGGAGTAGTGTCTGTTGATATTTGCCTTGAATGTTTGTATGTCACAATTGGTGGGAAATACACTAGCCGGAAGTTTATTCCACATACGGACTGTACGGCTGAAGAACGAATTTTCTCTATAGTGTGTAGTGCGGTCAATCGGCCACTCGATAAAAAACGGATGAGAGTTCTTGGAAAGCCTCGTACTTCGGCTAAATATCCTCACGTCCGGCATAAGTTGACGGATGTCCGAGGAACACATACCGTGGAAATATCGATAGAACAGTGACACGCAACCCACATTTCGACGATGCTCAAGGGAGGCAATAGAGTTGGATACCCTACTGTCCCCTATTAACACCGTCGCTCTCCTCTGGACACGGTCGAGAAGCTCCAAAGAAGTCCTAGGAGCACCTGCCCATACATGGGAGTTATACTCCATCTTTGGCCTGATGTAGGTGGTGTAGGTATTGAGAAGATCAGATGGAGTGAAGTATTTCTTGCACCGCTTCAAAAAGCCTAGACACTTGAATGCATCTTTCGACACTTCAAATACATGTTTTGCCCAACGGACATCAAATTGTATTTTCATGCCCAGAACATCAAGAGCGTCTGATTCATCAATATCCACACCGTCCATAGACAATGACGACACACCTGGGTCAGCAATACGTTTATGCGACAACAAACAACACTGGGTCTTACTCGCATTAAAATCTACTCTATTCCTTCGACCCCATTCAACAATGGACACCAGATCGCGGTCGAGTGTTTCATTCATTGTCCGGCGTTTGACTTCAATCTCTTGAAGACTTGACCTACGATCGAATGAATAAGAATGGCAGAGATTACTGTCATCGGCAAAAGAGTAGATTGGATTCACAGTCTGACCCAGGAGATCGTCAATGAAAATAAGAAAAAGAGAAGGAGAAAGAACAGAGCCCTGTGGTACACCTGCAGTCAATTTATGCTCGTCGGATGAAACCCCATCTACAACAACTCGTATAGTGCGATCTCTGAGAAAACTCGATATAAATGGAGTGAAGTTATCACCGACACCAAAAGCAGCGAGCTTTGACAAGAGTGCATCGTGCCATACTCTGTCAAAGGCCTTGGAAATATCAAGAGAGTAAGGTAGTACTCTCACCAAGCCGGTGGATGGATCGACTCTACTGTTCCGAAAGGAACGCCATCAGGTCTCCAGTAGATCTCATTCTACGGAAGCCATACTGCCGATCATTAAGAAGGTCATTGGACTCAAGATACTTCACTAGATGGTGGTTAACCATACTCTCCATAACCTTCGAGAGCGCAGAACAAATTGCAATTGGGCGGTAATTTGCAGGGTTACTTGCATCACCTTTTTTAGGGATTGGCTGGACATTAGCAATCTTCCAACGCGCCGGGAAGACTCCGGCACGGTATGCAAGGTTGAAAAGATTGCGCAGTGGACACGCCAGTGTCGAAGAGCACCTACTCAAGACCAGTGCAGATATGCCATCCGGGCCCGGGGATTTACCTACGACGAGATTCGCAAGAACCTTTTTAACTCCTCGCGTTCGAAAAAATATCTTGGGCATGGAACAAGATACGTAATTGATCACGGGGAGTGGTTGATTGCTATCCAGCAAGGAAGAGTTCCTTGCAAACATTTCAGCCAAGAGGTTAGCTTTATCAACCGGTTCAGTGAATGTTATGTCATCTTTAAGAAGAGTTGGGATAGAGGAAGAACTATCCTTTATTCTTCTTGCAAATGACCAAAAGTTCTTACTTCCACTAGGGAAAGAAAGAACTTTAGTACGAATACGCTGTTCGTGAAGAAACTTTTCGCGTCGAAGTACTTTGGCACACTTGGATCTTGCCTGTTTGCGTAGCAGTTCAGTATCAACGTTTTTATTAGAACGCCAGTCTCTGAACGCGTCCTCTTTGGATCTGACAGCATTCTTGCATGTCTGGTTACACCAACTGTTTTCCGATGGTTTAACCGAAATAATTTTCGTCGGAATGAATGAATTCATACCAATCAAAATTATCTTCTCGATCATTTCAGCAGCAGCATCTATGTCATTGTCCAGAAAACAAAGCTTCCAGTTAAAATGCTGATAAAAATTGTTGAGCTCAGCCCAACGTGCCTCTTCGTAGATAAAAATTGTTCGCTTCGGGACTGTGTTTGAAGCGAGACGAAGAGCTGAATACGAAAAGGACGCTGAAATGATACAGTGATCCGAATTACCCAGAGGTGCAAGCGTGTTAACTTCGTACTTTTCAGGGTGCGAAGTTAAGAAGAGGTCAAGTAAATTTTGGTTGTGCCCTTGAACACACGGAATGTGCGTCGGTTCATTCACCAATTGCGTTAAGTTATTATGAGCGGCGAAGAGCTCAGCGTATTGGCCCTCCCTAGTTGTATGGCTCGAATGCATTAACCAGGAGGAATTATGGACATTGAAATCACCAGCAACAACGATTTCACTGTCTGGATAATTCCCCAATATCTCAGAAATGGAATCGGAAAGGGTGTCAAAGCCATTAAAGGATGCCTCTCTTCCCGCATTAGGACTTCTATAAAGAAATCCGAAATGTAGGACATGTGTTCCAATCTTGAATTTTACCCAAAGAGAGTTAAATTCTGGATCTTGTGAGTCGAAATGTCGCTGACTCTGAAACACTATGCCATTTTTTACATAAACCACAAGGCCTCTGTGGGAAATAAAAAGGGATAGAGTGTGGTACCCAGGAACGTGAAAATCCTGCGGATAGGACCCATATCGTCGCCTGGCTGTCAGAGAAGATGTGCACACTCCTGCCTACTACAGAAGTTGAGGAAACCCTAGCTCCAACTCAACTATCCGTCATAGATACGTTCTTACAAATGTATATGTCGTCATCCTGCAATAGTGAGTGGTTCTTCCACTCTTCTCTATGCGGTATAATTGTTCTGAAGTTTTTCCGGAAGTTCAACTCTGGACAAGCATAATCCGTTCTTTCAGCCAAGACCCCACTAGGCAAATTGTACAGAATCCTACTATACCCATAGGTTCGTTGGGTCCAACAGTTTAGCTCTCTAAGGCGCAAAACACTCTCTGCCGCTACACTCTTAGCAAATTGTTTAATCGGAAGTAAATTCATCATCGAATTGAGAGCAGCAAATGGGCACGTCCTTAATACCCCTGTCACGCCAACGTATGCTCTTCTCTGCACTGTTGACATATTTCTCTCTTTCTTCAGAGCCGGCCATGATACAGATACTGCATTGGGCAGAAAAGGTCTAACCACCGCCGTGTACATCCATAATACATTACGCCCCCATGTTCTCCCAAATGTTTTCATGCAAGTTTACATGCCACCTTGCGCCTTCTTAACTCTGTGTTCAATATTAAATTTCCAGTTGAATTTCGGATCCAGAATTACACTCAGATACTTCGACCTATCCGACAACTCTAGTTGAATACCATTGAGTGAAGATAGCCAGTATTGTAGAATAGTTCGAATATTTGTTAATAGCAGTAGATCAGATTTATCTGGGTTAACGCCTAGACCATAGTCTGTAGCACAAGTCTTGACCTCTCCCAAGATATTCCCCATGACTTCATTTACCATGGACATAAAGGGACATGGTACCATCACCACGACATCATCCATATATGCGATTACCCTTACCCTTCTGTTCACAAAGTCCGCCACTATACTGTTGACAACCACTAGCCACAGTGGTGGAGATATCACCGCACCCTGAGATGTACCCCTACAAAACTGAACCTAGTGGTCGATACCTCATCCCACTGAGCCCTTATCCGTCTCGTTCGCTGCAAGGAGTCTATCCAACTCATAATATTTTTGCCGACATTCATATCCTTAAGGGCTTGTATGATACTTTGCCTCTATATGCATGAACGCTGCCATTGTATATTGTTTATAGAAGAGACCTCTTTCGGCCTTGCTAACTACTTCGGGTAGCGGTGCCTCCGTCAACATTCCCTTCATAACGGGTTTTTCAATAAGAGCGCTACAAAAGTTTTTTTTAATAAAACAAAACCGGTTTTAGATACCAATGGAATTCTTTATTCCTGTGAAAGTACGTTCGCCATTATGTATGGAACTCGATTTCTTTTGTATGGCCACCACGGGCACGCTTGCAGAAGTCTAGACGCTGAACCCAATTTACGACGGTTTTCAAGCATAAATCGGCCGATACTGCTGCAATTTCACGTTCGATATTCGTACGAATTTCATCAATCGTCGCTGGCTTGTTGGCATAGACCATAGACTTGACGTAGCCCCACAGGAAATAATCTAACGGCGTCAAATCGCACGACCGAGGCGGCCAATCGACTGGGCCATTTCGTGAGATAACACGTTCACCAAACTTGGTTTCCAATAAATTGATTGTGGCATTCGCTGTGTGGCTTGTGGTGCCGTCCTGTTGGAACCACATGTCCTCCAAGTCCATATTATCCAATTGGGGCCAAAAATATTCGGTTATCATTGAACGGTAGCGATTCGCATTCACAGTAATGTGCCGGTGTTGATCATCACGGAGGAAGTACGGCCCAATGACGCTGTCGGCCCATAAACCGCACCAAACCGTAATTTTTTCGGGATGCAATGATGACTCATGGATTACGTGTGGATTTCTGTCTGACCAATAACGCATATTTTGCTTATTGACGAAGCCATTCAGCCAGAAATGAGCCTCATGATTATGACGGCCATAAATTGGACGTAGCGCTCTTAAAGTTGAGGCCACTGACTCCAAATTTCGATAGTAAATTTTAATAATTTCGACTCGTTGTTGGCTCGTATATCTTTCCATGATGAAATGGCAAACCTTACTGAAGAGAAGTTTTAAAAGAGCGGGAAAAAATATGGCGTCTTTTGCTGTCTCTATCGCTTTACTTTTGTAGCGTCTCTGTTGAAAAACCCTTTATATGCATACTGACTGTTCGATAGACCGCTATTAGTCACTAGCAATCTGATATGTTCATCCAAACTTCCTTCCAGAGTCTTGAGTATAAATGATGAGAGGCTTATTGGTCTGAAATTCTTCACAGATTCATGGCCGCTCTTCAAAGTCTTGGGAATGAATATGATTTTCACGCCACTGCAACTTTCTGGGATGTGATTTAATCGTAGACTGACTGTGAATGCCAAGATGAAACTAACCTTGTTACCTTCTATAATATAATCGGAAGTATTTCATCAGGGTCTGACGATTTGTATGGCGAAAAACTATTCAAGGCCCACACAATTTTGTTAATATTGATCAGTGTATCTGCAGCATCAAAATAGTGATATTTCTATTTCTACTATTTTTTATATGAAATAAATAAATGGTTTCCTGTTACATCCCATGTAGGGATTAGGGAGAACTTCTCACAACCAGTGAGCTGTGCGCGTTCTGATTTTACACTCACTAATTGGGACCTACAGGTTTACACCGGTTCTGAACAGTATTTTGAGAAGCTTTTTCATGGCTAAATACTCGATAGTGTCGCCGTCACTAAGCGAGGTGACCGCCGTCGAAAGAAATTTAAGGTGGTCAGAGCAGGGATCGAACCCACGTTATCATGCACAACAGCCGCGCACACTAGCATTGCACCACCGACAGTCACAATTTTTTATATTTCGGCTCCATAATGGATATGACCATATGGTTAATTTTAAGTAGCAGTGTGGCGTTTTCTAAATGTTATCCTGTACTAAATTTCATTGTGATCGGTTACGTTTTTCGAGAGTTGTCGTGGCAGCAAAGCCACACGGCCGTCCTACTTTGTTATGGGAACTACCTAACCAGGCGTGGCGAAAGAGCTATATATTCGAAAGATGAGAGGCGTTGGATAACAAATTATGAGTATATAATACCAAATTTCATTGAATTTAGCTGTGACTTACTACGAGACGTTGTAACCGGCAATCTAACTTTTGTACTGGGTGTACCGATTGGGCGTGGTGAAATTAAGGTTTTTGAAATTCAAATTCTCAAATTTCATTGCGATCGTTTACCCGTGTAACAGAATTTACCGCTAAACATTTTTTGTGAGGTTTCGTATCAGCTAAATCTCCCATTTTCTCCCTTTATGTTAAACTTCCCGGAGATTTGAATTGATCAAATTGATCATGCCTCTGAAAGGTGTAAAAATTTAACCATTGGAGGATGTGGTTCCGATTTATGAACATATTTCTATTTTAACATTTTTTTATTTTGGCAATTATTTCAAAAAATGATCCCATTATTTTATCTAACTCCTTTCTGGTACACTCTATGCACTTTCGACTAAACATTATGTACTCCTTAGTGCAGTTTATGTACTTTTTCGCACACGAAATCGCACACTGACTTTAAAAGAGTCATAACTCAAAAGGTTTAGATTCTAAGATTTTGCTTAAAACCAAGAGCCAAGCTGTAAAGACCTGGCGTCATTTTGTGGCCCCTTTCGTTAAAAAATCCCAGTTCGTAGCAAAACCAGTTTTTTGCCTCTACTGAAATTTTGTAAATTTTAAGTTATGACTCTTTTGAAGTCAGGGTGAGATATGTACATTATGTACACTTCATGTACTTTCTAAGTACATTTTATGTCCTTTTTGATACACCTTATGTATTTGTTGGTACACATTATGTATTTGTTGATACACTTTATGTACTCCTTGGTACTCTTTATTTACTTGTTAGTTCACTGTACGTACTTGATGATGCACTTTGTATTCTTGTCACTTTATGTACTCGGTGGTTCACTTTGTGTAGTTGTTGCACTTTGTAGTGGGTAGACTTTGTGTCCACGTTGACATTCATTATGCACTTTCAAATATCGTTTGAGTATTCTTTCTTCCAATTATTTCTTTCTTTGTACAATTCCAATGTTTTTAGTTTGAACTGGTTCGGATCTCCGGCTCGCAGCTGTGTCGAATTCCAGTGCGGGGGCCAAAGTGAAATCCGTCGGCTGTTAGCTCGAGAACCTGATCTAAAATTTGTGAACAAATGTTTATGCGGTCGGCTGCCCGTTCGCGTGTCGACTCCGTAATATAGGATATGTTGGCAAGGCATCGGCTCTCTAGCGAGCTACTACGAACTCTGCTAAAACTGTGCCCATTGCAGTACATTCTCAGTATACTCCTCCTATTCCTTATCTAGCAACTTCTGTAAAAGTAATTTTCCTGCCTTTCAATCAAACACTCTCCTGTCAAGAGTGACACAAACATTTAGATAGAGACAGAGAGGACATATATCTCCTCCATCAATGGTAGTCAGATATGCCTTGTAAGTGCACAATCTGTGCCTCTCTTCCACCTTTCCAACATGATCGCATAGGAGCGTTCAGGCTGGATATGCCTATATGTTCTAGACTATGTTGAATCTGTAAGGTAGCCCTATAGGGTAATGACGTATAGAGCTGCCATTGTTTTCATCTGGCATTTCCTTTCACAATATTCGTGGTGCGGTCTGTGCGACGTAAATTGACTTACACCTGGTGGAATTACAAAAATTTCTGACTTAAATTGTTGATGTCGTTTTGATGAAAAACTGTGAACTTTAAACATATTTTGGAGTTTTTGATATATTTTGTTGTTAGTCGGTGGTGTAATGGTTAGTGTGCGCTGCTCTTGTACATGAGATCCTGGGTTCGAACCCGGCTCTGACCACCTTCGAATTTTCTTTCGGCGGCGGCAACCTCGCATAGTGACGGCGACACTATCGAGTATCTAGCCATGAAAAAGCTACTCAAATTACCGTTCGGAAACGGTGTAAAACTGTAGGTCCCAATCAGTGAGTGAAAACTGGAAAACTCACAGGTCAGTGATTGTGAGAAGTTCTCCCCAGTCCCTTCATGGGATGTAATGGGAAACCATTTATTTTTATTTATTTATATGCTGATTGCTAATATGCCGTTGCTGATTTATTGTTGGATGGTTTGAGCCATTGCCTCTATCTGGTATTATTAAAGCAATACTTTCCAACATCCAATCGCCCATCTGCAACACACCAAATGTTTTTAATTTACTGAGAGAGTTGATCTATGTGTAGCCCGTAATTTTGAAAACTTCATCGATCTGCAGTTGCCTTAAATGTCACTATGGCCTCCTTCAAATGATCGCATTCTATGCTCAATTGAAGTTAAAATGTTTGGAAAATTGTTGGAGGGAATCTCTGCTATTTCGTGCTACACGACTTAGAATGTGAAACTTTTACATTCCACTAAATTCATGAAATTAAGATTTCGATGTGGTGCAATGATTGGCCAGCGGACTGACTCTTTTACATGAGGCCATAGGTTCAATACACGCTTTGACCAATTTAAATTTCTATCGGTTCGGTCACCTCGCTTAGTGACGTTACCATTATCGAGTAAATAACCATGATACGGGTAGATCTGTAGATACTGATCAGTGAGCCTATTAATTAAAAAGCTTAAAGCTCACTGATCCTGAAAAGACTCCTATATCCCTTAAAGGGATACAGGTGGACACAACATTTAAGATTATGAAGATTTCTACGTTTAGATGTCTATATTCCTACGGGTATCAATTAGGGTTACAGAGTATTCAATATACTAAGATGTTAGAAAAACCGTAGATGGTGAAATATGTATATGTGGTGGATTTGGTAGTCAAGGTAAATTATCTAGATAACGCTCCAATTATGGAAATGAAAAAATTTCTCTGGAAACAAAAACTATTGGGAAATATCAGTATCATCTTTGCATTGTCTTTATACAGCCCAGACCTTTTATCCTTTTGTATTTTATGCGTATTTTTGTATTAAGTATTTCGAGTTCTCTGTACCGAAGCATTCTCATAATCATGTGTAATTTTATATCCTTCAACGTAGAAATATATTTCAATTAATATTCAATTGAGGTATTTGAATTATTATTATCATCTTTTTATTTTGTATTCTTGGATTTCAAATTAAATTTTTTAATGTTTCGATTTCACTTGCTAATTTTGAGCTATCAATACAATTGGGATTTTTCAATTAGAAATTGTAAGGCTCGAAATTAGCTCATATGTAGTTGATATCGATAAATATTAGCACCACATAGAAGCGAATTAAAACAAAGATTGGAGAAGATCTTACCTTCCTTAGTCGTAATCATCAGAGAATTTATTTAAACACCAACAATATTTTTTTATTTAAAATGATCAGAATATTTTAAAGTTATAATTACAATCAAAAATATCTAAGAATATTCTTAGACACTGAAAGAAACTATCAGAACATGAATAGAAAACTGTGGTAAAAAAGTGATCCATATAAACAAAACAAAATCGCACAACATGCGCTCTCGTTGTGTGCATTAACCACGTTAAAAAAGGGCTACCTGTACTATTGCTTAGGCGCGTGTTACACTATTAGACTAATCGATGGATATGTTAAAATTTGATTGAGGTCAGGGTGTGAAATAGTGGAAGTATGAGAAGAACGACTTGCACAGAAAAATTCACAGAGTTGTTAGATTTCTCTAATTTTTTCAACAAATTTTGGAGTCAAAGTTGCATTTACAATAAAATGAGCAAAATCCCAAGAAAAGTGAAAATACCCCCTATTTTTTACGAATGCTTAAAAGTTGCTCAGAATGAAAAAGTGATGATTTATCTTACCTTTCGTATTATATATTCAAATTTTGAATGTTGTTCAGAATTTTCTTTTCTAATTTTTTTTTTATTTCATTTTCTTTTCTGTAATCTCAAAAACTGATAGTGTAAATCGAAAGTAGATTGAAGATAGCATTTCTTTCATTCTTTCATTACACTTCTCCCTAGGCGAATCGTTCCACTTCATTTAATAGTGTAACAGACGCTTAATACTTATAAATATTTCAATATGTATACTACTTATTATTATCTAATTGATTATTTGTGTTTCGTCAACAATAAATAACAATTGTATTTATTATTATATCAAGCGGTGCATATTATTCGGTCCTGTTCTGCATTCAGAATCATTTTGAATCAGAATTTTTTTTCAGAATAAAAAGTCTACAACTTTTATGTTCTTAAAACATGAAATATTTTTGTTCTGAATTGTTTGTTTTTAAAATCACAAGTTATTTGCATTCTAATTCAAGACTGATATTTTTCTTCTGAATTGACTTACTTATAAATGTTACGAAAAAAACCAACAATTATACTAGTGGTCGTCATGCAAACTCGAAAGAGCCACGTAAACGCGTACACCTCGCAAACTTACGCGGCAAACGTCAAAACAAAGAAATTTCCCATACAAAGCCACTTGCACAAAAGTGGAAAGTCTTCAAGTCAGATTTGCTGCGCAAACGTGGAATGGAGAAACGTGTAAACTTTTGACATTTCGTTGTCAGCTGACTAGGATGGATAAATAAGGTGATAGCACTAGAACAGTAGAAAAAGTGCATATACATAATACATGCAATTGCTACTGCTACCACCTTATGTATCCATCTTGGTCAGCTGATATGGTTTTGAGCACAATTACGCTGAGCAACTTTACTTGGTGCCTCATGCAACGGTGCGAGGGAAACATGCGCTGAGCAAAAGTTCTCGGCTTTCACGTTTGCATGAATGCCGCTACTGTAAATATTAAAGTAATATTATTTAAATTATCTTTTAACAGCAGCTATATTTTTCAGCTTTCATATCTACTTCTTTATTGTCGCATTTATCTATTTCTCCTCCTCCTTTTACGCTGCCGGATACGCAAACTCTCGCCTGATTTAAATCATGTAGACGCTTATACAAATACACGCAACACAGGCAGTGTTGCATTTGGTACGAATACAAACAACGGTGGTGGCCCAACTGGTGGTCGTTTCTATCGTCATTCATTCAGCTACGTACCGAAACGTTCTCGTCACTCACAAAACGAACGTGAACGAAATGCAAATTACGAATCAAGATTAAGATGTCATGGCGAAGATGAAGCAACCCTGCGGCAATTGCTACTTGAGTATGTAAACAAAAAGAAAAGAAAATAGAAAACAAAACAATAAAAGTAAAACAAATAAACAAAAAATACACTAAACCAACAACACAAACATAAATATAAACAAAAGCAAACACTACAGACAACAAAAATTAATTGAAATTTACACAAAATTATTTACCCTGTACTTGCCGTTACTTATAAGGACATACATTTTACATAAATATCTATGAGTAGCTACTGCCATATACAACTTATCTATGTATTTACATATATTACTACTCTTATTATAATTATTACTAACAGACTATTCTGTTCATGCCAACTTACTACTTTTATACATGTATGATTTTTTTAGTTCCCTAAATATACACCACTGCATAGAACACACTCACATACTACATAGAAACATTACAATTCCTATCACATTCTCAATACAGATACAAATAACTTTTCCAAATTTTATATTTATCTAGAGTCCTGTCATGCGGAAAATTTATTTCTCAAAAATTAAGAATTATTTATAAAATATGTTCATTGTGTTCTACTTGAATACACACAAGCAAATTTTCTTTTGTTACGAATTTTTTCCTTCTACGACTTAATCAGGCAGTTCAATTTCGTTCGAAGGTAAACCTGAACACGTATTTAGCTTCTTCAGAAACGTAAAACAACAAAATTCTTTAGGCTCCAATCCAATCAAAATCTGGAGTGGAATTCATAGTTATTGAAACAAAAACGTATAAAATCTTGTCTATACATTTTTTTTTTTGATTTGAATTTAGAACTATGATTTGGTCAGTATCATTTAAAACAAGTACTTTTGGAAAACATCCAAAAAAAAAACCTCGTGCACAGCCAAGTTCCTTAATAAATTCCACTACTGTAACATGTATATTTTTACCCTTTTCATTTATTCGCTTTATTTTTTTCTGACGAACAAAATATTCCCCTAGGGATTAAAGTAAAACGTTACAAATCTACCTACTACGAAAGATTTAAAATTTTAAAAACAGTTTACTACAAATATGTTAGGTTAGGTTGAGAAAATGATTATTAAGCATTTCCTCGCATACACTTCAACCTGTTGATAAGAACTCCGTTCGCCTTAGTTCCTCCAAACTAGGTATTGTATCGCCTGAGAAGTGCTGGAGTCTTAATGCTTCATAGGCGGAACAATGGCAGAGAAGATGTTTCGTCGTTTCGATGTCCTCTCCTCACGCCTTAGGTTAGGTTAGAGTGACTATGAGTTCCTTCCAAGAATGCTGACTCAAGTAGCAGTGACGACGTTTTGAATGGCCACGTTACCCCGTAAAGAAAATAAAGAAAAGAATGCGTCAGTAATAGATTGAAGTTACCCACTTCTACCTAATTAGTACTTTTAATGTATTTTAGAAGTAGACTGACTTCAAACCTCCCCAGTTCCTGTATTCTGTCAAAAAGGCATTCCCACAGTTGTATTCCTTATATCTGCCAAGGCTGAGCACTGTAGGTGATAGGGCTGCGGGGTTTCAGTTATAAGTTCGTCGTGGCAACTACGACTGTAACGCCCGTATTATATTCCAATGTTAGCCCCATGTGTACCAATCGTCCAGTGACCGGTTATTACTGCTGTCATTCTGGCTATTGTACTCTTGTTCAGAGTTATCAGGAACTCGGTTCTCTTACCGTAATGTCTAGACCCTATATCCCGTGATATTCAACAGGTAGTGAGTTCTATCCAATTTCTGTCGACTTCTGGTGAAAGTGGTGACTAATCACGTTACCCACCATTCTTAAGGGCCTTTCAAGCGTTTCTTCCATCCGCATTTCCACTTGAACCTTTCCTGGCTATTTCTTCGGCGGCTTCGTTTCTGCCTCTATTCGTATGAGCCGGAACTCACACTAATGAAAGTCTTGTTGTGGCGCCGGTTTCGTCTAGCAGACTCCTGCCTTCACGAACCAGTATCGATCTATTCTCCTCTGAGGATAGAGCACTTATCGCCGCTTGGCTATCCGAGAAGATTTCCACACTCTTGCCTACTATAACGTGATTTCGCAATTGGCGATACGCCCCCCATATTGACACTACTTCTACTTGGAAGATACTGCTAAAAACTGGGAGACCCATTGATAGTGTTATACCCAGTGACGTTGAGAAAACCGCAATTCCCACTCCACTATCCGTCTTGGATGCATTCGTCACAATGTCTATATCGACATAGCTTCGTTAGTTGAATTTTGAAATTAATACCCGATTTTGAATGAGTATGATAAATTCTTACTACAAGCTAAGACAATTCAGTTAATCACACTCACTGGCATGACTTGTTTTGAACTCGGTGACAAGTTCATCATCAGATGCCTAACTACTGTGCCTGAATTGATACCATCCCAATGTGCCATATGAATCCGTTATGAATTCGAGAAGGTTCCGTTTCTGCGGATATTTTGTCCGAAACGGAAGTCTCATAACGAATCCGTTTTCGTACAAAATTCTTCTCGAAACCGCGAATCATTTTTTGTACTTTTTCGGATCAGTCTCGAACCCGTAAAGAACTTCATATTCGAATCCGTTTCAGATTCGTTTTTTTGGAAACAGAATGAATTCGCGACAGATCCCAATGTGCACATAAACGGAAGCGGTTCCGTTTCGAACTCGTTACGAGTCCGTAAAATCATAAAAAACGAAATGTGAGTTCTCGAATTCGTTTCGAATCCGTTACGTGTCCGTAAAAACAATAAAAACCGAATCAGTGAAATTGTGATTTGGCGGATCCGACTCGAAATCGTTACGAGTCCGCAAAAACATAAAAAAGTGAATTTTTGAAATTGCGATTTGTCACCGCCCTCACAAAGTGATTTTATTTCCCAAAAACGAATACGAAACGGATTCGAATATGAAGTTCGTTACGAGTTCGAGACGAATCCGAAAAAGTACAAAAAACTATTCGCGGTTTCGATGTACGTATCGTACAAAATGTCCGCAGAAACGGATCTGTCTCGAATTCGTAACGGATTCATATGGCACATTGGGATCCGACAAATCGCAATTTCACTGGACTCGTAACGGGTTCAAGACGAATCCCCCAAATCGCAATTTCACTGATTCGCTTTTTATGTTTTTACGGACTCGTAACGAGTTCGAGACGGATGCACCAAATCACAATTTCACTGATTCGCTGTTTATTGGTTTTACGCACTCGTAGCGGGTTCGAGACGGATCCGCTAAATCGCAATTTCACTGATTAGCTGTTTTATGTTTTTAGGAACTCGTAACGGGTTCGAAACGAATTCGGAAACTCACATTTCGTTTTTTTATGATTTTACGGACTCGTAACGAGTTCGAAACGGATCCGCATCCGTTTTTGTGTATATTGGGTATTGGTTGATCATCATCAATCATATATATAAAAATCGTATTCGTTAGGTCCAACATTTCAATTCTCTAAGCCGCAAAACACTCTTTTCCGCTACACTCTTAGCAAACATAATACGAGTACCATCCTCGGGATTATGCCCCACGTTCTTCCGAATGTTTTCTTGCAAGTGTAAAGGGCACCTTGTGCCTACTTAACTCTGTTTTCTGTATCAAGTTTCCAGTTGAGTTTTGGATCGAAACTCAGATACTTCGCCCTATACGGCAAATCTAATTGTTTGCCATTGATTGAAGGTAGCAGATTTTGTGGAAAAGTTTGCCTACTTGCGAATAGTAACAAATTAGATTTATCCGGGTAAACTCCTAAACCACAGCCTGTGCCCAACTTGTAATCTCTCCCAAGATATTCCCCATGACTTTACTTATCACGGAGATAAATGGACTTGCTCCCATCACCACCACATCACCCGCATATGCTATTACCCTTACCATTCTGTTAACCAAGTCCAACAATAGAGTGTTAAAAACCACTAGCGGTAGTAGTGGTGATATCACCACACCCCTGAAGACTGCAGCATTGAGTTTAACCAACTCACAATACTTTTTCCGACATTCATATCTTTTAGGGTACGCCCTACTTTCAAATATGTGCATGTACATAGGAGTGACTAGTTTGGAGTCGTCTCAGTACGAGTTCGTCCCGATTTCTTAGACTGGATCGAATACACCGTCTTTGCTGTTCTGCTTCCGTCTGATGCGATCCATAATCGTATGTGGGTTATTCTTGATCATTGTAGAAGTTCTACCTTTGTGGGCTGGAAAAGTTTTGTATTTTCCAAATTCACAGTTCGTCGGTTGGAGTGCATCCAACCGAGTTTACCTGCTCTTTCATTTCCCGAGGTCCCGGGGTGCCCTAAAGTGTATGTGATCCAAAGGCTGTCAGTGATGGAGAATTTCGTGATATCTACTGTCCGATATTGCTGAAGGCCGCCCACGCAGAAAGCTGTATAACACACAAATACTACGCCGAAGCCGGTGTTGGAAACGATGTTTGAAACATAGTTTCGTTTTTAAAAATTAAGGTTTTTGTTACAAACTTTTTTTGATAACTCGATAACTAACAGAAATATCAAAAAATATTATTTAATATTTTCGTCTTATTTTGTCCCTTTCTACAAAAAACAGTTATAGAATCTTATGAAAGTTTGTTAATTTTATCCGTCGATAACTATAACCAAGACACTTATCGAAAACTACTGTTATATGTTTTCGCTTTATTTGGACACTTTCAACAGCGAACCACAGACTTGTCATTCATGAGCACGAACATCAGCTATAATTGATGTTTATCGATGGTGTGCCGCCCTTCTTGATACTAAATTAGAATGTAATCGAAGTTTTTAACATCACTATTATGTTCACAAAATTTTTTGGTAATATTTTTTCAAAATCATCAGCCAGATAAAAAGTTATCGACCAAGGTCATGCTCAAGAATGACAAGTGTGTGGTTCGCTTATAAGAAGTCTAGAAATATCGATATTTTTTGAAAAAGTTTACCTATGTTTTACCCTTTTTTGATCTTATCGGCACCATAGGGTCTCCGTTGAATTTTTTGTTTCTTTTTCGTTTTCTCTAATTTTACTTTATTTTCGGGGGGTTTTTTTGAGCTGTTCCCCACCAAAGCAAATTTTGCCATTATTTGTTAGAGCAACTATGAAACATGTTGCAAAGACTATGAGTACTTGTTGTACCCTTGCTTTAGGTTTGTAAACTTTGTATTAGTTTCTCTTAACTTTCTACGGTACCTCTTGAAATGTTGTGCTTTGAAAATCTTTGTTAGGCGTACTGTAAACATTTTTTATACTTTTATGTGCACGGCTATGCGAATAATCGCCCAAGTGAAAATCGCCCAAAACCCAAAAATTAACAATCGCCCAAAAAATATGGGAAAAAAATTGGGCGATTGTTCATCATGTTTGGGCGTTTTGGTATTTTTGATTTTTTGTGTGTTTGTTCATGATGAATGATCGCCCTTTTACTTAATTGGGCGGTTGTTCGCTACAGTCTTGGGCGATTTCACCACAAAATAGTGGGCGTTTGTTCATAAATTGGATTTATATTTTTGGGCGAATGTTCTTAAATTTTTGGGCGATTTTACCTCTTTTTTTGGGTCTTTTTTCATAATGAAACAACACCCAAAAATGTTGGGTCATTTTTCGTTTTGGGCGATTTTCACTTGGGCGATTATTCGCATAGCCTATGTGCACTTGTGCTATTTATGTGAAAGGTATTAGTATAGGTTGTGCACTTTAGAAATTCTGTTGAAGAGCTTTTTTTAAAACAGTTTGGATCACTTTGTTTACAATTCCATCGATTTTATGATCAATTTGATAGATTTTGTGTATATTTTTGTACTCTCTGCGTACAATATAGTACACTTTGTATATAATTAGATAAAGTTTGTGTAAAATGCGGTATAATTTGTATACTTTTTGATCAAATTTTAATACTTTTCGGTAAACGAATTGTTCCTTTTATTTGACTTTTTAAACTTTGTACTTATATAAGATTTTTTTTTTAAATTTGAAAATTTTTTTAAAGCTTTTCAGAACTTGAAAATAATTAAATACTTTTTTAACATTCGTCCTAGTGTACTTATTTGTGTACTTAAAGAATATTCATCGTTGTACAGTTTGGTAAATTTTTTTATTTTTGGGGCCCAAATTGTGTACTTTGTGGGGCAATTTTTAGTACTCTTAGGAGCAACGTATAATTTTTGGAACACTTAATAAATGTTTACTTTTTGGTGAAACATTCAAAAATATTCTTAGCCTATTTATAACCATCTCCCGTGCGGCTTTTTTTGTCAACTTTCGCTGAAGATTTGTCAGGGTCGTGCCGAAAAAGTAACAGAATTTTAAGTTGGCAAACAGTTCAGAGTTCAGTATCAGATATATAATACAAAGTACCCTTCGCACCCGATCAAATTTTAGTCAAGTTGTTAAAAATCGAATTAATTTCGCAATCTGAAGTTTAGTCTAAACCCGATATTATTTGTTGCCAATTTATGTAACGAGTATCAGCTTATATATAAATTCTTTTAAATTCACAGAATAATTTTTGAGAAATAAATGATCTAGCGTTGCATATACAAAATTTATTAACACAATTTATAATTTTATTAGAACGCACTATGTCAAAACCAAAAAAACCATTTATTATTATTTCAAATTATTCATATACACATTCGTACTCGTCTGTAAACACAAACAATATTCAATATTTACGGTTAAGAAATTTAATTGCACTTTGTATTTATTACAGTAATTAAACGATTTTTTTTATAAATTTAGTGTAATCGATAACACAAAAACATTAGGGGTATTCATGATATGTGGTGGTTTGAAAAAAGCGGAAATATAAAATTTCAGCAACTAGAGTGTTAGGGCATTTAACTTATAGTTTTTTGAACACGATAAAGGATAATAAAATAAACTAATCCATCTACTTTAGAGCGACTCAAGAGAAAACGAAAGATTTAATATAGGTTATACGCCCCATGAAGAATGATCCTAGATATATACGGTGTGTTAGGGATTTATGAAATCAGGGAATTCTATCAATGCTATGCCCATGAATAGAGTTAGTTTTATAATCATCATGAACAAAATTGTTTTCAAGTGTTATTTAGTGATGTGAACAACAGCGATTGCATATCTGTTGCACTTCGGAAGTGGCGTCAAAACGACAATAAATGCAACCGATCATGATTGAGAAAATATCAAATTTTCAGACACACCACGTCGAAATAATATATATCTCGAATATCTCCAAATAATCGGTTAAATATAATATTCTCATAAAAATTTTGGGTTCTACTGGAAACGCGAAACAAAGAAACAAAGAAAACTAAGTAAAGAATTTCGATTTCTCGCTTTGTTATCGATTTATCGAAATCAAAATGTCAAGTTATCGGAAAAACTATAAGAAAAACAATAATTCTTATAAACAACAAACAGGCAGAAAAAGTCCAAATCAAATAACGAAACATATAAAACAAATTATACTTTGTAGTCATCGATAAAATATTACATAGTATTTAAGTCTTCTAATGGATACCTAAAGAATAAGCGATTTATCGATAACTAGATATGTAAGCAAGTAATCGGAATCTTTGAATAAAGTTGTCGGAAAACCTATATAGCAGAACGCAAAATTAAAAAACTCATAAAAATTTGCTTTTCTAACGGAAATTCAGAAAATAAGTTATAACAAAGCATCTAAAAATTTCGAAGACGGGTTTAGTCATCGAATTAGCGGAATCTTAGAATGAAATTTTTGCAAAACTTTTAACATAAATAGTAATGCTAAAACTGTGTCATTTGTCAAAATAAATTAAAGAGATTAATAAAACAAAATTATATCTCGAAGAAACAGGTATTTTTTTAAACAATTTGATTTTTTGATGGAACTCCTTAAATAAGCGATAACAAATGATTAATTTATCGGAATCTTAAAGTCCAGTTACCGAAGCATCTACGATATAAGCGAAAAAATTATTATTAAAATATCACATTTTCAGATATGAAATATTATTTAATAATAAGTAACTTTTCTAATGGATCCCCGAGAAATAAGCGTTACAAAATTAAACAAAAATGTCGTTAACTCACTTCGCTATCAAGTTATCGGAAACTGTGTCGAAAAATCTATAAGCCAGAACACTTCGAACGGACGCTTCGATATAAAATAATGAAATTATTAAAAGCGTATTGATATCTGGAATAAAATCGCTAAAATAAAAATATGTGTCCGACTCGGAAACGGTACGTTAGTGGTGATAATAGAAGTAATCGACAAAATATATTTTTTTTAAAAGTAACTTACCTAATTGTAAACTTGGAAATCAGCTTTAACAATTTAAGTACAAGTTTCGATTACTCGATTAGTTATGGAGTTATCGGAATCTTGGGGTCACGTTTTCCGAAAATATGTAATATAAATCCTACTGATAGCAATAAGCTTGTTTTTTATTTCCCGCTAAACTAATTTTTCGACGAGTTTGTATGGGGAGCCGCTTAAACTCGATTAATATCGCTTAGCTACCCATACAAAGTGGCCGAAGAATTAGTTTAGCAGGGAATAAAAAACCGGGTATAATGTTGCATTTTAGTACAGAACACGTCGAAAAAATTAAAAAAAATAACAAAAATTCACAAAGTAATCGGTAAATACATTTTTCATAGAAACAAGCTTTTTTTAGGGGCAACTCGAAAACGAGGCGATAATAACTTATGTATAAATTTTGATTAACATAATTGAGTCTTAAAATCTAGTTATCGGAAAATCTATACGACATAACATAATATTATGATATCTCGAACTAATTGATCAAATATACTTTTTCATAAAAGTTTGCTTTCGAAAAATAATTGATAAAAAATTATATTTCGACAACTCGCTCAAGTTTTCGGAATCACAAAAACTAAGTTATCGGCATATCGATAACATTCAAAACAACACTAAAGCGAACCACACATTCGTCATTCATGAGCATGAACATCAGCTATCGTTGATATTTATTGTCGGTTTACCGCCCTTCTTTATGCCAAATAAAAATGTAATCGTAGTTGTTCGCACCCCTATCAAGTTCACAAATTTTTTTGATAATATTTTTTCAAATTCATCAGTTAGATAAAAAGTTATCGACCAAGCTCATGCTCATGATCGACAAGTCTGTGGTTCGCTTAAAACAGTCACATTTTCAGACAGAGCCTGTCGAAATAAAATAAAGAATTTTCTACAAAATGTTAATATATCAATGAAATCAGTAAAATATAGTATTTTCATATAATTTTGAGCTTCCAATGGAAACCTGGGAAATAAGAGATAAACAATTAACCAAATATTATGATAACTAGTTTAGTTATCGAGTAATCAGAAGTCGCAATTTGAAAAATCGATAATATAAATAGAAACCGTTGAACTAAGAAAAAACAACTAAAATTTTTTCGATATCTCACTAAAGGTTTCAAGGTTGAATATTAACATTTTAACAAATGTATGAGTATTAAAACAAAAATCATAAAAATTAGTTTTTTTGTTTAAACAAATCGATTAGGCGGAATATCGAATATCGGTTACATTTACTGCAGTTTTAAGGTTTAAAATCGCTGTTGGTCACATTACGAACTTGCCCGCAAACAACTTTTACAATCTTTACTAACTTTTATAAGCCAGGAAAAAAGTTATCGACAAAGCTCATGCTCACGATGAACAAGTTTATGGCGGCAGAATTTCAAAACTCGATAAGATAAACAAGAAAATTCAACATTTTAAGAGAGAAAAAATTAAAATAGAACATTAAAAACTATGTTTACTGTTGCATGCATACCTGACTAAGTTTTCGACGTATCTTATGTTGCAATTTTAATTTGTCAACAAAATTATAGGACGCTTTAAAAAAATAGGAATGTTTTAAGGAAATTTGAAAATAAAATTACTTGAAATTATCGGAATTTAAAGTTTGAACAATTTTAAAACTTGAAAATATTATTTTCGGAAAAGTTTTACTTTTCGTAAACCCCAAAAAAAAGAGAAAAATATTTTTGTTTTGTTTGGACGTTTACTGTGCAAGTTTTCGAGGTTTTCGTGTTGTTGCGTTGTTGCGTTAACATAAATACCACTAATATAGGAAAAATTTCAAAAACTTTATGGAGATATCAGACATTTGAATTTGAGAAAATCTGAAAAATAAATAAATAAATGATACGTCGTTATCGACCTTTTGAAGTTTAAATTTGGAAAATCGTTCAGCAAAGTAGTAAAAATAAAGAACAAAATTGTCCCGTAAAAAAGTAATGGAGCGTTTTAGCGATTTTTATATTTTTGTTTGAGTGACGCTTAGTTTTCGTGACATCGCTTGGTTAAAGCCTCCTCCTTTGGAGTTCAAACGTTTGGCTATTTTTGCGATTGGACGTACCGTTTCCGAGTTGGACACATATTTTTATTTGAGTGATTTTCCTATTTAAGATGTTTTGAAAAAAAAAACAATACGACAATATTTAAAACAAATCGTTAAACTTGAACCGGGTGACCTACGTCTGAATCGGGGGACAACGTGGCGTACAACAGTGATTCTAATTTTAAATTTCATGTTTCTGTTGCTATTCCAGAGTACTTCAAATTTTCAAATGATTGAATTTTTAAAAAACCCTGCTAAAATACTTCTGATTACACCACGAAGTCGTTATGTCATGTCTACTTTACTCGAGTATTTCTTTGTCACTCCATGGAAAACACGATACCAATAAAGCGATTTCACAAATGGTGTTATCCTTGAATATCTTTTGAAATGTCCAACCAAATCATTTGAAACCTTGAATTCCTTTAAAATTGAGACCGGTTCATGAAATGCAAAACTGTAAACACATTTTTGCACCACGTGGTATCTAGTTTCAAATATACGGGGGATTCAGGAAGTTCCGGACAAATTTCTCCAGCGTATTCCTTGGCTCATTTTATGAAGAAAAGTCCACTAGGACCATGTCCGAAAATGCGAGGGTGCGCCATCGCAGCGGGTTCAAAATATTCGGATTGGCGGTCGGAGGGTAGTAGGGTAAAGTTGCTATCTTCTGAGCCAGTGGTCGGATTTTTTTGGGCCTGTTAAAGACCTTTCCAACAAGCCCAAAAACAAAAAATCCGACCACTGGCTCAGATGTTAGCAACTTTACTGTACTACCCTCCGACCGCCAATCCGAAAATTTTGAACCCGCTGCCATTTCGCACCCTTGCATTTTCGGACATGGTCCTAGTGGACTTTTCTTCATGAAATGAGCCAAGGAATACTCTGAAGAAATTTGTCCGGAACTTCCTGAATCACCCTGTATATCATCCGGTTGAAATATAATATGTAATATCGGTCGGTGATATCATCAGTAGTGAAGGTTAATGTCCACCTGCATTTAAAAAAGATAGCAACATAATAATATATATTGGCCGATCAGGCCCTCAATAACTGATCTCAGATATCTCGACCACTATGCCGCACAGTGGTTCGGAACATATTTCCATCGGCCAATATTCAATATCTTATGATCGAGTAAACATTTGTATGTTCTCTAAAAAAACAGATTGTAGGCAAAGAGTCAAGGAATAAAACCAGCTAATATACAACCAAACTATGTTAACTATAAACAAATGTTAATCGGCAAGAAAGTTTTTTGTTTTATTGAAGAATATTTGAGTGCTATATCTCCAAACCTGTATGAGATGCAGCTCAATAAAGTCGAAAAAATAAATAAATATTTTCAATATCCGACAAAAGCGAATATCTGTAATACCAAAAAAAAGTTTGTACACATTATGAACAATTACATCAAAATATGTTTAAAATCATAAAAAGAGAAACCCCATATATTTTTATTTTCTTCAAAATCGAAAAATATGAAAAGTATTCAACTTTGCAACATTTTCTATACTACACCCAATTATCTTAGTCTTATTATCTCGATTTTTCCCAGAACTCGATTTTTTACAGAACTTTAAAATGTTTACTAAATCAAAAAATATTGAATTTTGCCCGATGGAAAGCGATTCTGAACCACTGTGCGCCGGTTATTAGTTTAGCCTTTTATTTTTTGCGCATATTTTGAGGAGTTCTTCAGATGACGGCGCCTTGGATATCATATTATATTCCTAGCCTCATCATATAAAATTCATGTCTGTTGAAGTGCACAACACTCGGACTCGACGAGCTTCTTCATAATTATTTTCGCCTCTAAGGCATTCCAACTCGAAATGTTGCGTAGAGTCGTTACAACCATGATATGTATATATCTGAGACCTTGACAACTGCGTCTAACTCGCAAATAGCACTTTCCTTACGCTCACCCGATATCTCATATAAACGAATCATTCACATTATTTTCTTTGTGATAAATATATAAAATCGTTTACGAGAACCGAAAAACGTTTCCAACAGACGAAGTATAGTAGCTGTAAACGCTTACAAGAAACGTCCACAATTGCTGTTGGTTTGTTTACCGCAAACGAGTTACAGCAAACTAAAATTCGAAAACAACAAAATTACTAGAAACGAAAAATTTGTGTGACAAACTAGTTTGTCGTTTATCGCAATCGAATAATACTTCACTGAATAGGATTTATTGTGAATGGAAGCGTCACCTCATTAATGCGAGTATTTTTTGAAGTTTTGAATACAAATGCTTTGCTTACTGCATAAACCACATGAGTCAATTTTTTCAAAACAGTTTTCATATTCTAAATGGGTACTTACAAAATCTATGTACTAAAGTAGGCAGTCAAAATGTATCTTGACTCGAATGCCAACAAACAAACCGAGTGAAGTGTTACGACCATAGAGTAATGACGTATAGAGATGCCAACTGTCTCAGTAAATTGATGACATTTGGTGTGTTGCAGATGGGCGGGGTGATGTTGGAAGGTATTGCTTTAATAACACCAGATAGAGGCAACCATTCACTAATAAATCAGCAGCGGCATTTCGATTTGCGCGTTAAAATTTTTGTATAAGTACACCAAAAATATATACTACCAATAAAATATATCAAAAAAAGTCCAAACCACGTTCAAACTTCACAGTTTTTCATTAAAACGGCAAGAAAAATATAAGACAACCATTTTTGTAATTCCACCTGGTGTTAGTCAATTTACATCAAATAACTCGCTATCGCACCGACCGCACCACGAATAGTGTGAAAGGAAATGTCAGAAGAGAACAATGGCAGCTCTATACGTCATTACTCTATAGTTACGACCATAGAGTAAACCATAATAGAGAGAATATTTGGCTCATCTGACGTTTCCTTTCATACACTTCTGACTGCGGTCGGTGTGATAGAGAGTTGTTTGACAAAAAGTGACATACACCAGGTGGAGTTAGAATAACTTCTTGCTTTAATTTTTCATGTCGTTTTGGTGAAACACTGTGAAATTTAAATGTGTTTTAAACTTTTTTAGTGACTGTTATTATTAGCATACATTTGTGTTGTATTTAACACAAAAATTTTAACACACAAAACGAAATGCCGTTGTTGTTATTTTGGTTCGTTGTTTTGAACCATTGCCTATATCTGGTACTAGTAAAGCAATTCTTTTCAACATCGAACGTAAATATGACACCAGGCCAAATGTCATAAATTTGGTGGGTAAACTATTAGGTCTACTATAAGTATTAATCTATGGTTACGACTTTATGCTCTCTCTCTCTCTCTCTTTTTACTCTCTTCCGAGAATATTTCAATACACGAGCAGTTTTTTGATGATGTTATTGTATATATGTAACTATACAATTTCCAACCACATTTAAGTGAAATTACACAAAGTATGAAATAATCAAGATATGACGCTAGAGAGAGAAATTGTCAAATTGCGTACATCTTTTGGTCGTCTACTTCTTGATCTTCGTTGGTACTTACACAATGTTTGCAGGAATGTCATGAGTATGGTTTTTAAAAATCTCAAAGTCCAGCGGGCAAGGTTTGAAATTAGTGTAGAAACCACATGAGTCAGTGACTCATTTTGTTCCTACCCTCAATGGCAATACTGATTAAATATTGACTCATGTGGTTTCAGAAATCAGCTATACATATGCGTTTTAGGACTGACGCTTGCCCTGAAATGGAGAAATGAAGCAAGGAACCAGCACTCCAAGTCCACTCAGTGAAGACGCATTTACACTAAACAAGATTAACGCACTTCGAAGGTTAACTCCGCTAACACGCACTAACCCAGAAGATTACTCATGCATGTTTGATCTGTAGAAACTGAAGTTTAATTTTTAACCTCATTTTAAGTGGTTGTAAATTTTGATGCAACACTGTTAGTTACCAAAAAATGCAATCATAATACAAAAAAAAATACACAGAAACTCAACTATTTGACAGTCAGAAGCCGAACGAATATTTTCCGCCGCGTCGCCGCCGCCTACATAAATGCCTCTTATTGGTTTAAACTGTGAGCCGATTTTATCGACTGGCCCGATTTAACCCACTGAACCAATTTTAAAAGTTCAGCTATTTCAAAAACATCCCAAATTTGTACATAACTGATAAAACCAATAGCCACCATATAAATTGTTCTATTGTGCCGCCGTCTTCGATAATTTGGTCTCGGCGCAGAGTTTGTCCAAGCACGTAGTTGCCACCTGAAATGATAATTTAATCTCAAATTCGGTGATGTAAACGGCAAAGGTTAGAGAACAAGTTTATCGCTAACCTGTCCATGATAATCGGAGGTGTAAATGCGTTATTAACGTAATTTGTATAGAAAGAGTGATTCGTTTATAGGTACATTGGCTAAATATAAAAGGACCAAATTGCACGGGGTAATCTTTATTATCAATTCTTCAATTCAATTCTTTCAAAGGATACTTTGTTTAAATGATGGTGGTAACTGCTGTTGCATGGTTACTTCAATTTTTAAATTTTTAATGACGCTTTCGAGCATTTAGAGTGGAATTTCACGTATGACGCGAGTAACATTGACTTCCAATCTCGCAATCGTAGTCGGCTTATCCATGGATGTCATATCACTGATCTAGGCGGCCAATTCACGCACAGATCCGAAGCATAAATACGTAAATGTTTGCCGACTTGTTCTCACAATATTGTCATGGTTTCACGGGCTGCGTGAAGGATACGTCATCTTGTTGGAACAAATTTTCATCGAGATCACGGCTTCAATTTCAGACAGCAAATAGTAACTGATCATGGCGCGCTTTTAATTTTTGAAGAAATATAGAACGATGCTCAAACCCTTGTTTTCTCTGGATGTCATGTAAGCTCCCGAAACTTTTCGGCCCAAATACGTCAGCTTGTTGACGTAGGTTTTAAGCCATAAATATACTCTAATAGCTGAACAATATTTTGCATGAAAACATTGGATCTTTTCAAGCTTTTCAAGAGCTGAAAGACTGAAACGACAACAGATGACATGTCAAACAATACAAAACAAAAGCAACATGACATTTAGATCTATCATTGTATCCTTACTGGAAGACTACCTCTACATTAATCCCTGTTATAAACTAGTATACGTGCGTGTAAACGCTTTTTTCTATCATTGTATCCCTACTGGAAGACTACCACTAAATGAATCACCTGGTATAAACCAGTATACGTGCGTGTAAACGCTTTTTTGTTTGTAATAAATAACAAATATATTTTGTCGCAAAAGTGGATTGTGAGAGTTTTGGGGTTCGTGGAAATTCGCTTGCAGCAAACGAAACGTTTTTTACAATCAAGGGATTTTATTTGATAGGAAGTATCAATTATTGCGGTAAACCACGAAATTAAGTAGCAAACGAACTGTTTTTGGGATGTAAAAATCTTCAGCTATGACGGAAAAAAATTATACTTTTTACTCAGGACAATATCTAATTTTGGAATAGCGTACCAGTATATTTTTGATATAATGAATACCACTAATGTTTGTTTAGAGCTACATACATATTAAATTTATTATATACATAAAATTATCTCAAATTAAAACTGAAAACATTAAATTATAATCGTTTTTCTCCTTTTTCCTCTCTTGTTTTAATTTTGAAATGACTGGATCATACCATCTCTCCTACTGCCCTTAAAAAAAAAAACTTTAAACGTTTGAAATTGATAACAACCCCCCTTACACAATAAAACCCAATAATGAAATGCATAAATTACGCAGATTATGTTAATTTAAAGCAACGTTGAATTAATTACACATATATAGCTTAATGAAAATCCAATGAAAACTTTATACCAAAAAAATATATAAAATCACAACTCCCCCTCTTAAGAGCCGACCGACATACAACCAACTCTAATGTCAATTAATCATTGAAAACCAAAATCGAAAAACAAATTAAGAAAACCCGCAATATAGCAAACAAAAAACCGCAACAGCCGCAATACATTGCGTGTAAATGAACGAATGAATAAACAGAAAATTACTAAATTTAATTAAAAAGAAAATTGAAAATTCAAAAACCAACTAATAACGCAACAAAAACGAACGAAGAAAAGCAGGCCGGTTTTGTCGCTATCTATGTATGTATATCCATCCATCAACTGCTGGGCATTTGTACGACATTCACCAAAATACTGCAACCAGATTAATTTTTAATTAAAATCTAAAACCACAAAGAACCCAACCAAGCCAACCTAATATATTGATTAAATCTAAACAAAAACATTCGAACTAAGTAACATTGTAACTAAATACCAATTCAACAGGAAACAAAACAAAAATTGCATCACGTCATCTTTTATTCATCAATTTTTACACGACTCAGCGTCACATTCAAACCAACCATCACTCAGTAGTAGCCCTCTGTGACTGTCTGACACCCTACATTAATATATTCTAACGTATTTCATCGTAACAAGACCAAAAAACAAACAAACGCAATCATGATGATGGAGACAATGCCCCCCAGGTATTCAAAACTTTAACGTTTTTTTTCTAGAGTTATATTGAAAATAATAATTCCTTACCCACCATCGAGCTCATAACATTTTCATTAATCATTAACAATTAAGATGTAAGAGAACGTAACGTAACGTAATGTAACGTAAAGTATAATAACATAAAGCAAACTCATTACCATTGCACAGTGGGGCAAGAACAAAAGAAAAAGGATATTTTGTAATGCATATTATTGGCGAAAGAGGCCTACTTGGTATGCCATTTACCAAGTTTTGCTGTCAGTGATTGGCAATAGTTTTCAATAGTTCTCTGTATGTGTCACAAACATCACAACGAAGGTCCGGCAGAGTGACTTTAAATCAGGCAACGTAAACGCACGCTCACATCCAGCTCGCTCGTTACGAGCTGTTAGAGACAGGTTAAAAAATCACCTCCTAGAGCATTCAAAACCCGAAAGCATTCCACCGCTCTTTAGCAGATCCGCCGAGCGCAAGTTTTCTGAAAATAAATAAATATATTCGAGCAAACGGTTGAACAGGGTTTTTTACTACCGTTTCCATCTCGTGACCTTAGAATAACAAGATTCTAAGTGCACCAAGCAATTTTTGAGAAGAACCAGATTGAATGGCTCTTTGTTAACCAAATTACTGCAGGAAAATGTGAAGTAGTAATTTTTTCTATTAGATATCTCGTCAACGATAAGAGATATAATTATTTCGGTAGCGGTAATCGAAAGGATATGCCCATTTTATTGCGATGAGTTATGCGGATTAAATTATCAAAAATTACCAGTTAGAACCTACCGATCTGTTTTTTATTAGTTACCTTATTAGTTAAACTTAAAAAAGGAAATTAAAAAATTTTCATTTTTTAAAAGAAAATAATGAACAAATTTTATTTGTTTGAATTTTTCCACATAAAATAAAATTTATAAAAGGCGTCCCAAAATTCACCCAAGTAGTGATTTTAAGAGAAAATACAGGGTTTTAGGTAAAACTCTGAAATTTTTTATTGATTCTAAATTGTGTAACATACAGTGATAGAAAAACTTACATGGAAATAATGAAGTTGTGCATTGTCCTGATGCAAAAATTCATCAATTTCCACACTACGACATATTTGATTAGATAAGTGTAAAATTTAACATCAATTGTTCTTCAGATTGGTCCATCAATTTAATATAAATGAGACATCAGTTAAATGCAAAATTGTCTCAAATTTAATGAATGTTATTCATTGGGTGGTCGTCGGTAGTGCAATGGCTAGTGGGCGTGGCAATTGTGGATGAGAACGTGGGTTCGATCTATGTTCTTACCACCTTAAATTTTCTTCGATGACGGCCAACTCGCTTAGTGATGGCAATACTATCGAGTACTTAGCCATGAAAAAGCTTCTCAAAATACCGTTCGGAACCGTTTTAAAACTGTAGGTCCCAATCATGAAGTGAAAAATTAGAAAACGCACAGCTCACTTGTTGTGAGAAGATGTAATGGGAAAGTTTTTTTTCATATATTACTATATATTATAGTGTACATTAGTAAACTATTAATGAATTTATTTCATCAATTCTATGAAAATTATTCATTATTTGTAATCGATTTAATGACTATTCATATTCAATTGATTTAATTCACTAATTGTATTCACACTTTTGTTCAATCCAACATATTAAATGTGTTACCTCTAACTTCAGGGTGTCTCTGTTGCACTACTCCCTTTTTACTTCAGTAGTTGGGAGCATTTAGGCCACTTTGTGTTGAAAATTTGAGAGCTGTTTTTGTTCAGTCAGTGCCACTTGTTGATGTCATACATAAAAGTTCAAAAATGTTCATTAGTAATCACCATAGACTAATACATACATACATAGATACATTTATTCTCTCAATAAATTAAACGTCGTAGGTACGGTGGAAAGTAAACATTGGATGGCGCAAACCATGGGTTCAATAATACCAGATAGAGGCAATAGTAAACAACGTCCAACAAAGGAACAACAACCGAATTTCGTGTTTTTGTGGCAAACTGGTTGTGTGAAATACAATACAAATGTATACCAACGATAAAAGTCAACAAAAAAGTGCAAAATACATTTAAATTTTTCAGTTCTACACCAAAACGACATGAAAAAGTTAAGTGAACATATTTTGTAACTCCACCTGGTGTAAGTTAATTTTAAATTTAATTGCTCTCATTTCCACAAACCTACGACGAAGAGTGTGATATGAAACGTCAGATGAGAGAATAAATGTATCTATGTATGTTAGGGCGGGTTAATTTTTTTGTTGATGAAGCGTATGGCAAAAACGTAATCTATAGGTGATTTTGAGAAATTTTGCTCAAGAGACCATAGCTCTAAGTCGGATTTGAAGGCCCCTAAAATGTCAAAATAGATATTTTTCCATATATACATAGAATAATTTAATTAAATTCGTCATAAAATCGGATAGAATTATAGTAGATTTCTCAATGTGGGCTTGTTTGAAAGGTATTTTTATCACCTTTCAGAATCTGTATTGATACCAATAGTTTTTTTTTATTTTTAGTAGAGATATTAGTAATTTTTTGTCGAAAAATAGCCTAAAATTAACTTTTAACTATAGGTATCAATACAGATTCTGAAAGGTGATAAAAATACCTTTTGGGGGGCTCCAAATCTAGAGCTATAGTCTCTTGAGCAAAATTTCTCAGAATCACCTATAGATTACGTTTTTGCTATACGCTTCATCAAAAAAAATCGTTCCATACAATTTGACCCGCCCTAATGTATGTATTAGTCTATGGTAATCACTATAAAACAGAACAAAAGTGAAAATCAAAATACATTTTGATTTGGCAAGTACGGATCATAATGACATGAAAAATATTAATTCAGCTGTTCTAATGCTACCACTTGGACTAGATACATCTTGAGCGCAATAAACTACGCAACCAACAAGAAAATCCTATCGGAATTCGAGCTGCCTGCCGCCGCCGACGGGTAAGCACCTTGGAATAACAGATAAAGAACGTCAATAATGTGTATAGAAAATTGTAAACAATGATCATAGCGCTTTAAAACAAGGGGTGATGTTTATTTGCTATTTGGTTTTTGAAAGTTGAGAAAACGCAGAAACTTGCAGAAGTGAATAAAATATTTATTTGGATCGATGAATCAATGCCTGCCATTTAATTATTGAAGATGATTTACTTTTAAAGAATTTTCACGTTTTACGTGGTCCATTCTAAAAGTCCAATTTTGGCACAGTTTTTCCAACAATTCGGTCGGTATCTCCCCAATCACACGTGTATTGTTGTCTTTCAAGGCAGCAATCCTGGTTGGTTTGTCCCTATAGACGAGAGACTTCACGTGCCCCACAAAATGTAGTCTAGTGGGAACAAATCTCACAAACAAAGCGGCTAATTGACAGTGACACAACGTGAAAGAAATTGCTCACCAAACCGCCTCTCAATTGGTTGATGGTACCGCGCGCAGTATAGCATGTGTCACCGTTCTGTTGAAACAACACTCAAAGATAATACTCGTTCCTCCCAAACGAAATCTCAGATAACTGAAGTTCGTTTGGGGACTGTAGTTGGGAGAAGCGAACTTCTGTGAAGCCATACATGTAATTTCGTTTGGGAGAACCGAAAAATGTCTGCAGCAAACGAGTTATGAAAAACATAAGCTGAAAAAAACGTTTGCGAGAAACGAAAAACGGTTCCGCCAACTGTTCCCTCGGTTACAGCAACCGAGTTGAAGTTGATACTAACTGAAAAAACGTTTGCGAGAACTTAAAAACGTTTGCAGTAAACGAGTTATGAAAAACTAAAACTGAAAAAAGTTTGCGAGAAACGAAAAACGGTTCCACCAACTGTTCTTTCGGTTACAGCAACCGAGTTGTAATGAAAACTTTTATTTATCTTCCATAAGCTCTTTTTTGTGTAAATTTCCAACTTTTATGATTTTGGTTTTACCCATAAAGTGTTTTAAAAAAAGTTGGCATTTTTGTCTATTTTTTCACCTACACGTCTATCTCGCTTTGCATTCAAATAACAACTAAAAGCGCAGCAAACTACAACGCGTCAATTGTCCATCCAAGATATATTGACAAGGTAGAAGCATTAGAGTGTGTGATCACTAAATGTGTATGCATGAGTGTGTATGCCAAACGATCCGGCGGCGGAATTTGCGAGGCCTTCCACGAATAAGGCATGCGGAATCATTTTTTGGTAATGCCTACTTTAATAATGCCTGCGACATGCATGATTTTATAAGGCTTCCACAGGCCTGTTAAAAGAATGCCAGAAGACGCTGTTGTTCATGAAACCCTGTCTTTCCACATGTTCGCAATTCGTCGTTGCAAAATCATAACATCCGATAGCCCAGTAGACAAAGCGTCCGATTGTAAGTTCTAAGGTCGCGTGTTCGATTCCTGTGGCTGCAGAATTTAAATAAAATCATTTATAAGAATTACAGTTGGTTAAAGTATAAATTACGTAAGTCCTCCTAAATCTACTCTTTTTGCAGGCCTTCATAAGGCCTTCTAGTAGAGAGGGATGGAAGGACTTGCCTCCCAATCTCACGCAATGTTAAAAAGAAAGGAGGAGGTAATGTGTAGGGAACGCCTTCCGTATTTTAAAGAAGGCCTGTTTGGTCATGATTTCAGGCCTTCCGCTGGGGAGTGGATAAGACTGAGTATACAGTCGACAGAATGAGAGAATGAGCGAAATTTACGTTCTTCGTAGTCTGTGCTCTGGCTAGAAAAATGGCTAATATCAGTTATCGCAAACGGTTTTTAACAAGACAATAATGAAATTTTGTACGCGTTTAATGCAAACTAGAAACCATGATCATCGAACGGCACTTTGCGTCATAGACCGTAATTTTGCGGTCGTCATCGTCTTTGAAGAAGTACGGTCCAGTGATGCCGCCAGCACATAAACCCATTATCTTTGAATTTTTCAGGGTGCTTTGGTTACTCTTCGGACCAAAGTCGGCAATTCTGTTCATTGACGTACCCATTGAGCCAAAACTGAGCATCGTCACTGAAGACCATAAAATGGATGTAACTTGTGTAACACATTTTTCACAGAGCAAGAATTTTGATAATAAAACCCAATGATTTGTAAGCGATGATCGCTTGTAAGTCTATTCATGACGAAATGTTATGGCAAACTAAATATTTCTGACTTTGACGCATGTGAACTGGCAATAACTTAACACTGAACAATCAACTAGCAAAAAAATCATCCGCTAAAGTTTCCACAAATTCATCAAAATGATGTAAAAAAATCTTCAATTTAATGACGATGACAAACTGTGAAAACGATATAATCGTCAATTCAAAATAAAATTTCCTTGTAACACTGAAATTTTACATCCATTTTATGTAGAGCTGTTGAAACGTTTTCATTCTGCTGATCACAAATTATTTTTTTTAGTGTAGGTTTATTTACAACCTATCACATCAGGTAAATTGCCTCCACGGCTTTGCTAGTACCAACGCACTCTGTTGTCGATATTATCTGTTATAGCCTGACCACCACATTACCAAATAATAGTATTCCTATGATGTAGTGATACTATGGGATGCATTTGATTCCCAACAATCACTCGGGTATTTTCAGAACTCTAAGGACGACAATTTTGACGATTACCGAAGCATGTACTGATGGAAATGAGCCTAATCGCCAAAGATGAATAATTGCGGCCAAATTTTAATTATTTTTAAAATAGTGTTCAACCATGAAAATGTGTTGTTATTTCATGTAGGGCTCCATATTTAGTATCCGCTGTCCTTTCTGGTGAAGGGGGACACTTTATCGCACAAAAGGTGCGAAATTCCAGACTTGCATGAATTTTGGGACATCCTGTACAAATAATTCGCTAAAAAAAATGGAAAACTATTTTAACTTTTCGAATTTTGTCTATGGAAAATTTACCACAAAGTACAAAAAAATTACCGGAACCTTTATAAAGCCACGCTCAGACTTGTCATTTATGAGTATGAGCTTGGTCGATAACTTTTTACCTGGCTGATGATTTTGAACAACTATTACCAAAAAGTTTAGTGAACATATTAGTGATGCAAACAACTTCGATTACATTTATATTTGTTATCAAAAAGAGCGGTAAAGCGACAGTAAACATCAACGCTAACAGATGTTCATGCTCATGAATGACAAGTTTGTGCTTCGCTTAAAACATTTATATCATATCGTACATGGGGCAAATGAATTATATAGCAATTATAATTTGTAGTTTAATTTGAAATGCAAATTCAAAAAAATATAAATACCTTTGGCAATTATACTTATTTTCAAAGCATTTCCTTCACATCTGGCAGTTTTGGTTTTCACATATTTTATACAGTAAAGGTTTATGAATTTGAAAATACCACGAGGCAATACATAGATAAATAAAACACCATAGATGGTGAAAGATAAGTGGTGGATTTTAATGTAAAGAGAAATTTTCTAGATGGCGCCGGAGTGGTGGATATGGGCAAATTTCCCTGGAAACAAAAACTATTGAAAAAACTGTATAACCATCTTTTTTTGCCTTTTGTGTTGTCAACAAATCTGTGCCGAAAAGGAAAAACGACTTATGTGCATTTCCAACTTTTTTATGTATGCATCTTTAGGAGGTATTTTCCATGAGAAGGTCTTACATTTAATTAGATATGTAAACAATATCTGGTGTATGACTTCCTGATACATTAGTCAAATTAAGAAAAAACTGGATCTTGAGGTAATTGAGACTCCAGTGGTTATGGTAGTGCACTTAGTCAATATTTTCCTAAGTGCACTTAAGACGTTTTTCCTTTTTGACACAGAAATATCAAAAGCGATATGTTTTTTTATTATTTATATTCTATTTTCAAATTTAAACCCCAGAATCGAAATAAAAATTAATTTTGGGTGCTTTTTCGTCGCATCCGAGTGAAAAATGGTCGTACGGAAACAGCATGTGCCCTCTGGTGAAGATGGTGAATAAGCCAATAAATCATCTACGGTATTTCTATCATCTTTGGGCAATACCTATCGAAGTCACAAACCTCTCCCTATAAAATACCATAGATAAATAAAAGCCATAGATGATTCATTTGCTTAATCACCATTTTCACCAGAGATCACATGCTGTTTCCGTATGACCAATTTTCACTCGGATGCGACGAAAAAGCACTCAAACATCATATTTATTTTGATTCTGTTGTTTAAATTTGAAAATAGAATATAAATAATAGAAAAGCTTATCGCTTTTGATATTTGTTCACAATACAAAAGACAAAAAGCATGGTTATATAGTTTTTTCAATAGTTTTAGTTTCCAGGGAAATTTGTTCATATCCACCACTCCGGCGCCATCTAGAAAATTTCCCTTTACTCTCAATTCCAGCGCTTATCTTTCATCATCTATTGGTTTTTATTTATCTATGTAACATTCGTTAAAAACGGAACGAATTCAAATAATTAAAAGCATTCCCATATTTCATTACGATTGGCATCCGATTCCTCAACCTGCATTTGCACTGCCTAAACAAATGCAAATTCAATATTTTTTAATTGTCAATGCGAACAATGGTAATTCTTTTGCATTTGCATTAGATAAAGTAATGCAAATTAATAAAACCCATGTATGATTTATATATCATAAAATGTACAAAACCTAACAAAAGTATAAGTACATAATGGGTACAAAAGAGTACATGAAGTGTATCATAAACGCAAAAAAGTACTTGAAGAGTACCAAAAAGGTACATAAAGTGAGCCAGCAAGTACATAAAGTGTACCAAAAAAGAGCATAAAGTGTTCCCAAATGTGTACAAAAAACCACATAAAGAATTCTAAAATGTATACCAACAACAAAATAAGTCTAGAAAAGTACCTAAAGCTTACCAAAATGTAGACAAAAAAGTTCATAACGTGTATCAAAATCTGTACCAAAAAGTAGATACATAACTATAAAAAAACCTCATAAATCGTTATGTAATTTCTTACTGCATTATATGTACTTTTGACATATTTTTGGTACGCTTTATGTACTTCCTTTTTGGTACTCTTTTTGCTCGTTTTTTGTGCATTCTATTTACCGTTTGTTACACTTTATGTTCTCATTTGTGCATTCTATGCAGTGCATGGTACAATTTTTATTATATTTTGTGGTACCTTTTATGTAGCTTATGACATATTTTTATACATTTTATGAAATGTTTGGTAGGTTCTTTACAATGTTTATGTACTTTATGTACATTTGCTGTGCTTTTCGGTACATTTTCCTTATGTTTTCTATGTTTTGCGTATTATTTCCAAGATATTTGCTTTTTAATATAAGGGTTTCAAGAGGAGTGAGAGCAGTGAGTTTATTTTTCAGGAGCGAATAAATTTTACGGAACCAAACCACGATTTGTTTTACTGCTCGTTTACGAACCACGTGCGCATAAAATTTAAAATGTTGAAAGTACTCTTGAACTCGTGTCTTTCCTAGAACTAAGATTTACACGAACCGCATATTGCTTGCGGAAATTTACAAGTCGAATCTCGCGAAATGTATTTTGAGCAGGGATACGGATTTTCTATGTACGCTAGAGTGCGTTTGCTTTAGCTTGTTTAAATCATATTGGCGTATGTTTTAACATTCAATTTGAGAATATTTGTTTTGCTTATTATTTCGAAACTTGGCTGCACTTAGTAGAATATGTGTAAGATATGGGAAAAACTAAAATTGAACTTTTTCAATACGGACATCTCAAGTTGGCGTTGCGTCAAACTTTTTACAATCAGTCAGGTGTGTGGTTTTTATTTTTTGGATTCACTGCTTGGCAACTACTCGTTTATCTCAATATCAAATGGTGCATCGAGATATATCTGAGAAATTATATCCCAAAATTATTAGCATGAACTCTGTTATATATATTTGATTCAAAATGATATGAACAGTACAGCCTTGGTCAAACAAGCTGGTAGAAACACAATATTTTTGACTGGGTAGACCAGTTTCTTCCCTCTTGCTTCTTTGATTGTCCCTTAACGACCCGTTTGGGTTAGGTGCCTCATATGACAATGACCCTGAATTTACTTATTATCCCCCTGTTTCGTTTATAGTTAACAAAATAAGGTTGTTTTTAAATTTCGATAGTGACAATAACAATCTTAATTTGTACTGTATAAGACTTAACTTCTGCCAATAAATGTTTAATCAATGACAACGTTTAAGAGTGTCACAACTTTTACTGTAACTCGAGGATGTATTCGTTTGCTCGTTTTAATGCTCGAAATGAACCCAATGGCTGTCCGAATTCTCAACCACTAATCATACAGGCGTTTCACGAACCATCTCGTAATAGCGCCAATTTCTGAGGTCTTCTGGACGTTCCTTAGCGAATTCACCAACCATTCGTGGTGAGATCGTATTTGATAGATTTCACCTTACAACCACGTTTATCGGCATGTCATCAACATTAAGCTTCACTAACCTCACTAGCTGTTAGATCAATCATGTTGCAATACAACCCAAAAACTGGTCGTTGACATTCCAATATTTGTTTAACACGCTTAAAGATAATAGAAAACCTTAGGTAGTGAAATTTAGGTATTCGATTTGAAAGTCAAACAAATTTTGGAAACAGTCGAAGGAAAAAGACTGATAAAAAATACATTTAAATAACTATTTAACCAAGCTTTTTTCTTTTTGTAATCTCAAGAACTAATATAAGCTGTATTCAGTTTGATAATAATTATTGTAGTTTCAAATCCAAACATCAAAAACAAACCAAAAAAGGTTTTTGAGTGATTTTTCATTGTCTCTGAGTGAAAATGGTGCTACGAAACAGTCAAGATATATCCATTACAGGTGGAAGCGTTAGAGCAGCTGATTTAAATTTTTTGTTGTTGTTGTGGTCCGACGTTGTCAAATGTTGTTTATACCAATTTCCAAGATGTATCTAGTACAGGTAGTAACGTTAAAACAGCAGATTAAATTTTTCTCTTGTCCTTGTGGTTGTTACCGAAAATTACAATAATTCTTCCTGCTATAACCTGAAATAAATTCATCTTGACAATTTCGATCAGCTGAATTTGACAAGGTCGGCTCCTGAAATAAAAACAAAATGCCTTCAATTCCTACTGCGGCATAAATTCACTTTGGGGCCCATGCTCTGATCTATACCAACATTTCAGCAGCGACAAAACGTTAGTTTTTTTTTCGGTCCCGGACCCAACTTCTTGTGATATAGGCCTTTGAAGCTTGAGTATATAGTCGCTCATATCTCTGTTATTTATTATACGATCCGATTACAAAGCCCTTTTGAAACTCTATAACTATGTCTATAAACATATTTCCTTCTTTTAACCCATTGGGGCTATTTAAAAAAAGGTTTTTATAACCTCACTTTTTTTCTTTAAAATGTACTATTTCAAAAAAATCCTTAGTGACTTATTTTTTGCTGTGCTCCGATAATAGGTCAGACTGTAACCATTTATTAAAGTATAATACTTCCCTTTAACCCTTCAAAGACCAGACATATTTAAGGAAAATTAAAAAATTATTTAAAAAAAATCGCGCAATTTTCCTGATTTTGCCACACATCGACTTAAGGAGGAGGGGGAATTCGAACTCCCCTGTCTGAGCCCAGCCAGACGGATGGGCGACTATGTGGAATATAAATTTAACGATTTTCAAAAATTTATTTTCATTTTTTCATTTCGACGTTACGGAAATTTTACTCGAGCCGAACATATTACATATCTGAACTTTGAAGGGCCATAACTGGGGAAATTTGGCCTCCGAGAAAATTTGTTATTTTTTTATTTAAAAATAAATTATATACACCCCCTAAAAAAATTAAAACAATTGCTCAATTGCCTTAAATTGACTTGTTCCAAAAAATATTTCCAAAAAATTTTTTTAATAAAAATCTTAAAAATAAGAGAAAAAACTTAAATAACTTTTTTCGACTTTAATATTTCCGGTCTTGAAAGGGTTATTATTGAGTATTATACCTTAAACGAAAGACAGGAGACATGTCTTTTATCGGACTCCAGTAAAAATATATGTATACTAGGTAATTTTTTTTTAAAAAAATAAATATTTATCAAAAAAGTGAGGTTACAAAATATTTTTTTTCCACCAGCCCCCAATGGGTTAATAAAAAGAAATTTATTTATACACAGAGTTATAGAGTTTCAAAAGAGCTTAGTAATAATAACCATTTTACCCAGATAGGATAATAAATACCTGAGATATGAGCGACCATACACTCAAGCTTTGGGTGCCTATATTTCGGAAAATATGACTTTGCACCGAATTTTGTTTTTGTTTGTTATCAGCTTTCAATGCCCTATCAAGTCAAAAAAAAAAACGAAAAAATAGGGCCATGGGCCCTAAAGTGAATTTGTTCCGAAATAATTTGTTTTCATAATTTGAAAAAAGTGAAATTTGTATATTTAAAGAAAAAAAATATAGCTTTTTGTGCGGATTCAAAGACATATAATATACGAAGAAGTGGCAAGAAGAAATTAATTATTACCAGTAGATAATGGCTAAGAGTCTGTTAAAAAGTTGGAAATATGTTATTTTTATGTTGTCTGCCTTTTAGGATTGTCAAGCTTTAAATTAAGCAAAAAGTGCTAATAAAGCAATTTCGGAAAACAAATAAATCACGGTTTTGTTAAATAATATTGTAACATAAAGTGACCTCACACAGTTGCACGCTATTGTAGGTAATACAACTAAAAAAGTCTTGCCAAATTTAACAGAATATGTGTTTTATAATAAAATTACTGCTCTTCATTTTCTGTAGTGATTGTAACTCTGTACGCCAACTTCAGCTTGACGCTGTTAAATTCACTGTTAGTTCACCATCTGACGCTAGCACCACCTACATAAATCGGCCATCTTGTATCATAAATTTCGTATTACGCAACATCTTTTTATATACGTGAATTATGAACAATGATGTCAAAATATGTGAAAAACAAAAATTTTTGTTTTCTTTGAAATCGAAAAATAGGAAAGGTAATAAACTTAGGTTTCTAAAATATACTCTATTATCCGATTTGCAAGTTTAATACTTCAAACTAATCCCTGAAGTCTTACCTACAATCGGGTATTTACAGATCTCAAAAATGTGTACTACATCAAAAGTTTTTAACTTTTGGCCGATGGGAAACGATTCTGAAGTACGGTGCGCCGCCGCACAGTGGTTCAGAATCAATTTCCATCGGTTAAAAGTCTGTATCTTTTGAACTAGAAAACATTTCTTCTGTAACAAATTGATTGCAGATAAGCATTTAGTAATTACAATGACAGATCAACATCGCAAATCGCACAGTGGGGTATATTTTAAAAAAATTTCCAAAGTTGACTACTTTTCGTTTGTTTTGATTTGCAAGAAAACAAAAACTGTAATTTTTTTGTTGTTATGTTTTTGAAGTTGTTTTGACGCATTTGTTCATAGTGCGTACAAAAAAATATTTTTTTTTTTGTTTTACAAATATTATGTTTTTTCAGATTTGAAAATTCAAAAAGTTAGATTTAATTTTTTGACTTTTTTGAACTGTATCTCGAACAGTTTGAGAGCTATAGCACTCAATTTTTTGTGTTGGTAAACTTGGTATCTCGGCTTTAATATGACATCTAACTCTAGTTTCTCCTGGCTATAGTTAAGTTGTAATAATTATTTTCAAAAATATAGATTTTGAAAAAACTATTGAGTTTGGACCAATATAACTTTAGTACGTCAGATCGTTGGATACATAATTGCAAAGGAAAATATGGTTCCCATTTTCTGAGGGTACCTCTTACCTGCGGCAACCCTCCACCACAGCAAGATAGGACCAATTTAGTAAAAAAAAAACCTGAAATTTTTTGCTCTTAAACGTGAATAACTGTTTTTTCTTCAACAAATTCGAAAAACTAACTACACAGAACTCTTGAATGTTTCTCAAAAATGTTGAATGTTTCTCAAAAAACTCAAAAATGTTTTCTAGATCAAAAGGTACAGACTTTTGAACGATGGAAACTGATTCTGAACCACGGTGCGCCACCGACAATTCGACTTCGGCTGGTTTGCTGCGCCTATATGCAAGTGTGCACGTTTGACACTTATGCCAAAGACATTTTGACAAGTCTGTTATATTTCTTGACAGTTTACCAAAGTTGTTTCCATGTTTCGGAATAATAAGCAAAATTAGTTTTATTTGTAATTCAATAAGAGAAATTTAAAAAAAAAAAAACACCGGCCTAAAACAATTGTGACAAGTTAACATTTAAAAACAAAAAACGCAACAGCAAAAAAATATCATTAAACATAATGATTTTTTGCTGCTGTTATGAATTTAATCAAATATACATTTATCCTTTTCTACTATTCTAGCCCCACACCTTTCTGTGCGCCCACTATCATAACTGTAATTTAAATTATTTTGTTATCTGCTTTTTTTGATAAAAAATTATACAATTTATTTGCTATTTTAAAATGTAAAGTTGAATATGCGATATTAGAAAAATTATATCAGTTTATTGTTGCTTTGTAAGAAATTGAATTCAATTGGAAACAACTAATAATTAAAACAACTAACATAATTTGTGTAAATAACATTTTTTCAATACTATTACATTTTATGTAAATTTATTTGCTTTTATCACTCATTGGTTTTATCACTCTTTCTCTCTCGCTCTCTTGCCCACCATTTTTTTTCAGTTTATTGTTGTTCTCTCTTAATATGATTATCACTTTGTAACATATGTGTGTTTTCGTTTTCTCTTGTTTTTCCTGTCGTAACTAAATAACAACACGACAATGTTATGTTGTCGACTTCCGTTTCCGTTTTGTCACTCTACATATCACTAACGCCACTCTCACCACTACTGCCACCACCACCACCACCAACAACCACCACCACCTCTATCACCATACAACTGTAACGTATCATATCCTTCATATGTGTGTAAATATCTGTTTGTTGTCACCACTCCACGCTCAACCTCAAACATTTTGCACAAACACACTCAATAACATGTGTATGTATGATAAAATCATCACTACGAACGATCTCACGCCACATGACATAAAAACCACCAGTGGAATGGTTTTGTCACCATTAAATAAGTATGTGAACGTCCTTTTTTTAAGAATCATTTATTTCCTATCATTTGCAATTATAAATCTAAAAATAAATTAATTTAATTTCAATTAAATATTTCATTAATGCTATCATCACGAATTTGTATTTGAGCACATACATTTAATAATATTTCACACTTTAGTTTGATCCGAAGGACATTAGACTCCTGCAAAAATATTTTAGTTCTAAATTGTCAAAATAACGAATTGAAGAACAGGTTTCTTTTGGAAGAAATTACGGTTCCGCGATGACTTCTTAGAACCAGATGCTTTGATCCCAATGATGCTAAACATGTTCGTGTAATGTCAAAATGTTTTTTGAAACTATTAATAACCTTTTTTAAAATTTGAAATTGTTCTCAGATTATTCCTAACAATTCTATAAATATTTCCTATGAAATAACTGGTTCTAAAACGATTGTGTGGAACACATTAGAAATCAATTCTACAGTTAACAACCTCGAACCAAAATCATTGATGTTGAATATATTCTCACCTAGAACATGTGTTCTGGTCTATTTATGAACTATTAAAGACCTAGCGCACATTTTGCTAGACTTCAATAGGAATCTGTTTAAACCCTTATGAAAATATTTCAATTTATTTCCCCCGAACAGGTTAGTTTTTGCATTTCTACAGCAACATGTAATAAATTCCAAAACAGCGCAATATGGTCCGAATTTTTAAATAATTAATAATGAAAAATGATGTCGGGCTTATAGTCGACTCGAATGCCTCTGCTTAATACTTTCTTAGGTCACTGGCAGTACAAAACGAAAACAACATTTGTCTCCAACCGGCTTGATCTTCTGTCTTTCTCTTCAATTGATAACACCAAGCAGGGATTCGTTCACTTGATCCCTACAGCGGTGTCTTTGTCTTCCTATTTTTCGGCTTCCTTTGAACACGTATTCGAATATCTTTCAAGCGGGTTCATCCACAGACTAATATACAAGAGTTTCCATCAGCTATTTGGCATTATCATGCGGTGACCGAGGTAGTTGGAGACTTAATAGAGTTCGAATTGCTGTTTGAAGGAGAATGTGTAGTTTCGTTCGATGCAACCAGCATCAAGCATAATTTAGCTGTCATAAGTTTGAATGAAACTCTATTAAAACGTGGGTTGCTTCTTGGATTTATTATAGTTGCTTGTCACTTATTCTCCCATCCACTCAGTTCTCTATCAAACTCCAACTACCATTTCTATCAGCTGTGGCATGAATACCACTATTTTCTCGTAAACACCCAGTGTTGTTTCGTCTGATTGGTATCTTACCATACAGCAAGACACGTTCTGTGCAAATCTAAAATATCGCGATCTTTGTTTCCCTAGGGAGGGCTTTACCTCCTAAGTGATTGCTTAGCCCGTGTGATCTAATGGCTGGCATTATTAGATCCAGCAGAACCGCACTGTATCTCACATAACTGTTGCTTGAAAAACAGTTTTATGGCCAGGAAAACGAAAGTGCTGTCAGATATTTATGCCATCAATAAAAACTCATGTTCCTCTACTCCCGACGAGTCATTATATCAGAGGATCGATAGCCCACAGTTGATTTGGGAACCATCTGCCCAAGATCTCCTCTGTGGAATACTTGTATAGCAGTCTACAGAAACAACAATTTTTTCCGCAATACAGTCGGATCTTTGTTCCGGTAGTCAGAAAAGTTTTGTGATCCTCTCGAATCGATTCTAGCATTTTTACTTTTTAACTTCAATGGGTTTTAGTATGGGCAATGTCTCCCATGTCCCATTGGGGATGTGCTGGATGCTGCACTTCTTTAACATTGAAGACTACCAGGGGTCCAATCATGTATGACGACAATCGTCACAATGATATCATTATGTCGATAATGGTGGCTCACAAACCATTTAAAATACATGAGATCATAAAACTTCATAATAAAAATATATAAATGGTTTCCCATTACATCCCATGAAGGAATCGGTCAGAGCTCCTCAAAATCAGTGAGCTGTGCGCTTTCTACTTTTATACTCACTGATTGGGACATACAGTTTTATACCGGTTCCGAACGGTATTTTGAGTAGTTTTTTCATGGCTAAATACTCGATAGTGTCGCCGTCACTATGCGAGGTGACCGCCGTCGAAAGAAATTCGAACCCAGGATTTCATGTACTACAGGCGCGCACACTAACCATTGCACCAGCGACACCAACGATCATAAAACTTCACTGCCGACAAACCGTTAGTGAGTTCGATATCGTTTCTTACATAATTAGACCCCAGACAACACATGCTTAGTTAAGGACCTGTATTATCACGCTGGTGTAGAGTCAGAATGTGAACCGAGGGGTTCTTATTTTTGCTTAACAAGAGGAAATCATCAAGGCCGCATCAAAAGTATTAACCATACTACATTATCCATCCTCCTCGGTGAATCTTCCCCTGTTTCCAAAGTTTCACTGGAACCAATTGTATATAATAACATACGAGTTTCCATTAAGAATAATATAATTGCTAAGACATATCCGGGGCAGATCTTACATCATACAAAATTCTTCCAGCCTGCTCGCTCCAAACGACATCACGAGCAAACAATAAATACGTGTTCTAGTCCTTCATCCACATCACCGCTACAATGCGGACAAACCGAAGAACTGTCAAATCAGTAAAGGCACAGATATCATGTCCGTCCAAGAACTGTGTCAGACAATAACTAAAAAATCCGTGTTTCCTCTCAATACCCTGTTTAGATGCAAACTAGCCATTTATCCATAGACGTTCTGCTCGAAGTCCTTACCATCAGATATGACTTTGGAAATCAATATATACTGCTGCTCTCTAGCCAGCAGGCCAACCTGTATCAGACAGGAAATGACAATTGCTGATTCATCCGATGCGGGTTTAAATACACAGCCAACTCGAAGCGCTTCTAGTATGTTAACGGAAGAAATGTCCTTCCTATAATGCTCGACTTGAGTGGGATCTGGCAATGTTGATGCTGAACATATAATAATTCTCTTCACAACCCCCACTAAGGCTTTTCTCTTCAGATCTTTAGGGACACCGCTATTAGGCATAATCCGACTTAATATTGCACTTATCTCATCAGCTTTGGTCTTGATCGATAGGCCTCATAAAACCCAGATATTTCAGGTAATCCTTCTTCCTTATTTCAGAATTACCAATGTTGCGCCCAATGCATTCCCTGGTTTTGCGTCTATTTAATGACGCAGTTTCAATCTTATGCTCAGCCAGCGACAATCCCATTGAATTAGATCATGATCTAACCACATCGTAGATGCTACTCTCACAAACAGTCTCCACAAAAAATAGTCGCAAACAGCCTTCTTTCTTTCCATTTCATCTGGTGCTAGAACTACTTCCTCGATCGCTCGTCCATCCATCTACCTTTCCTGAAACCGTATCGGGTTTAAGACAAGTCTCCTGCTGTCTTTCTATATTTTTCCGATCTCCTGCACATAATGCTCTCCAACAACGTTCACCAACGGCTCATAACTTCCTTATCGCATCTACGGCCCACCTACATTTCCTGAAACCGTGTCGGGTTTCAGACAAGACTTCGTCCATCTCTACAAATGCTTCCGATCTTCTACAGATAATACTTTCCGTAATAGCTGATACCTCATTTATTGCATCTACCTTACCTGAAACCATATTAACTTGACCCCAGTAGCTGTCATGCATAGAGGGCGATAGGATGGTGGGTCCACTACATATTTCTTATCCTTGGGAGTAATACCAGATTTTGTCTTCTCCATATTGGTGGAAAATATCCGTGTTGTGGACGTACGTTGATCAGCCGAAACAATTAGGCCGGGCAACACTTGACAATTAAGTATATCAGTGATATTAAGTGGTGGAAATTTGATCTGTCCCCCAGCGATATTGTTTTCCCATGTTTTCACAAAATGGCATGGAAAGAGATGATCCCTACATTATGTCGAGTATTTCAGGTTCCCTAGGTACACACTGAAAAATCTGTCTTCTTTTGTTGTTTGGATGCAAATATAAAGTATTTGTAGCTTGTCGCAAATATACTATACTTGTGCACAAACACATTGTGTTTGCTATTCAATATAACATGTTTGAGACACAATAATTAATAGGTTATAATATTTATATGTTTTTGAAACCCGCTAAAAACAAATACGAGACAAACAACAACAAAAAACAAAAAGCAGCAGATCTACAATTCATGAAAACAGTGCTTGCAAACATGTACATGTGTCCTGCTATATGTTGCTGGGGCCGATATTTTTGCGCGTCTACTGATGAATTTAGACAGTTTAGTTGAGTTTGTAAGCTATCCCAAGAAGGGATTAGAAACATTTCCTTTCACTTCTATGTATGGACAATTTCATTAGATTTAGATTTTCATTCCAGTTGGTGTTGATTGTTTCCCAGTCTACCTCGCGATCTTACATATCTTCGTCTGGCTTTTGTGCACTTTTCATAGTTGAGAGGTTTCCTCATTCCGCCCCACATAGGTGCTTTATTCCTTCCGTTTCCCGGTTTGGTAATTTACCCAGTTAGCTGCTCCGCCATATCTATTGCGTTGGACGATTGGCGAACCCGGGTCCATGTAGAATCACTTACCTTCATGACGATAACGTTATGATTACTGTGCGTATATTCCTCAACTACACACCACCTTATTTGATTTGAGACATCAGCACAGGCAACTGGCAAAACAGCATTTGTTATCGCGAACCCAATTCCGTGGCCCAATTTTAGGGGTGAGGACCTATTTGGACGTGAGTCTAAGAGTCTTTTTAGCTCTGCTTTCTGTAATGGCTTTCCAAAGTAGTTTCCGATCCAGGATACTCATCCGATGACATTTTGCTATATGTTTCAAATTAATCATCGTAATTTAAAAAAAAATCAAATTTCTACTTGGACCTTTCAATTTTTGCCCCATTACTCTTTGAAGATGATATTGATCAATTGGGCCACTTGGGCTCTTAATACCGCATTTTCAAGAGCGAGCTTCCACATACTCATATACTCGTGACCAGTACCGGAATTCTGTATCTTTCTAACGACAAAAATCTGAAATTAAATTTGCAACATTTTGTATTGAAATTTTACGACTCAGCTATCGATTTTTACCCTTAAAAAGTGCAGGAGGTTTCGGTAACACAGCTGAACGACATGAAGTTGGAAAACCTTTAACCACAATGCAAGTCAATTGCGAGGAACGTCTCCGCGGGTCATCCTCGACCACTTCAACCACAGCGGGCGATATTCTTGTCTCAATGAGCCCTACGAGGCCTACCGGCACCCTTCATGTCAAGTGTTGTTTCAGTCTCTTCGAGAGGAGGAGGATGCGCCTAAATTAACGTTACGCGTTCTGAAAGGGTATAGCCTTCCATGACTAGTCGACGTGAGTTATGAATCTGTTTTAAAATCAACACAAAACTAAGAGCTGGAACCATTTGCAAAAGTTACATCTTAGCCTTTTTAAGGCCTTCGGATATTTTCCGGCTTTAAACTAAGTCCTCTTGGCTGTGCTAAGTCGTACGATACTTCAAGTGTCTGTTTGGACCTCCGCAAAGATTGTATGATTATTTTCGCCTAAGAAGTATCAGCGCTTCCCCCTTGCATAGCAGACGGGCTTCAATCCAGCAGTTCTTAAAATATTAGTAGACAATTTATGGTAGTGACCCAAAAGATTGGTTAAAGTATTTTTAGTTGCAGCGGCCCATATTATTTTTGTCTGATGCTTATATTTTTTGCTTCAACTGATCCTTATATTGTCCAGTCAAATTCAAACTGATCTCAGGATTGATTGAACGTCGCTGTCCGAATATCAGGAAATGTCTAAAATCAATAGGCATGATTTCATTACACCGCTTGCTTAGATTATTGCTTCTTTTGTTTGGATAGCTAAGCGATATTAACCGGCACTATAAATTGCTGCTTCCATTTCTATATTTAGCGGGCACAAAGTTGCCATTATGACAATTTCAGCAAAATGGTGTTAGCTATCGTTATTGTGAATTTAATGATAAGAAGAAGAAAATAAACATTTGCACGAATGACCTCATACCATACGTTAGAGCAAGACTATTATATATTTCTGTCTTAAACAGGCGCAAAGTGGCCAGTACGAAAAATTCGGCCGAACTACTATAGATGTCGTTGTTGCGAATTGAAAGATATGAGAAGAATATATACATTTGCAAGAATGACATTATACCATGCGTTAGAGCAAGACGATCATATATGACCCCAAATTGTCGCTAGTTTGGCGTTTTCGATAGTAGCAAGCAGGAGATAATCGCTGGCTTATAACGAGCATACGTCTAATGTCTATGAAGATAGATAGAATGTTGTGTTTGTATAACTATTCTATATGGTTAAACTCATAGAGTAATGACGTACAGAGACTCCAAATCTCTCAGTTAATTGATGACATTTGGTGTGTTGCAGATGGGCGGTTGGATGTTAGAAAGTATTGCTTTAATAATACCAGATAGAGGCAATGGCTCAAACTATCCAACAATAAATCAGCAACGGCATTTCTATTTGTGCGTTAAAATTTTTGTGTAAATGCACCACAAATATCTACGAACAATAAAATATTAAAAAAAAGTCCAAAATATGTTTAAATTTCACAATTTTTCATCAAAACTATATGAAAAATTTGAGTCAAAAATTTTTGTAATTCCACCTGGTGTAAGTCAATTTATGTCAAATATCTCACTATCGCACCGGCCGCACCACGAATACTGTGAAAGGAAATGTCAGATGAGAACAATAGCAGCTCTATACGTCATTACTCTATGGTTAAATTTAACCTTGCCGTGAGATTAATTTGGATTCGGATATGATTGTTAGTCTCCATTCATATGAATGTGAAAACTCTATTAAAACTACAATTGCTGGCCCTCAATTAGGGGAGTGTTCCATACAAGTATTCATATTTTTTTTCATTTTTTTTTTTTTTTTTTTGATTATTTCTATTCATTTAAAATTCTAAATGGAATGCAATCTATTTTACGACACCTGATATCTCACTAAACTGGCATGCAATTTTGACATATCTACTAACACATTTTTCGTTTCATTTGCATTGATTCGAAGCGATAATTAAGGTTAAATTTCGATTTCATTACATTCTCAATTTTCAATATTTATGGAAGTGAATGGCAGACAGTTTCGCGAATATGAATTTATTTAAACGTCAATTAACTGGTCTCACAATGTAAAAGGGGGACATAAATGTGTGTAACAAAATACAATAAAATTTCATGTAAATTTTTGGACTAGGCTTTTTAACTAGAATTCAGTCGAATGCACTGAAATTAGAGGTATTATAGTTAATTTGAAAAAATAACTTCTAAAATACATGCGCTTCTTGGCACAATGCCAAATCATAGAGTGCATAAATATTGATATACAACAGGCACGTACGCAGGTGGGGGCCCGAGCTGCTATTTTTCAACCAAAATTTCAAGTTAGGCCCCCGAAAGAAAATCCTACGTACGTGCCTGATATATATGCATAATATGTATTACATTACAAACATATTATAGTTAGACAAGTGAAGAAAAATTTCGTTGCACCCAAAAGAAATCTCAGATAAATGAACTTGAGTTAGGAGAATATACATATGTATATAATTCCGGGAAATTCACTTTTGTTGAATATAATATAGCAAATATATATAATATTGCAAATGTAATATAATTCCTGAATATAATATATTTTGGTGACAAATATATTAAATCATTTGCGGGAAACGAAAAACGTTTACAGCCAACGTTATTTGGCAACTCTAAATCAAAAAATAAAATAAAAACGTTTACTAGAAAGAAGCAACTTCCTACTGACCGATACGCACACGAGTTATAGTAATTCCAAAGACAAACCTTTTACGAGAAACGGAAAATGTTTGCTTCAAATTGTTCTTCCGCCTGATGTATATTCCACTGAATAGGATTTATTTTGGATGGAAGTACGGTATTCAGTTTTTATGAAATTTTCGTTGCCATGAGAAGTACGTGTATAAAAAATAACGGAAATTTCATCAACCGAAAGATTCGCTCACTTTTCATTTGCTTGGTACTCAGCTCTTTGCGAAAACTTCGTAGGCAAAATCAAGTACAGGGTTGTTACGCCGAAGTTATTTCGTACGAAAACAATTGGTTGGGGCCGAAATTGGGACATTTCGATTATTTTAGTAAACAAAAGTAATACCACAGTAATAATAAAATTAAAATGGAGTGCAAAGGTGAATTATTAATGAAATATTTGCAAGGTAAATTAGAGATAACTCTCTGTAACAAAATTTTCAGTTTAGAGATAAATGACAAAATTTCTTACGAAAATTACGCAAGATCTGAATACGAGGCTTTATGCTTTCGCAGAAATTGAGTTGATCTCAGGCACCATCACTGCAAGTCTGCGCGCTATCTACTGAGCCACCGCAAAGGTTGCGTTAAGACGAACAACCCCTTATTAGAACTTGGTTGTTTGTTTGCCTTGAAAGAAGTCAGTTTCAATTCAAGAGACAGTGTTGCGTGTTTGTTTCCTCTGAAATATGAGAGCATCTATTCATGGCAGTGATGGCGTTTAATTGTATGCGTGTGCGTATACTTTTTTTCGTTAATAATAAATGGGTTTCTTTATTTGCCGCAAAAGTAAATTATGACAATTTAAGGGCCACGAAACATCGCCCAAAAAAATTTATGAAAATTTGCCCAAAAAAATCCATATGAAATATCGCCCAGAAAAAGTGGGTCATATTTCATTTTCACCCAAAATACGTTTGTGAAAAATTGGGCATTTGGATGTTTTTTCATATAATTAAACCCATTGTGGACCATATTTCATAATTTCTATAGCGGCGCTCGCTAAAACAAAACATAAAATATTATTCTAAAAACTTCGCGAGATTTTGGAGAAGTAAATTTTTCGCCTGCAGCCTTGCTTCAATATACTATGAAGCAATTATTTCTCCAAAATCGCGCGATTTTTTGACTGCAGCGCTTTTTTAAACACAATATAAAGTGGCTATAAATGGCTGAGATTTAATCTTTTTCAAATATTAAAGTTTTGGGCTCCTACATGTATTTCTTATTACATTCTCACTATGATTTTGGGCCCAATTAATTTGTGCCATTTTTTAAGAAAAATTTCCAATATTTTTGGGCGATTTTTTATGTTTCTTTTGGGTCAGTTTGCATTTATTTTTGGGGTAAATTTCATATGTAATTTTGGGCTATTTTTCATATTTTGATCCAATTTTAAAAATTGGGCGATTTTTCATAAAATTGTTGGGCCATTTTTCTTTTGGGCGATATTTCATGCCGCCGGAAAATTAAAGTTCCTTTACAACAGTAAACAGTACTTTTACGGCAACCGTTTTTTGTTGCTTCGCAATCATTATATGGTTTGAAATGATTTTCCATTAAAAAATTCATTGTAATGATGTAATGTAATGAGACTAAAAATTTTCGTAGTGAATGGTTGGGATACGGCTATTTCAGTGTCCACCAATCTCATTAGTTCCCTTCTCCATAAGATAAATCATCACAACTTATATATTACATAAAAGATTTATATTTGCGGGAAATGTATCAACTTTCACGGTTAACCATGAGACTAAATACTAACCGAAATATGTTTGCGGCAAAGGAAATATGTTTGCTTTAAACGAACTATAAACGTAACATTTTCGTTACGTACAGTGAAACCTGTTTTAACACACTGCTACCACAAAAACGTACATCCCTTATGCAATCAAATTGTCAACTTAATGGCCTTTCGGTGTCCCTCTGTGTTAGCTTTTACTGTCCAAACTATTTACTACTGGGTTAGATTTGAAATGATGTCGTAAATATTTTCATTTGTTCGTACTCATTAGCAAACACATACGAATATCATGGCCATCGGTGGTGCAATGATAGTGTGTGCGGTTCTTGTTCATAAGAACGTGGGTTCGATGCCTGCTATACCCACTTTCCACTTTTTACGACAACATTCATCTCGCTTAGTGACGGCAACACTATCGAGTACTCTGTTATGAAAAAGTTCCTCAAAATACCGTTCGGAACCGCTGTAAGTCTGCAGGTCCCAAACAGTGAGTGTAGAGACTAGAAAGCTCACTGTTTCCCTAGTATGTTCATGGGATGTAAAGGGAAACGTTTTTATCTGCACATGCATATCATGTAATATTCACATGTAATTACATATCGACAATCATAATATTATTTAGAAGTATAAATGTTCAAATTTGTTGTCTTCTGACACAAAATTTAATATGCAACAATGTAATATTAATGGTATGATCATTAAAGTGTCCCATCGGACAAACAAAAAACCAGTCAATAAATAAAAAAAAAAACTTAAAAACGTTTTCAAGATCCAGGTTTCGTTGATAATGTGTTGCCCTGCGTAATCCATTATAGGACGTTTACATGCACTTGATCTGGCAGATCTGACGCGATAATCGCCAAATCACTCTATTATCAAGTGATTTATCAGACATTTTTGTACCCAACTTCCAGTAAATTTACCTCAATAATGTTATTATGATGTCACAAATCATTTCAACCCAAGACTTGTATATCCACTTTCAGTATGATACAACTTATATGTGAACAGGAAATGGAAAAGTAAAGAAAATGCACTTCACTGAACATGTACATTTTTGACGACACATACAAACATGACTAATATAAGAGGTAGTGTTATAAAAACAGCTGATAGTGCTTTCATTCTTTATTTTCTAAATATTAACAAAATTTCAAGAAATTCTACAAAAATTTCACAGAAAATATCTTTAGTTAAATAAATAGTTACTTATACACAGAAAGAAATAGAAAAAATTACTGAATAACAAAATTGTACGATACGAATACATACAAATCTCCTGGCATCACCTGGTATAATTCCATAATGACATCATGAAACACAAAATTCTCGAAACTAAATCGAGTAAAAATGCATGCAAACACATTTTTGCCGTAGAATAATAATCACGACATTATCATTATAAAAGAGTACATGTAAAGGCGCTATTAAGCATTGTTATGGACAATTGGCTAACGATCATTTACCCAGTGCCCACAGCATAATTATATACGTTCTTTAATTATTTAAACAATACATAACAATATTACAATACAAAGTTTAAATAAAAGGTTCATGAAGAACATAGGGCGTCAACGAATTCTCCCCATCGATTTATGCCTCAGGGTATGAGAATAATAAGGGTAAGATATCCACAGAGACGGGAAATTACCCATTTCGGTTACACATTACCCACAGGGTCTGGGGTAAATAGTGGATAGTTACCTACGACCTTGGGGGAATTGACATATGGATTTACATCACGTCTACACATACGGAGTAGGTAAACAGCCTTTATACATTACTTGCGGAGATGGGTAACGGGTAACCCAGGGAAACCCATCCCCAATTTTGATCGAAACTAAGAACATTTTAGAAAAACACTTCGATATCTCGCAAATGGAGCATCCAATCGAAAAAGTTGGCTTCCAAGGGTTTTGATAAAGAAGTCCAATTCGTATGAAAGAATATTTTTTCAATAAATCGCCTAAATTAGAAAATCGGTAAAATAAAAAAACGCTGCGTTCTATCGCAAAAATAACCAATGTACGATTTTAATATCGTATCATTTTTAATCATTGCTTAAACTGAGCCTTTATAAAATTAAAAAGCAAGCCTCCAATGGAGGTCAAGAATTTTGTTAGTTTTGCAATTGGATGCACGTTCCCGAGTTATAACTCTATAAAAACTCTTCGCTGGAATGATAACCTTAAACAATTTATCTATTTTTGGAAAGATGATGTGACATTTTGTGTGGTCATACTATTCTAAGTACTACAAAGCAGACTATTTAGCCAATTTGAACATGTATAATATATATGTATTTTGATATTACATATTTTTGGCAAATTTCTATGGAGGTTTTTTTGGTGACTTTTACCAATTTTAATGACTGTTTACAGATGACGTCCCCGAACACACTTCAAGATCATATAACAAGTTTTGTCCCAAGCAGATAATTTTTGAAAGCAGAAATGGAAAAATAGTAGTCGCATAGAATTTCCTACAGTAAAGAAAAAAAGTAATTTATTGTTAATATTTTAGCTCAAAAGTATTCTCAACTTTTATTTACATTAACAAAAGTCAATTCGAGATTAATATTTCGTAAATTCCAAAAAATATTTCCATTTATAATAAAAATATTTTGTTTGAACATCTTTGACAAGGAATATCAAAAGACCGGTAACTAGTTTAGAACAAAATAACGTACATACTGTGTGGAATTTGGTTTCCTTTAATACAAAATACAATTTATTTTAAAGAATTAATGTCTAACATTTGACATGTCAAAAATAAACATTTAATTTCCCACTGTGCACCGTCCGCAGCGCATTTCGAACTCGTTTCTAAAGTAGTCACCTAAGAACACACAGTCGGAAAAACGAAATTTCCAAATGTGAGTTGAAAACCCCCTTAAATTTAGTTCAATAACAGCAACACGTACTGTATCACATCTCCAACTTCTTTGGTGACCGCAAGTGAAAGCAATACAGTTGCTGCCAATTCTTATTTATTACTCTATGTTTCGTTGCAACTATAACATCAAACATAACTTCGCCTTTAGTATTAAACAAACACTAGTTAAACTTAATGTTAAACAACTACTGATGCCATCACACTTGTGTCGAACTCGTTCACTAGTTCTCGAACTCGTTCATTTAACATGCTCGGACATAACAATCCCGAATATATTCACCGTTTCGAACATGTGCATTATGTTCGGTAGGATGACGTCTGGTCACTCTAGAGTTGTGTCGTTCATGAACTATATAGTTCATTTAGGGTGACCAGACAGCACCCTTATGAATATAATGCACATGTTCGAAATGACAAGTATGTTCGTGATTGTTATGTCTGGGCACCTTAAATGAACGAGTTCGAGAACTAGTGAATGAGTTCGACACAAGCCTAGGTCACTCTAAATGAACTATATAGTTCTTGAACTACCCAACTCTAACTGATGATTACACTAACGGAGATGAATATAAAATCAGTTGATAATTTTTAAAATTTAGTAGAATCTTCTTTTAATTAAAAAGAACTAATAGGTGACCAGATGTGAAAATTGGAAAATGAATGTAAAATGAATGTAAAATATTTTGAAATCAGTGAATCTGCCACTGTTTAAAGGCGGCAAGAATTATTTGGGTCTCTTCAACAGCATTGATTAAGTATTTTATTCCATTACATTTTAGGGCTCGTCTTTCATTTCACTACATTTTCGGGCTCGTCACAGATCGTAAAATCAATTTTCTAAAGTTTCTGCATTACCTTAGTCTATCCAAGTAACTAAAGGGAATGCACTTTTTCATTTTAAAATAAAAACACGTATTTTTTGAGATAGTTGTGATTTCTTTATTGGATTGTAAAGAAGACATGTTCCGATTAAGTATGGAATAAAATAGCCGTGGGGGCCGGCTCTGATGACAGGCCATTACTCTTTTCATGAAATTTTCCATGACTTTTTCACAGAGATGTGGATGTATCTCACCGATGACGCGTTGAATCTCGGATTTGAGGTCAGGAATTTTTAAATCCGACATTTCACAAAACCCCAAAGAAATAAATCGCACCGATTTAAATCGCATTATCTTGGTGTCCAGTTGACATCAGAATTTCTTGAGATAATTTTTTTTGGAAATCGTTGCTGCAATAAATCGACTGTTACATGCGCGGTATGACAGGTGGCGCCGTCTTGCTGAAACCACTTGTCGTCTAGATCCATGCCGTTCAGTTTAGACCACAAGAACTCCGTTATCATGTTCATGTAACGAATGACGTTCACAGTCACTGCTATTTCGGGCTCATCTTCAAAAAAATTAGGCACAATCACGCCGCGTGATCAAAATCCGCAACAGTTGCTCATTCTGGTTGCATTTAATTCTCAAGGAATGCATGACGAGTTTCTAAGCCACAAATTCGAAATTTTTGTGTATTCACGAAGACATTCAGATGGAAATGCGCTTCATCGGAGAAGATGACTTTTTTGAACAATTGGAATTTACTTCACTTTGCTCCATTACCCATTGAACGACTTGCCGGCGCTTTCCGTGGTCTGCTGGTTTGAGCTCCTCAGTAAGCTGAACAGCAATTCGTGAAATTTTAAGATATTGAGAACGATGCCGAATTGTTGTTTTTAGGTTTTCGGCGACAATCTCGTTTACAGCAACAATGTTTTCAAGTGATCGACCGGTACGGGACGTTGACGCACAGGAGTCTTGATGTCTATTACCGACCCAGTTTCTTCAATTTTTTTTCGACTGAAAACTCTTCGAAGTTTGCCAGCGGTCTCAGCATAACTTTCCAAATTTTTGTAATAAGTTTTCACAATTATGACGCGTTATTCTTTCGTAATGTGCCAAAATTTCAGAGTAGCCTCTTGCTCAAAAAAAAATACACTAAATTTAAACAATGCGATCTTACTGAGGTCTTACTTCCCCGCCACCGACCGAAATCCGCGACTTGTTATCGTATTGTTTTCTCGAGACAGATCATAGCAAATATTTAAATTGCTCCGTATTACTTTGTTGCATTATTAGAAACAATAATGTATCACGTGAAAGAAGTAATGAAAATGTGCTTACAGCTTTCGGAACAAGAAAAACTGTTTGCCAAGAAAAATCAGTAAAAAGCAATATTAAAATTTTTGGTCACATTTCGTCCAATACTTTTTAGTTTAAAATAAAATCAAAGATTAATAATTAGATGAAAATATGGGAAAAGTTTGCGCCTAGACACCGCAACAACGACGGCTACAAACTGTACAATTTCTTTCGCATTAGCCGAGGATTAACTGTAAATTAATCTGTGCATTATGTGCGAGAAACTAATTTCATCAGAACTGGTATTATAACTTCTATAATTATAATTATTTTGTTACCAATTATACAATTGTAATTATATTGTTCAGATGTTGTCAATCTAGAATTTCGAAAAGATAACTATTGGAATACATACACTCAGGCGCAAAACTATTTATACTCAAATAGTTGATAGATTTACTTTTGTTCTATCTTGATGTACACTAATCGGCCAGAACACTGACTGGGAATGGATAGTGTTACAACCATTAGAAATACAATGAAAATTTTGATTTCGTATAATGGCCTGGCTGCTTCATTTTCTAAAATAACCCACCCACAAGCAGGCGGATGTAAGAATCCCTTTTAAGTTCTTTGAATGCATCAACATTGGATAACTTAAAACTTCTGGTAAATTTTATTTTATTATTTATTGGAACGAAGTTCCTTATCGCACGTTGCGGGATGGGGGCTAAATGAAAAATTTTAAAACAACTTTTTTTAACCACTTTATTACACCCCATTATTATCAACTATATTGGGTACTTTTGGTTCGGTTTGGTTTAAAGGGAAGTTTTCTAGGTGGAGTCTGCGTATTACATATTGTAGTTTTGTACCCAATAAAAAGTAAACTTAGAAAAGACAAAGTGCAAGACTGGCAAATCCATGAAACACAACCCTCAGCATTGAATTATATTTGGCAGCACTTATACACTCGTACTTTTGGTTTGTGTCTAGACTAACATATTTCTTGTTTAATGGGAAATTTTCTAGGTGGAGCCTGTTTATTACATATTGTAGTGTGAACCGAATAAAAAGTATATTTAGAAAAGCCAATGTGATGAAGTTTAAAAAAATAACACCTGAAAGAAGTACCTTTGCTTAAAAAGTAAATTTTCTTACAAAAAGTACCTTTTCTTCAAAAAAGTAATTTTTAAATAAGTACCTTCTCTTAAAAAAGTACATTATCTTACAACAAATTGCCTTTTCTTAAAAAACTACATTTTCTTTAAAGAATACCTTTTTTGTAAAACAAAATAACTTTTCTTGAGATAAGTACCTATTCTTAAAATTGTATCGGTTCTTTCGGATTTAAAAAGAGATATGTATATAATACGTCATTTAAGAAAACTTGAGAAATCTGTGACTAATTGTTCAGCAAACACATTTCTTTTAAATGATTTCCCCCATTTTTCAACTTTGGCGTACCCTCGTGAATTTACCAAAAAACCACGTTTACTAATGAGTAAAACGTAACTTTGGTTTTAAAAATTCGCTGGTAATTGACCGGGTTATTGAACTTTTCATAAAAAGAAAATGGCACTAAAAGCGCTCTTTTGCTGTGCTTTTATTAAAGTTTACTCGGCATTCTTAGAATCTCGATTTCCGACTTATTCGAAAACTTGTATAACCTAAGTCAAGATTTTGGGGGTTTTGGCACATTTCACAAACAGATTCTTGTTTTACTCGACAGCACCCACATGAAAAATAGTATCACCTCCTAAGTATTTAGAACTGATACACCGTGCTATTTAAACTTAATTTGCCATCCATTTGTGTATCGCTCATTTTCCCATCCACTCTGTTCTCTATCAAATTTCAAACACCAAATTACTCAGCTGTGTCACAGTTGCCCCCTGCCAAGATATTACAAATTTGTTTTCTCTTTCCATTCTTTTACTTGCGCCGCACCATGGAACATTGTCAGAGAGACCGCCAAAAAATTAATAAGTGTGGACAGGGCTAATATTTGAAGTCGTAGGCAGTAGATTCTTTACAGGTGTAGATTATGAAAGTGTAGGTGTAAACTGATCTCACATTATAAGTTCAACAGACTTAACTCTTTTCCAGTGGGTTCAGTTATATTAGGTTAGGTTACATTAGATAAACGTGTATGTCACTATTGACAAATTTAGTTGAATGGGAGCCGTTGAGATACGACGGGGCATCATATTCTGTCCTGGCGTTCGAAACATTATAACTCATCCCAATATTCAAGTGCGTGGCTGATGAAGAGACGTACATTAAGTCCCGGAGAACCAAACATTAATCTACAAAAGGCTCTAAGATCATACAGTTTATCTTCCTGAATGTCTGTTAGATCCAATATGAACTAAGATCCTAGGAATTGTATACTACTCTTACAAAAGGCCAGGCGGTGGTACCATTTGATATATTCGACGCTGTCGTCCTCCTTCTCTTACCCACAACTTCTGTAGTAATCATGGGCTAAGATTCCTTGTTCAGACACTTGTCTACATATTAAACAGTGTTCAGTGATCACAAGTAAGGGTTTTTCAATAAGATCGCTACAAAAGTTTTTTAAATAAAACTAAACCAGTTTTAGATACCAATGAAATTCTTTATTCCTGTGAAAGTACGTTCGATGCCATTATGTATGGAACTCGATTTCTTTTGCATGGCCACCACGGGCACGCCAGACGCTGAACTCAATTTTCGACGGTTTTCAAGCATAAATCGGCCGGTTTTCAAGCGTAAATTCGTACGAAGTTCATCAATCGTCGCTGGCTTGTTGGCATAGACCATAGACTTGATGTAGCCCCACAGGAAATAATCTAACGGCGTCAAATCGCACGACCGAGGCGTCCAATCGACTGGGCCATTTCGTGAGATTACACGTTCACCAAACCTGGTTTCCAATAAATTGATTGCGGCATTCGCTGTGTGGCTTGTGGCGCCGTCCTGTTGGAACCACATGTCCTCCAAGTCCATATTATCCAATTGGGGCCAAAAATACTCGGTTATCATTGAACGGTAGCGATTCGCATTCACAGTAATGTGCCGGTCTTGATCATCACGGAAGAAGTACGGCCCCATGACGCCGTCGGCCCATAAACCGCACCAAACCGTAGTTTTTTCGGGATGCAATGATGACTCATGGATTACGTGTGGATTGCTGTCTGACCAATAACGCATTCAATTGGCAAAATTTACTCACAGTTGATGTGTTTTGTACTTTTGTCTTGACGCGGTGCAGCAGCAGTTTGAAAATCACAGCACGCAATCCAGTCACCTATCACCGTTTCTTCTTTGACAGCGTCTTCTCTATTTGTTCTCCAAGTACTAAATAGAACAGCTGTCTCATCGATACCCCCTGGTATAAGTAAAATAAAAGGAATTAAAACCAGGGGGTTCTATGCCACAGCTGATCAACCTTAGAGTTGGCGAAACATGCAGGATAAAGTAAGAAAGAGAAATAGCGATAGATGTCTGGAAGTATGTAGGGTTGCTTAATGCTTTTCTCTCACATTTGCCTTTGTGCATTGAACCATAACTACAAGAGTCATCAACTGAGAGTGTTTTTGTGATAATTAAATCGAGGAAAAAATGGGTAACAAGTGAAATAAAGCAAAATGCAATGAAGTGTTAGAGTAAAATTATTTATAGAGATTGCATATTAAACACAAATTTATTAAAATAAAGATTTTCTCATTCTGCATGGGTTGCCAAGTTTGTATAACTCTGTGCTCCAACTTTTCCAGTGACTTTCATTGATTTCCCGTCCAAGAAAAACTACTATTGCAAACTCTTAGTATATTACTCTATGACTAAAACTGTTGTACTTATCGTAATTTAAAAACGAACCTTGTTTTATTATTGGGAATAAAACAGGGACAAAAAGGACGATTAAAGAAAATTCGAAACAATATACTTTATACTCTGAGAGTCTGAGAATTTTCTAATAACCAAAATTGTTGGTCCATGGCGAAAGCAAACATTGTATTTGACTACCCATTAGCTACTCAAAGACCGCAAATTTTGTCTATCGAAGTTCTGGTCATAATCGCATTTTGTATTACTGACAGCTTTTTCTCTGAAAATACCACTCTGGGTGTCGTCTGGAAACTGAATCCGGTTCAAAATCGCAATAATCCAAACGTTTTGCTAAAACGACCATTGGTCATTTTTAAAATAGATCTGACTCTTGTATACAGTCAAGAAAATACTACTTTTTTCAAATTCATATTGAAGTTCGTTAATCTCAAATATATGTCATAATACAAACGCTGAAAAATTTAAATTTTTTGTTGTTTGGATGCTAGTATAACGTGTTTGTAGCTTGTCGCAAAAATAGTATACTGGCATGCTGAAATCAAAAACGTGCTAGACAACAAAGAAACAAAAAAGCAGCAGATCTTCAATTCATAAAAACAATGCTTGCAAGCATATATGCTCATAGTTCTTGCAATATGTTGCTGTGACCATGCACATAAAACGTCCTTCTCTCTATATATATATATGTATGTATGTGTTTAGTGATATCAATACTCGACCACAAAAAACGCACACATATACCTCATTCTTTTGCTCCACTTCAATACTACAATAATACGTGTCCATAATTTTACAGTTGACATTTACATATGAATTTAATACTCGTACTATTTACATCACTACAGACACCACTCACCCCTTTTCATATTGTCGTTAGTCTATCACTTCTGTTAGGGATTATTTATTGTACTATCTCGTTTCATAAAAATCCTGGTAGAACAAGAAACATCCTTTTCCAAATTTTCGACAGCAAAAACAAACATTTTTAAATAAATCTTTAATAACAAAACTAATTGGCATAAAGTGGCCCTTCACCAAATATTCATTGCAAAATATTAACAAAAAAAAATACAATTTATTTATATTAAATATTTGGTTTTATTAGTTTAATGTTTCTTTAAAACGGCGTTCAACAGAAGTGCAGCAATACAAAACGAGTACTTTTTTTCTAATTCTCATTCAACCGATAACTTCACATAACTGCAACTACTTCGTACCCATGGACATAATGTTATCGATGGCTTTAAGTCAGTGCTGCCAGATGGAAACATAAATCCCCAGACACAAAAGTGTTTCAATAAATATGAATACATAATAGTAACGATTGTGGGACGTTACGAGTGATAATTTATATTTCGAGTGGCAAAATCGATATATATCGATGTTGTCGTTTTTTAATTTGTTAGCTATATTGTGGCATATGACCAACAGGGAATCACTTCAGGAAGTGCTTCCTAAGTGTACAAGTTTTGAGGCAGCTTTCATGTATTTCGTAGCGTTTATCAAAATGTTGGTTTTTAATGTTGCCGTCGCTTTTGACTCATCTGCATAATTCAGAGTCTTAATGTCGCACGGTCTCGCCAAAATCTTCTTTACATGGGTCGTTGGTTTTAGAAACACAATGGAAACTGGCACCATCCTGCTGAAAAAAAATTTATACGTATTTTATGACAATGTCAGGCCTTTTGGAAAACATAAAGTATGTGGACAGCACTCCACTGCTTCTGACCCTTCGGTTTTCTTGTATATTAAAGAACGCCGCTCCAAACTTCAAATTTTTCTGCTAATGTCAAAATTAATTTGAAGCTTAATCTCATACCAATATTTTACCCTAAAATAGTTAATTAATTTCCACATATTTAAACGGCCTTTCATTGAACCATCGACTCGTTTCGGTCCTGAGACTTAATTTATTGCATCGCTTCACACAATCAAGCATAAAGTGGACCTACTGTTTCACACCAATTCCAAACGGTTATGTCCTGCAATATTTTGTTTTACAGTTTATGACTTGATAACTCCCCGCTTCTATCTACATATAATGAAAGTTGGTTAGAGCGAAGAGTAGAGCCCACTGTCTCCAAGTGAAAGAGAGTGATCACTCTCAAATGTCAAGCCGTCTCTCAAATTTCAATATGTCGGCTACCAGCTCCCATATTTTGGGAAGTACCAATATTAATTATAGAGGAGAGACACCTTTAGATTATGTTTCGTCCACTAACCTTAACGCTTGTATGAGCCGTCATTTATTTCTAAAGATAGTCGGGGTCACCTTTGCATCATATAAAACCTTGGAGTTGATCAAAGGATGAAAGGTACCGAGAGAACAATTCGTTTTCCGTCCATCGTTATATACAGATATCACTCTCGCAGAATATCACCACATTGTCGCTTTCAAGATCAGTTCATAAAACAAACTGGGCCAAGTGCAAACAAAGTTTGAAAAGGTATTATTTATATCATTCGCTTCTCCAAACCAGCTAATAAAGCTGATCTCTCACCTCAGCTCTCAACAGATCAGTTGATGCCACATGCCCCACCGGTTCTTACCGACCTAAGAAGACGCCTTCGTGGTGGAGTAAGGATCTGCAAATCCTGGGAAAATCTTGCAGAAACTGTTTTTACTAGAGCCCTATGTTCATCGTGAACCTTTTATTTAAACTTTGAATTGTTATATTGTATATTATATATTGTTTAAATAAATAAAGGACATATATCTATAAGTATATATGTACGTCCTCAAGGTGATACTGGAATGTCTACAAATGTCTCCCTCAAGGAGGAGGTCTTGGCAACAATTCGGCGACGGCATTGAAATACTGTCTGAGACTTCTAGACTGCATAAAGTTCTCTCGACGACTGACACCTCCTTGCGATATCTGAAAGACAGAAACAGGCGGTGGATGACATCGGGTGACGAATCCTTAGACCTCACACTTAACGCACATATTCCAGGAAACTGTCCGGATAGCATATGGTCGAACTCACCAAAAATCCCGTCATTGCGGGAAATATGGTTACGACACTGGATACAAGCAATTTTTAAGCCCTCCAGGTCACCTAGCTCTGCCAGCATAGCACTTGTGGAGTTACAATATGCACTACACATTTTGGCTCCCTGATTCCTGATACTTTATACGAGCTGCATTGAACTATCCTACTTCTTCCGTAAAAAAAATAAATTACATCCCATGAAGGAATCGGGGTGAGCTTCTCACAACCAGCGAGCTGTGCGCTTTCTAGTTTTATACTCACTGATTGGGACCTACATTTTAACACCGGTTCCGAACAGTATTTTTGAGAAGCATTTTCATGGCTAAATACTCGATAGTGTCGCCGTCACTATGCGAGGGGACCGCCGTCAAAAGAAATTTTAAGGTGGTCAGAGCAGGGATCGAACCCAGGATCTCAAGTACAAGAGACGCGCACACTACCCATTGCCCCACCGACGGCCGTTCCGCAAGGGGGAAAACACATCACATATTACTCCAAAAGACTTTAGACCAATCAGTTTCTCAACTTTGCTTTTGAGAGGATGATTGACTCATATCTGCGATCGACCTTCTCAGCTGCCAATATTCCAGAACCCTTACAACAACCCTCTAGTTTTTGATGTTGCAATAGCAATGATGTCGCTGTAGGGCTAGATATTTAGCTATTTCAAATAGCACTATCTACTTTACTGTACCTAAGATGATGGAAGGAGGGGATAGTTCAACAGATTTCATGTTTATTCTGTTGTTGATCTGAATTCCACCCTAATGATCATCAATCACCGTCCTGTTGTTTTTGTTTTATTTCAGACGGCAAGAAAAACAGCTTCAGTCGCATCAAGCAGTTGGTGAAGTAAAGTGTGCAGTGTGTGAATCAATTTGATAAAATAAAAAAAGTAATTGAACAAAATACCATGTCACGTAGGTACTACTTGTGCACTTGCGGAAGTACTAGTGAATTGGTGATGCAGAAGGGGGACAATTAACCCGCTTTCTATGACATGCCCATTAGAGATCTGTACAAGACGTCTTGAATAGTCATTCAAGACATTTGCTTTGTTCAAGACATGTTCTGTACCGAAGTTGCGGCAACCAAATATGTCTCTGTTCTGGAAGAAAGCACTCGTGTATATGTGTGAAGCTGTAGAACACAAAAAGTCGATACTACTACTTCCACTTTGCTGCACATCTTCCCAGCGGAAAAACTAGGCCTTATTTTAGAGCCTGTAGGCATGTTAGTTCCATTCTCTACTCCTTTCGAATTAACGTAGCTTGTCTTTGTCTTGCAAGGTCTTCCATACTCGCGTCTAGTTGGAGGCATGTAGTAGGCCTGCAAGAGCATGCCAGCCACGAGGCCTTCTATAGAAACAGTATTTCTAGATATATAAAAGAAGACCTGGTACCATGCCTGCTAATGAAGTCATATTACCATGCCTGGAAAACAAAGTAACTTGTCTTTTTGTTGTTCGTTTGCTCATTTTATTATTACAATGACCTACCCGGACACAACATTCTTGAAAAAAGTCTTTGATTCAACTAAAAACTTGGTCTGGTTTCCTATCGCCCTCTCAACTCTTTCATTTTGTTTGTCCTATAACGATTTTTGCAAAGTATTTTTTTTCTGCTCGCATTTAGACGCAACAACGTATTATACTTCACTTCTATTTGGAGACCTGGGAATAGGCCTAAAATCATTTTGAAGCGGAAGGGAAGCAGTGGTACAGGCTTCTTTCTAGAAGCGCTGTGGGAAAGTGTGTGGGATCTTTTAGAAATGAAAGTGGGCATCTTCTCGAAGGGGCTTTTTTTTGCAGGAGTCGGAATTTCTCCTGCTGGGCTCTTGTGTGTTTATGTACACACACACATGCACACATATACGAATGCTTTGTCAACAGTACAACGAAGTACTCGCAACTTCGCTACAGTTCATGTCTTGCACAAAAGCAAATGTCTTGAATTGCTATTCAAGACGTCTTGTGCAGACGTTTAATGCCCATGTTAAAATCGACAGTTAAAAGATTTGCAAGTGGATAGGAGCGGAACTAGTGCTGTACTACAAGGGCTAGATATTTCGCTAGTTTCTAACTAGTTTCACTTACTGGCGGAAGGCATTTCTGCATGCTGTAGTGAGCATTCATACACTCACAAACCTAATTGTTTGAAAAGAGGTTGTAGCAACCGCTAGTTCGGTTGTTACCACCAAGTTGTGGTTGTCACTGCCGAATTGAGGATTTCACAACTTAATTTAGTCTCCATAACTGAAATTCGGTTGACGCTCGGATGTGATGACATCTGATGTGGTTGTTTTGACATCTAAATGAGGTTACAGCTCAAGAAAACTTGGGTGTATGGAAATTTATTTATCGACAGAAATACATTCTTGTCACATTTGCCGATATAAGTGTGACTTTAGTCACATTTTGCCGGGATCATTTAAGTCGGCTGTATCGGCACTTGGTATTGACCAGAGGATAATTAATTTGAGGAATGCATTAATTCGTCCCTGGGTCACACGACTTTAACTCGAAATGTGAATGGAGGAATTTCCCAAGGGGGAGTCTTATCTCCACTTCAGGGGAATTTAGCACTGAACAGTGTTTTGCTGGAGCTGGAGGGATCAGATTGCACAGTCGTAGTATGTGCGGACGATCTGGCAGTTGTGGTGCAGGGAATATACGCCTCCACATGCAGAGATGTGCTTCAGAACTAAATCAGGGAAATCAGGAGGCTCTCTAATTGGGCAACGGAGAATGAATTGTGTGGGTCAGGCGGAATGAAGTATGAACGCCGACTTCGTTCTCTCTTCTAGGAAGCAGTGAATCGGTATTCCGCCATCGTTTCTTTGTGATAGAGAATTTTGCCTAAAGGATAAAGATATATAGGTTTGATTCTCGATAAAAAGCTTTGTTTCAAGTCAAATTCTATGGATAGTACAAGTTGACCAAAAGTGTCCCTAAGTTCGTGCAAAAGGGGCCTTCGGATAGCGATGGGGCCTATCTCAGAAAATAGTTTTATAGCAATATACAGGTTGTGTCGTCTAAGGCATTGTTGTTTAGTGTCCTCCAACTGTCATCACTAGATTTGCTCGGAAGGCAAATGGTTGCATTGTCGCCAATCCCCTTCAGGCATTCTTCGTAATGGGTCTCCAACCCATATTGTGATGGGACTATCATAAACGATATGCAGCACTCCGCTATTGGAGATGGCTACATGAAAACCACTTCTACCTTTAAAAGAGACCCCTTCACTCATGTTCCGAACAGTCATGACTGGAAGGGACGCATACCAGGTTGAAGAAGGTATTTAGGCTTCTACAATGATGGTTCCAAACTTGATGGGAAAATAGGGTTTGAAGTCTATTCTAAGGAGGTGGGTCTAGACATTTCACAAAGGCTACCAGAAGACTGTAGTGTCTTTTAGGCAAAAGTCATGGTAATCAATAAATGACAACACTTGTCTGCAAGTATGAAATGACTCACATACGATCGGCATTTTCTCTAAGACAAAATTAAAGCCAACAAAAGTCATTTAATGGAAAAGTTTCATAGGGAATAAAATAATCTTTATTTAAGCTGTATGAAATCTAAAACCAGTCCAATAATGACGTGCTATGGGGGTTTTACGTTTGCCGACTATCTAATCGTAATGCTGTTGATTTTGTTGTTGATCTTTCATTTAAAACTTTAGTTTTCAATACAATAAAATCATTTAAATGTCTTTTTCATTAATTTAGGTTGATAACTCTCACCCCTATCCCATCGACCACATACCACCTACCACCATCACCAGTTATCCATCCCATTTGACTTAAATCCCGTGTTAAAAGCATTATTCGTCCGTGCGTCTGTATGTGTGCAAATATTTTCAGTTCAATAAAAATTTCATTGGAATTAATTTCTTTCATTTCATATTCGTTATTTACACATTTAATGAAATAAAAATTTCAATTAATTACATCTTAATTAAAGCAAAAATAAATTGAAACGAAAAAATTTAAAGCAACGCAAACTTAAAAATTACACGACAAACACAACTAAGACGCGTTTAACAAAATGTCGAATCTGTCCCTGCAAACAGATTATTGAAATATTTTTAACCTACAAATCGAAAGAAAAAGATTTTATTTAATTTTTTTTTTAAATTTATAATTTGATTGCATACGTTGGTGAATGTCCCTGGAATGCCAATTGGTTTCAATACAAATTCGAAGTGAAAACAGAACAACACAACATATCAGTTTCAAGATGTGATTTAAACCTTAAAATATTTGTAAACGTTTTGTACTTTTGACACTATAATTTGAATAGTTCAACAAAAATTTCCGAAAATATTAGTTAAACTTATGTGGGAAATACTTTTGTCTGCAATACAATTCTTACATTTTATAAAACACCAAACCACTGTGCGCCTTAGGCTATGAAGAGTTGTGTCAATATTTTTAATTGGTAACGACAAGACAACTGTGTTTTTTTGTTTTAATAAGTTAAGTGGTCGTCGGTGGTGCAATGGTTAGTGTGCGCGGCTCTTGTACATGAGAACGTGGGTTCGATCCCTGCTCAGACCACCTTACATTTCTTTCGACGACGGTCAACTCGCTTAGTGATGACGACACTATCGAGTACTAAGCCATGAAAAAGCTTCTCAAAATACCGTTCGGAACCGGTGTAAAACTGTAGGTCCCATTCAGTGAGTCTCAAAACTAGAAAATGCGCATCTCACTGATTGTGAGAAGCTCTCCTCAATCCCTTCATGGGATGTTATGGCACACCATTTTTTTTTTTAAATAATTTAATTTTCTGTGGCACCATACGAAGGACTTCGTATGTCTCGCAAAATCCTTCAAACTTCGTTCTTCGCTCAACCGACGAGCGTTTTTGGTCGCTCGCTAGGCAAACGGTCTTCTGAGCTTGTATGTGTGCGCCGCCGCAAAGCCTTCCACAAATAAGGCATGCAGAATGGCTCTTTTGTAATGCCTTCCTAAGATAAGGTCTGCGGAATGCTTGAATTTTTTCATCAGATATCACCCAGAAGAAGATTTTTACAATTTTGAGAATTTTCTTTTCAGATTCTTTTCAACCGTAATTTAATTGGAAAATTTCATACAAATCTTAAAATTATATTGTTGATTTAATATTTTTCAGGGTATTTTTAAAATTTTCAATTTGAAGTTGGGCGTAGTAAAACTTTCTAAGATAGATACGTACATACTTATAAAAAAAAATGTAGAAGTGGATAGTGATTTTGTGATAAAGTAAATTATTTTAATTTTATTTTTGTTTAACAAAAATAAATTCAAGTACATGCCTTCTTCTTTTCATGCCCTCTAAGGCCTTCTCTAGGCAATGGGCAAGGAAGGCCTTGCCTCCCAATCTCACGCAATGTTAAAAAGAAAGGAGGACATAATGTGTAGGGAAGGCCTTCCGTATTTTAAAGAAGGCCTGCTTGGTCGTGATTTCAGGCCTTCCAAATCATGACTTCCGCCGCTGGGTGAATGCATACGCATATGCAGACAAATGAGGGGCATATCCTCATCTCCCTTCCTCTTTAATTCTTTGCCTGTGACGAATTATCTAAGGCATCAACAAAAGGCAAACACAACAAAAACAAAGACCTCTTTTGCGGACTCTTTGCTTGCTTTGCTCATTTACTGACTCTCAGTAGCTGAGCGACGAACGGTTCTGTTCGTATCGAGCGGTCAGTAAGAGATTGATTCGCGTGTTACGCCAGGGGGTTTCTAGGGCACAGCTGATCGAAAACATACTAGGAAAATGGTGTAGAGTGAGACACCAAAGAAGACATACAGATTATGGACCATGCAGCAAACTAAGTTTAAAAGTGTTTCATTGATACTAATGACAGCTAAATTATGTTGTTTGCATCGAACGAAAATACGCATTCCCTTTTATTACTGTCCGTATTGGTCCAACCAAAGAGTAAATTACAAAAGCAACTCGAACTCGATGAAAAGGACTACTACCTCGTCGTCATAAAGGGGGGGGCTCTGTGGTTACGCTCAATCCGAAACCCGATGGCGAGAACACTAACGAAACGAAAAAGAGAGTTGCTGTTCAGACACTGGACGATTCCGTCTCATTTTTTTCGGTCTTATCAGTGAGCAGACAGCGCAGAAAAATTTGGTTGAGCATATCTTGCTAACTCAGCTTATAAGTACAACATATGACCTTTAAAAGCCCGTTATATACTATTTAGTACAAATTGAACTGTTGTTACAATTTGTGGTATTGTAAGTACATTAAAGGTATTATGTACTATTTAGCGCATCTATTAAGCAATTTGTGGGTTGCCAAGTTCACGCTTACAAAGAAGATTGAACAACACTTTGTGTTTGGTTTTTGTACACTCTTAAAAAAATTTATTTGAACTCTTTTCAAAAGTCTTTGTTCCAGCTCACGTTCCAAATGTGTTTGATGTAATATCCATACATACAAGCTACGTAGTTGCGCTGCTTTTACAATTTGTGTTATTTTAGGTACATTAAACGTTTTTTTTGTACTATTTACGTACTTTACTAAAATACTATTTTGTACGCTTTATGAGCTTTTCAATCAATTTGAAATTTTTGTTAAAAAAAAATTTGCAATGTTTGAAAATCATTATGTAAATTTTGTAAACATGTATGTGTTATTTAGTACAATTACATTTTTGGTGCATTTTATGCAGATTTTATTACCGATTATGTACTTTTTGATTCACTTTATTTTACTGTTTATATAATTTTCTGGTATATTTTATATACCTTTTGTTACACCTTATATACTTTTTTGCTACACTTTGCATACTTGAAAGTACACATTTAAAAAATATGTGTATACCAAGTATGCCTTTACCAACTGAAACAGTTGTAGTTCATTCGCTTGTACTTCTTAGTACTTATTTTATACATTTTCATACACTTTACTCTGTTTCGTGAAAATGATTGTGTACTCTTTGGTACAATTTGGTACAATTCTTGCGACACTTTTAAAAGACGAACTTCAACTCGTTTAAAACCGTTCGTTCTAATTTAGATATTATGTACTTTTACAAAATGCTATTCTTTGGTACAACATTTGTTGTTATTTGGGTCTTTTTGACACTCCAAACATAGGTTTTTTTTAATAAAATTATTGGTAAAATTTGTTTGCACTTTGATACATTTTATGTACATTTAACAAATTTACTGTTTTCAAACCTTTAAAAACTTTTGTAATAAATTTTGGACTTGTAAGTACATCTGTAATGGGAAAATATTTATTTATTTAAGTACATTTGCTGTACCTTTTCATAAAATCTTCACTCTTTTGGATCAAATTTGTGAACTTGTTGGTACAGTTTGTGTACTCTTTAATACAATTTAACAAATTTTTAGTTACCACCTTTTACTAAAATATTTGTTATTTTCTTGACACTTAACGTGTTAATCTATTAATGTACTTTTTGGAGCAATTTAAGTTCATTTTTTATTTAGTAAACTTTTTTACACTTTGTGTACTATTTCGTACAACTTATGCACATTTCTTTCTTACATTTTTAAAAATGGTACTTTTAACCTCCTTTTTAGAACACTTTTGTACTTTTTGATACAATGTGCATAGGTTATAGTAAAATGTATTTGTGTACTTTTTGGTACACATTCTGTACATTTTAGTTCCGCATTGGTGCCCGTTTTAAAATATCCAATAAATACTTAATTTCCCTTCATACCTGATGCCCAGATGCATCATGAGGTAATATACATTTCTGTTCAAATATGGATTAGTTGCGGATTGGGTCAGACTGGAAAGAGATAAAGAGTTTCAATAAAAGTTTATGGGTGCACTCGTAGTTCGTGGACAGTTCTTCTTTACACTTGGAAGCTGATTACTATTTTTGCTTATGTTGCACTTTGCTAACTATAGCATAGATATCAAGCATTATGTCGAGGATGATGATGATGATAGCAATGATAACAATGCAGCATCAAAGTTTACTTAACCCCCTATATATCCAAGTTAGATGATGTCTACTCTAAACGTATAGTTTGTCTTTTGATATCAGACACTGTTGTATTGATTAATAATAATTGAACTTGTGCGAATTTATTATTAATCCCGTAAAATCCGTAAGAATGTTTATGTTTAATAAGCCTGAAACACAAAGCGGATTGGTCAAAAGCTTTCATATTTATTCAAGAAGAACAGTGAATAAATATTATTAATTCTGTGGAAAGTTACATATGTCTAAATAGCCGTACACACAAAAAACTAATACTTAATACCCAATCGTAATCGCAGATAACTGAACTTCGTTTGGGGAATATAATTTTTTGCATCACATACATCGCCTCCTTTGTTATAAAGAAATATAATCGTTTAGAAGCCAAGAACGATTACAACATACGATGTATGGTATCGTACCTCTAAACTCAGAAATATATTAGGAAAAACAAAAAATTTTCCATTATCAATTATTTCGCTAACAATAAACTTTTACCATTTATTAAAAATATTTGGGACACACTTTTGTTCCATTTAACCATAGAGTAATAGAAAAAAGTTACCATCAGCTGTTTCCGTTCCACAGCTGATCCACATAGTACGAGTAGTTGGAATAATATACCGAAAAGAGTAGATGGGAGAATGAGCGATACGCAACTACAACCAAACCATTCAGTAATCTAAGTTTAAGTAGTGCTTGATTGAATTTAATGACACTACAACATTTCCAATTGAAATTTGAAAAAAATCAATTGAAATTTAAAAGTTCTATTTGAAATTTGAATACGTCAATTGAAATTTGAAAATTCTATTTGAAATTTGAAATACATCAATTGATATTTAAAAAACATCTATTGAAATTTGAAACACGCCAATTGAAATTTGAAGGACATCAATTGAAATTTAAAAATCTAATACATAAAATCGGTTAAAAATTTATAAATTTCAAGTGACGAATTTTAAATTTCAATTGATGTCCTTCAAATTTCAATTGATGTCTTTCAAATTTCAATTGATGTGTTTCAAATTTCAATTGGTGTATTTTAAATTTCAATTGATGTGTTTTACATTTCAATTGATGTGTTTTAAATTTAAATTGATGTCTTTCAAATTTCAATTGATGTTTTTGAAATTTCAATTGATGTATTTCAAAATTTCAAATAGAATTTATAAATTTCAATTGATGTATTTCAAATTCCAAATATAATATTCAAATTTCAATTGATATTTTTCAAAATCAAAGTGATATTTTTCAAATTTCAATTGGAAATGGTGTAGATTTGTGTCGAACTACACCATTTCCAATTGAAATTTGAGAAAAATCAATTGAAATTTAAAAATTCTATTTGAAATTTGAAATACATCAATTGAAATTTAAAAAATTCTATTTGAAATTTGTAACACATCAATTGAAATTTAAAACACATCAATTGAAATTTGGAATACATCAATTGAAGTTTAAAATACATCAATTGAAATTTAAAATACATCAATTGAAATTTAAAAGACATCAATTGAAATTTGAAATACACCAACTGAAATTTAAAAATCAATACATAAAATCGGTTAATTATTTTTAAATTTCAAGTGACGAATTTTAAATTTTAATTGATGTATTTTAAATTTCAATTGATGTCTTTCAAATTTCAAGTGATGTGTTTTAAATTTCAATTAATGTGTTTTAGATTTCAATTGATGTCTTTCAAATTTCAATTGATGTCTTTCAAATTTCAATTGGTGTTTTTAAATTTCAATTGATGTATTTCAAAATTCAAATAGAATTTTTAAATTTCAATTGATGTATTTCAAATTTCAAAAAGAATTTTCAAATTTCAATTGATATTTTTTAAAATTAAATTGATATTTTTCAAATTTCAATTGGAAATGGTGTAGTTCTCGAACTCGCTAATTTAAGGTGTCCGGACATAACAATTACGAACAGGCTCAGCGTTTCAAACTTGTGCATTATGTTCGGGGGGTGACGTCTGGTCACCCTGAATGAATTAAATATTTCATGGACTACCCAACTCTAAATGGCACCTAAATTATGTTTTATGTTGGTTGCATCGAACGAAAACACGTATTCCAGAGATCAGCAATTTGTTAGAGTGATCACTTCTGTGCGTATGTATACGTGTGAGTAGATACACTTTTTCGTTTAGAACAAACAATTTTCTTTATTTACCACAAATGAAAAATAAATACTTTTGCCCCAAAAGAGTTTGATTTTTTTCTGCGTGTATGACCTAGCTGAGTCTCCTAAGAGTAATTTGTTAAAAAGAAACGTCCAAGACGTCCCTTGTAAAATCACTCCAAGTAACCCATCTCTAGTTATTTCTGAACCAAATCAACGCTAAGTCCAATAATAGCACTGAAAATGTTCTTGGTAATTAGTCAACCTACATTCCGTACATCTCTGCTAGGTCCTTCAATAGCTTCAGGAATGCAACCGGGTCCTTGCTGTCATCTTACAGAAATTACCATTGTTGCACGTGTCACACAGCCTCCAAATATTATGAATACATGCGGACCAAGGGTGTTGGCAGGACCTATATCTTGGGGTGCTATATCTTTACACTGAGAAAAATTGTTTAGAACTAGAAGCTGTCGCTCTTTCTGTGTGGTTTGCAATTCAAAACGACTAACATCGACGTTAAACAGTAGGCACAACCAACGGTGGGCTTTCATTGCATTGGAGGCAACCAATATTTCATTCAGCCAAATGCCAACTATATAATACAAGATAAATCTAAACAGCTGATAGAAACTCTTAAATACTACTGTATAATTTACTACAGGCACTAATTCTCCTTTTTTATTGAGTTGAACAAAACAGGATGGTATCCATCCCACAGCTGATCTAAATGGTGATTCCTATTTAATAGAGAACAGAGTGGAGGGGAGAATAAGGTATATGCAACTAGAAGTAAACTTTGGTCGAACACGTTCTCTAGTTCTCGAACTCGTTTAATTTATGTGCCCGAACGTAGCAATCATGATGATAATCGTCATATAGATCAAATGGATAATATTTGTGAGGACTTGTCTGGGCATCCTAAATGAATTATGTACATACATAGTTCCTGAACTATCCAACTGTAACTAGAAGGAACCCTAAATCTGAATAGTGTGTGATTGATATTGACGACAGCTAAAATATATTTGATGCTGGTTACATCGGCCGAAAATACACGTCCTCCGATATTTCTGTTCGTTTTGTGCCCAACCTCTACCAGCAACTCGAACTCTGTCAAATTTCCAACTACCACTGTGACTGCAGGAGAATACGTAACAGTTTATGAAAACTGTTGTCTATTAAGGACACCTTAGACCAGCGGATTAGCCGAGCCGACTTCCGATTTCGGCTGACTGATCTCCTAATGCAAGGTCGAGCGGTATGGCCGACAAGTCGGGGAAAAGTCTGCTCAACTTTGTACCGCTTGAAGCGATATGTAAAAACATAACATCAACACAGACAGTTTTTATTGGAATTTATGGAATTTTCATTCTTAGAGCTAAACAACATCGGTTTGTTTCTGTTTTCTAAAAACTTGCAATTACAACTTCTGCACACGCATTACCTTCCATGTCAGTTGCCGACAATAAACTAAAGTTTTCCAGAAAGTCGGTTACTGTTAAGCAAAAAAATTACCGCTATCAATAGTCGACCCGGCCACAAGCCGGTCAACTTATCCGCTGGTCTAAGTTGTCCTTTACTCTATGGCTGAACGTTAATATTTGTCAACCCTCTACATATGGACCCAAAATGTTGTAAGCGAAAGATAAAGGAATATTCATATGTATGTATGAAAAAATCAACTTCGGATTTTTAATAAACCCCAGGCGGATTCTTGTTCCTTATGGTCTAAAACTGACTTTTAACTTGGATTCCAATACCTTCTTGCACAAGTCTATACGCTTCCAATAAGCTATAACACGATATATTCATGCAACGGTTTCATGGTATTATCGTGGCACAATTATAAGGCCATATTGGCGATTTTTCCTCGAGATAGCCCAATTTGCCGCACGGTAACACCATGCAACCGTTGCATGAATATATCGTGTTATAGCATATTTGAAGCGTATAGACATCTGTTAGAAGATGTTGGAATACAAGTGGAATATTTTTTTCTTTTTCATTTAGATACAATTTTTGGGAAAAAAAACCGAAAACCCCAAATTTTCATTTTTGTTAAACCCCAAATTTTCATGTTTGTTAGTCGACGGATTTTACTCAAACTGTATCCAGTTTATATTCAGATTAAACTAAATCAATGTGCAAATTTTTTTTCAAATGCACCGAGGAGTGCAGATTTTCTAGTGTATACGAATTTTCACCCAAAATGCGAAAATCCGAAAACTTTGACTAAAATGCGGTACGGCTTAGAGTTGTCCGATTCGGCTCAAATTTTCACCAAGTCAGTTTTAGGCCATAAGGAACAATAATCCGCCTGGGGTCTATTACAATTCGAAAATATATTTTCCTCCATACATTTCATTGCCACCTTAATGTACAAAAAAAATATAAATTTTTTCCTAGACTTAGGATTTTTTATATATTCAGGAAATACTATACACGCTGGAAAAAGAGCGCCTGTAACATTACGCATGCACCATATATACACGCTGAAAAATCGGTCGTTTTTTGTTATTTGGATGCAAATATAACGATTTTGTAGGTTGTCGCAAACATAGTATACTTGTGTCCAAATACATTGGGTGTGCTATTCAATATTACGTGTTTGCGATACAACGATTAATAGGTTAAAATAGATGTCTTTGTGACCCAAATGTAGCTTTGTTTGTAGAAAACTGCTGGGAACAAAAACTTGATAGACAACATAGAAACAGAAAAACACCAGATTTTCAATTCGTGAAAACAATGCTTCTAAACGTATACATGTTTCGTAAAATATGTTGCTCTGGCCGTTTTTTTTTTCAGCGCGTATGTTTGGAACATCCATCTACTCTGCTTTTGTCACATTTTTGTTTTCAGCAGTTTTCAACAAACAAAGCTAGTTTAGTGTCACAAAAACACACATTATAGCTTACTAATCATTGTGTCTAAAACATGTAATATTGAGCAGCAAACAGAATATGTTTGGACACAAGTATAACGTATTTGCGACAAGCTACAAACGCGATATTTTTGCATCCAAACAACAATAGAGAGAGGTTCTTTAGCGTACATACATGGTTCCTGCGTAATATTACAGGGACCGTTTTTCCAGCGTGTATAGTATTTCCTGAATATAAAAAACTCCTACGTCCAGGAAAAAGTGTATTCTAAATTCGGAATTTTTTTTGTGGGTGTACTTAACATATACATATGAATATTCCTTTCTCTTTCGCTTCCAACATTTTGGCTCCATATGTAAAGGGTTGAGAAAGAAACGGAAAGGAATATTTGTTGATCGTCTGTGGACCTTATTGGACAATATGATGTCGTATTCTGCTATCAGTACTTATTAACTCCTTCACTTGAAATAGGCGGGCAGATGTTATCAAAGTTATCATCAAAATATTACATTTAAGACCCCATAAGCAAATAGAGCACCATATCCCACTATAAAACGTGCAATAATGAAATCAAACTTGGATTAAGTCTATACTGTTATTGCTTCTTAATTTGGATATTCCAGTATTATGCAAACTCATATCGATTGTTGCTCTCGCCAAGACAAGAGTGAATCAATTCGCTCTCGAAGCAAAAATACAGCCGATATTACAGACCCGGTAGGACTGCTGACACTCAAACAAAAAGTTAGTAATTACAGCAGAAAATACTGCTGTAATGGGAATAAAATAAATCCGTTAACCCATTACATCCCACGAAGGGATTGGGGTGAGCTTCTCACAACTAGTGAACTGTGCGCTTTCTAATTTTTCACTCACTGATTGGGACCTACTGTTTTGCACCGGTTCCGAGCGGTATTTTGAGAAGCTTTTTCTTGGCTAAACATTCGATAGTGTCATCATGTCGGGACTGCAAACATTTATTCTCGTCAGCAAACATACGTTTGTTAGTTGAGCTAACAGTTTGTCCGATATTTCATCAACACTTCAAACCGCTTTTTGTTATGACAATCTCACAAAGTTGCCTGCTGAGAAATAGCAAACTTTTTTTTTTCTTAATGGTAAACTATTTTGTTTGAGTGTATCATTTTGACCCTACAAGACACATATGAAAATGCATCTATTGTTTCACAAAACTTTTAATATCCAGCGAGGAGTCAACAAAAGCACTTAACTTCTACGCTTGTAGCAAATGTAAATATCAAACTTATGTGTGTTTGTGCCGTGACTTTATATCCTATTTCATAGAGAAACTAGTACAGCGACAAATTAAACTTTGCCTCATACCAGCGGAAACGCACTTCCACTCCCACACACTCAACTGTACTTGACTTAATTTTAATATCCATTGTGAAGTTTTGCTCTATTAGAGGGAGAGTGTGTGTGTGTGTGTCTGTAAGAGGAAAGAGGATTCATATCCTTTTGTTTGTCTCACACCTTCACATAATTGAACCGAAATTTGCAACACATGCTTTACTTGTATTACAGAAAGATGATGCGTTTTGTTTTTGTTTGCAATCTTCTTCCACCCAATTGCATTCTCTTTCACTTGGCTTAACAGGAGGAGATTTGCTTAGGACACAAAGGTGGAAAAGATTATTTCGCCACCATTTGATTTTATGCTTTTAGTTCTGATTATTATGAACTTAACACAAGGATTCTATTGCGATCAACACCTATTGTGACAAAGGAATTGTATTCAGTTCACTTCGATAAGTTCATTACATTAATGGCATTGTGGATTAGAAAGTGGGATTTTTTTACCCGGTTTGTGTCAGGAATCGAAGTGCATCACAAGTTTTTTTAACCTACAATAATGGTTTCATTCAAATTGCTTTCACGTTTTCTTACTCAGAGGGTGGATTTGCTGGGAAACTTCCACAGATGAGATTCATCTAGAGAATAACAACATTATATTTGTTTAACAAACGTGAAGTGAGCGGGGTTTCGTTTAAAAAAATATCCGAACTAGTAGCAAATTTAGGATTTGCATTATTTTCGAAAAAACAACTATAATGATGGGTCACATGGAGAAGAGATATTGTATGATTTTGTTATTTTCATTAGAGTTTCTTTCTGTTAAGGTGACCACAAGTATTGTGGGCAGCGTAAAAAGTGACTCCCAAACTCAGCATTCACGAACTATGCAACACTCACTGGTGCACACTAAATCAAACCGCGGTACAAATAATGCCTATACGCTGAAAAATTTTACCCCACCAAGATATCACAGGAACCATGTATATGTTTGCAAGTATTGTTTTCATCAAATGAAAATCTGTTGCTGATTTGTGTCTCTATTGTCTGTTACCACCTTTTTGAAAAGTTTTCAATAAACAAAGCCACAATTGGGTCACAAAAACATATACTAGAACCTATTAATCATTGTGTCTCCAACATAAAACATTGAATAGCAACCACAATGTGTTTGGATACAAGTATACTTCATTTGCGACAAGCAACAAACACGTTATATTTGCATCCAAAAAGCAACAAATAGACGAATTTATTAGCGTGTATAAATAATAATATATATTTAATAAAACAATTATTTTTTTGAAATTATCTTTAGGAATCGACAATATAACAATTATTTTTATTATATCGGCATCAGTTACACACGATTCTATGCGAAATTTTTGATATCATAGCTACAAAACGAGAGTTGGAACATGGGGCAACTAAGTTTTTGGACACTCGATCATCACATATTTGTATATATTTTGCACAAGTTTGGCAGTTTTTTTTGAAAGGTGATTTTGATATACGTTCTCCTTCGGAGAAGGACAAGGTTTCCATTCACAAAAAATTTAAAGTATTCGGTCATTATTTGTTGGCTATTGCAAAGACATTTTTATTCTCAAGTCGAACCAACAAATTGGTTGATTCTTTTTTTAAATGAATATAGAATTGAATTTTTACACTGTGTGCTCACAACAAGCATGGGGTATCCATAACACAGCTGATCGAAATGGTAGTCGGAATTTTATAGAGAACATAGAGGATGGGGAATGAGCAATAAGCAACTAGAAGCAGCCAATGAAGCGAACTAAGTTATTTTTTGAGATTATGCGTCATCAGCCTGCGTTAATTGTTAAATTCTCTTTTGCACACCTGTCATCTAATCGGCTGTTCCGCTTCTTACTTGCATACGTAGTAATTAATTTTTCAAACAAAGATTTCTGATTTTCATGTTGCTGATATTTAATAATCAAAATCTCCACGAATTGTTGTATCTACACATTTTATTTAATATTTTTAGAGTATAGAGAAACATCAAAAATCCTCTCGAATTCTCGCCACGTTCGTGTTTGTTTACCCCTCTGGCTTCTTCCCACCTCTCGGCAGCCGAACTCGAAAGTCTTGGGTGAAAGCCACGGGTGAAGCGCATAATATAAAGGGTGTATAAGTTTAAATACTGTTTGGTTGTGTGAGTTATCTGCACTGAGAGAAACATAATAAACATTCGAGCTTACCGAAAAAAATGTCTCCGAACAAAATATCATATACCCATTGTTCATGGAACATTGCTTCTTGTTCGAATGCTTAAGTGAGACTGAATGATATTGTTTGGCTGCCTTAAGCTAGGCATAGACGAACGATAAATCCGACCAATTTGTTGGGTTTGTGGTCGCTTTTTTACGTCTGTGGGGTAATTTGCGAACAAATTGCAAGTTTTTGAAAATTTTCAAATCATACGCTACTGCGCAAATCTTAAGCCATTTCGCCATTTCAGTTGCTCTTCAAGCATTGTAGCGAAAGGCCGTGTAGTGCACACAAAAAATGGCAAGCAAAGAGTTTATGATAGAATTTTTTGATGTGTTAAAAAATGAAAACAAAAAGTGAAAAATTTAAAGACAAAGTAGAAAAACAAAAATCATGGGAAAAACTCGTAACAAAGTGGAAAGAGGTGGACAAAAATTGTTAAAAGAAAAAAATTCTGTACCACAAAATTCTGACAGAAGCACACAAACCGAAGTTCAAACACAAAATGAACATGCGAGCTCGTCATCCGCTTCGTAGCATATGTTTACACATCAACGTCGGCCGAATTATGATTTGTTCGACCGTGTGTGGAGAAACGATATGCAATAAATCGCAGCAATAAATTTACAAATCGCACCAATAAATCGTTCGTCTATGCCTAGCTTTAGAGTAACATACAATGCTGATCTAGTACAGGTTGACTCATTAGAACAGCTGATTTTGGTTTCATATGAATATCTGACAAATTCAGTGAATTTGGTTATTGTACTTTTTTGTTTACTTTGTTTGGTCGTATGTATTTGTGTTGAATTTGACAGTTACAGTCATGGAACAAAATCAAAATCCCTGCTGTTGGTGCCCACTATTACAACAAATCCTACTGCGTTAAGCTGGCCACAGACTTTGGATTTGTGTCTGCGATTTGTGTGAGCTCGACGTCATGTTGCATGTGTGTGGCGCTGTGATCATACATTTATACATTTCGCAGTTTCAGTTGCTCTTGAAACGTCGAAGAGTGAAGAGCTCAAAATGGCCAGCAAATAATTTTTTTCAGTGTTCTTTGAAGTTTTGAGAGAGCAAGTAGCCATTTGGCAAAGTAAAAGTGAGAAGTATAGTTACATGTAAATGCTTATTTTCGTTTTCTGCTATTTTTTTTAGTTTTCCTTTGAACGCATAATCTCGCATGTTGAATAAATCACCAAAAGCGCAATTGCATCATCCGCTTTGTTACCCATGCTTACTCGTCAACCTCAATTACAAAATGATAATCTTGCATGTATGTGGAGAAAAAGTAAAGACACAAATATAAAGTCTGTGGCCAGCTTTATCCTCTACTAAATCAGCCTTGGTAACATACAACAGCAAATCAAAGTCTATGGAATTTCTCAATTCCTCGGTGACCGCAACATAACGCAAAACAGCTGATGGAACACCCAAATATTTCTCTATGTGTATGCTACCATTGACTAACATATTGTAATTGTAGTTGTAATTGTCCACATCGAACAAAATTATTCGTGTTTAATTTTGTGCATTCACGGTATTTATATATTCTGCACATTCACAGTAACAATTTCAGAGCTGGGGGAAATCGACTGTGAATCTTAAAATCCTATATTTAACTTTACTGCAGCTTTGTCTATTAAATAGTGAAATTCAAAATGTACTAGAGTCGTTAGTTTAACCCATAGAAACTGCATATACAAATTTTTCAAAAGTGGAGTTAGTGAGTTTGGCTTCTGAACGCCTTTAATACCAGCCTATGTATGCTACAAGTGAATGGAGCGTAAACATTTCGATAATATATAAGTATACATTTTGCTTTGGCAGCAAAATTAGATTATGCGTTTACAGATTCTTTGCCACCACTTAAGAATTCTTAATCCATTCTGTTATATCCACGAATGTGCATGTGCTATTGGATTCAAGTAAGATGAGCTTAGTGCATTTTCTGAGTCATCTCGTTAACAGATCTGTGACGATTCTCTTGGAACCAGCTGACGATATTATTATCACAGAAAGTATAAACTATTTTAGAACTGAAGTTATTAACCATTCAACGAGAGTTCCCTCCATCATGTATTAGATTTTGTCGCCGATTGTAACGTAGACAGCTGCATGAGTTCACACACAATGACATTAGATGAATGAAGGAAAAGGAAAAGATAAATAAGTTTGAGCCACTCACTTAAATCAGCTGAATAAATGTGAATATACACATATCATTCAAATGAAAAGAGAATGAATTGAGTGCATATATGAATGCACACAAAGTAAACGTTGTATTCATTAATCCTACTCTATACACTAGTGTAGTCAGTGTATACTTCCACACATATAAGTATAGTCGTCTACGGACTTCATTGGAAATGGTCATATCGGTCCATATTTTTCCATAACCCTCTACATTTGTACCGTTTAAGCTTGGTTTAATCGCATCTAGAGGAGACAACGTTTTACGAAAGACATTGATACCATATAGAATCGATGGAAGTCGAAAGAAATACCCGATATTTTGATGCACTTTTTGATCTTGTCCCCTATATTAAAGCAATAACCACTCTCAGTTTTAGCAGCTCTGGAAACTACAGTCTTAGAATTAATTAATGTATGAAAATATTATACTACACTTGCTAATTTGACCAGAGATTTACTACAAAGTGAACAATGATTGTTTTTCTTGGAATAATGGACAATCACTGGTATATAGTGACAAGTTAATCATCAGATGCTCAACCAACTTACCAGAGTTGATACTATCTCTACACCATCAATCGTTGATATACAAATTCGAATAAATTTTCAATTTAATTAGTCTCGGTTGAAGATCTTTAACAAGCCATTTCCCACAAAAGTGCTGAAGGCTTGTTTATCCAATATTTGAAGTTTGAGGTCATTCTTCAGTTACAGTGGTTTTGGGAAATTTTTTATATATTTGACCTGGTCTACGAAAAGGGAGCTTACGTGCGAAAACTAGTTTTCTGTGAAAAAGCAGTTAAAAGTAAGCAACTCGTTTCGTCAGTTTCTCATTATCTCGTTAATTGTTCTCCGCGCCGGACGTCCAGTAAGTGTTGTTGTTTGTCCAGTAAGTGTTGTTGTTGGTCGGAATATTATTATAGTTCATCGTGTAAGTTGCTAGTGTGGAACATTTAAAAAAGTAACACTGAAGAAGTGACGTTTACGTCTTCGAATTTCGCATGAAATGAAACATGAGTGTTAGTACACTTCTAAGCAAGTTAGGATTTTCTGCTTTTCACCACGTGAAAAAACATTTCATCTTCCATCCGAATCAACCAAAAAGTGAAAATTGATTTTTTGACACCTAAGCCCCCTTTCCGTGGACCAGGTCACATATGTCGATCTTTATGATAAAATGGTGTAGGTTCTTGTGACTGGAAAGTGGGTTGTACAAATTATTCGGACAACTTAAATAATATAAGAAAGACGTAAGATATTCACAGGGCAAGTCATGGAAACATTCAAACTGCCCAAAATTCTCTCAATGAATCCCATTTCTCTGAGATATCTAAGAGCACAAAATGGCAGTTGGGCGACATCAAGTGTTGAATCGTTTGACCTCTTGGTGAACACAGGCATTCCATGGAACTGGTCCGAAGACATATGGTCGAACTCACACGCTGAAAAATCTGTCTGTAGCTTGTCGCAAATATAGTATACTTATGTCCAAACTCATTATGTTTGCTATTCAATATTACATGTAGGAGACACAAAAGTTAATAAGTTATCATATGTCTTTGTGTCCTAAATGTGGCTTTGTTTGTTGCATACTGCTGAACACAAAAAAGTGCCAGACAACCAAGAAACAGCAATTCTTCAATTGATGAAAACAATGATTGCAAACATATACATAGTTCCTGCAATATGTTGCTTCGGCTCTTTTCAGCGTGCACCGCTCCACCACGTCATGGCGCATGATGCAGGAAACATCATGGCTAATGAATAACTGCACTGGGCAATAGCAAGTTGTAAGCCCTACTTCTCACCAGGGCCGAAAGGTATAGCACCAGTGGAGTTACAAAGAGGGCTACACATTTGGCCTTCCTGACTTCTGAAAGTTTATTCAAGCTGCATTAACCTGTCCTATATTCCAGTTAACTGGGACAATTTATGGTGGTGTTCATTCCGAGAGGCGGGACACTAACACATGTTAGTTCAAAGAATTTTAGACTAATCAGTCTCTCGTCTTTGCTTCTGAAGACATTGGAAAAGCTGATTGGCTCAGAGCTACCCATGTGTCAGGATGCACACAGCAAAGGTAAATATACGTAAACTGCACTAAACGCTCTTGCGAGGTTCATAGAGAAACCCATATATCTGAGGGAGTACACTCTTGTCGTATTTATCGATATAGAGGGCACTTTATACAACGTTTTCCGGGATCTATAAAATCTGCTCTATCGACACTATCTGTTGACCAGGGAATAATTAATTCGATCTATGAACTACTTATGGGAAGACGCATAAACTCGTTCTCTGGTCAAACTATCTTAAAGACATGAGCATTGCGGAACCCTTCAAGGGGTTGTCTTGTATCGAACTCTCTGTAATTTAGCACTGTATACTATTTTGCTGGAGCTAGAGGGATCAGGTTACAAACTCGAAGTATATGCTGACGATCTAGCAATTGCAGTATAGGGAAAATAGCCCTCAACACTTGCAGATGTGTGTCCAAGGATTTATCAGCAGACTCTATAAGTGAGCAATGCAGAATAAAAAAATAAATAAATGGTTTCCCATTACATCCCATGAAGGGACCGGGGAGAACTTCTCACAATCACTGGAGCTGTGCGCTTTCCAGTTTTCACTCTCTGATTGGGACCTACAGTTTTACACCGATTCCGAACGGTATTTTGAGAAGCTTTTTCATGGCTATATACTCGATAGTGTCGCCGTCACTAAGCGAGGTGACCGTCGTCGAAAGAAATTTTAAGGTGGTTGGAGCAGGGATCAAACCCAGGATCTCCTGTACAAGAGGCGCGCACACTACCCATTGCACCACCGACGGTCAGAATGCAATGGGTTGTCTTAAATTCAGAGAAACCCGAGGTCATACTATTTACCAGGAACCAGAACGTTCCGTGTATTGTACCATTGTCTCTAGGTGGCATGCATATTTCCCTGAAGTAAAATGCGAAGTACCCAGATATGACACTGGACAGAAAACTCACCTAAAAACCAAACGCTATAGACAGGATCTGGTCCTATATACGCCCAAAATGGTCGTCGGATGTCGATAAAGCCTACCGCCGAAAATAGTTTATTGGATAGCTGTTGTCCGTTCGATATTTCTTTACGTCGGTTAGTGGTTGGTGCTGTATCAATCCAATTATCGAAGGCTGTTGGCAAAGTTCGGAAGAATCGCAATGCTGTATATAAACGGCGTCCTTCGCACAACACCTACCGAGGAATTGTGGGTAATCCTACACCTGGTAACATTAGATTTGCAGGGCAGGCATATGACTGCAACATCAGCAATTCGCCTAGGATTTATTCACTATGGATCAACAGTGTCTATGGTCATGAGCAATCCACGCTAGAACTGAGATACATGACACCATCGTCTAACTTTAAGACAAACTTCTCCACTCGAATCCCAGACAGACAGGCCTGGAAGGGTCGCATACCATGTAGTAGAAGGTATTTATGCTTACACTGATGACTCCAAACTCGATTTCATATCAGTTCCTGGAGTTTATTCTAAAGAGGTGGGTCCAGACCTTGCACAAAGGGTAACAGATCATTCTAGGGAACAATTGGGCGCATAATTTGCCGGGATTACTGTTTACACTGGTTCTGGAGCATGGGGCACAAATTGATCGGCACAAATTTCAGATCTGCAGACAGAAATTTCAGGATCGCCAGCCAGGTATAACATGGCCTTACCTGAACCATCCAAAAATCTTGATATCCACTCCAATACAGGATATCTCGACGCTAGTAGAGAGGGATCTCACCATACGACTATGGCAGTAGCTGCGGGGATCAGGACAAGGACGAGGGCATCGAACATTTGATATCGTATGCTCACAGGAGTAGGAGACAATATTTAGGATCTTACTAGTTTTTACATCTAACGTACATTGTGTGAGTTAATTTGAATGCCCGTAGAATATTCGTACGGGTCACAAAGTGGTTCGTTCGTAATATGCGCCCCTTTTTAAGCCCCATCTTCAAACACTGGGATGGTGTACCATATGGCTTGAACGGCCCTTAACCCAACCCGATTGATTTACTGGTTCAATGATGGTGGCGGAATATGCCGTCCACATAGTTACAAACTGAATACACCCAGTACACTGATGTATAGATAGAAACACCAAGCTATTCTTTAGCCAATTTTATCATTCCCATTTAATGTACCGTTTCGGTGCTTAAAGTGAACACATGCAAACAACACACAGCGTTAGCATCACATACGTGGTTGTTGTACAACAATAGTCTCTGCCTAAAAATAAGTATAATGGTATTGATGTAGCGGCAGCAAACAAACAAGCAGGTCGTCAACGTCAAAGAGTATTGAATAGTATAGAGAACTCACGGAACGAATTGTATGACTCAAAAGCACTGGCGACATCTGGCGAATGATTCAAAACGTATTACTGTCTTTTTGTCATAATATGATCCATTCATAATTTTGATGGGAAACATTGTTGCCTTTTGAAACGTTTATCTTTTTGTATTGTTTTATGTAATAACATTATCAGAATGTGAATTTATATTGAAACATTCTATAAACAGAATAAGACTCGTTTATACTCATTTAGTCAGACTCTCTACATGGGAGCGTAAAAAGAGTGCAATAAGTTCTCTACACTATTCAATACTTTTTGTCGTCGCTTTGTTTATGAGCGATTTATTTTAACAATATTTCGTCTAATGTTAAAGCAGATGTAAGAAAAACGAAAGTGCAATAGCAAAAGAGCCTTCAGCACAAAAACTATTCTTTTTATATTTTTCTATGTAACATATCCTAATGTGTTCATAGAAATCAAACAGGTACCGTGTAACAAAAAGGTGTTAACACATCGCCCGTGAGTTCGAACACTCATTGATTTTCTTTTAATTAATATCAGTTTCACTATATAAACAAGTGTTTCGTTGCAACAACGCACTCGTTGTTCGTCATAAATAAAATATTCAAAAATGCCTTTGATTTAACTCCAACAGTTTTATTATTGAATCATTTTTTACCAAATTGTACAAAACATGGTGTATGATTTGCTTCGTTGGACCAACTATAAAATAGGCGCATGTACGTTAGTGTTCACAGCATTATTGTAAATACACTGAAACATATTTCATACCTGGGTTTTTCTTTTAGTGTAGAGACTTAATTTAAATTTGTATTTTGTATTATATTATTGATATGAAAGTAAATCTTTTTCACTTCAAAGTTAATATCTGGTTTTTTGGTAGTTCCTTCGATCTACATAGTTTTAGTGTTAAAAATTAATAAAAATCTCAAAAGCTGTTGGCTGCCATACGAAATAATGTTCAGTCAAAGTGATTTAATGATCGCTAAGATGATTGTAAATCACTTTCACTTTGAAGATATTGTAGCATAACAATACTGAGTACCACGATGTTAGTTGATAGTGAATTGTTGAAAATCATTTCGGTGAATGCAAATCACTTCACTACAAAGTGATTGCCTGAACTGATACCAAAATAGCAACTACTCGTTTGAGGTCAAGGGAATAAAATATGTCTGAACTCCATTAATTTGCACGACTCATGAAAACACTGTTCACTCATTATAAACTTACGAGAAAATAATTGGCCTTAATCGATATACAGACTGTGTCATCATTCACTTCTATAAATCACTTTTATGTCCCTAACACATTTGTTACTAACGTTTTTTTTTTATTTCCTCTTCATATTCTTCATATGCACCCTATGTCGCAAATATATTTGTACTTACTCTACCGATATGTATATCTGAACTATAACTTTATTCTAACGATAATAAAAATAATCTAAACTGTGTGTTACAACATTATTTTATTTTTCTTGACTTTTTAAAAATAAAATTTATTTAAAAAAAACACACACACTCATACACTTGCAAATGGAATATCTACGTCAATACTATGACACGTTATCAAAATCTGCATTGCACTAGTTTGCAAAAGCAAGTTAGCGTGATGAGTATGAATCTCTCGGCGAAATTGGACGAGCTCCAGAGAGGCGATCGACACTTGGAGACAACAGTCGCCTTGTGTGAAATTAGAACACAACTGCAGGAACTTACAAAATCTGTGGAAAGTTGTCAAAGTGAAGTGTCCGAGGTAAGTACGGATCGATATTTGGCAAATCCCTCCCCGCCCTTGTGTTAAATACATCCTTTGTTTCAAGCTGAAGTTAATCCTTTATTTCTCTCTTTTTTATGTCTGTAGGTTAAACGTGACATGGTTGCGATAAAACATGAACTGGACACTGTGCAACAAGTTAAAGAAGAAATCGAGGAGTTACGTGAATACGTTGATCGATTGGAAGAACACACCCACAGAAGGAAGCTAAGACTTTTAGAACAAGTTTGTAGCTTAAATTATTTGCCATGTTGTGTAATTATAATATTTAAGAAAAAAGCAAACAATTTCAATACCAATCATTTTGAAACTCATACGATACCCCCAAAAAGAAGAAGAAGCAACACACTAAACTCCCTTCCAGACTTGATATTTCACACCACTGACAACATATGCTATACAATACTAAAACAGCAAATACTTACTAATGTAATAAATGAAATTATGTTAAAAATTTTTGAAAAAGGATTCGAAATGCACCTCCGCCATTGACTCAAAGATTAGACAATGCCAACGTTAGCTCTGATGTTAGTTACTTGGAAAGGGTGTCACAAAATTCGCGCAAGATTGAATGTAACTGAGTTGTATGACATGTGACATTGACTTGATAAACCACATGTCGTCCAAATCTATATCATGCAATTTGTGAACAACAAAACTAGATTAGTATTACGCGTGAAAGCACCCCTAACTGCTATTACGCGACCAGCCCCATTTTCGTAGAAAAATGGTTCAATGATGGTCTCAGCCTAAAATCTACATCAAACGGTGACACGTTGCTGATGCAGTTGATTCTCAACAACCACTCGTTTATTTGCTGAATCCCAAATTCGTCCATTTTGAAGATTAATGAAGGCATCAAGATAAAAATGAGCATCATCGCTGAAGATGACTCTGTTTGAAAACCTTCAAGTTCAACGTTAAATCAACGTTCTAGTCAACTGTATCGGTTAGAGGCAAGTCTACACGCAAAGAAAAAACTCGTTCCTCCCAAACGAAATCTCAGATAACTGAAATTCGTTTGGGGACTGTAGTTGGGAGAAATGAACTACTGTTAAGCCATACATGTCATTTCGTTTGGGAGAACCTAAAAATGTTTGCAGCAAACGAGTTATGAAAAACATAAGCTGAAGAAAACGTTTGCGAGAAACGAAAAACGGTTCCGCCAACTGTTCCCTCGGTTACAGCAACCGAGTTGTAGTTGATCCTAACTAAAAAAACATTTGCAAGAACTGAAAAACGTTTGCAGTATGAAAAATTAAAGCTGAAAAAACATTTGTGATAAACGAAAAACGGTTCCACCAACTGTTCTTTCGGTTACAGCAACCGAGTTGTAGTTACAGCAACGGAGTTGTAGTTGTAGCTACTCCACTCAGTACTACATTACTTGTACATTAAAATTTATATTTATGGCTTCCATAAGCTCTTTTTTGTGTAAATTTCCAACTTTTACGATTTTGGTTTTACCCATAAAGTTTGTTTTAAAAAAGTTGGAATTTTTGTCTATCTTTTCAGTGTCCACTAACACGTCTGTCTCGCCTTGCATTCAAATAACAACTAAAAGCGCAGCAAACTACAACGCGTCAGTTGTTACACACATTTGCGATATATGAGTTTATTTGGGAGAACTACATAAACGGTTGCGCTGAATAAATTAATACAAATCAATCAAAGTATTGTTGTGGCAACCGAGCAATAAACGTTTTTTTTTCTTTGCGTGTACTAAGTTGATCTGTGCCCATAGAATGTCTGTATCAAGTCAAATTTTTGGAAAAAATCGATCATTTCTCAGATATTTGGCGAAATTGTGGCAATGGTAAAGCTGAACACCTTTTGTGAACATATTAATCCAATCTGAATGTGTCTAGTCAACCAATAGTACATAAATTCCACCTTGTATCTTAAAAATGGGTATTAGTATGTATGTCATGATTACTCGGTAACGACGTGTCCGATTTTGTCGGAATAAATGTAGGAAAATTGAGAATTACAATACCCTTAATCTACTACTATACTATTTCTCAATGTAATCAACACTATCGCAGTTATAACAAGAAGAATGGTGAAAAAAACTACTTTTTTGCTTAAAAATTTCAACTTTTTTATTATTAAAAAAACAAGAAACATAAGAACCGGCAAAAAGTGTCAAGTTTTATTAGTTTATCCTAAAGTCACCTGCACTAATTTGTTTCTAATTTTTCGACCTCTATTTTAATTATTCTTGACTAATTTTCCAAGCTTAAGGTCACTTCTGATTTTATAAAACTTTTTGTTTTCCTCTTTTCTCTCTCGATATTTCGATTTCCTTTGGAAATCTTCTTCAGGATAGTTTTTAATATTAATATAAAGGAAATCGAAATATCGAGAGAGAAAAGAGGAAAACAAAAAGTTTTATAAAATCAGAAGTGACCTTAAGCTTGGAAAATTAGTCAAGAATTCTGTAACCGGAATTCTGTAACTTTTTATCGATAAAAATCGGTAGTTAAATTGAAAAAATTCAGAAATTTTGTATTGAAATATTTGAATTTTGACAATTTAACTACCGATTTTGATCGTTAAAAAGTTACAGAATTCCGGTGCTGACCTATGAACAAAATGAGACAAAGTCGTTGGACGAGTTTCGTACTGATTCGCAATTTAGTGAAGGCATCTCATTTTGTCAAAGATTTTAATTTTTTGTTTGGGTTGCATATGATGAGTAAAACAAAAATTTGACGTTCCAGAGACATTTCTTGGGTACGGATCAACTCAGTAGACTTGTCTCTAACCGATACAATGTAACACAACTTTGATACATTTTTCGACTAGAACAGATTTATTTATAAAATATTTCTCAACAATGAAATCGCGTGTTTCTTTAACTTACAGTTCCACTTTTAAAAACCCTGAACTGTCAGATGTCATGCTGTCTGTTTTTCTTCAACAACAACACTTTACATCATACATGACATGAAATTAAAATCCAGTTTGAATTTTATTGGATTGGCCTGTTTCAAAACAAACACATTACTGTATAAAGTTCGTTGAGTTGGTACAGATCATAGAGTAATGATGTATAGAGACGCTAACTCTCTCGGCAAATTGATGACATTTGGTGTGCTGCAGATGGGCGGTTGGATGTTGGAAAGTATTGCTTGAAAAATACCAGATAGAGGCAATGGCTCAAACCATCCAACAATAAATCAGCAACGGCATTTCGATTTGTGCGCTAAAATTGTTGTGTAAATACACCTCAAATATATCCTAACGATAAAAGTTGTGATTTTTTTTTGTAACATATATACGAGACGTGTATAGGATACAAACAAAACGCATCCCGGTGAAACACAAATGCTTTGGCAGCACTTTAATCTTTTTTGTGTCATTCTTTATTTGTAAACAAAGAATTTGTTTACAAATGAAACTCAGACTCTCAATAAAATATTCACAGAGAATCCTTACGTATAGACAATCATATTCTTATATCCTTATAGAAAATTGCCTAACGCTCTCTGAAATGAAACCAAACGCTATGATGCTTACTGTTTTTCTTTATTCACATCAAATATAAAGATTTTTATTGGAAGTACAAGATAAATTGTTTTACACTGAAATACAAATTTATTTGTCCGAAGGAAAATACACTCTTGAAAAGTCCATTCCGGACCATAATCGGCGACAGCATAATCAATGTCTATATATATTTATCTCTATAGATTCCACACTTAATAGTTGAATGCAATTCTTTTAGTCTGATAACCGTAAAATCCACTCTCCACTTCACTAGAACAAATTGGCTATCGATTTTTCAGGATAATGTATATATGAAATGGATATATGAAAAAATTTCATTTTCAATTTAATGGATATATGAAAAAATTTCACTAACTTCGACATACCTTTCCATATGATTTACTTGCATTGATGAAATTCGGATATAGTTCCTCCTCTATATGGAGCGCATTCAGAAGCATATAACAGCTACACTACTGAGCACTTAGAAAAAACGGGTTTCCCATTACATCCCATGAAGCTTCTCACAGAGCTCTTTCGTCAAATAACTCCCTATAGCACCCACCGCAACACGAATAGTGTGAACGGCAATGTCAGATGAGAACAATTACTCAAATACGTCATTACTCTATGGTACAGATATTCAGTTTGTACTGTACCTATTCAAACCATATGTATATCAGTGTTGTAATATTTTCTATGGAATGAATTAGTTTCATTGCTGCAAGAAATATACATATGAATATCATTCATCGCATCGATCAATATGATTCATTACTCCAATGAATATGCGCTGATTACATTGTTAGATTGTTAGGTAGGAAAGGTATAAGTAACTGTCACTTTTCACACACTTACTCCAATAAGGACCGTTGTGATATTACAGGACCTCATATTCCGTTCCCGTCGTTGAACCTGCAAATTGACGTGGTGTGATTAAGGGGCGTTCAAGCCATATGATACCTCGTCCCGATATTCCAGGATTTGGCTGAAGAAGAGACGTACATTACTTCCTGGCCAATCAATTAATTCTCTGCAAAAAGATCTTAAGACCACTTAATTTAACACTCTGAATGTCTGTTAGATCCAACATGAAGTAAGATCCTAGATATTATCTCCTACTTATACAAAAGTCCAGGCAGTAGCATGTGAGATGTTCGAGGATCTCGTCATCCTCTTCACACCGATAGCTTCTCCAGTAATAATAAGCCGAGATTCCAAGTCAAGATGAGTGTCCAGTGATCACAGCTACTAGCATAGAGATATCTTGTCATCCAATGTATATCAAGTTTAGCGTTTAGATCACATCTTGACCATACTTGTCCGGTGATCCTATATTTCGTAACTGCAGATCATTTATAATTTCCATGTCTGAGATCTTAGATTTTAAACATGCTCCATATCTAGTGGAACTGGTAATGTAATCCCTAAACTTGACAACTCATCCGATCTACAGTACCCTGTAAAAATGTTTAACCCCGGTAACCATATAGGGCTAACCATCTCGTTTAGGGAAGCGCGGCAATTGAAGGCAGATTTTGTAGTCAGGAATACAGACTTCTAAGAATTTAAAGCAGCCAAACTGGTGGTACAGGACAATTACCTAACGTATTTTATGGAACAGGAATCCACAAATCTAATATTGAGTGTGGCCATCATTATGGAAGCCTAAATACTTCCCATATCCTGATATGCGTTCCTTCCAATCCAGCCCGCCCGGTTTTTGAGTAGTGCAGGTAGGAGTCGGTGGCATGTAATCCACTCCTATTGTAGATTGTCGCACATCCCTTAAAATCGCCCCATGACAGGTTTTAGGGAGATTGCTGACATTGCAGCCATTTGCCTCTCCAGCAAATCTAGTGACAACAGGTGAAGGACTAATCTTGTGCTCACCTAACCGCTTAGTGCTAATTTTCAGTCAGGTCAGTTTTTCAGCCAGTGGTGATCTTCGTTTCTTAGTAAAATTGTGGTTAAACATTAAATTGTGTTTTCAGTCATCGTTGAACCACCCAATGTTGGTTGGTTAACTTTTAGTCAGAACCATATGATTTTGACAATCAAATTTCTGACTATCAAAATGAGAAATGTAAAATTGTATAAAATACATGTTTATGATTTGCGTATTTGTACACATACATATGTATGTTGAGTCTAAATCGTTAAATTGTTGCGCCTATATTGCTTTTTACACATTTTTGTTAAAATTACTTCGATTTTATGCATCTATTTCTTATTTTACAAATTCCATTTTGTTTGTCCCCCTTTCTTGTTTTGGAATTTATCCCAAAACAGATGTTTTTTCCAACAAGAATACAAGAGCTGCCATAATCGTTAACAATATGGCGTCATACATTAACTCACCACTGGAAAACAAAATGCAAAGTTAACCTCAAGTTAACTTAGAATTAAGATTAAGTAATCCGATAGTTACCTACCTACTTAAAAACTGGCCGTAAGTGGGTTGTTAACTATCGGAGTAATAAATAAATAAAAAGTTTCCCATTACATCACATGAAGGGTTTGGGAAGAGCTTCCCGCAATCAGTGAGTTGTGCGACTTCTAGTTTTACACAGACTTATTTCGACCTAAAGTTATACACCGGTTCCGAACGGAATTTCGAGAAGCTTTTTCATTTTCACTCGATAGTATCGTCATCACTAAGCGAGGTGACCGCCGTCGAAAGAAATGTGAGGTGGCCAGAGCAGGTATCGAACCCATGTTCTAATGTACAAGAGTCGCGCACAATAACCACTGCACACCGATGGCTTACTTAATACCAATACAAAGTTAATTAGAGCTTAACCAAAACCGATGTGCTTAAGTAGACAGTCAAACTTTCTCTGCACTCGAATGCCAACAAACAAAACAAGTGAAGCTTTAATCATTCTCTGCTCTCGCTCTCTCTCTCTCTTACTGTCTTTATTGAATATTTCAATACACCAGCAGCTTTTTAATAGTGTTATGGCATATAACTATACAAATTCCAACCATGTTCCAGTAAAGTTACATAAACTATGCAAAAACTATGAAATAATCAAGACATGACGCGAGAGAGAAATACATTTGAGTGAATTGTTGCCACTTTTTGGTTCTCTTTTACGAGGGTTGCCAAATTGCGCACATTTTTTGTTCGTCTACTTCTTGATCGTCTTTGGCTTAACTTTGCATTTTCTTTTCCAGTTGCGAGTAAATGTAAGCCGTCACATATCATTTACGACAATGGCCACTCTTGCAGTCTTATAGGAAAAAGCATGATGGATTCATAGATGGTGAACGCATAAGCACAGCTGATTTGCTTTGTTTACATTGCACACCAGTTTCGAACTGTCAAGTTCAGATGTATTTCGTTTTTGTTCGTGTTTGTTTACATTTATTGTTGTTATACGTATGTGTTGGATTTGACACAAAGTAAGCAAAAATAAAATTTATGTTGTTGTTGCCATTAAGATGCCCTCAGCTCCTGCGCCTACCATGAGTATTTTTATCATGGGAAAAAGCTTCTGTTTTGGGCTAAATACCAAAATAACAAAAAAGAAAAACCAAAAGGGAATTATATAAAATAATAGATACGTGCGAAGTTGTTGAACAAATAAGTACCAAAAAGGAAACGATCTAGACCCAAAATATGTGTAAACATATGCAAAATAGAGAATGCATTTTGTATATTTCACTTTTTGACTATAAGAACGCTGTTGCCAAAATCATATGTTTCTGTCTAAAAGTTAATCTGCCAATTTTGGATGATTAAAGCATTGTTAAATGATAATTCAAAGTTTAACCACAATTTCACCAAGAAACGAAAATGACCATTAACCTAAAAATTAGCTTGTAATGATTTCTGGCACAGAACCATGAAGACAGAACTGAGCTTCGTTGGTGAACAAAATTTTAAGATAAATCGCTTTATCGGATCCCTACCCCTCTGTCCAAGCACCATTAATTGAACTCACTTCAAGTCGAATACCTTTATAAGTAGAATCCTGTAAGCCTTTCCTTTAGTTTTTTGCATCAGCCGTCGATCAGTAATAATATTTCATCCGCCTTCTAAGGGCGAAACAATTGCTGTAACAGTTCGAAGGGCTTTAGTGACGATTGTCATTTGATAATCTGAGACGCACCGCTATTTTTTTGGGTTTGCCATGCATATTTTATGTATCTGAATGGCATCCCCCTATCCACCATCCATGGAGGTGACTATAAGGCGAAATAGCAAAAACTCCCTTGATGGCATGTGTCAAGTCGACAATTGGCATGTGTCATGTTGACAATTGCATAGAAGAAGAAGCTGAAAAATTTACCCAAATAATATGAAAAAAGCTTTATTAGAATTCAAATCCAAGATTAGGCTGCGATGATAAATTCTCTTATGATATGTATGTATTAATGTGTATAAAGACCGCAATATTCTGTAATTAAATTTCCACATGGGTTGGCATAATTTCATTTAGTACAACAGATAACACTACCCACTACATACATCATCATTCATATTTTAAATTTTTTAGTTTGTTTTTAATTCAACCTACTTTTTATGATTATTTTTGTGTTAATTTGTAATGTTTTTCGTTTGAAATGCAAATATTTAACAATAAATTTTATAAATTTTTAATTTATTTAATAATAATGTGTTTTGTTACGATTTTATTTGGGCTTCTGTTTATATTTATCGTTTTTATTTCTTTACAATTTGGTTTATATTTTCGCTTTAATTATTTGGATTTTTTTGTAATCGGATGCATGTTTCGCATATTCAACTTATTTATAACTTTCAAAATAAGGATGTTTCGCCATTTTTGAAACCCCTTTATTAACCAACACTGATTTTCTCAACGACTTTTCAGATCAGTTTTTTTGTATTGCTTTTTCGAATTATGTAGTTTATGAGATACCGTATGAGGGAATTTCTAACCCAATAGTCCTATAACTTATTGAGCTGAGAAACCAGATTCACAGGGCAGACACATGATTTGCGCCGTAACCCATGAGTCTTGCAATAATGCAAGCGTTAGGATTATCCTAATGTTTCATTTACTTTTTAGAACCGTAGGTTGAAAGTGTGGAAGGACTTTAACAGTTTGTTACGTGTTACCGCTAACTTGGTTCTGCCCATCTTATTCTGTCAAGTCTTTATTATACAAATAATTCAAAACACGGTGTAAATGATTTTATTTTAAACGTCATTACGCCGCACAGTGGGTCCCTTGCAAAAAAAAGTGGTAATACTATCAGACCTTCTGATTTGTATGTTTTGGAATTTACTAGGCATTTGTAGGGCAGGAATTACGCCATCAGAATATGCTTATCAGAGGCACCCTGTTTCAAGAGTACGCTGTGCTACAGTGTGTCAAAATAGACCACCTTGGTTATGTTCTAACCGTGGTACAAACAAATGGTAGATGCACTAGTCCAGCTGATTTGAACTCTTTTCTGGAGAGTGTATGAGTAAGTTTTTCTCTTATGTCAAAATTTGTTTACAATTGTTTGTCTGCAACCACCGTTCGCCTACAACTGCTGTTTTTTAAATGTTTTCTCCGTAAAAATCACTTAAAAACCTTTTAATTTTCACACTTAAATACTTTCAAAATATTCAAATAAAACACGTTCAGTTTCTAAATGGCACTTTTTCCAATTTTGTTTACATTTTAATTTTCTTTCAATCAGCTGAGTTGACACAATACAGGCACTGAGCAAAAACAAAATGTCTGTTGTTTTTGGCTTGTTGTATTTGTTGTCGTACTGCATCTGTCATTAAGCTTGTTTTTTTATTCCTTGCTAAACTATTTTGTCGACGACTTTGTATGGGGAACTAAGCGATATTAAGCGATTTTAAGCGGCGCTCCATACAAAGTCGTCGAAAAATTAGTTTAGCAGGGAATAAAAAAACAAGCTTATTATATATGTACCATGGTTCAAACTTTAATGGCATCCAACTTCTAATTTTGTAAGCTGATTTCGAAGATATTTTGATTTTGAGAATCTACTCTGCATCGTTCTACTCCGATACAATCAGGCCTACAGTTTAAAAGGTCTGATATTATTACCACTTTTTTGCAGTCGGCTTCCCTGTGCGTTGGTGAAGAGATCGCTCAATAAAACTACTACCCTGAGACTAACATGTGGGGAGTTCTAGGCAAAGCGAATCATAGAAATTGCAAAGCTCTCACTAACACGAAATGCTGTATAAAAGGACGATTCTATCCCATGTACAGTTTCCCTCCACGCGGTGGTGAATCTTGAGTTGAGTCCTAACTCCAATTGTTTTCGAAATGACAACATTTCTGTTATAGTTAAGATATTTTGATGCTAGAAAATACATTTGAAATATAATATCCTAACAATTCACAAGCAATTTTAACAAGTTGATCAAATTTTGTTCCTGTTCATTTGCTTCAAAGAAATTACATTTGTGAAATTTTTCCAACTATGGACGGTCGTCTTCCGATTTTGAAAAAACTTTCGCAAAATTCTGTAATAAGTTAACTAACAACTTCAGAAATAATAGTCGAATGATCCCATATAAATACTGAATTATTGTTCAAAATTTACGACTTTATTAACGAAGTAACTGTAAAGTTCCATATGTTTGCGATTTAAAATAAATTGAAAATTTCCAAAAAAAGTGCATAATTTTGCCGACAATTTATACCAAATTCAACATTTGCTTGTGTATTATATCCATAAATCATATTCAGTACTTCAATTATATAGATTTTGACCCACAACTTCTCTTTCATCCAAAATCCTTTTAATTTTTTGCAATTGGTAGTCATCACAAATAACCACTTTTGAAAATCAAAGGACACTTAGTTTAAGGACCCACAATTCTTAATATTTTGTTTTTTTAACGAAAATTGTTTAAATTTTATTTAAATGGAAATTTTGTTGTTGATCTATTTACTTCCGTGACTGGATTAACCAAAAATTTGCTCCATTTATATATCAAAGTTATTTCGTACGACAAAAATTGTTTCATAATATTTTTGCTCTATTTACTATTTAACTTTATCTGATATCTAGTTGCCATCTTCTCCATGCGCAAGCACTATTTTTAGACAACAGCCTTTCACAATTCAATGTCCATGAGGATGTTGAAAAGATCGCCAGAATTGCCCCCTAAGACCAATGTAAGGCGCCATATTCGTACTTACTTACTTACTTATCTTGTCTCAAACAATCACGGGGGGTCAGGGACACTACAAAACGAAGATAACATATTTCGCCAACCAGGCCTTATCTCTCCAGTTGGCAATACCAAGTGTTCGCAGGGATTCGGCAACCTGATCGCTCCAGCCGAGTCTTTGTCTTCCTATTTTTCGTCTTCCTTCCAGTTCGGTTTCGAAAACCCTTCGTGCTGGTTGGTCTTCATCCATGCAGTTTTTGTGAAATTTCGTTGCCATAAGAATAACGAAAATTTCGTGAACCAGAAATTTCGCATACTTTTCGTTTCGTTTAAAATGGGGATGGGTTACCCTTGGTAACCCATTACCCATCGTCGTGGGTAGATACCTATTATTTTCCCCATTTGCCTGAGGGTAATGGGTAATTGTGATGAGTAATTCCCCATCGTCGTGGGTAGATACCCATTATTTTCTTCATTACCCTCAGAGTAATGGGTAATCGTAATGGGTAATTCCCCATTTTCGTTGGTAGCTACCCATTACTTTCCCTATATCCTGTGGGTAATGGGTAAACGTTCATTACACATTCCCCATGACGATGAGTATGGGTTACACATGCGGGGTAACTTTGAACTCTGCTTGTACGCCAAGCTTTCTACATCAAGCTGCTGAAAAGATCGCAAAATTCCCAAATTAGTAGTTAGGCTAAAATTTCTCTCCTCCCCTTTAAGCTGTTGCAGAGATCGCCCTAAATTCTTGCGAAGCGTAGCGTAACACCTGATTTCTCGCAAAACTCCCAAAATTGTTTTTCGGCTGATATTGTCTGTTTGCGTCAAACCACGCAAATCTTTCTCCTCCAAACTGTTGTAGAGATGGCTTGAAATGCTTGCGAAGCCTAAAGAAACACCTTCAATTCTGGTAAATCTCTCATATTTATTTGCTTTCTTCATTGTTATCGTTTCCCACAACATTTCCATTTCAATTTTAAAAGTCATCAATTGAAATTTAAAAGTTCCACTTGAAAGTTAAAAACAGCAATTGAAATTAAAATGGCAGCAATTGAAATTCATTAAACATCAAATCAAATTTAAAACAGATTAATTGAACTTTAAAATAAAGCAATTGAAATTTAAAAGACATGAGTTGAAATTTATAGACTTAATAATAATTTATAGACTAATTAATTGGTAAATGATTTTTGAATTTCAACTGATGAACATTAAATTTTAATTGATCTTGTTTAAATTTTAATTGATGCATTTTAAATTTGTATTCATGTGATTTAAATTTCAATTGATGTAATTTAAATTTCAATTGATGTGTTAAATTTCAATTGATGTAATTTAAATATCAATTAAAAATAAATAAATGGTTTCCCGTTACATCCCACGGGGTGATTAGGGATAGCTTCGCACAACCAGTGAGCTGTGCGCGTGCTAGTTTTACACTCACTGAATGGGACCTACAGTTTTACACGGGTTCCGAACGATTTTTTGAGAAGCTTCTTCATGGCTAAATACTCGATAGTGTCGCCGTCACTAAGCGAGGTGGCCGCCGTCGAAAGAAATTTAAGGTGGTCAGAGCAGGGATCGAACCCAAATCCTCATGCACAAGAGCCATTGCACCATCAATTGCTTTATTTTAAATTTCGATTGATATCTTGTAAACATCGTGGCCGTCGGTGGTGCAATGGTTAGTGTGCGCGGCTCTTGTACATGAGATCCTGGGTTCGAACCCAGCTCTGACCACCTTCAAATTTTCTTTCGGCGGCGGTCATCTCGCATAGTGACGGCGACACTACCGAGTATCTAGCCATGAAAAAGCTTCTCAAATTACCGTTCGGAATCGGTGTAAAACTGTAGGTCCCAATCAGTGAGTGAAAACTGGAAAGCGCACAGCTCAGTGATTGTGAGAAGTTCTCCCCAGTCCCTTCATGGGATGTAATGGGAAACCATTTATTTATTTTTTATCTTGTAAACATCAATAGATATCTTATAAATTTCAATTGATATTTATTTAACTTCAATTAATGTATTTTAAATGGCATTTGACATATTTTAACAGTCAATTGATGTGGTTTAAATTGTAATTGATGTGTTTTAAATTGCAACTGATATATTCTAAATTCCAATTTATGCATTTTAAATTTTAAACAGAATTTCAAATTTCAATTGATATTTTTCGAATTCCAATTGAATTTCAGTTGGTGTAAATTGTCCAAACTCAAAACTGAAAAAGCGGTGAACTCGGTTAACCCTTATTTTTGCTATTTTTAGAAAAGACTGTTAACCGATTTGTACTCAAACTGTGTCAAAGTCCTTAAACATACAAATTTTAATAAAAAACATAATTTTCAAATTTGAATTAAGTTCTCGAATTAAACAGTATCATGAATTCAAATAAAGTAATCACCTGTAAATAAAATTTTGAAAAAAAAATTCTTTCTTTTTTTAAGTTTTAACATTTAAATTGGATTATGTAAGTACATATGTCAGTGAATTCAGTTTCCAAATCTAGTAAGATTTTGAAATTTGAAAATCTCTTTGAAATTTGAATTTGATTCTTAAACATAAATGAATTAAATACGCATTTGAATACAAATTTAAATTGTATATTAACTGCGAATATTAAATTGGAATACAACTGAAAATTTCAATTTCAATTTACCCATGATTATCACATTTAAATACAGTAACGCCATTTTGAAGTTTTTGCACGCAGAAGACAGTTGAACAAATTTATTCTAACTATGTATGTAGTTCTTCTGCAATTTATCCGAAATCTGGGGCCTAATTATGTATGACGATAGTAGTCCAACCAATACTGATATATCAATAATGACAGTTCGTCCTCAACCATTTAAAATACATGCGTTCATAAAACTTCACTAGCGACAAAACGATAACGAATTCGATATCATTCGATATTTCGATAAGCCCTGTAGTTTTTTGAAAAATTGAAGCAGCAGCATTTTGAAAAATAGATTTTTCCAAACAAACCGTCGACATGCTTTTAAAATATGGCGGTTTTCTGGAGATTAAGTCTCACTCAAATGCAAACATTTTGTTGATAATAATACAATTATGAGGTCGAAGAAATCGCAAACTGAATTCGTGTCTGCATATATTCAACATGTTTGAGATGCTTGTGGGTAGATTTTATAATCTTTGTAACACGTTAATTTTATAGAATTCAGAAGATCAAAAAAAAACAAAATTGTAAATAGTTTTTTTTCGCGTGGATTTTTCATTTTAAAATTATTCTTATTTCCATTACCAGTTTATCAACAGCTTCATTCATTTGCCACAACGAAATTGTTTGAAAGAAATAATAATAGCTTCAATAGAAAATCATAGATGAACGCTAAACTTTAGCATTTCGATAGATTTTATCTCTTATGCCATAAATCTTGTTCTTTTCAGAAAGGAGTATGCGAAACCCTGAAGAAATATGTAAAACGACTCTTGCAAAGAGTGAGTTATTAGTGAATTGAAACACCTTTAACTTACTGCTTTTCCTGGTTTCCACAATCAAAAATGCATTAAATCATTTAATTCTCGATCAAGTCATCATGAAAACCAAATTGGTCATTATTTTCTCTAATATGGTTTCGCCTCGTTATTGTTTTGCTCATAATCTTATGAAAAACAAAAGAACAGAAAAATTTCTAAAAATTAAGTTTTGTGAATGCTCCTTGTGTTTCTGTGCTTGCGTTACTTTGCGAATATTTGCATAGTAAATAATTCTCATTACAATTGACTTTTCGCTTGCATTTAGTTTGATGAAGTCTTCAATAGCAAACAATTGCTCATAAAGATCTGAGTATAGATCTGAAATAGCAATACGTTTTGCTCAGAATCATGAGGACGCATTTAATTATTGAGATTAATTAATGGAGATATTGACTGTCTTGAGCCTGACTAAACAAAATAATCAACAGAAATTTCTAATGATTTTTTTTTATTTTTGTAATTAATTATTCACAATGACTTTGGCTTATATGAAAATTGTGATGCTAAACCGAATTATTTGCATACTTTATAATATAAAATTTTCCCATCAAAAATCCCCTCTATACATGAGCAAAACAATAAATGGCAAAATTCTTAACTCTAGTATCCAGTAATCATATCATGCATTGCATTGCCTATGTAAATTGTACTTTAGCTGCTTCTTTGCGATGCTGTTTGGGATTCCTTAAATTTCAATTGAAGTTTTTGCACTATCTATACCATTGACGTGTGATTCGATTGAATCTTGTAAAATTTATTCCAAAATCCATGGACCAAGAATTTTATGTGTGTTTATTACGTATCGAAAATGTTAAATATCATCCGATTCTTGTTGTTATAATATATTTTATTTAATCCTTTTGTTAATTTGTTATTCGTTTTCGTATTATATATTTTCACAATTGGCATTTCCAAAAATTTCGAAAACAAAAAACAGACCAACAAAAAAGGCAACACTGCATTTCTAATACAATTAGAGGCGAATGAATGATTTTCAAACATTTTAGTTGCAACTCTGTTTTTAGTATTACGTACAACACTCGAATCTTTTCATTTCCCTTTTATTAGAGATTTGAAAAAATCTAATAATTCTTGAGTTTTCAATCGTTAACGATCCTTTTAGTTATTTATTTTCTTAACAAGAAAATGAAAGAGTTTTAAAATGATAATAAATTCTCAAAAACAAAAAACAAAAACAAATTAAATAAATTTTACAATTTTTTTCTACTCCACTTTTTCTTTCTCTCTCTCTGTGTGTTTTGTGTTCTCTTCCAGGGTCTTACCTTCTTTTTGACATACTCAATATTTTCGGCGGTATTGGGTATGTTGCAATTCGGTTACAATACCGGTGTGATAAATGCGCCCGAAAAGAATATCGAGAACTTCATGAAGGATGTGTACAAGGATCGCTATGGCGAGGATATCAGCGAGGAGTTTATACAGCAACTGTATTCAGTGGCGGTTTCAATATTTGCCATAGGCGGCATGTTGGGCGGTTTCAGTGGCGGTTGGATGGCGAATCGTTTTGGAAGGTAAATTAATTTGTTATTTTATTTTATGATTTTTCCTTAAAATGTCGATAATAGCCTTCATCTTAGCAGCTGAAAAATTCAGCAATTTTCCGCCGAAATTTAGCAGCATTTACTGTTATATATAAAATTATAAGATAAACTTGGCAGCATTTTTTATGACGACGGGTGCAGCGGCGATTTTTGTTGTCATTTCACAGATATTTTGGTTTATTTGTTAATCGTCTACGAATATATTTTAATTTGAATTTTAACCAGAGTTATTTTAAAATGTGTAACATTTGTTAAATTTTAAAATTTTCTTGTAAGATAAAATTAGTTTTTCCTCTCCTTGTTGTCTCTATGTCTCTTTCTATGTTTTGTGTTTAAAAAAAACAGGAAAATATACCAACACCAAGAGAGTTGCAGAGTCAAAAATTTAGAGTGTAAAAATTTATTAATTCATTCCGATTTATTAATTCATTCCGGGGTTTCTCAAAGAGGATGTACAAGTAAAGAAGAAAAAACACCGCAGTTTGTAGAAAAGAATCATAAAAGTCGATGCGAATCACTCAAACGTATTTCTCTCTCGCTTCATAACTTGATTTTGTACATATTTTATGTAATTTTATTTAAATGTGGTTGGAATCTCTGTAGTTAGATACAATAAAATCATCAAAAAACTGCTCGTGTATTGAAATATTCAACGACGAGAGTAAAGAAGAGAGAACAGAGAAACGTGGCGCTTCACCAGTTTTCTTTGTTGGCATTCCACTCCACGAGAAAATTTTCCTCTCTATTCAAAATTCCATGCTCTTTGGGTTTCTAAGGTACAGGTGATCGAAAAGGTACTAGGGAAATGATGTAGAATGAGAGATCAACGAAGACATAGATATTATAGACCATGGAGCCAACTAAGTTTAAATAGTGTTTGATAGATACTAATAACTGCTAAATTATAGGGGCGTTTTTTTCGTAAGTTAACATCAACTGTTACGATGAATATATTCAACTTGGCTTCCTCCTATAATTTTTCATTTTTATTTGTCAATTTTTTTATTTAAAACTCAAAACCAAAACAAAATACTAAAGAAAACATTGTATTATATGGGGTGGTTATTCTGCATTGGCATTGCAGCAAAATTTTTTCATTTGGAAATTTCGAGTAAATTAACTTCTGAATACATTTTTGAAAACCAGATGTTTGTTTGGCTATACGAAATATTCAAATATGAGATTTCGATTCCAATTGTTCAGGACTTTAATGCCATATTGGTGTACTACAGTATTTAGAAATAAAACAAACATCGTAAACGCGCAGCTGCTCAGTAGTTGTCAGATGTAAAAAGAAAATCAACATATACGACTCGAGCGCACGGGCAAATAATAAAACAAAAAAACCGTCCCCGAGCAAGCAGCGTCCTCTTTTACGTCTTAAAACGAGCTCGGGAGCAGCTAGCATACAGGAAGCGAGACGTAAAACGCTATTCTATAGAGAGGTTAGAGAAAGTGGAGTGAAGTAATGAATGTACCAATCCACAAGTGTAGTGTTTTGTGCGTAAACTACACCAAATAACTACATAAAGGTCCTCAAATGTGTACCAAAAAGTTCACAAAGTGTATCAAAAAATTACATTGCAAGTAGACAGAGCCGAAGGTGGTCTTGTGAATGTTGTAGAGTTATGGCAAGGTATAGGCTTCCTTCTTCACTTTACTTCTTTTTAGTTTTGCTTCAGTTGTTTGGTCTCAAGTATTGCATTGGAATCCTTATTCTTGAAGAAGTAAAAATTAATAATATTTTACACAACTTTTTAAATATTTTGATAAAAAATATAACTACCCCTTATATTTACATCATAATTTTCGAAACGTCGTGGAAATATAAGAAATGAAATGACATACATTTTACATTTTCCATACAACAAAGTCGAACTTGGTAACAGTTTTATCTGGGTTATTCTCAACTTCTAAAATTACACATGTTAACGTGCAGGTTTTCATTTTGTATGAGTTAACGTGTATAATAGCGTAGACAGACGACAGCGTTAATTTGCATTAAAAGCTCACTAACGTGAATTAACTTTTTGCCCAGACAGATGACAGTTTTTGCATTTAGTAAACAGCTGTTTGTTTGTCAAGTAATTTTTTGGACTTTTACATCGAAATCAAATGGATAGAAGTCGGAAAATACGATACACATGCTTCGCTTCTTTCCCTTGGAAATCTTAAAATGGAAAAAATGCGTTTCGATTTTAAATATTTCTCATTTTTTTTGCAAAAAACAATTAAAATAACTCACCTTTGCTGACTTTGAATCCATTTTCAATTGACGATAGCAAACAATTTGACAACAGCTGATTCAAGATGTATCAAATACATGGTGATAGCAGGTGGTGTTGTTGCAATAACATCCACTTCAGCGATGTCAAGCATCAGTACATAAAATCAACAAAGCAAACAACAAACACAAGAAAATTCCACTTCCACTGTGTTCCGGCTATTACCTCGATGTATAGATACATCTTGAGCTGATTGATTGTCGACGGTGTTGCCATATTGAAATACCTAAATGCAGTATAAATTCACTCTGATTTCATGCATTTACGCCAAAGCTAATACACATTGGGACGGGGATAATTCACAAGTTAATTTGAATTAAGACTGCTAATGCAAATTAACGCTGTCGTCTGTCTACGCTATAAGTTACGAAAAAAACGCCCCTTATATTTGAAGTTTTTTGCATCGAACGAAAATAAGCGTTCCCTTTTATTTCTGTTCGTATTATGTCCAACCAAAGAGTAAATTACAAAAGCAACTCTAACTCGATGAAACAGCCTACTACCTCGTCGTCATCAAGAGAATGTGAAGAGAGGGATAGCGGCTCTTGTCCATTGCACTATGATTCATTGCGATTTTTGAGTGCGGTTTGGCCTCTCAATTTTCTACATAAATTTTACAGCTGCAGCCGCAATGTTGTGCTTCTACTTTGAAGCAACTCATACTCATCATTATGTACTCTGGCTACATTGAAGTGTATGAGAATTGTAGAACTGTGGTCGTTATCGACATTCAAAACCAGATTGCCGCTAGTAGGTGCATTCATTATACACTGTCGATATTGTGCGTATGTTCCTTCAGGTGGCTACAGCTGATCGAAACTTGATACAGAACAGTGTTAATTGGGGAATGAGAGATATGCAATATATACCAAATGAAGCAGTAAACTAAGTTTAAATCGTGTTTGATTGATTTTAAATATTTCGTAATTATGTTTGATGCCGGTTACATCGAACGGGTGATGGAAGTTTTGTATACTTAAGGAAACGAGCTAGAGTTGGGTAGTTCATGAACTATATACTTCATTTAGGGTGACCAGACATGACCCATACGAACATAATGCACATGTTCGTTATGGCGAGTATATTCCACCAGCTTAAATGAGAACTAGTGAACGAGTTCGATAGAATTCTAGATCCAACGGACGATTGCCTGTTCAGATAAATTATGTGCAGTGTGATTATGGCGTCTCGTTACAATATTTAGTTAAGCATTTTTAAATTTTGTAGGGACTATGACTTTATATGTCCTTAAAATTCACATAAATCTAGGTTGAAATGGTGATAATACGAATTTAATATATAACGCCAATATCTTTTAAGTATAAATAGTAGGGTAACCATTCAATTAATCATTATTCGGTTAATCGATTATTGTGTTGTAAAATTCACCGAACATTTTAATAATTAATTTTTCGATTAACGATTAACTCGAACAAATCAGTGCGATTAATCAATTAATAAAATATAAGTACGTGTTTGTGGCAAGCAGTCCGTCTTGAAACACTCCTACAATGTGGCAACTCATATGACAACGATTTGCGAACAAATTCCATAACTTTACACACATTTCGAACAGATTTGATAGTTTGTTGAGAGAAAGCGTCGAGAGAAAGTACTATGGCTCAAAGACATAAATCAAAAAAAAATTGTCACAAATTTGGTTCATAAAATTGGGTGTAATAGACAGATGAAATTTCAGACCCTCTGGTACCATAAAGCCGTCCGATTCTGTTCAAACTGTGTACAATAAGGATAGTAGTCAGAAAATTACGTTTTGCAAAATTTGGTCAAAATTAATCAATGCAATAGGGTGTTATAGTGTAATATAGTTTCAGAACCCACCCTAGCCCTTTTGTGGTACCCGAAGGCGTGGCACTTTTGGGTCCAAACTTTGAGATTTCCTCAATTTTGGCTTCGTACCAAGTAACTAATTTCATTTTTCTACAACTACGATTTGTGAATTGTACCATAGATAAATAAAGAACCATAGATGGTGAAAGATAAGTGGTGGATTTGAAAGTAAAGGGAAATTTTCTAGATGGCGCCGGAAACAAAACTATTGAAAAACTATATAACCATGCTTTTTTACCTTTTGTATTGTGAACAAATATCAAAAGCGATATGGTTTTCTATTATTTATATTCTATTTTCAAATGTAAACAACAGAATCGAAATAAAAATGATTTTTGAGTAATTTTTCGTCGCATCAGAGTGAAAACTGGTCGTACGAAGATGGTGATTAAGCAAATGAATTATCTATGGTTTTTATTTATCTAGGATTGTAACTACGTATCTATATCTAATTTTATATAAAGAAGTTACTTTTGCTACGTTTTGTTTTCTTTTAATAAATTTTCCTAGTACAATGTTTGAAGACTGGTTTCTTTGTTTTTTAGTTTTATTTTATTCGAATAATCGAATAATTTGATTGCGTTTTGTAGGTTGTCAGATTGAAATTTACGATTAACGATTAAGCGATTAATCAAAAACCCCGATTAAATGGGTACACTAATAACACTGTGAGACAAAATTATATTTTTTTCAAAATGATGGGGTTCTGTCAACGGGGTTCTATGTGACAGTTGGAGGGTTAATTTGTTCCACAAAAATGTTTATCTGAATCTTTTCTATAAAACTTCTGAACATAGTTTGTACCTCAGAAGTAAGGAACACACAATTTTGCATGCCGATATGTTGCAGGAAAGTTCCGAGGGGCGGAAACTTTGACCCGCCCTAAAAAAAATTCTGATCAGATCTGGCAAAATGCCGATACAGGTATATTTTTTGCCGATACAGGTATATATTTTAGACCATTTTAGACCATTCTACCAGAATCCGTTGACAGAACCCCATCATTTTGAAAAAAATATAATTTTGTCTCACAGTGTGTCGCACAGTGTAAATAGCCAATATTTAGGTTAGGTTATTTTTCTCTATTTTTAAGTTTTTGTTTTAACTGTCTTTTTGAGAAATTGGCTGAGAATTCATACAATGATCATTTCTTCCTACAATTTGATTCGACATTAAACTGTTGCTCGATACATGTTGCTGATATTTCGTTCCAACAACTTATGGCCAGTTTTTCAGTCAGTGGTGATCTTCGTTTCTTAGTTAAATTGTGGTTAAACATCGATTTGTGTTTTTTAGTCATTGTTTAACTATGATTTAACCACCCAATGTTGGTTGGGTAACTTATAGTCAGAACCATAGTATTTTGACAATCAAATTACTGACTGTCAAAGTGAGAAATGAAGATTGCATAAAATAAATGTTTCAGATTTGCGCATTTATACACATACGTTGAGTCTAGATCGTTGAATTGTTGCGCCTATATAGTTTTTTACACATTATTGTTAAAATGACTTCGATTTTTTGCATCTATTTCTTATTTTACATAATTCCATTTTGTTTGTTCCCCTTTGTGGTTTTGGTATTTATCCCAAAACACACGTTTTTTTTAATAAGAATACAAAGGGTTGCCATATTAGTTGACAATATGGCGACTTACATTAACTCACCACTGAAAAATAAAATGCAAAGTTAACCTCTAATTAACTTAGAATTAAGGTTAAGTAATCCGATAGTTAACTACCCACTTAAAAACTGGCCATTAGTAGTGCAGTGACAGTCAACATTTCGCATTTTCGCTTCAACATTTCGAAATTTTTTTGTATGGATTCTAGAATTGAAGACCCTGCTGGAAGAAGGTGTAAACTCATTTTTTTTCACAAATAATATTTTCCTTCTTTTAATGTTTCCATGGTATCTGATTTTGTTTTAGATATAAAAAAAGTCAACATCTGATATTTAAATTATTGTAATTACATTTAAAAATTGTTTTAATTCAGATACCATGGAAACATTAAAAGAAGTAAAATATTGTTTTTGAAAAAAAGTGAGTTAACACCTTCTTCCACCAGGGGCTTCAATTGTAAGTGAAATGTTGAATTGAATGAACTTATGAAATAGCCTATTCACTCTAGCGTACAGTTTCCCGTTTTTAGATATTGGAAAACTGAAACATACGTTCACACCTGCAACATGTTCCATCTTTTAAGTTCATGAATTGGCAGGTCTCATCGACGGAAGCGTACGTTTTGTGGCAAAAATGGTAGTTAAAGGGTTTTTAAATATACTACGAGTATATTGTAAATTTATTATCTAAAATTGAGAATAGCTTTCGTCAATTAAATATTTTTATTGGATTTCGTATTCAGTATAGTATTTGTTTTCTTTTTTTCTACATTTGTTTTAACAACATGTTTTTTACCAGGTGGTTTACTACGCCAACAACAACATCCATCCAAGTGAGGCGACGATATTATAAAAATGTACCCAGCTATTGTATCTCTACCACCTGTTGTACTTATACACATATCTTCTGAGTCGCTCAGGTTTTTTTTTTTAATCTTTGACCCTTTTTTTAGTGATGGACTTAAAATGATCGAATAATGTTGGGTGAAACAAGCATTTCCAAAGATATTGAACTTCAAAGCTGTCAATTTTGTTTCGGGAAATGTTAACATTTATGGAAAATTGATTTAATAGCTTATTCACATTTACCGCGTTTCAGCTGAAACGCCGGCGTTTCGCTCTCTTGAAATCATTTTGAAACCATGGTGTTCACATTATGCTTTTTTAAACTACCGTGGTTTCATGTGACATTTCTCATTTCTGTTTTGTGTTTTCTGTATTGAGTGTAAACAACACAAACGCACATTTGTGAATAAAGAAATATAAAATAACATTGATACATACATATGATACATACATTGATAATAACATTGATACATACATACATAAATCACATTGCAATAAGTACTTACCACCACAAAGCAAACTAGAAATGTAAACAAACAGATTTGTTTTCCCTCATTTTTCTGACATTTGCTTTGAACCAGCAATGGAAATTTTTTCATTTTACTCATTTTTTTTAACTACTATTGGAGTACAACACTGTGCTCTATCTCATTTTTACTGTGATTTCAAACAAACTACAGTAAAAAGAGCATAATGTTTGCGTTTTTTTTTTTGTATGGAAATAAGTGTCAATTAAAGTGTGTTTCGCTGAAATCATCGAAAGAGAGCGGAACGCCGGCGTTTCAGCTGAAACGCGGTAAATGTGAAAAGGGTATAAGATGTGGTCTAGTCTAATATCGATGTTTTATCAACGCAAGTATTTTACATGGTCTATGAGCCAGTATTATCGATATAACAATATCGTTTGGACGATAGACCCTTGTAGTCTAATTATGTATGACGATAATTGTACAGGGTGTTTCAAAAGTGGCCACCCTATTGGAAGATGCTCTTATTTTTGCAAATGGCCGCCAATGTCAAATCTGTTTTGACATTTGTGGACTAGACAGATGTAGAATACAAGTAAACAAGCCATGGCACGATACACTCCCCAAGAACGCGGAATAATCGTGTGCCAATTTTTTTGCGTAACACTTCGTCTGTGGTGTTGGCGCAGCGCGAATACCGTCGCCGATTCCCCGGCCGTCCGACACCGACTGGGCAAACACTGTGCCGTTTGGCCACTAACCTTGAAGAGTATGGGACCACACGAGACGTTGCCATGAGTGGACGGCCCCGGAGCGCCCGTTTTGCCGAGAATATCGCCGCTTTGCCGAGGATGTCGAGCTGTCGCCGGAAACATCGACCAGACGCAGTGCCTCGCAATTAGCCAGCAGCCGGTCGTCCCTATGGCGAATTTTGGTCAAAGACCTGCGCATGTTCCCATACAAAGTCCAGTCCGTGCATCAGCTGCTGCCTGTCGACCGCCAAACGCGTGTAACCTACGCCCAAGGCATCCTCAATCTCGTGGACGAAGTGGACGAGTTTTCTACCAAAATCATAATGAGCGATGAGGCTCTTTTCCACCTCAGCGGGTACGTGAACAAGTAAAACTATCGCTTCAGGGGCACCGAAAATCCACGAGTGATGCACGAGGAGCCATTACACCCGCTCAAAGTAACTGCATGGTGCGCTGTTCATGCTGGAGAAGTCATCGGGCCATTTTTTGTTTCGAGAACGCCGCTGGTCAAACGACAACAGTGTATGGTGCACGCTATTGGGTCATGTTAAACGAAGTGTTTTCTGTCGCAATTCGACGAACTAGGACTGCAGGACATGTGATTCCAACAGGACGGACCAACGGAACACACTGCGCGAGCCACAACCGATATTCTGATGGCGGCGTTCCCGGGTCGCTTCATCTCTCGTTTTGGCGATTTGCACTGGCCCGCAAGATCGCCCGATTTAACCGTTCCAGACTTTTTTGTGTGGTTTTTGAAGTCCCGTGTTTACGTGAACAAGCCCGAAACCCTGGAAGCCCTCAAGGTCAACATTCGACACGAGTGCGAGAATCTGTTGCCCGAAGTTCTCGCCGAAGTGATGAAAAATGCCATAAAAGGGGCCCGTATGGTAATCAATTGTTACGGCGCCCATTTAACCGATATCATCTTCTCAACTTAACCAATAGAATTCTAAAGGTTCAAATAAACATAATCAAAAAACAGAATCGAAGTTTTTCATTTAGAAAAAAAAATGAGAGCCAAACAACATCGGATGAGTTCTTTTGAAACACCTTGTACAAACGATGTCATTAGTTAGATAATCCTGATCACAGAACCAGTTAAAATACATGCGTAGTTATATAAAACTTCACTACCGACAAAACAATAATGAATTCGTTATCGTTTCTTACGTAATTAGACCCCAGGCTTTTATGCAGATGAACGGCGTTATCGACTTCTTACAATAATTATTATACTTAAATTTGTTATTCAATTTGTTATTAACTTTTTGCAGAAAGGGTGGTTTATTATTAAATAATGTTTTGGGTATAACTGGTGGCTGTTTAATGGGTTTTACCAAAGTTAGTCATTCCTATGAAATGTTATTCCTTGGCCGTTTTATAATTGGTGTTAATTGCGGTAAGTATTATTGTTATCTAAGTTAACATTATCGACCGTGTAATCATCATATTCTTCTTCTTTTTTGACAGGTCTCAATACATCATTAGTGCCAATGTACATTTCTGAAATTGCACCACTAAATTTAAGAGGTGGCCTAGGTACTGTTAATCAATTGGCTGTGACAGTAGGTTTACTATTATCCCAAGTATTGGGTATTGAACAAATTTTAGGAACCAATGATGGCTGGCCCATATTACTGGGCCTAGCCGTATGTCCCGCAGTTTTACAATTAATTTTACTGCCGGTGTGTCCAGAATCTCCTAGATATCTGTTAATAACTAAACAATGGGAAGAAGAAGCTAGAAAAGGTAAGTGGACATATCGAAATGTTATTACACAGAGTTGCATTTATTTCACATTTTTCTTACACTCTGTAGCACTGAGACGTTTACGTGCCTCAGGTACCGTCGATGAGGATATCGAAGAAATGCGTGCCGAAGAGCGTGCCCAGCAGGCCGAGAGTCATATATCCACAATGGAACTAATATGTTCGCCCACACTGAGAGCCCCACTGATGATTGGCATTGTCATGCAGCTGTCACAGCAATTCAGCGGTATCAACGCTGTGTTCTATTACTCAACATCGTTGTTCGTTAGTTCGGGCCTGTCCGAAGAGAGCGCCAAATTTGCGACAATAGGCATTGGCGCTATAATGGTGGGTTATAGATGCTGCGCACACATACAAAAAAAAACAAAGAGTGCAAAGTCTCAGGGACCAGCCAAAATAGCGCCGTACTTATGCGCCGAACAAACGCAACGAAAAAGTCGAACATTTCGACGCCTATGCCTAGGGTTTAACGTGAGAGAAAATGTCCAATTGCATAAAAAACACAAAGTCAATAAGACAGTGCAACTGGCATTGAAATATCTATGATGTTTTCGTTTCTTGAAAAAAAAAATAAGATTAAAATGTTGCTTTTAAGATTTGGTCTCATCCTGTGAAAGTTTGGCCACCACAAGTGATATAAATATCAGTAATTATATAATTGTTCCTGACTTTACAAAAATTATACCCACACGACTTGGGAAAAGGGTACTTTTTGAAAAAGTGTCGGCTTTCACAGCTTACACTGTTAGTTTTCAAAATGAAATATCATATTATAGATAAACTCTAACACGGTAACATTTATAGTACACTAGAACTTATAGTACCAAATAGTACACAAATTGCACTAGAAGCTATACTCTATTCTGCTTCATATGCAATTGGGAAGCATAAACATAAAGTGTTCCTAATGCTACACAACATGTGTCAACAAGTACACAAACCAGACCATAAATTGTACTAAAATGTTCCCAAAATATAAAATGGGAAATGCGCAAAACGGAACGCAAAGTGTACCAAACAGTAAACAACTTATTACAAAACGGGAATAAATTGAACGATGCGTACCATAAAGTACACAATGTATTGCAGCAAGGACATAAATTGCGCAATGTGTATCAAAAAGTGCACAAACTGTACACAAAGTGTATCACAAAGTATACTAACTGTACCAAATGTTACACAGCATGTACCAATAACAAGTGTACACTGTCAAGTGTACCAAAAAGGACACAATTTCAAAGTTCCGAAATTTATTGATGCAAGTACATTTTGAAACCGAACTATAAAATAAATTTGCCCAATGTCTCGCTTGTAGTTTTTGTTTTAAATATACTTAACTACACATTTTTTAAAAATTAATCAGTACGCTTTTTAAAAGCAATATTTTTAAAGTACACAAAGTATTCCGAAGACTGTACAAAATAGTACTCAAAATGTAATAAAAGTCACATTGTCACAGTAAACTAAACGTTACACAAATTAAAAACACAAAACGTACATAATAATATTGGTACAATAAAAAGTACTTATTTGGTATTAAAGGTGTTGACAGACTATTCCATCAAATCCAACGATTTACGATATATCTGTCAAAATCAGTATGTCTTGACAGATCCAAAGATTAAATCTGATAGTGAGTCATGGCCTTAAACGTGAATCATTTAAATTTTGTATTAAAAGCGGAACACTAGAAAGTACATCGTTTTAAAGAAATACAAAAATGTACATTTAAAAAAAGTTCTCGCAGCGATTAGTGAATATTCCCAAAATTTAATTATGCGTACATTAGAAATAATGTCAATAGGTCAAACTTCCCAGTATTGTTGGACAAGTAAACAAAACATTCGACAAACTATGCCAAAACGTACAAAATATTTACCAAATCGTACACAAAGTGTAGCAAATAGTCTACATAAATACACACAAAGTGCACAAAATAGTTCACAAAACGTATTAAAAAAATTCAAAATTCACAACTTAAACATACAAAAAGTACTGAATAATATACAAGAAATTCACAATGATTTTAATGCACAAAAAGGGTACCCGAACAATTCACAATTTTCAACAGTACTAAGAGTGTAAAATTTATTGTTTTACTAAAATGTATCTACATACTAGAAAGTTCATCGATTTAATGACGTATCCAAATGTGCATTTGCAAATATTTCTTGCAACGATTTTTGCATTTTCCCAAACTATAATTGTTGTGCATATATTATAGAGAACACTAACATCCTTAAAGTGTACCAAATCATACACAATGTTAGCCAAACCGTACATAAAGTTATCCAAACCATACACAAAGTGTAATAAGAGTACAAATAGTTCACGTGAAGGTACGTAAAGTTCAAGGATAGCACAAATTTACTCAATTATCATAAATTTCTAAATTATTGAAAACTGTACTAAAAACTAAATTATGTTTCCAAAATGTACTTTCTAATATGTTACACAAACAAGTACGGAAAAGGCAAAAGTACAAAACTTAAAATTGTTGCCCTATTTGTACTTTTTTTTTTTAAATTAACACAAAAGGCGCTAAGAAACGAAAACATCATTAGTTTCGCGTGAAACCCAAAATCAGTTCCAGGCCTTACAAGGTGGTGGGTGAACGTTTAAGAATGACACGCTGGCAACAGTTAGCAACAATTCAAACGAGTACGACGCCTTTTCGGATGATCCCCTTAATGATAGCCGAGATGCATTTGGTGCCATACAAAATATCGAGTTATTTACTTTTCTCTGGACACATTTTAATCCGTAATTTTTCTTGCAGGTTGTCATGACATTAGTTTCTATACCCCTCATGGATCGTACCGGCCGACGTACCCTCCACCTCTATGGATTGGGCGGCATGTTCATCTTTTCGATATTCATAACAATATCATTTTTGATAAAGGCAAGTACGACGACCCTGAGATTTGTCCCACACCAATTCAAAATGCCCCTCGAATCAGTGGATAAGTATTGCATTTTTGAATTTATGTATGTAAATGATTGTGGTTTGTATGGAATCCCTTAAGGAGAAGCAACAACAATTTAAGTTTCAAATAGTTTCGAGTAATGCGAGTTACCTACCTATTTACCCCCCCTTTGAAAGGAATGAAATGAGTTAATATAAAATATATTTTATGCATGAAGTTGTGTGTTTAGTAACTCCTAAGAAGAATAAAAAATGGAAATATTTTTATAGAAAAATAATCATCTTGGTGTCATATGAAAATATTGAAATTTGCCTTTTTTCAATAGAAAATGGTTAATTTCGAATACATATGATTCTTTTTGCATGAAACGAGGTCATTATGAATACTAATCTACATTTTGTTTATATAAATTTTCATTGAAAGGTTTTCATTTCATATAGTACATAGTGGTCGTCAAAAATAAGTACATACACATTCTTCTTTAAGATGCATTGTCTCATGGCAATATTACATTCATCATATCTTCAGTTTTATTTAAATGTCGCTTTATAAATTTAAGGATATCGTAAACTTAATAAATAAAACCTTTTTCGAATAAAGTATGCTGCAAACCAATGCGGCCACCGTGCGGAAAACGTGTTGCACCCAAAGAGTAACGTATTTTGTTGCTGTTACAAAAACAAACAAAAAAATATATAAAAATACATTGTCATCTCGATGTGACAAGAATTCCCGCACGACAACCGTTGAGGTGTGAAGTGTGTTTAACCACAGAGCAATTGAAAAGAGCTTATATGCCTCTCTTCGTCTTCTCTTAATGACGACGAGGTAGTAGGCCATTTCATCAAGTTCGAGTCGCGTTTGTAATTTACTCTTTGATTGGCATAATACGGACACACATAAAAGGGAATGCGTATTTTCGATCGATGCAAACAGCATAAACATAAACTAAAGTAATACTTAAAAGCCTCTATTACTCTCTTCGCTGCCTCTTCATGACGACGAGGTAGTAGGCCATTTCATCGAGTTCGATTTGCTGCTGTATTTTTACCAATTTTACACTTTGGTTGGTCGTAAAACGGACAGAAATCAAAGGGAACATTTCCGATCAGCTGTGCCATAGAAACCCCCTGGTTTAACTCGAATCAATTATATGGTATGGATTTGTTAGAGTTCCCTTTGACAAGACAGGATTAAAATATTTTCCCCTTCTTGTTTTCGTTTCAAAAAGTATTCGATTTCCCGACGTAAAAAATTCGTTTATTGATTATATTGTTCACGTTGCGGTAATATGGCCGTAGCTTTAGCTTAGTTATCACTTCAAATCCAATGTTAAACTGTAGCCTAGTTCTCCAATTCAACTTCGATTAAGTTAGAGTTTTCCTAAGTCCAACCTTAAGCCTAAAACAACTTATTTTAAGGTCATCTACGTAAATACCGCTACATTGGTCATAGTTCTTACTTAATTGGCCTTAAACAACCCAGGGAGATTTGAAGTCTTACAAAATGAAGATAATAAACTTTACGTATTTCTCCAACCAAATCGGTCTTATGACTGTTCTACAGCTATTCTTCATGCCACAGCTGATCGAAATGGTAGTTGGAATTTGACAGAGAACAGAGTGGATGAAGAATAAGCGATAAACAACTAGAAGCAAACTAAGTATAAATAGCGTTTGCTTGATAATAATAACAGTTGATTGACGTTTGATGCTGGTTGCATCGAACAAAGATACGCATTAGCTTTTATTACTTTTCGTTTTATCCCCAACCATAAAGTAGCACGCAACAGCAACACGAATTTCCAACTACCGCAGTGACCACAAGAGAAAGCGAAATAGCTGATAGAAACTCTTAACTATTACTCTATGGTTCTACCAGGGGGTTTCTATGGCACAACTGATCGAAAAGCCACTAGGGAAATGATGTGGAATGAGAAACCAACTAAGACATACAGATTAGAGACCATGCAGCAAACTATGTTTAAAAGTGTTTGATTGATACTATTGACAGCTAAATTCTGTTTGCATCGAACGAAAATACGCATTCCCTTTTATTTCTGTCCGTATTATGCCAACCAAAGAGTAAATTACCCATGCAACTCGAACTCGATGAAATGGCCTACTACCTCGTCGTTATGAAGAGGCATCGAAGAGAGTAATGGAGGCCCTTTAGTATTGCTCTGTGGTTCTACCCTATATCATCAAGCTTCCGCCAGGATTCCTCCGCGTGATCTTTTCAGCGAAGTCTTGGTCGTCCTATTTTCCGGATTTCTTCGAGTACCTTTCTCACTGGTTCGTCCTTATCCAATCAACTGACACCTTATCGCTTTGTTTTGATTCGTTTAACTATTTTGATGTCGCGATACAGTTCATACAGATTGTGGTTCATGCCACCAAGGCGTATCCATGCCACAGCTGATCGAAATGGTAGTTGGAAGATGTGGTAGCAGACAGAGTAGATGGAAGAATAAGGGATAATAAACTGGAAATAAACTTATATTAGCTAGTGTTTGATTGATACTAATGCCAGCTAAATTATGTTTGATGCTACTAGCTGTTTGGAAGCTCCGTGACTTTTTGAATTAACCTCGAAGTTCAAATCAACCCAGCTCCTGTCAACTACCATCTGTTAGTAGTATACTGTAAATTTTTAAGCAAGCTGTGTCAAGTTCATGTTTGACAGCCATTGAAAGCAGACAACCTTGTAAATTTCGCCAAAATGGAAAAAGTGAATTTCGTGTGAAACAAAGTAAAGGCTTGATATATGAGATATATGGGATTCTGCACCATCAATTTCAATGGTTAAAAAGTAGTTCACTGAATACCGTTGTGGTCGTAGTAGCACAAGTGGTACCGATCGTTTATGTCGCCCAAAAGAGATGATAACCTCTTTTCCAGAAATCATCGAATAATATTGGACTATCGGATTACCAAAGTGTGTGAGGTGGCTGAGGCTGGAGTCATAAGATGTCTTAAATTACCATTCAAGATATTTGCTTCTTTGAATGTACGAGTACTGTAGCGAAATTGCGACAACCAAGTATTTCGGGTACTGTCGACTAAGCATTCGTTTTTGTATGTGTACATAAAAACACAATACGATGTGAAGCGAACTATAAATAGCAATACATACGCGAATGTTTTGTCTCACAACACTGAAGTATTTGGTTGTCACAACTGCTCTACAGTAAATGTCTTCAAAAAAGCAAATTGCTTGAATGGACACTCAAAACGTCTTGTGCAGATGTCTAATACGCATCTCAACTGAGCCGGTAGATCATATTTTACATGAATATTTGTGCATGAAAAAGCTGTACACACGATGGGTGCCGCTATTACTATAACTCGACCATAAGCGTATTCGTGTGACCACTTCAAAAGACTTTTTCAACCACAATACGAAGGAGTTTTTACGGCGGATCGTAACAAGGAACAGCCCAAGCTGTATACAAAAGAGGCTAAGGTGAGTCTGTCGGCAAGCAAGTCAAGGACAGTTCTTTTGGGATTCATGTGATGTCATTCATATCGATTACCTTGAAAGTGTTAAAACGATCAATGGCGAATATTATTCACAGCTGTTGATAAATCAAATGATTTTTTCCCGAAAAAAGTAACATTTATACAAAATGTCACGGAATTTTAAAATTACATCGAACGAAGTAAGCACTCTCTTATATTTCTGCTCGTTTTATGTCCAACTTATAACAGCAACTCGAACTTCATCAAACCTGCAACTACCTCGGGACCGCAAGAGAACGTTAGAGAGGTGATGGAAACTCTTACTTATATACACTCCGGTTCACTTATTTAAAGGCAATCTTTTGCAATTTGTAACCGATTGCAGAATTTTAAAATGTAAATGGAAGCTAGACATCTTGAGATATAAAAAGAAATCATGGCAATCGTGGTTTCTTAACTAAATAACTTTTTTTGAACAATTTATAAAGAAACGTCAAAAAATGTGCTATTTGTTTTGGTTCACTTGAACAAAGGGACTTTGACTAATTTTAATGAAAAATAGGTTCAAATATACGAGTTTTCATTGAGAGATAAAGAGAATTTATGTAATCCAACGAAATTTGAATCCAAGCATCCTTAATGGCCTGCTTGTCATCAAATTGTCTACCTCCTTCATAGACTTTAAGAGATAACCAACCCCAGACATTTTCGATAATGTTTAGATCTGGCGAATAGGGTAGCCAGTCAAGTATTTTAACATTTTGGCTTGCAATGAACTCCTTTACTACTATGGTGATGTGTAAGGGGCATTATCCTGTTGCAATATCCCAGATATGGGACCAAATAGTTCACTGCACTTCGGAAAAGCCGATTCCAATAACGTTTTATAGCTTGCACCAGTCATTTTTGCACTTTGAAATTCAAGACCGATGGTGCCATAGTACGTATTAGCACCCCACACCATAACGCCGCCCTCTCGGCTGTGATGTCGGTTCAAAAACCGCTTGTCTTTGCACAGATCACGTTGTAGCCATCAGGCCCATCCAAATTAAACTTCTTCTCATCCGTAAATACAACGGTTCTCCAGTCATATACATACATGACCTCTTGGCTGCACATCCCATACCATGTAGTCTCTTGCGAATTGAAGCCGATTTTCCTTACGAGGAGCATTAAGTGGCGGGTTTTTTGTAATTTCAGGTATTTAAGATACTCACAGCTCTTAATTACTCTGCGTACTGATGACTTGCTCGCTTCCACTCCAGCTTGAGCTCTTATTTTTGACAAGGATAAGGCAGAATTAGAAGCAATTCTGATGATTTTTCTTTTCTCATACGTAGATAAAGACAATGAGACCCTTCTTTAAAATTTTTTCCATACCCCTCGGGGTCCTTGATGTAATTGTCGACAACTGTTGGGCTCCGTCCAATATTTTTAGCTATTGCGCGTTTGGAATATCCTTCAGGACAGTAAACATCGATTTTAGTTCTTTCCGCTAGATTTAAAATTTTTTGTTTTGCCATTTTGACTCGTAAAATGATTAAGATGTAATAAATTGTAATAAACAAACGTTCCCTACAAAAAATCATTGCTTACCTTAAAAAATAGTAACAAACATAATAAAGTGCCTTTATTCAAGTAAACCCAAAAAAAAGGACTTTTTTGACTTTTTTTACAAATTGCTCAAAAAAAGTTCTTTAGTTAAGAAACCACTATTGTTTGTGTTGTTTTTTATATCTCAAGATGACTAGCTTCCATTTGCATTTTAAAATTCTGCAATCGGTTACAAATTCCAAAAGATACAGGCTGCTGAATATGGAATTTTATAGTGCCTGTAAATAATTGTACCGGAGTGTATATTACTTTATAATAAGATGGCGATACTCGCCATTGTATACTGTACATTAGACCGACTCATAAATAGAAGTTCCTTTTGTCCACCCCTCAAAAAGTACCAATGTATACAATATTAGAACCATTTAAATCTGAAAAATGTCCGTACTAAAAACTTGCAGAATATCCCTGAAAAAATGATGATAAAGGACATGTTTTGACAGGTTTTATATATCGTTACACGCGACATTTCATATCATACTAATATTGTATGCACTGTCTTTAGCTAAAGTACAAATTTCTGTGAAAAACTAAAAAAAATAAAATTTTTTAAACCGGTCCAGCTCACGGGATCTTAATGCTAGACACGAAATATTTTGGGAATCATCAGAAAAAAACCGAGGCAGTGGCCAAAATATACTTTTTCCTCCACCACACAATGTGAGTCGATCTATTTGACGGACTATTTTTCTGTGGAACTGTCCTGTCCATAAAGCAAGCCTGATTAAATAAATAGTTTCCCCTTATATCCCATGACATCATCATCCCATTACATCTCACAGTCAGTGAGCTGTGCCTGATTTAATGGGTCTTTGTTGCTCGTGAGAGCTTTATCTCAGAATGACTTGCTTTATTTTGTTTACGGAACATCCCAGTTAAATAAATTCGTCAAATACATCGAGGCTATAGCGTTTATCACCTTTCAAGTTTTGTTCCAAACGAATTGATGATCTTCTCGTTGAAACCATTAACTTAGTATTTTCCTCATTTACTGTTAAACCCACTTGTGGTGATTCTTCCCGATTCTCAAAAAATCCACAGTAACTTCAAATGATGTTTATATCATCAACACACGAGAGCAGCACATTGCATTTGCTGTTGATTGTTTTATTCGTGTTAACTACAACTTTTCTCATTATGATCTTCATTAAGATTTTGAAGACATCGCACGATAGTAACTCGCCTGGTATCAAATGGTTCGGTAAGATCTATACCAATCATCAGTGTGGATTTGGTGTTTGTCACTTCATTCTGCAGAGGCGCATCAACTTAGCAGGGATACCAGGATTAGACACAGCTTCGAAATGTTATTCTGCATCGGTTCTAGAAGATAGTATGAGCAGACTTTATTCTGCAGTTTCTACAAAGTCAGCTGTAGATTTTCCAGGTGTTAAGCTACACTAACAAGGTCCGATTAGTTTAGCAGCAATTGGCATTATGCTCGAATTATGCTATAACTCGAATTCGATTGAAATTGGGTTCCTGTGAGTCAAATAGTTTCGGTCGACAGGCTTTAAAGTCGACGCACATATTAAGCCGCCCAGCGGCGGAAGTCGCAAGGCCTTCCACAAATACGGCATGCGGAATGGTTCTTTTGTAGTGCCTTCCTAAAATAAGGCCTGCGAAATGCATGAAGTTTTTCATCAGATATAACCAAGAAGAATATTTTTAAAATTTTGAGAAATTTCTTTTCCGATTCTTTTTAACAGTAATTTAATTTGAAAATTTCATACAAATTTTAAAATTATATTTTATTATTTATATTTTATATTTAATATTTTTCAGGGTATTTTTAAAATTTTCAATTTGAAGTTGGGCGTGGTACAACTTTCTAATATAGATACATGGTTGGTTGGTTGGTTGAAAAGGCTGCAAGACAGCACGCTGTCTAGCACACTTAGGCTAAAGAAGCCCATTGTGATACCTGCAGTTTCCTCCATATCAATTATTGACCAGTCGTCCAGCCAATTTGCCCTTTCAATAAATTTGTCCATAAGACCTACAGGAATATCCTGTAGGGCTACGGTGCTAACTAGATGTGTTCCGAATATCCTACTTCTCAGTCCTGCCAGAGCAGGGCAATCCAAGAGAAGGTGTTTCGTCGTTACCTCGTCCTCTTCCATGCATCATCTACAGAGAGTGGAGTTTCTATGTCCCAATCTTAGGGCGTCTTTTCCTACAAGACAATGTCCCATAAGTGTTCCTATCATTGTGGATAACCTGCCTCTCGGCAAGTTAAGTAGTTTCGTAGTCCTCTTCCTGTCCACCTGTGGCCAGAGGACCTTAGCTTGTTTGCAAGTTGAAGTAAGTCTCCACTTGTCCTTGAACATATTACCGGCCCACTGCCTGATCTGCAAACGGCAGGTAGAGATTGGCATACTAACACCTTCTTTTGCCGGAAGAACCTGTGCCGTAGTGCCCTGTCTAGCTAACGCATCCGCTACGCAATTAATAATAATAATATAGATACATACATACTTATAAATAAATATGTAGAAGTGGATAAAGATTTTGTGGTAAAATAAATTATTTTATAATTTTAATTTAATTTAAAGTAAATCCCGTCTAAGGCCTTCCTCTTTGCATGCATTCCAAGGCCTTCTTTAGGCAATGGACAAGGAATGCCTTGCCTCCCATTTTCACGCAATATTAAAAAGAAAGGAGGAGGTAATGTGTAGGGAAGGCCTTCCGTAGTTTAAAGAAGGCCTGTTTGGTCATGATTTCATGCCCTCCAGGTCATGACATCCGCCACTGGGTGAGTACAGACACATCAAATGCTGGCCCACCATTGATTGTGTAGTAGTGAAACTCAGTTTGACGTCGAATACAGACATGAAGTTTCCAACATTCACTTATACGCGGATTTTCGTATGCAAAATCATGCGGTATTAAGAGTGACACGGACGAGTTTTATATATTTTTATTATTGTACTCTTTGTTTCCGATGTTCCACAGCCCCGGCAATGCACAATAAGTTTCAATAAAGTCAAGAACAAAACTTTTGTCCTCCCTTTTAACAAAAATGAGAGTCACTTTCCCGACGATGTTAATTCTTCGCTGCCCACGCAAAATTAATGTTTGATCACATGGTAAAATAAGTAAGATAAACGCAGTAAGAATTGTTACAACAAAAACAGGCGTTTTGTTTGGTGTCCATAATCTGTGAAATTTTCTACACGTGTGTATCTACTGCAAAAGTAAACAAAAAGGTACAAAAATAAAATACATGTGAATTTGACATAAGAGAAACACCTAAGCAAGAAAAATGTTCAAAGCAGCTGTTCTAACGAGTTTACCTTACTTATTTTACCATGTTTGATCCCTAGCGATATACACCCATCACTACGCTTCAAACATGGCCTCTTGTTTGATTGAAAATCAAAATTATTTAATTTTGCTTCAAACATATACGTGTGTCGTTTTGCACTACCACAGTAAATGTTGGACTAGCATTTGATTAGTCTGTACTCCACTTTAGAGAAACTGTGTTTTCGTTCGGCTTGAAATAATACGATTGTGGAATTTCATTCGACTAGAATGCGAACGAAACCTTTCGTTCGCCATCGCGGAACAGATAGTCTGTCGCACATTATGTTGGAGAGGGCCAATGGATAACAGGCTTATACCATGTTAGTTAGCACATGCACTCAGGTCACCTTTTTGAATACAGAGCATCCCAGCGGCGGATGTCGTAAGGCCACAATAAGGCATGCGGTATGGTTCTTTTGTAATGCCTTCCTAAAATAAGGCCTGCGGAATGCATGACTTTTTTATCAGATATAACCAAGAAAAAGATTTTTACAATTTTGAGAAATTTCTTTTCCGATTCTGTTTAACCGTAATTTAATTAGAAAATTTCATACAAATTTTAAAATTATATTGTTTATTTAATATTTTTCAGGGAATTTTTAAAATTTTCAATTTGAAGTTGGGCGTGGTAAAACTTTTTAAGATAGATACGTACATACTTATAAATAAATATGTAGAAGTGGATAATGATATTGTTATAAAGTAAATTATTTTAATTTTATTTTTGCTTAACAAAAATAAATTAAGGTAAAAAAAGTAAATTTCTTCCAAGGCCTTCCTCTTTGCATGCCTTCTAAGGCCTTCTTTAGGCAATCGGCAAGGAAGGCCTTGCCTCCCAATCTCACGCAATGTTAAAAAGAAAGGAGGAGGTAATGTGTAGGGAAGGCCTTCCGAATTTTAAAGAAGGCCTGTTTGGTCGTGATTTCAGGCCTACCAGGTCATGACTTCCGTCGCTGAGATAATACGCTGACACTCCAGAGAATGGGCATGTATTCGTCTCACCAGATTTTCGATATAAGCTGGATGCACCTTGGCTGCTCTTAATCAGATTGACAATTTTCAACAGATTGGCAATCTTGAACAGCTCAACCGCTAGTCCATGAGCGCTTGTGGTTCTCTTATTTTTTAGCCGGGAAATTGTTGTGCTAACCTCGTCTTGATTATTAGGGGGCAATCGACACTATCGTCTTCTAATTGCTTCACTCCCGCATCTGCATTGGATTCTCCAGGGCCAAGTAATGCAGAGAACCTGTCCCTCCATAACCCCGGCATACTCTACACATCTGCGACTGTATTGACGTTAGTTTCTTCTTCTTGAGCCATGGCCGTTAGTTCGTCTATTTATCATTTGGTGGAATTTTCCTGATTTTTTTGCACATCGAGTTGCGACTGATAGCAGCATCGCCATACGTGCAGCGTTCGGTTCATCATTTTCAATGCGATCTTGAGGCTGTGTTTTCGTAACCCAGCACGATTCGTTTATTAGTATGTATGTTTAATTTCAAATAGTAGGTAATTACTGTCGTATTTCTTACCACCAAATGGTAAATACGAGGGTTGAATTTTATGTTTCACTTTTATGTTTTTCAAAATATTCCCCATGAAGATTTATACACTTTTGCATGCGTTTGAACCAATTGTCGAAACACTTTTGCCACTCTGATTGAGGTATCTCCAAAACATTCATTCTGAATGCAGCAACCGCTTCTTCAGGTGTCGAAAAACTTTGACCTCTCAGTTTGTTTTTTACGTACGGGTATAAAAAGAAGTCATTCGGTACCAAGTCAGGACTATAATGCAGATGACCCATCAAATCCATGTTTTGATTGCTCAAAAATGCAATTGTTTCAGCCGATGTGTGAGAGCTCGCATTGTCGTGGTGCAGAGTGATCCGTCTTCGGCGTTTGGTTTTCCTGATTTCTTGGAAGACAACTGGCAAACAAATGCTTATGTAGCACTCAGAATTCACTGTTCTGCGTTGTTCTTGTGGTACGGTTGCGACATGCCCGGTTTTTCCGAAAAATCAGGCGACCATTTGCTTGGAAGTGCTTCGAGCGCGAACAACTTTGTTGGATTTGGCTCATCTTGAAACACCCATACAGATGACTGCTATTTACTTTCGGGCTCATACGTCTAAATCCAGGATTCATCACCTGTCACGATGTCATAGTCGTTTTTCGAAGCACCGCGACACAAGCCTTTTTTGAGCGATTGACAAATTGTGTGGGATCCAACGTGAACAATTTTTTTTGACTGTCAAATGTTTATGCAATATTGCATGTATGCTGGTCCCACTAATGCCTAAGGTTGCCTCAAACTCACGATAGGTCACATGACGATCTTGAAAAATCAGTTCGCGCACACCAACAATGGTTTTCGGAACAACCGCTGATTTTGGACGACCTTCACGAAATTCGTCTGGCAGTGACCTATGACCACGATTGAATTCACCATACCATCGATAAACACTGGTCCTTGATGGAGCTTCATGGCCAAAAATTGACTTAAGTTCATCCATGCACTGTTGCTGATTTAATCCACGTCGAAAGAAAATGTTCACGATTTTATTCCATTTTTGGGCCCAGATGAATCTTTCAGTTACTGTAAACAACACAAATAGCGCTCGTATGTCAAAACGTTCTGAGTACGCATAACCTCAAAAATGTTCAACTTTACGATAGAGCTGTCAGTTGCCAGATTTCAACACTAGGGTTGCCAAATCCCGAAACATAAAATTCAACCTCGTAGTTCAATAGTTGTATTTTACACATTTATTATTGACAACCACTATAAGCGTCATGATTTTGTAAATACCGTATCAACAGTTCATTTGGCTACCCAGCATGCTTTTGCACGCCTAATGCACGTTATTTTTAAAATGTTTTAAATTATTTTTGTATTATTTTTTACTTTAAAACAAATGTGCATACGTTTTTGCTTGTGTTTCAAAATAGATTTTACCTGGTTTTTTTTTTAAATCCTTTGAAATTTCTTTAAAGTTTATATTGAATTTGTTTTCTTTAAAATCATATTTTTAGATTTGAGAACGTTTTATAGCCCCCATTCCTTTTGTGTTAGTAGTTGTTGTTTAAATGTAAATAGTTTTTAAATATTTAGGTTAAGTTTTTGAATAAATGAGTTTTTAAGTCGAATGAAAGAGAGAGAGAGAGTACGAGGAGGAGAAAAACAAACTATACAGCATCATAGGCCAAACAATAAAATGCTGTCAAAAAATATACGAAACTTGGCATCACTTGTTATCGTATGTGTCCAAAATAAACACTGAAGGAAAAATATATAAATTGAAGCAAAATCTGTAAAAAATAGAATTGCGTAATATAAAATGTAACAGTAGTAATCAAAAAGAAATATATCTAAAGATTTCAGTTCTTTATTCTCAATAACTGATTTCACTCACTCGTTAATAAAAACGACTTGGCATTATTTTCAAGTGCTGATTTACATGCTGGCAACATCGTAACGCAAATAATTCTTTCACAATGTGATTGACATATCTTATATTCAAATCACAGTAGGTATTTAATTAGGATTTCACACTGAACATACGCTGTGATTCACCGTGAATATTTCAAGTATAAATAATTTCACATAAAAAACTCCTGTCATAAGATGAATCGCAAGTTGTCAGTTTCAAAAGAATTTATATTATCAAACCTATTCTGGAACAAAATCCATTAACTAACTAACTCTTCAACTCTTTAACTCAGTGACCGATGAAAGAAAAACTCATTTATTCAAACGTCCCCTTCCCCCTTAAACGAAATAATTCTCGACTTGGAAGGCTTTTGTCCCATAGCGAACCGAAAAAAATACCGAAATTCAAATTCGAAGTCATAAAAACTCATCCCTTTTAATTTTGTACAAAATATTTTCATTTTGACTTTATAACCCACCCAAAATGCTTTAGTTAATTACAAAGTTATTAATTTTTCAATTGACTACGTAAAATAAAATCAGAAATCTACACCGGTAAAAATGCACCCGAAAACTCACCACAACAATAAATTAAATCACGAATAAAATTAACACGAAATATTTCAAGTAATTCAATATTTTTTTGTAAAAAAAATTAAAAGAAAATTACAAAAATATAAAATGTATAATGCGAAATATGTTCATCACTCTTCTCACTAACACTGTGCAAAAGTTGTGTAAAATAACACCGAATACACTGAGAAAAAAATCGAAACAAAAAACCAATAACTACAACCAATCACTAATGCCACGCCTACCTTTTTTTGTCAAATCACCCACCAAAAAAAAAAAAAGAAAACATCTTCAATATCAAATAAATAAATTTGTTATTACTGTTATTGTTAATTGTTCCATTACACGATACGGCAAAGAAAAAACTTGAGAAAACAGTTGAATTTTGTAAAATATCTAAAGTTCAATGAATCGTATGTATAATACAATGTGTAATATGATTTTTAAGGAGAAACTGCCAACTGCCGATAAGACAGTGCAACCAGATTTTCTCCAAATTTTGTTAGAAATGCAAAGACAAAAATATTAACCAACAAAAATACTCAACTCATGCATAAAACTAAGAATTGAAATGATCTATTAAAATGTCCCAAGGTAATTGCGCAAGAAAAAAAAAGATTTTAAAAAAATGTGGAGAAGCAAAATTGTGTACATTATGAATATATGAATCGATGGGTTACTATCTCAATTAGAGTCCCATTCAACTTAAAATAGAAACAACTGACATGAACTGAAATAACACTATTGAATTTGGTACGTATACTGACCCCTAAATCTTGTCAAATTCGACACTAATCAAGCAATACATAGACGTTGCAACTGTCTGAATTGATATAGAACTGTGTTGCCGACATTATGGACAAACATGCTGAAAGTAATTTGCATGGTCCTAATGCCCCGAGTTCAGCTCTTACGAAATATTTTTTCGTACTCCATTTTCATTTTAACGCTGTGGTGTTGCAAATAAAATAGAAATGTCAAACCTCGGTTACAACCAATATTTTTCGTACGAAATAACTTTGGCTTAACACCCCTGTTATTGATATGGTTTATCAAATTGTCGCGAAGAGTTGTGTACCATGCAAATTTAATTGACCGAAGTTTGTGTTTTTATACACGCACTTCTTATGGGAACGGAAATTTCATAAGAACTGAATACTGGGCTTAATGGGTTAATTAGATGTGTAAGAAACGGGCGGGTCAAATTGTATGGAACGATTTCTTTTGATGAAGCGTATAGCAAGAACGTAATCTATAGGTAATTCTGAGAAATTTTGCTCAAGAGACCATAGCTCTAAGTCGGATTTGGAGCCCCCCAAAAGGTATTTTTATCACCTTTCAGAATCTGTATTGATACCTGTAGAATAAGTTAATTTTAGGCTATTTTTCGACAAAAAATTCCTAAAAGTACCTTTCAAACAAGCTCACATTGAGAAATCTACTATAATTCTATCCGATTTTATGACGAATTTAATTAAATTATTCTATGTATATATGGAAAAATATGTATTTTGAAATTTTGGGGGGCTTCAAATCCGACTTAGAGCTGTGGTCTCTTGAGCAAAATTTCTGAAAATCACCTATAGATTACGTTTTTGCTATACGCTTCATCAAAAAATTAACCCGCCCTAGAACCCATGAATTTTCAGTTCTATGATCAGCATTATCGACATTACGATATCGTTTGGACGATTACACTGTGCGACATCCAAAATCGGCGGGGTTCTGACTACCGGAAAAAGTTATATCGGTCAACAAAAAAGTTATACGTGTCCCGATGTTGCTCTGGGTCACATCTAGGAATCGAGATATATCGATTTTAAGTTCGTAAGTATCAAATAGGGAAATTTGACACGTTTGGGCTTCTTATGTTTGACATAACTCGAGAACGACTAATCCGTTTTTTCTGCAATAAACTTAGAAAAATTAAGAATTACAATTCCTTTAATCCAGTAATATTCTGTTTCTCTGCATAATCTACAGTTTTGTAGTTATAAATGAATTTATGAAGAAGAGAAATAATTTTTTGCCTAAAAAATTAAAAAATTTTATTTTTAAAATCATTAAAAATCTAAAACGGGAAAAAATGTCAAGTCTTATTACTTTCACGTAAAGTCACATGTCTATTAAAACTGCACAAAAACACCTCTTCCGCATTCGGATCAAATTCCAATTCCACCGCTTCGAAGTCCTGACAGAGAAACTTATTTTTCTATTGCAACAATGGATCACTTGTATTTCCCCTATGAAGCAATACCAGACGCCGGCCCATCGAACAAAACAATTCCAATATCACAAGTAAGAATGAATAAGATTGCTTGAGAATTCAACTTGTCTCAACGTGAAGCAGAAAAACTTGCCCAGCTTTTGAATGAAGGTAACAATTTGGAGCCTAATGTCAAAGTCACAGGATATCGGAGACGACAATTGCTATTCAAACGTCACTTCACACTCAACGAAGTGAACACATTTGTTTATTGCTATAATTTAGAGGAACTGATGAAGGTGATGGGCATTAATTACGTCGTAGGTGATTGGCGAATGTCCATCGATTCTTCGAAATCTACATAAACATACCAAAAAACCAAGCATTCCCATTGGCTACAGCACAGATATGAGTGGAACATACGATTGCAAAAAATTATTTTGGATAACGGGACACGTATAACTTGTTTTTGACCGATATAACTTTTGCCGGTAGTCAGAAGCGCCGCCGATCACTGACCCCTACCATTTGTCGCACAGTGTTATCGACATACTTAGTTAGGGTCTATTGTGAATCATTCATACTGCTGCACTAAATGTAATGTTGCATTTTCTGTCAGTGAATCATATAGGAAATCAGATCGCTTCTACATCTGCCATCAGATTAAGCCAACTGCCACAAGCAGACATGACACAAGTTGGCATTGGATGATGTGCAGAACTTTCCTACATATGAATGTCGGCAACACGAAATCCGAAAACCAAATTCGGAAATATAACACTCCCACTGAAGAAGACTTTGATTGAATTTCTACACGGATGGTTCGAAATAGAGCGATCAGACAGGGTATGTGATATATTCTATAGAACTACGATCAAAAAAATAAGTTTGCTATTAATAGCAAATAATGTATGCTACTTATCAGCAAACAATTTGTTTGTTTTTATAGCAAATGAACAAACTTTTTGCAGGGTTGATAAAATAATTGACATACTGTTTGCTGAAATAACAAACCAATGTTTGCTGTAATAGCAAATTTGTTTGCTTTCGCCTTTTCAGCAGACTTTTCTGCTGTGTATACCAACATATTTTTTTGAGTGTAGCAGGTCTATTCTTTCTCGTAGACTTTTTGACCATTCTAACATTTATCACGCAGAAATGTTGGAAATTAAGGAGCAGTGTTGATATAAAATTCCTGCAATCAGTCTTCCCGAACTCAGCCTCTACCGAGGTTCCTAAAGAGCTTATTAGTAAATTAGTAACAACTATAAATTTACAATTTTGGTTGTCAAAGTTAAGAATTTTAGCAACAGTAAATAGAACTCAGTTTCAGTGTCAATTTGTCTTCTACTATATATCTGCCGTGGTACAGGCAATTTCAACTACAGACGTAGTTGTTTTAAGGAAGATAAAACTAGTTGTTCAAGTTTATTTGCAAATATCTTCGTTAAAATCAACTATGTATCGTTGGCAATAACTAGCAATTTAATAGTTAATATGTTTATTTGTGTATACACGTAGTTCTCATTAACCAATTAATACACGCGGCGAAATCGGTCTTCTTTTGTTGTTTGGATGTAAATATAACGTGTTTGTGGTCACAAATATAGTATATTTCTATCTAAACACGTTGTGTTTGCTATTCAATATTAATTATATGTTGGACACACAATGATTAATAGGATATATATATTTTTCTAGCCCAAACGTGGCTTTGTTTGTTGAAACCTGTTGCAAAAAAATCGAAACACTCAACAAAAAAGTAGCAGGTCTTCAATTCATGAAACAATTACTGCAAACATATACCAGATTGCTGCAATATGTTGCTGGGGCATTTCTTACAGCGTGTATATATACTAAGTTTGTTCTAATCCAGAAATTCAACACAAAAATTTTTGAATGGTAAAAAGATTTTAAGGAAGGTTAAGATTTTAAACTGTTTAGATATTTCTCAAAATTATATTTACGCTTGTAAACATGTATTTGTATTATTTCTCGAGAACTAAATCGCAGAGATTTATCAAATAAGCACAACCGACGTTATATGACTGTATTATCGACTTTAAAAATACACCCCCACCATCGATTCATATCTCATACACCTTAATCGATATCAATATGAACATAACCACTAGATATCGATCGTCAAATGAAAATTTCTGATTAATTTGTATTTATGTTCGACAAACGTTTTGTATATTTCTAATTTACCCTTGATTCAATTCGATATTTTTTTTTTAAATTAAATTCGTATTAGTTTCAATCAACAATTCTTTCCTTTCGATTGTCATTAAAACTCGCGGTTAATAAAAGTAACGTTAGTAACGAATATAAAAAAAGCCTACAAATCATCGAGAATATGGTAACTTCACGTTTTGTATAGGAGTTTTTTGGTTATGTACAGGAAATGATTGACTGGATGTCCTACCTTTCGGTCGTGTCCACCCTGGGATTTGTGGTCTTCTTTGCCGTGGGCCCCGGTTCGATACCCTGGATGATAACGGCGGAACTGTTCTCGCAAGGTCCAAGACCCAGTGCCATGGCCATAGCTGTGTTGGTCAATTGGATGGCCAATTTTGTTGTCGGCATTGGATTCCCCAGTATGAAGGTAAAGTAGAAATATTTGCTATTTTATGCAATTTTGAATACTATTTTGTTTGTATTTATATGTCTTGTATTTCAGACTGCCTTGGAAAATTATACATTCTTACCCTTTAGTGTATTCTTAGCCATATTTTGGATATTCACATACAAAAAGGTTCCTGAGACCAAAAATAAAACGTTCGAAGAAATTTTGGCCCTCTTCCGTCATGGAAATGGAAGGTATATCTTTTGATTAATAACTGTTGTCATTTACAATGATTTCCATTCATTACTTAATTCGTTTTCATTAATTGAAAATTAATTTTAAAATTAGTTTAAAAATTAATTTGAAATTCATTATAGTTTATTTTGTGTTGTTTCTTTTTTTTAGAGCTGTATCATTTTATTCGACATTTGAATAGTTTAATTTTGATTTAATATAATTTTTCAATATTTTGTTTAAAAAAAAAACAAGAGCTAAAAACTTGATAGAGAACCTTGGAAGTTTATTGACTAGAGTTACAATAATTGAGCTAATTTTGTTTCTTTGTTTATTTTATTTTGTTTTTATTTAACAATAATGTTATTGTAGTGTACGCGTGGTGTTACCCGGGAAAATGGCAGAGTTACACACTGCATTATCGACACATATTAATATTGTGCAAGAACAAAAAATCGGAAGCACAAGTCTGTCAGGCAAATATCGTCCTAACATGTCGCATTGCCGATAGTACTGTTTTATACAAATATACACTAAATAATACAAATGATACCTTATGCCCATAATCCCGGTTCATCTACCATTTAAACTACACACATACATACGTTCATAAAACTTTACTAACGACAAAACGATAACGAATTTGATATGGTTTCTTACGTAATTATACCCCAGGCTTTTATGGAGATGACGGTCCATTGTGGTCCGAGCTGTGTGTGCAGTTGCACAGTCCTGTTGGAATCACATGTCCTCTATACCCAATTCTTCAATTTGCGGTAATAAAAAATTACCTCATGTAAACTCATGTCAGGGAACACCCGGTTGGAACGAAGTTCCTTAGTCTATATATTATGTTCTTAGTTAGTTAGTTCCACCACGCTTAAGACGGCCGTTGAAAAATACGATAATTTAAATGGATCTTTAAGAATAGATACTTACTTACTTATCGGGTCACGAACAACCCCGAGGGGTCAAGGACCTTACAAAACGAAGATAACATATTTCGCCAATTAGTTCGATCTTTTGCCTTATCTCTCCCGTTGGCAATACCAAGTGTACGCAAGGACTCAACAACCTGATCCCTCCAGCGGAGTCTTGGTCTTCATATTATTCGTCTTCCTTCAAGTTAGGTTTCGAAAACCCTTCGTGCTGATTCGTCTTCATCCATTCTACTGACATGGCCTAGCCACCGCAATCGCGTTATCTTGATCCGGTTAACTATGTCAATGTCAGGATAAATTTCATACAGCTCATGGTTCATGCGTCGCCGATACTCGCCGTTGTGCACTATAGGGCCATAAATTTTTCAGAGTATTTTTCTCTCGAAGACTCCTACAGATGTTTCGTCTGCTTGCGATAAGACCCAGGATTCTGCGCCATAAAGCAAGACAGGTTGTATGAGAGTCTGGTATAGCTGGATTTTCGTCATTCGAGAAAGGGCTTTATTTCTAAAGTGCTTGTTTAGCCCAAAATAACATCTGTTCGCACGAACAATTCTCCGCTTGACCTCAAGGCTGACGTTGTTGTTTTTGTTTACGGCAGATCCGAGATATATAAATTGGTCTACCACCTCGAAATTAGAACTGTTATCAACGTTCACGCTTTGGTCTAACCGCGTGGAGGCCCTGCTCGTTGAAACCAATAATTTCGTCCTGTCCTCATTTACCGGCAGACCCACTTTTCCCAACTAATTCTCAATTCTCGAAAACACCGCAGTAACTTCTCTAACTGTGCGTCCAATGATGTCTATATCATCAGCATACGCGAGCAGCATGTGACTTTTGCTGCTGATGGTTTTATTCATGTTGACAGCAGCTTTTCTCAGAATAATCTCTATTAAGATGTTAAAGAGATCGCACTATAGGGTGTCACCTTGTCTGAGGCCTCGCTTAGTTTCGAAAGGCTCGGTAAGATCCTTATCAACTTTCACTGCGGATTTGGTGTTCGTCAGTGTCATCCTGCAAAAGCATATGAGTTTTTCAGGAATACCAAGCTCAGACATTGCTTCGTATAGTTTCCCCCGAATCGGGCTATCGAAGGCCACCTTCTAATCGACAAATAGATGATAGGTGTCGATTTGTTTTTCGTGGGTTTTCTCCAGGATATGGCGTAGCGTGAAAATCTGGCCGGTTGTCGATTTTCCAGGCCTAAAGCTACACTGGTAATTGTTTTTAAATATGGGACATAGTCCACTGAGACTCCAATCGCCGGGCATGCATTCATCTAACCAAGTTTTGCTAATGAGCTGATGCATGCACCAGCCTTAAACAGCTCCGCCGGTAATCCATCGGCTCCAGCGGCTTTATTGTTCTTAAGCCGGGCAATAGCTGTTCTAACCTCGTCTTGGTTAGGAGGGGGCAATCGACGTCGTCGTCCAAATTTAGATCGATTGTCCATATTCCCCACATACTCTGCACGTCTGCGATGAGATTTCCGTCCTTGCCTTTACAGAGCGGGCCCTGAACCATGTCTATTAGTTCCGTTTTTGACTTTTTGGTAGAATTTTCGGCCTTCGTTCTTCTTTCTGTATGACTCAATTTTCTCACTCTCGCGCTTTCTCCACTGCCGTTTTTTACGCCTAAAGAGATGGTTTACCTCCTTTCTTTTCTCCCTATACAGCTCATTCGCAGCTCGTGTTGCAATTGACTGAAGCATTGCCATGCGTGCAGCGTTCTTTTCATCATTTGCTATGCGACACTCTTCATCGTACCATGGTTTGCTGCGAAGCGGCTTTTCCAACCCAAGTACGGTTGTTGCGGCAGTTTTTATAGAACCGGATATGGGATTCCACTGCGCTTCAGGATCGTCAGCGGGATTGGGTGGGTTCTGTGCCAAAAGTTGCGAGAGCTTCCTTGAGTAGGCTGTGACTACCTCTAGTAATTGCAGCTTTCTGATGTCTAGCTTTCTCTGCGTCGCTCTACTTTTCTACTTAATCTTGTGCGAACCTTTGCTGCTACCAGGTAGTGATCAGAATCGATGTTAGCTCCTCTGATCACTCGTACGTCCATTACACTGGATGAGTGCCTTCCATCCATTACCACGTGATCAATTTTGTTCTTAGTTCTTTGATCAGGGGATACCCTAGTAGCCTTGTGGATGTCTTTATGCTGGAATCTTGTACCACTAATGACCATGTTTTTTGGCGCGGCAAAGTCAATCAGTCTCATACCGTTGTCGGAATTGTCAGCATGTAGACTGAAATTGCCAATAGTTGGATGAAACACATTCTCCCTGCCTACTTTGGCATTAAAATCTCCTAGTACAATCTTAATGTCATGGCCAGGGCAGCGGTCATACGTTTCCTCTAGGAGCTCATAGAATATGTCTTTGGCATCATCATCGTTCTCTTCTATCTGGGCATGCACACAAATTAGAGAAATATAAAAATATTTCGCTTTAATGCGGATCGTACCTAGAGAGAGGATTGAACCTAGAGACTAGACGTCGCAGTCTTTTGCCAACTATAAATCCGCAACCAAATTAATTTTTTTTTCTCATGGCAACTGTAGTATATGCCGCAGTTTCTTTTTCGTGTGCAGCCATGTCCTGTCCATCGCATTTCCTGAATTGGGGTAATGTCAGCCTTATAACTTTCGAGGACATCTGCCAATTGGATACTTGCACCGGATCTATATAGAGTTCTCACACTCCAGGTGCATATCCGTAAATCGTGGTCCTTATGACGTTTGCGGGGGTCGTCAACAAATAGAGGTTGTTTATGTTTTCTCTTTCGTTTTTGTATTTTCACTGCCATTATGAACGGTGGCGGGAGGCAAACCTTCTGCCAGGATATTTGATTGCAGCCGCCCATTACGGATCAGACGCTGACCAGTATGCAATATGTCGAACCTGGATTTTCTTCTTTTGCTTTCTATCCCCCGTTGGCCCATATGTTTGGCTCATCCGCCTTCTAAAGGACAAAAGAATATGCCCGATAGCTTGATGAGCTTCAGTGGCTTCAATCACCTACTAAGCCTGAGACACATCAGTGGTCGCATAACCAAATCAGTCTACTCATTTATAGATGCTTTTGTAAAATAATACATTTTTTAAGAAATTTTTTTTTATAGAATGTATTTTTTAAAGAAAAGGATATTTTTAGGTCCGTTTTGTAAGAATATGTATTACATTTTTTTTAAGAAAATGGTTTTTTAAGAAATGGGATTTTTAAGAATTGGTCCTTTTTCAAGAATAGGTACACTTTTAAAATTCAAGTGATTTGCACTTTGGCTTTTCTGAATTTACTTTTTATTGGGTTCAAAACTACACTAGACTTTATACTAAATATTGGTTACAGGCTCTACCTAGAAAACTTCCCATTAAACAAAAAATTTCCCAACATATGTGAGACATCTAGTTAATTTCTTTCTCTATGATCCAAGCAGTTAGTCTAGACACAAACCAAAGGAAAAGTATACAATATAGTTGATAATAGTGGTTTGTAGCATAATAGTGTTAATGAAAAAGTTTTTTAATTTTTTTCATTTTGCCCCCATCCCGCAACGTGCGATATGGAACTTCGTTCTAAAACTCATGGATCGTGATTCTGTACCGCTTACCTGTCACAGTAACCGCGTTGCATTTGGTTTCCTCGAAAAACTAAAGCCCGTTGAGATCTCCGGCATAAATGGCGCACCATGAAGAGATTTAATGGAACTATCATGAATGATACGTGGATTCTCAGTATTTGTTTGTCTATGGGTTCAGATGGAAAACGGGCCTCGTCGCTCATGATAAATTTTGCCCGAAAATCATCCACAGCGTCATTTAGGTTCAGTGGAGCGTGACCGTAGTTTAGCAGCGCTTGGCGGTCTGCAGGCAATAGTTGATGGACTGCATGCTATTTGTAAGGGGACATCTTCAAGTCTTCCACTAAAATGTGCTGCAAACGTTGATGGCTCAGCCACAGCGGTTGAACGCGTCTACGAGGTCTTCAGGCACCTTTTATGTCACGTGGAGTTCCAGTGTGTTTAAGTGCAAATAAAATTTCTGCATACGCTTTACCTTGCATGTAAACGGCCGGCAGTAAACTAAAATCGGCCAGAGATTTGGTCGAAAAGTCGGTTAATGTAAGGCGAAACACTAACCGAAAAGTCCGCAGGTCTAAGGTGCCCCTTTATAGAATAAACTTAACCTCAAAGTACTTGCATTTTGAAAGGAAAAACAGGGAGGAAAAATTTTTTCTGCTCTTGTGTTGGAATAATTGAACTTTCAGCATGAATTGAAACTTAGGAGTTTTCGGGCGATACTAGTTCGCATATGTTAAGATTGTCCACCAGTTTGTACATACTATATGATTGATGGTCTACCGGTGGTATGAATTCAGGCACAGTATTTAGGCATCTGATGATGAACTTGTCACGGAGTTCGAAACTGGTCATGGCAGTGAGTGTGCTTAGCTGAATTGTCTATTATTTTAACAAAAACCAATCATTTTTCACTTAGAAAAATGTTTCTGACCTTTTAAGCTTGTACAAGCTGAAAAATCTTTCTTTTTTTTTGTTTGAATGCAAATATAACATGTTTGTAGCTTGTCTCAAATATACTATACTTGTGTCCAAACACATTGTGTTTGTAATACAATAAATACTACATGTTTGTGACACAATGTCTAACAAGTTATAATATATGTTTTTGAGACCCAAATGGGGTTTTGTTTGTTAATCCCGCTAAACACAAACACGTTACAGACAACAGAGAAACAAAAACCAGCAGATCTTCATCTCATGAAAACGATGCTTACAAACATGTATGTGTTTCCAGCAATATGTTGTTGTTCTCACACAATAACATATAATCTAATAAAATCGGTCATAAAATAAAACTTGGTACATTGCGCCAATATCTCTGAGGAATTATTCCGTAAACAAAATTGAGAGAACAAATGTTGAAATGTGTACCAAAAAGTACTTCAAGTGTACCAAAATGCAAGAAAAAGTCGACCCAAAAGTACATACACATTACAAAATATACACAATGTATATCAAAATAGTACATAAAGTACCAAAAATTTACCGAGAAGTTCATAAAATATACCAAAAGTATATCATAAATTATATAATGTGTATCAAAAACGTACGTAAAAAGAAAGCAACAGTTTATCCAACAAAGGGCTAAAAGTATACAAATCGTACATAAAAACTTTCAAGAAATTTGTTTTTGCTGTACTTTACGCATTACGTAGTTTTTGATACGTTTTATGTACGTACTTCTCGGTACATTTTATGTTTATGGTGCAGCTTTCTTGTCGTTCATTCAAAAAATGACAAAAACGACCTCTGAAAATAAAGATAGGGAATCTTGGTCTGTGACGACCCATAATGAAATTTAATGATGAATAAATTCGTAAAATATTCTGAAACCGTAGCTGGTCTTGTTAGTGCACATTTTTGGTACTATTAGAACAAAGGACGAAAATTATCCTTTAAACTTTGAAATAGAGCATTTGAATATTCTACGAAAATAATCCTTGTTAAATTTCACTGAAGATGTGTTATCATAAGAATTCGCTCAATTCAATATTTATACTTGATTTTTAAATTTATCTCGGACAGTATCGGATAAGAAAATTCAATCTTGCCACACCCATAAAAAATGTGTCTAAATTTTTGGGGGTTCGGCTATACTCACCAGTGTGATCATTTGGCACAGGAATTGTCCACCCCAAAGCAAAAACCTAAATTTTGTTGCATAGTGTAATCGGCCAAACAATTACATTGTGTCGATAATGGCGAGCAATAACATCATGTTAAACGCATGTATACACAAAACTGCGCTACCGGTACAACAGTAATGAATTTGTCGTGATGTTGAAAACGAATGTTGGTAATTTACAAGCACTGCGTTATCGCCATTCGTATATATAGGGTCCGCCATCTAAGGTTTTTTTTTTCAACTAGTGCTTATTTCGTCAATGGTAACACTTAGCTCATGTCTGATTTGACAGATAATTAGTTTTATCCTTCTGCTGAACGAATATGGTTGTGTATACGCTTGAACAACGCTGGGAAATATTGCGACATTACTTTGAAAATCGTACGGATTTTGGAAGAAGAGAAGTACCGTCAGCTCCGTATGTTCGTTATCTTGTGGAAAAAGTGAAAGAAACTGGCGGAAACACCGTTGGACTATTATTTGTGGGGTGCCCTCAAAGATAAGAGTTACGCCGACAAGCCAGAGACAATTGACGCTTTAAAGGACAATATTCGTGAAGCCATTGGTGAAATACAGCTGCACACAATCGATAATGTGCTTAAAAATTGGACCGATCGTGTAGGCTACTGCATGGCCAGCCGAGGCAGCCATTTGAATGAAATTATTTTCCATTATTAACCGGAAGGATTGTACTTTCAACAAAAAAAAATTTGAGAAAATATTCAGTAGTTTTTTTTATAGCATTTTCAAAAACAAAGTTTTTTGGCGGACCCGTTACATCACATCCAGGCGGTCTGTGTGTCTGGATTGGTTTTGCCCAATCAGTTTGCACTAGATTAATAGAGAAGGATATTCTTAATTCTATTTTTGATCTTATAAATCTATGCCGTAGCTGATTTCGGAGCGAGAAGCTGAAACAAAACACAAATATATAACGTGAGTTGCGTTGTAGGATGATTTTCCTGGTAAAAAATATAGGAAATAGGATTTATTCTCTTTATTTTCTAGTCACAGACTAACTCTGTGTAATCTTCGGAAAACATTCATGTTTCGTGTCAAATCAGCTGACATTGCACAGGAAACATAATCTCAACTTGTGTTGAAATTTAAGTCAAACTGAACTGGTGCCTTCCACTTTTTTTATTGGCGATTTTATAACCTCATGCGGTCAGATGCCTTACACATGTTAATTAAATAAACAAATAAATAAAAGAAACAAATTTTAACATATTTCTCCAACTTGTTCTATCCTTCGCCTTTTGTCGCCAGTTGGTAACACCAAGGATACGGAGGGATTTTTTGGTCTGGTCTTGCCAGCGGAGTCTTAGTTGATTCCTTTTCCTGCTTCCATCGGGTACCTTATGCAAAATCTTTCACGCTGGCTCATCTTCAAACATTCTGATAACATGGCCTAGAAAACGTAGATGGCCTAATTTGATTCGCCTAGCCAAGTCCACGTCAGAATGTAGATTATATAGCTCTTGAACCCAGCGACGTTGGTACTCGCCGTTTTCCGTAACAGGACTATATATTTTACGGAGAATTTTTCTCTCGAATACTCCCAGGTGTTTTTCAGCCACTTGCATTATAACCCAAGTTTCGGAGCCATATGTCAAGACATGTAAAATGAGAGTCTGATATAGCTGGACTTTTGTCTGTCGAGAGAGGGCTTTGTTCCTACACTGCTTGCTGAGCCCAAAATATCATATATTTGCAGGCAAAATACTCCTATTTATCTTCAGGCTGACGTTGTTGTCCTTGTCAACGGCGGATCCAAGATAGACAAATTCATCTTCCACTTCAAAATTAAATCGGTTGTCAACGTTCAAGTGCGGACCAAGTCGAGAGGTTTCTCTAGTCGTTGACACCATCAATTCTGTCTTGCCCTCATTAACAGCAAGACACACCTTCGCTGATTCCATTTCGATTCTTGAAAATACTGCAGTAACCTCTCGCAAATTTCGCCCAATGATGTCTGTGTCGTCAGCATACGCCAGCAACATATGGCTTTTCGTGTTAATAGTCTTGTTCGTATTTACTGCAGCTTTTCTCAGTATTATCTCCATTAAGATGTTGAAGAGATTGCACGGGACTGTGTCGCCTTATCTCAGTCCTTGGTTGGTATAGATTGGTTCGGTGACGTCGTTCCCCACCTTCACTGCAGATTTGGTGTTGGTCAGCGTCATTCTACAGAGGCGGATTAGTTTTGCCGGAATCCCAAGTTCAGACACAGCGTCGTACAAATTTCCCCGTATAAGGCTATCGAAAGCAGCTTTGAAATCGGCAAATGATGGTATACATATATCGATTAGCTTTTCGTAGGTCTTGTCCAGGATTTGGCGTAGCGTGATTATTTGGTCAGTCGTTGACTTCCCTGATCTAAACCGAAAATGTTAAGATCTAATCAGGGTTTCAATAATTAGTTTCAGTCGTTCACATAATACGCTCGACAAGCCCTTTTACGCGATGTATAAAAAAATCTGATACCGCGAAAGTTGGAACAGACACACGGATCGCCCTTTTTGAATACAGGACATAATTCACTGAGACTCCAAAAGTCAGACAGGTTGATGCATGTGAGCTTTCAGTCCTTCGCCACCTGCCTTAAAAAGTTCAGCGGGTAGCCCATCCACATAAGCGCCTTTATTATTCTTAAACCGGGAGACTGCTGTTGTAATCTTATCTTGGTTGGGATGTGGGGTACAATCTACACTGTCTTCCACAATCATTACCTCCTTATCTTCCGTGGAAGAATCTGAGTGGAGTAGTGCTGAAAAGTGGGCTCTCAAACATTCGAAGTACAGAACACACTGCCTTCCACTACAATAACATTATTATAATTATAATTTTTCATTTCTTAATCGTAAAATATATATTTAAAACTATTAATCATTTGTTGTACAAAGCACATTTTACAAATATTAACCTAATCGTTTTCATATTATTTCAAAACAAATATTAATATACAATTTCAATTAAATTATTAACCATCCAAACCAAAAAAAAAACCCCTTTATGAAAAAATAATTACCAAAAATATAACTTAACTGCAAAATAAAATTAAAACACAAGAAGGACATTCCGAGATAGTAGACTGTACGGGTAAGTTGCATGATGAACAAAGCAAAATCCAAATCGATTACCGATACAACTTAAAAAATTGAAGAAAAAAAAACAAAAACGTTTTTTAATATTATCCCCCCGCAGAACAAATCCCCCTACTTTTTCTTAAATAAAACAAAAGCAAAATATTTTATTTAACAAACACATGAAAATTTTCTTATTTTGGAATACAAACAAAAAACTTCCAATATTTAAGAGTAGCATTTCATTTAATACAAAGTAGATAGTCAAGTGTGTTCGTTTCTATGTTCTCGTTTTTCATACATAATTTTTGAGAAATATTTTTTAAATGTTTTTTCAACAACCCCAACATATTTGATATACAAATTAACAAAAAAATTAAAAAACAAACGCCCCCGCAAAAAAGTGCTAAACAAATATTAATTCACTCATTCATTTATTTTTCTTTGAAAATATCTACTAGTTCAATGTTAATGAATGCTTTGAATGCCTACAAGAAATTTAATAAAAGTTCAACAAAAAAAAAATATATCAAATTTAATTATCCTATATAAATATAAACTTTATAATAATAATACTAAAAACAGCTGATTTTCATAAATTTCAATATTTGTATACGTACATTTTTTGTGTTGTAAATATACAAAATAAAAACATGAAACATAAAACGTCAAAATTTCTCGCTCTCGCTACTTACTACTCTCTCTGTCTCTCATCATGTCAACATCAAACAAAATTAGTTCGTTATTGTTCCTCATGCCTTTTACCATAAAATTAGCTCTATCTCTCATCATTCCTTCGCCTCACACTCAGTCCAAAACAACAACAACATAGACTACAACAAATACAAAGAATTTAACTCCAACAATAAAAATATTTATTTTTTTTTTTATTTATTTATTTGTTGTAATTTTATTTTTATTGTTTAATTTCATTTTTATTATTTTATATTTAGCACCGACACACGTAGCATTAAAACCGATACTGAAGAAATTGAAATTTCGCCACGTGACTCTGTGAACGGCGAACAACCTTCATCACCCAAACCGCACATTTCTTAAGAGTATTTTTCTCTTTAAATTTATCTCCTTTAATTGTTTTATTTCCTCAATGCAATCTTTATGTTTGTTTTTATATGTTCGTCTTAAGTTCAAGTTTTAGTTAAGATCTATTTTTTTTTGTATTTTATATTTACACATATATAATTATATACATGTATGATTTGTTGTAATTTTCGAAATAAAGTGTAAGCTCTAAAACAAACTTCCAAGATTTAAAAATAATTATAAATATTTTGTTTTATAAATTAGTTAAACAAAATGTTGCTTTTAATTGAAATCCTTATTATTTGAATTATAATTTAATACTAAATCAACAGAATACTGACATAGTAAGTACAAGTGATGTCAAATGTTGTAGTAAGTGTTGTCGAGAATCTATCTAATCCTTGTTATTTTGCGCGCACCAGCAGAACCAATAGATTCCAAAACACTGCGTATGAGTTATGGCAAATCCTTTGAATTATTTATAACTCATACGCACCAGTGTACCCTCAAAATCAGTACAGCTTACAAACCTAATTACGAATGTCAACGCACAGTTGCAAATATGAGGCCGATTTTTCCGTTCAAATGATTCACATTAATTTGGGGCTCTTACATTAAGGGATCTCCTACAAACTTCGTCCTTCCTTTGTGTTTATACTTATCTAGAGATAATGAGAATCATTTACAATTTCTCAGGTTTGTTATTTATTGTAATTGGATAAATTACCTTAAGTGATAAATTACTCAGCCCACCCATAATACTCATCACACTCATAGTAAGAAGTGTAACATAACTACTTTCCAAAACCTATGTACTAAGATAGACAATCAAAGTTTCTCTCGAGTGGAATGCCAACAAACAAAACGAGTAAGACCACATTTAGAGTCCAAACAGAACCACACACGCTTCAGATGACGACGAAAAAAATCTCTAGCGTCTAAACGAAATGGACGAGAGAGCGTCTGGCAAGTTCGATTGATTTTTTACTATCTGCTTCGTATATATTTGCGGCTCATTTCTGGAATTGTTTGGAAAAATAATATTATAGTTTAACGGGAATTAAATTGTTTTTACTGCATTTAAACATGTATTCACAATTTATTGTATTATGTTTAACAATAAATTATTTTGAACCCTTTTCTTAAATTTACTTTTTCATTCACATGCACCATCTTTGCATGTGTTGGTTTCTCTTATGATGTTCATGAACATGTGGCAACTTCATTCTCTCAATTGAGTGATTTCGTGAGAGTGCCGCCAAGAAATTAGTAAAGATTCTATTCTAGCGGAGAGTCGTCAGCCGCAGAGGATTTTCGTGACGATTTTTCCCTGCCATATGAAACCTATGTAGAAAAAACGTTGTCGTCTGTAGCTTGTTTGATTATGTTTGGACTCTTACACCGCCGATTATCGTGGCCAGGTTAGTAATAAGCTTGTTTTCTATTTCAGTGTTCCGCAACACCGGCACCGGTGTGCCGCGGTCATCAGTTGGTGTGCCGCGGGGAAAAAGTCAAGCTTTTGTCAAAAACATAAGATCTATCCCCGTCCCTTTTCTGTTTTTGACATTTGTCACCAATGGCGTCACGCAAACTTTGTACCTATTGTCTAAAAATGTCGAGCTTATAGCTGATAATATTTGTAACTCACATGAGTTCGTCTTTCAAAACAACGGAGAAAGCGCAAAAAGCAACCTACGTGATCGCTAATATGCTAGTTAAATCCAAGAAGCCTCTTTCTCTCGCTGAAACTTTAATTTTACCTATCTGCTAAGAAGTTGTTAAGATTATGATTAGCCAAGAAGCCGCTAAGGAAATCGGAAAAATAATAGCTTCAGCAAATCTCACGTCGCATTAATGATATTTCTAGCGACATTGAATCAACGTTAATTGAACAATTAAGACTTAGTGAAGTTTGTGCGCTACAAGTTGACGAGTCTATATCAGTGGTCACGCGCATCTCATCTCAAATGTGAGGTACACTGACGGATGTGAAATTAGAGAGATCTTTTTATTTTGTCTGCCACTACCTGGTTATACCACAGGAGAAGAAATATTTAAAGTAACAGACCAGTACTTCAGTGACCACAATTTGGAATGGCACAACCGCATAAGAATTTGTACAGACGGAGCAGCAGCTATGAGGATTACAGGATTTGTAACCAGGGCTTGTGAAAAAACCCTAATATAAAAATTGTACATTGTTTTTTTACATAGGGAAGCACTTATGACGAAGTCTCTGCCTGATGAATTGTTGTCTGTCCTACAATAAGTTGTAAAAATTGTCCATTACATCAAGTCGCGACCGCTGAACTCTCGTCTGTTTAATGCAGTGTGTCAGGACGTGGGAGTAGATAATCAGCCACTTCTGTTTCATACAGACGTACTATGGCTTTCTCGCAGAAAAGTGCTAACTCGGATTTACGAGCTAAAAAACGAGACCCATACGTTTTTAGAGGCACAGGGTTCAGATTTTGCTTCTGTGTTTGAACAAGAAGAATGGGTTGTAAAACTTGCATACCTATCGAACATATTCGCTCATTTAAATGAGCTCAACAGAAAAATGCAAGGCAGGAATTCAAATATTTTAACGTCTTCGGATAAAATTTAAAGCTTTCGCGCTAAGTTGGTATTATGGATCAACGACGCTATCAATGGTAGTAATGAAATGTTTCCAAACAGTGAAACACTTGGAGCTATTAGCAAAAAAATTTAACAAATATTTTCCTCAGTGTGACGTGCAACCTATGGACTGGGTAAGAAATCCATTCTCGGATAACATTTCCCTTGAACACGCACCGATAAAAGTGTAGGAAGAATTCATGGAGATAAAAACTGATCGGACATTAACACTAAAATTTTCCGAAGTAGAGCCAGCACATTTTTGGCTGCATATAAAAAATGAGTATCCTCTGCTTTCAAAGCATGCTGTTGATATTCTATTACCATTTGCCATAACCTACTTATGCGAATTGGGATTTTCAACTCTCACAACTATTAAATCCAAAAAAAGAGAACGCCTGAGGACTATCAATGAAGAGATGAGAGCAGCGAATGCTCCAAATTTTTATCGTCTGTGCTCAGTTAAACAGGCTCACTTTTCTCACTAAACATCTTGTTATATTGGGTATATTGATTTTAGTAATATAAATGTTAAATAAACATTGCCCAATTCAAACATTAAATGTTAAATAAACATTGCTTTTTTTCTTTGGTATACCTCTAAAATTTCTTAGTTGAACACTAAAAGTTTGCGGAACACTGCTCTAATCTATGCCGTTTACACTACCCAACTTGGGATTAAATTGATAATTCATGTGACAACTTCGTGGCTAGACAAACTCCGCGCTGAGACAAAATTATCAAAGACAGCGGCACAACAAACAATTAAGTTGGCGGCTATTGGTTTTACCCGTTTTATAAAAATTTAACACATATACTATTTCTCTCTTATTGCCAGACGCTCTCTCTCTCTCTCGTTTAGACGCTAGAGAATTTTTGCGTCGTCGCCTGAAGCGTGGTTGATTCTGATTGCACTTTAAAGCCAAAAAGGATGGAAGGGTAGAGAAGAAAATTTACTCACGGAGTGGAATGCCAACAAAGAAAACGAGTGAAGCTTCTCATTTCTCTGCTCTCTTACTCTCTTTGTTGAATATTTCACTACATGAGCAGTTTTTTATGATGTTATTGCATCTAACTGTAGAAATTCCAACCATGTTTAAATGAAATTACATAAAGTATGTAAAATGTATGAAATAATCAAGTTATGACGCTAGAGAGAAATGCGTTTGACTTGTTGGTTCCCTTTTGCGAGGGTTGCCAAATTGCGCACATTGTTTTCTTCTCTTCTCTGTTCATCCTTTTTGCTAAAGCGTTACAACTCTCTGCTCTCTCTCTTACGCTATTCATTGAATATTTCAATACACGATCAGTTTTTTGATGATGTATTGTATCCGTCGGTGGTGCAATGGTAGAGAGCGCGGCTCTTGTGCATGAGAACGTGGGTTCGATCCCTGCTCTGACAACCTTAAAAAATTTCTTTCGACGGCGGTCACCTCGCTTAGTGATGTGCGATACTATCGAGTATTTAGCCATGAAAAAGCTTCTCAAAATACCGTTCGGAACCGTAAAACTGTAGGTCCCAATCAGTGAGTGTATAACTAGAACGCGTACAGCTCACTGATTGTGAGAAGCTCTCCCTAATCCCTTCATGGGATGTTACGGGAAACCATTTATTTATTTATTTATTGTATCTAACTATAGAAATTCCGCTCATGTTTAAGTAAAATTACATAAAGTTTGTAAAACCTATCAAATTATCAATATATGACGCGAGAGAGAACTGCGCTAGAGTGAATTGTGCCGACTTTTTGGTTCTCTTTTACGAGGGTTGCCAAATTGCACTTCTTGATCGTCTTTGTAAAGGGTTTTCCAATAAGAACGTGACAACCTTCTTTTAAATATAACGCAATGAGATATTGCCAAAACTTTATGATCGACTTGAAATACAATCAAAACATTTATGAATGGAACTCGACTACGTTCATATGGTCATCGCGCACGGTCGATACGTTGAACACAATTTTCGATGACTCGGCCACACATTTCGGCCGTAATGGCCGCTATTTCGCATTCAATGTTGGCTTTGAGTTCTTCCAACGTTGTCGGCTTGTTGGCATAGACCAATGACTTGACGTAGCCCCAAAGAGAAAAGTCTCGAGGCGTTAAATCGCACGATCGAGACGGCCAATTGACTGGTGCATTTCTTGAGATAACACGCTCACCAAACTCACTCTTCAATAAATCGATTGTAACGTGTGCTGTGTGGCTTGTGGCACCGTTCTGTTAAAACCACATGTCGTCCAAGTCAATGTTTTCCAATCCGGGCCAAAAATAATCGGCAATCATGGCGAGATAACGATCGCCATTCACAGTAACGTGACGATTGTTATTGTCGACGAAAAAATATAATCCATTGCAAACCGCACCAAACAGTTGTTTTTGTGGATGAAGTGGCGATTCATGAAGCACATGTGGATTTTCACCAACCCAATAACTCATATTTTGCTTATTGACGAAACCATTCAACCAAAAATGAGCTTCGTCACCGAAGATAATTTTACGATGAAATTCATCATCTTGGCGCATCTTCTCCAGAGCCCATTCGGAGAATGTACGTCGCGTCAAATTCTTGAGTCAGCTTGATCTTGTATGGGTGTAAACCAAGAACGCCGCGGAATCGACTGAGTTGGATCGTTTGCTATGGACGCCTGAACGGCAGCGATATTTTCGTCACTTCGACCAACCCGTTGTCTCACTGGCACGGCAGCATCACACAATGAATATGTAGACTCAAATTTTTGCACTAAACGTGTTATTGCTTGAGGACGAGAATAATGACCTAAAATTGAAGTTAACGCTCTTAAAGTTGCGGTCCCCGACTCTGAATTTCGGTAGTACATTTTTACAATTTACATACGTTGTTCGTTAGATGATCAGTGAAATAGTGCGTTCACAAATTAAATACAAAATTGTCAAGTACCTATTGGAAAACCCATTACAAATCAAAGTGTGATTGTATGATTGTATGAGTCAAAAACGATAATAAACAATGAGAACAATATATATACATAAGTGAAAAACTTTAACCATCCAGGTCAAAAATAAAAGCAGACGAATTTTTATAAAATTGTAATCACTTCTAAGTATTGAGGTCAGTAGTCTAAGAATTAACTTTAAACTTTTTGGGCTAACTTGGTTTAGTGATGCCAGACTCAAATGTTTGTGCGCTGTGCGCGTTCTACTTTTACACTCACTGATTTGGGCCTACAGTTTTACATCGGTTTCGAACGGTATTTGTGAGAAGCTTTTCCAAGACTAAATTCTAGATAATGTCGCCGTCATTAAGCAAGGTGACCGCCGTCGAAAGAAATGTTAGGTGGTCTGAGAAGGGATCGAACCCACGTACTCATGCACAAGAGCTGCGCAATTTTGTATTATTATTTTATTATTTTAAAGTAATGAATATAGTGATTTTTAAAGTATTTATTACGAGCATTATAGTAGGTTAGGTAAGTTATTAGCGGTAGTCGATGAACTACTCTCTTAGGCTTATCAGTGCATTAAGTTGCATTAAGATTACACGTTAGCCCCATCAGAGAACCATTTAGTTTGCTTCAACAAGCTCAAGATCAAGGCTAACGAGAGAATTGTTACAGGCCCCCTAATAGGCAGGAACCCATAGTACCAATCAGTCAGTGTGCCATCAAAAGGGAAACAGGCATTGATACCTTGGGCCTGGCTAGAGACATAAGCCTTTCCAGTTCCTGTGAAACATGTAAGGCAGTCCCTAGTCAATGCCTTGCACTTACATGAGGTGAATGAGGTGCGGCAGTCCTTGACAGATATTGAGATCAGGAATACTGATTTCAGCGACTTCATTACTGCCTGACTGACAGAGAAGATATTGACCACAATGACTGCAGGAATATCGTCACTCATCTAACCGGTCACTTACCCACTAGCCCAAAATATCCGCTTGATACTATAACCATACACTAATAATTTAGTCTACGAGAAAGAGAGTACAGAAATTCTCATATTCCTCTATACCAGAAAATCCTTGTTCCAGAAATCTCTTCCGGAATGATATTGTAGTATTTTCGATCGAATATTGGTTTCGCTTGCGTCCAGTCTATAAATGCAGGAAAGTTAGGAGCGCCTTCCAGTATAGTTCCTTGTTCGACTTCGACCATGACCTATTGTGACATTTGTCTCAACCCGGTGGCAGACATAGATGAAGTCTGTGTTGTGGTAATGCAAGTCTTCACTTTAAATTGTTTTACTTTCTATTTTATTTTTACCTTTACAATTAATACAACATTTACTGTGTCTGAAAATCGTCTTCTGAACAAATAGAAAACCATTTTTTAAACAGCCCGATATCTCATGGCCGTCGTTGCTGCAATGATTAGTGTGCGTGGCTCTTGTACGTGAGAACGTGGATGCGATCCCAGCTCTGACCACCTTCCGTTTCTTTCGATGACGGTCAGCTTGCTTAGTGGCGCGACACTATAGAGTAATTAACTATAAAAAGGTACTATATTCAAAACTAAAATGTTCGTTAAACCGTTCGGAACCGGTGAAAGACTATAGGTCTCAATCAGTGAATGTAAACCTAGAAAGTGCACTCCACACTGGCTGGGAGAAAATTCTCCGCAACCCCTTCATGGGATGTAATGGAAAACCATTTTAAACCAACCAACGTATAAAACTAATTAGACTAGTTCATTTTGTGAAAATTGGATTATGAACTTTTGTATCAGCCAAATATTCACTGCCTAATAATTTTTCGACCAATTTGTATAGGATGCCGCTTAAACTCCAATTCCGCAGAAGTCGAGTATATTGAGCCATCCCTATGTTACAGACATGAATATCCATGAATGTGTATGTATAAGTACTTAAGGTACTTACATATAGATTAAGTACCCATTGACGGTATCTGGTGGCATGATTCTGGTCTCTGACAATCTGTTCTGCTCTCTAACAATCGACTCAATATATCACCCAAATGCGAGTATTTGGAGCTGAATACATTTAATGCATTTCAAATCAATAAAATTAAATTCAACACAAATCAATTCAATTCAGTCAAATTAAATGCAATTCAAATCAATTAAATTCAGTTTAATTTAATTCAATTCAGTTCCATTCCATTAAATATAATTCAGTTGAATTCAGATCAATTTAATTAAATTCCACTCAAATTAATTCAATTCAATTCTAATCAATGCAACTCAATTAAATACAATTCAATCCCATACAATTCAATTCTTCTCAACTAACTCCAATACAATTCCATTCCATTCCATTCAAATCAATTTAATTCAATTTATTTTAATTCAAATCAATTCAATGCAGTTCTATTCAATTCATTCCAATTCAGTTAAATTAAATTCAACTCGATACAATTCAATTCAATTCAATTCCATTCAAATTAATTCTATTCAAAGTAATTCAAATAAATACCATTCCATGCGGCTCAGTTTATTAATTTTCAAATTAATTCAATTCAAGTCAGTTCAATTCAATTCGACTCAATTGAATTCAAATCAATTCAATTTAATTCAAATCAATTCAATTTAATTCAAATCAATTCAGTTCAATTCAATTCATTTCAATTCATTGCATTCCATTTCATTTCGATTCAAATCAGATCAATTCAATTCAATTTCTTTTAATTAAAATTAATTATATTCAATTTCATTTAATTCAAATCAATTCTATTCTATTGAATTCAGTTTAATTCAATTCAATTTAATTTAATCAAATTCAATTGAATTCATTTCTTTTCAATTCAATTCAATACAATTTGATTCAATTCAATCCAATACAATTCAATTCCATTTCATTGCATTCAATGTAATTCAATTCAGTTCAATTTAATTCAAATCAGTTCCATTCAAATTAATTCAAAACAATTCAATTCAAGTCAGTTCAATTCCATTCAATTCAATTCAATTCAATTCAATTCAATTCAATTCAATTCAATTCAATTCAAATCAATTCAATTCGATTCAATTCCATTCAATTCAATTCAATTCAATTCAATTCAATTTAATTCAATTCAATTCAATTCAATTCAATTCAATTCAATTCAATTCAATCAAATATAATTCAATTCAATTCCTTTCAATTCAACTCAATTTAATTCAAATCAATTCAATTGGACTTAATTCAGATCAATTCGAATAAATTCAATATAATTCAAATAAATTAAATTCACTTCATTACAATTCAATTCATGAAAATCGAACGAACCCGTAAATAAAACCGAAAATTACCTGGTGTTCCATTTCAAGAAAAGTGATTTTTCGAATAAACCCGGTTACCAACTGTTTTCTTTATCCAAATTTTGGGACCTCGATGATAAGTCCTTCTTATTGTCCCGCGCTCGGCAAATTATTTCGAGGCTTATTATTATCTATCTGCTCGAAGGAGTGCCGCCAAATTTGCGCCCAACCTCTCTGTGGTCGGAAATGACAGACTCCAAGGTTCCAAATTCTTGTTCCATCATCTCAATCGTCCATTTTCCTTAATCTGTTAGATCATACACTGAAAGACATCAAATAGAAGCTTTTAATTACGCAAAAAAAAATTATTATTATGTTTAGTTTTGTAGAAAATTCATCACCCAACCCGCAGAAAGAAACAGATCTTAGCCTTTGAGTCCGAAATTTGGCAGCATTTTCTGTATTATATCCACATATGTGACCAAACTTGGCAACATTTTTTCCAAATGTGGCAAGAAGATGAACAATTTCTAAACGCTGATAAAAAAGTTTTAATTTGCAAGAATTTTTTTTGTAGCAAGTTACAAATTTATGAATACAACTTCCCCTTTTTGGTCCTGGAATAGTCTTTGGTGGTACAATTGGGTACGGTGCTCTCGTGAGATCTTCTATATAAGATCATGGGTTCGATTCTTACTCTGACCACCTTATGGTAAGTCTATCGAATAATTAGCCGTGAAAAAGCTTCTTAAAAACTAAACCGTTCGGAACCGGTATACAACTGTACGTCCCAATCAGTGAATCTATAAATGAAAAGGACATACCTCAAGATTGTAAGAAGCTCTCCCCTGTCCGCATATGGGATGTAATGGGAAACAATTATTTATTTTACATTCATGCGACCGTTGTTGTTGCAATGGTTAGTGCACGTGAGTCCTTCTACATTTACATTCACCTTGAATGATAACACTCGACAACATAAACTACATACTTGACACCATTTGGCATTGAGATTTTGACAAATTTTTCATGCTGGCAACATTGTAGTAGCTTAAGATAATATACTTAAGCACATCATTAAATGCCATCGAAAATAAGCGAGCTAGACAAACAACGTTTCTAGAACCGATGCGGCTGACTTGCGAAAAACGTGTCGCACACAAATCGCAATGTATTTTCTTATTGAATGAATTTCTCACTATTCTCACTCGACAGTCGCATTGGTTTTGGAGGTGTTGACGTCTATAATTTTGTCTACGAACCTATCAATCATGGTAAAGAAATGACAGAAATACGATTTAACGAGGATGTGCGATTTATTTGCACGCAAGCTGACGACATTCGCTAGTTTGTACACAAAAGACTCCTATTATCTGAATGGTGGTACCATTTACAGGTTTTGATTTACAATTTCATTTAAACTTTTCTTTTGTTAAATTTTGAATTTTCTGTTTCGTTTATCAATTAATTTGACATAAAACCAAGAAATTTATGTGAAAATTCTACAATATATAAGAAAAATACCCATACAATTGTAAACATAATCGTAGAGTGTGCGAATTTCAGGAGTATGCTAAACTGCACAAATAGTTCGGAGCCACAAAGTATGAATTCGGGCATCGAACACGCCGCCCTCATGGTGTCTGAAGAGAAAACCCAACATGATTCACGTAAGAAATTTGTACTATTCATCTACATAATAATTTAATAATTGTATTTATTGTTTTCCCTTCAGTTTTGTGTTACGTCAAATATATTTTTGAAAGTATAATTTAATTTCTTTGTGTTTTTTGTTTTATTTTTATTTGTTTTATTGGAATTGACTCGTGTAGTTTGATCATAATTTGTGTAATTGAAATGAAAACAGATAACAATACTAACCTCACTTTAAAATTACAAAATTGACAAAAAAAAAAAAGAAACCAAACAATATGTAGATTTTTTACTAATACTACTCAATATTTAGTTGTCTGTGAAAATTGAAAATTTTCTTTTAATTTATTTATTACAAAAAAAAGTAAAATATTTAGTCAAAATTCTCAACAAAACCCGTCTATAGTATAAACACCTATACACTCACTCACCGACTCGTACACATACATACATACCACACAATACACACAGACACACACATATTCATTATATCATCAACAACTAATAATAATCATTTCTAAGAAAAATTTAATCACTTCAAGTTCTCAATAATCATTGATACTATTCATTTATCATACAATGCGTTTTGTTGTACTTTTTAGTTTCAAATTTTAATTATTTAGTTGCAAAATTTTCTAAAATTTGTTATAAAGAGGTTTAGAATTGCAAAAAAAAATTTTAACTATTTTTAGCTGCAAACTTGGTCACACTTTTTATGTGGCCAGAATAAAGATTTAATATATACAAGGAGTTCAAAATGTATATAAGCTACCCTACAGGGCCTTTGTAGTCCTATTGTAAATGTCTGTAAATGTAGATGTCAACCAGCTTCACATTAGTTCGCTTGAAATTCGTCTCGCCTTCACTGGCAGTGCTTCAAGGTATCGGTCTCATTTGTTAAAGACTCGGTCCAATATGTGCGGCGATATTCCCACAGTATCGTGTTGAATGTTGGCAGCGTTCAAAGTGGATGGTTTGTTAGCATGTACTACGGACTTGACGTAGCCCTTGATGTAGCAGGAAAATAAGGGGTGTCAAGTCGCATGATCGTGGCGGCCAATTGATGAACACTAGCCATGAGATGACCCAGTCGCCAAATTTTTCCTTTACAACTTCGAGCGTTGCGACCCTTGTGTAGCATATAGAGCCATCTTCTTGCAATCACAGCTCGTATGTATCAATATTGTCGATCTCTGGTTACAGAAGGTCGGTAAACATCGCTCTATACGGAGAACGATTGACGTTAACACCGTCTCCTTCGTCATTTCGAAAGAAATAAAGCCCGATGATGCCGCCATGGCTTAAACCGCACCAAAAAAACAAACTTTGTTGATGCACTAATGCTGGGTCGAACAGTTATGGGTTGGGGCCGCTTTAAAAATGCCCTATTTTGCTTGTTGGCATACCCGTTGAGCCAAAAATTACACTTCGCCCGAGAACATGATTTGTTATTCAAATATTTTCAGCCCCTAATTAGAGAAGTCTCGGTCTATGGTCATCCGGCTTCAATTGTTGCGCCAGTACAATCGTTTAGGCCCAAATTCAACCACAAAATAATCCGAGTTGACTCTCTGGTGATGACCAAACCGGCTGAATCGCCAGTCTTCTTCGATACAGGCCACAACGACGGTTATATTTCTTCTCTTCTCACCAATCTCTGTCTGGTTGGTGGCTTAAGGTCCAAGCGAATGTACTCATGCTCAGACTTTCCCACGATGCCATGATGTCGACCGAGCTCACGGAGAATTTCACGTTCCATAAGTACAACTGAGCCGGAATTTCGATACTATTTTTAAACGTGTGGGAACGATCGACAGTCTGAAGCGAAGCACCCAGAAATGACAAAGCGTACTCTCATTGGTAACTGTGAAAGATTCTGAAATACAGCAATTGGAAATAGAGCCATTACCATGTGGTCCCTCCAAAGCACTGACCCGATTTTGTTTTGCTATATCTTCTCGCACTCATGTCGAATATTTTCTTTGTGAGCTTCCAGAGTGTGTGGCTTGTTAACAGTTCCAGTCAAATCGGGTGATGGTGGCAGTCACTGCAAATCGCCAAAACGAGACATTAGACGATCCGGAAACGATTGTTAATTGCCGCGGAGTGATAAATGTGGCACCCACAGTCACACGAGCTGTGTGTGCATATGCACCATCCTGTTGGAACCACACGTCGTCCAGTCCCAATTCATCACTTCGCAGTAATTAAAACTCGTTGATCATAGTTCGATATAGATAGTAGCACACCAGTCACAGACACCGTGTAACCTACGGCGTCCTCGACGACATAAGACCTCCGGCGCAAATGTTGCAACACGCTATCAGTTCGAATGGAAGAAATGGCTCTTTGTGAATGATATCTAGATATTCAGAATCGAAAATGTTGTTTTTTAAGTATTCGTTCAGATGAAAATGGGAATCGTAACTCCTGATAAATTTCGGCCGAAAATCGTACACTGCGTCATTGAGGTTCCAGAGGACGTGGTCGTAGTTTAGAGAGAATTCACGGTCTGCAGCACTTTCTTTCACCAAATTATGCTACAGAGACGAACGTGTAATGGCCAATTGCGTCATCTGGTAGACGTTGAGGGCGACATCTTCAGCCACAATGGCGATATTCTCACCGCAATGAGCACTACGACGTGCTCCGCTGCCTTATCCATCACGTGTTGTTCCAGTCTCTTCCAGGCGAACAGCTAACCGACCGTCCAGCGAATATGTGCTCGAATACTACCCGCGGCTATTGATATTATGTTTTTTTTTCACTGAAACAAATTGATCCTTTAGCTTGAAAGGATTTATAACTTTCTAAAAATAACTCATAAACGTATTGCTGACCCAGGTGTGTCGTCATTGTCTATGGACGGAGAAAATTCGTTCTTCAGCCGTACAGTCCGTATGTGGAATAAACTTCCGGCTAGTGTATTTCCCACCAATTGTGACATACAAACATTCAAGACAAATATCAACAGACACTACTCCCTCTTTCCACCCTCTACTACCACAATTTTCCTTCGCCAACACAATGCACTGCATTTATAGGGGGGCATCCCCTGAGTGTTGGCTACATCAAATTTATGAATTCCTTCATCAATTTGATGAAACATTTCCTCATTTTCCAACCTACGAAACATTTCATTGAATTGATGATGGACATTTCATCAATCTTTAATCCATATATCATTAGTAGTTTTCGTTGCTTCAACGCCATCATTGCATCAAGTTGATGTAAATTTTTAATTAATTTTATGTAAGTTTGTCATCAAGTTGAAGTACATTTTTCATCATTTTGATGTAAATTGTTCATAAATTTGCTGTAAATTTTCGTTTGTCATCAATTTGATGTAAATTGGTTATCATTCTGATGTAAATTGTTCGTTAATGTGTAGCCAAGCTAATTGGACAATTTCTCATTGTAAAAAAATCAAAATAACAGGGTATAAGACCACATAGAAAATGCTCATAGCGTGGATATTGTTTTCTATCCATTACACTATTTTCTATAAAGTATTTCGGTGGTGCAATTGCCAGTGTGTGCGCCTCTTGTACATGAGATCCTGGGTTCGGTCCCTGCTCTGACCACCTTGAAAAATTTCTTTCGGCTTCGGTCACCTCGCACAGTGACGGCGACACTATCGAATATTTAGCCATGAAAAAGTTTCTCAAAATACCGTTCGGAATTGGAGTAAAACTGTAGGTACCAATCAGTGAGTGAAAACTGTAAAGCGCACAGCTCAGTGATTGTGAGAAGCTATGGGATGCAATGGGAAACCATTTATTAAAGTTGTAATTTCCTTTTTAAGGCTAAGAGATCATGATTTCTCCGGTTAGTGAAAAAAATGTAAATGCCGCGGGTGGGATTCGTACTCACATTCACTGGACGATCGTTTCGATGTTTGTGAAGCATCATCTTCAGCAGCGTCTAGCCCGTTAAGCCACTGCGGTGTGTATTCACACTAGTCACTAACCATTTATTTTTCGTTAATTATTTTCAATATTCTACTAGTTTTTTTTCTTTTTTCAAATATCCATATTTTGAATCGATCCCACTAATTCTTTCTAAAGTCTAATGGTGAAGGTTGATATAACAAAGATCAGCAATTCAATGAAACTGAAAAAGGTCAAGTAACGCACAATCTTCAAACTGAAGAACCTTTTCATTGAGCTGCTGATGAAATTTGTCATCAATTCAATGAAAAACAATTGACGATCCCTTATCATCGATTTGATGTAAAGATTTTCGTTCAGTGTAGGATAACCGGGAAATCAACAGAAATTGGTACTTAAGCTTTTCTTAGTCCATTGATAACCACTTTGAAAATGGGTTAGATCGGTGTGCCGTCTGATATATATCTCCCATAAATATTATATACCAAGTCTGGTACCCACCGTCGGCAGAGGTTACGAATATTAACTGGTTTTAACCAAATTTGGTATATGAGCTGCCAAACCGTATGTCCCAACCCAGCTTGAAACTATCGGCACCAGAGGCTACAAATATGAACAAATTTGGAGAGGAATTGGTACATGAGCTTTTTTGGGCCAAGTATAGGTACGATGGGCAGCACAGATTACAATTATTAATTTAATTAATTTTGGTGCACAAGTATGCCAAGGCCAAGGCTGCTCGCTTTTCAAAATGAGTCATATTGGTCCATATAGCTGATATACAAATAACAACCACACCACAATACGACCCAGCCGTAACAAGATGCGGTGTGCATGCCTTCTAGCAGGCCTATAAAGGCAGTAAGAAGGCTCACCATACAAATACAATCGCCATTTCAAATTAACATAGGCCGACATGGAAGGAGAAACCTGCAGATTTCCCTTCAATTGTTGAACCTACTAGCTGGCCTGCAGATAAGTGGTCTCGTAAAAGGCTTTCCTTTCAGTCCTTCTAATAGGAATGGTACAGAAAGGCTTCGAGGGATTGCCAGCTTTGAGGATTTTAAAATAATATTTTTATGAGGACTTAAAGAAAACTACAAAATATTTGCGAATTATTTCTATATTTATAATGTTTAGACGATTCTATGTCTTCTTTAAAAGTTTTTAACAAAAAATTTTAATGTGACAAAAAGTTTTTTTAAATCTGCACACTCAGGAATCCAACACACACCCTCAGCACCTATAGTCGAACGTGTTATCTACTCGGCTACCACATATCAGCAGCGTAAACGCCGAGTTATTGTCAAAATACGTCTGCCTACTATGACTTCTCTCAGCCAACACAGATGCACGCCTTCCTTACCCCTTCTCATAAACTGACGAAACATTCGATAAATATTCGAAATCTTGCTTCTTGAAGGAGACCTCTTCCAAGAGTTCAAGACAATCCAATAGACATGTGTGTTTCCATTCCGTAATAATTTAAAGCAGGCCTACCAGTGGAAGGCGGATTGGATGACAATGGGCATGCACAGCTTAAAAAAGCGAAGTGGGTACAAATAAGGCCTCCGGAAAGGTCTTCTGTCGGCAGGGCAACAAGCACGCCTAACGAATCTTTTTGAACTTTTAGAGAATACCTCATTCCAGGCCTCCTTCAAGATGCGAGGTGTGAACGTATATGGAATTTTTCGTCAGTCTATCAGAAGGTGCAGGAAGGGCCTGCAAGTAAACCCGCCAGGAAAAGGCATGGTTGAATGTCAGCAAACTGCCACAAAATGCATATTCGCAGGAATATTGTGAGAATGCCATAGCGTTTACGCTGCTTTGGAATAATGCCTATTAATAATAATACATATATACGAGGGCGGATCAATAAGTCCGTGACTTTTCGAAATTCCCTCGTAGTTATATGAAATGCAACACTGCTCCCATCGAGTACCACATGTTAGTAGACTAATGTCAAATTTCGAGCAAGTTCCGTCATTTGCTTTGCGTTTAACAGCTATTCAAAACATACAACCTTGTGCATTTTTTTAAAAATGGAAAAAAGTGAATTTCGAGTTCTCATTAAACATTATTTTATGCGAAAAACCCGTCAACCAAACCAAGGAAAAGCTTGATAAATGCTATGGGGACTCTGCACCATCGATTTCAATGGTAAAAAAAGTGGTTTACTGACTTTCGTTGTGGACGCACAAGTATAAATGACGCTGAATGTTCTGGACGGCCAATTGAGGTCAATACTCCCATAAATCTCGAAAAAATCCACGATATGGTGTGGGTCGATCGAAGAGTAAAAATGCGTGAGATTGTTGATGCCAGAGGCATTTCATATGGCTGTGTGGTTTCGATTTCAAATGATCAGTTGGGTTTAAGAAAGCTGTCTGCAAGATGGGTGCCGCGATTGCTCTCAATTGACCAGAAACATACGGGTGCACACGTGTGTAGTCTCAATGCCAAAATTTCATGAATTGGGCTACGAATTGGTACCTCATCTGCCATAATCTACGTATTTAGCTCCCAGTGACTATTTCCTATTTCCAAACCTAAAGAAATGGCTCGGTGGTAAGAGATTTAGCTCCAACGATGAAATTATTGATCAAAAAAAAATTCCTATTTTATGGACCTCGAAAAATCCTATTTTTTGGAAGGGATACAAAAATTGGAGACACGTTGGACTAAGTGTATTGAGCTTAAAGGAGATTATGTTGAAGAATATTTTTTTTTTTTTTTTGCAAAAAAAAAACTGTTTCATTCAAAAAGTCACGGACTTATTGATTCGCCTCGTAACTCAAGACGAACGGTCTTGTTCATAAAAAGTTATGAGTGGTTTTGGAGACAATTTATCATCCTAAAGACGCCTCTCAAATCTTTCATAACTTTATATGAATAAAGCGTTAACTTTTTATAAAATTATATTAGGAAAATTTGTTCTCAAGCCTATAACGCACATTGAGATCGTACTAAGAGATTAAGAGAGACTGAACAACTCCATTTTTTGGCACTCGATACAACGAGTTTACATGCTAACAGACTCCATCAGAGTTTTTTATATTTTTTGTGCATGTTTTGGAGTTTCCGGAGTTTGCTGGATAGGTGTCTCAAGGACAATTTCAGTTGTATCTCCAATATCTGCAATACTAAATATCTACAGCACTAAATATCTACAGTTCTAAACCTCTTTGTCAGCTTTTTAGCGTAGCGTCCTTATAATTTATTTATTGTTTTTGTGTCTAAACTAATGAATTTAAGACCTGAATGTTTGTGCTCGTTATGTTGCTATGTTACATGTTATTGGTCGTCTTTGTTGGGCCCCTCTAGTTTTGTTTTGACTTGTCGGTTCTCATTTACCTATTATGCACAATAGTGTGTCTCTGACTAAATTAAACCCATAAGTCAAAATATTACGGGGGTGGCCCACAGCTCTAAAGTTAAGTAGAAAAATTTAAATTACTCATACATAATAATGAAATTTTAATCTGTTCTTTTATTTTTTGGTTTCATTAAAACAAAAATCGAAATTTTTTGGCATTTATCATTTGCGGCAACTGAAAAAAATTTGAAAAAAAAACAAACATTATAAAACTCAAAACCCTCGATTTAACTCGTAACGACTCTTCTCTCAACAAATTGGATTTTTATTTCAATCTCAAATGAAACAACAACTACATCACCACACCACGAATTGGCCAAATTAAACCAAAAAAAACTTTATATATTTTGTTATCGATTTATCGAAATCATTTGAAAAAAAAAACAATTGTTAACTTAAGTCTTTGGTAACACTTCATTTTCATTAACGGTTGAAGGCATGGGTCCATACCCGTTAAGCGATAGCACCAATCTGTTGGGTCCAACGACTAGTTTGGCCGCAAGTTCAGCGTGTTACACGAACTACGGCACAAATGTCCATACGCCAGTTCCTATACGAAAATGTTACTATGACTATAGTTACGATCGTGATAATTTCCGACGTCATTCGGCTCACGGAAGAATGTGTACGTCATCAGGTAGACCTGTACAGTTGTTAATGTGTTATCTCTTTCACTTTGTATCTCTATAAATATGTATACCTACTATATATATTTGTCTCACTCACACGTTCGCTCACATTTCTTGTCAAAATCTGTAATATACATATCTAAATTTGTTTGTGTTTTGTGGTTAGATCATTCAAAATACCTTGTGGTTTATCGGTTTTTATCGAAAATACTCTTTTCTTGTTGCAAAACAACTGTGAAAATATATCTTTTCATAAAAACCGATAAACCGGCACTGTGAAAACTCTAGTCGCATATGAAATAATGTGGAGAGTCCTTTTTCCCGCAAACCGTCGATTGTTTTGAATACTCTATTTATAGGTAGAGTATTCAAAATGCTGGTTTAACGATTTTTAACGAAAATATACTTTTCGTGGTACAAAACAACGACGAACCCTATTTCTTCTTTAAAGTGTATTTTCCATAGAATAACACATACCTATGTAGATAAACTTATTCTCTCATCTGACGTTTCATTTCACACTCTCATCGTAGGTTTGTGCAAATGAGAGCAATTAAATTTAAAATTACCTTACACCAGGTGGAGGTACAAAATATGTTCACTTAACTTTTTCCTGTCGTTTTGGTGTAGAACTGAAAAATGTAAATATATTTTGCACTTTTTTGTTGACTTTTATCGTTGGTATATATTTGTATTGTATTTAACACAACTAGTTTGCCACAAAAACACGAAATTCGGTTGTTGTTCCTATGTTGATCGCTGTATACTATTACCACCATCTGGTATTATTGAACCCATATTTTCTACCATCCAAAGTTTACTTTCCATCGTACCTATGACGTTTAATTTATTGAGCGAATAAAATCTTCTATGGTATGTGTTATTCTATGGTATTTTCGATTAAGACCGATAAACCAGCACTTGGGCAACTCCAGTCATATTTGAAATAATGTGAAAACAAATATTTTTATAAATAGCATAGTTCCAAAAGTCTCCGATAAACCAGTATTTGAACACTGTATTTCTGGGGTCTTATAGAATCTTTGCAGAGTTCACGGATGACTGTACAATTATTCAAATATTTCTTAACTTAGTAAATACAATATTTCATTAATATTTAATAATTTCTGTAAGAATTTATTGTGCTTTCAGTAAAAGTAGTGAATTTCCATCATAATTTTCAATTACAATGCAATATATGTAAATTTTTATCAATTGGAGTTTAAAAACCATCAATTGAAATTGAAAAACTCCATTTGAAATTAAAAATATATAAATTTAAATGCTAAAGACTTAAACAGATATTCTAAATGGCAGCAAGGTATTCTAAAAGGCGCAACAAAAGCTATCAGTTGAAGTACATAAGACATAAATTGAAATTCAAAGGTCATAAATTAAAGGCAATAAACTGGCATACATTTGCTGAACAGTTTTGTAGAGCTTCTCAAAATCAATGGAAAATTTATCAGATGATGATCATTATCAGATGAAATATACGTGCCATGGCAAAATAAGTAAGGCAGAATCTAGAGCATCCAATATCGATTGTGTCGATTCCGAGATCTCGGAAATATCGGACATTTTTAAGATATCGAAATATCAGAATTGGTTTGGCTCAGTCTCGATATTTCGATATTGAAAATATTTTGTTCTTTTTGCTTTTGTATTTGTTTTGTGTGTATCTACTAACTAAATTTCGTATTTTGTATCTGAGAGGGACCAGATTACCTGCAGTTTTGTCCAGACTCGTTGCCTTGGACGGACTGCTCTTCAGCGTGTTCATAACTTCTTCGGAATTGAGAATGTCTCTCGAGACTCGCGGGTTTGAATTTCCAAAATCAGCAACCCCAATTCGAAATATAGTGGAGGATTATGCAAACGCCATTCAAAAGATGGTGAAGTGTGAGTTGACCCTTCTCCGGTCTCAAGGAACTCGATTCAATCTAACATTTGACGAAATCGTGGATACTTAAACGTTTAAGTGTTCACCCAGAACGTTTTTTAGAATCTTGGGCAGGTCAGAGCTATGGGATCGTGTCCTGTATAGAATTGCATTGAGCAACAAGTGATGCAGAAGTTTGATCTGAATTACCACCGGGACATTGTGTGCATCACAAACGGTGCGTCGGCTATGCGGAAAGTGGGACGACTGAGCATATGCGAGCAACAACTTTGTATTGTCACTTAATTATAATTGACGTCTTGTATAAACATACGTAAAAAGACAACGCCGCTGACTATGCAGGAGATGGAAGTGACGTTGACACCACTGCCGAAACTGCTGATGAGAATTACACCGATGATGATATGGAAGATTTTGGTGGTTTTGAAATCGCTTTTGCTGAAAAGGACGATGGAATTGAGCCAGTTAAAGATTAAAGTACGCATCACTGCCAAGTTATTTCATCGTTCTCCAACAAAAAACGGCGAAACTCAGGAAAAGTATACAAGCGATGAATTTGGCAGACCCATCCCATTGGTTCTGGACACGAAAACACGATGGAACAATCTGCATGCAATGCTTGAACGCTTCTTGAAGTTAAAAAATTGCATCAGAAAATCACTGATTGATATTGATTCAAAAATAGGGATTGGGAGTTTGTCAGCAGTTCATCGGTTGTCGCGTGTCTTGAACCGGTAAAACTGGCCGTACAAGCGTTGTGTCGAAACGATGCGACTCTTTTGCCACCCGACACCGCCATAGTGTTCATGATTAACTCCACAAAGGTCATCAGCGATATGAAAATGTGGACAATGCTTTAGATTTTCGGCAACACAGCAAATCAGCGATTGCCGATGCTGTGATTGAACTGTATGAGCGACTTAACAAAGCTACAGATGGTTCAGCCAGCTTGTCGTTGAAGGATATGAGAAATGAGGCTAAATCAAAAACGGGCAATGGTTTGAAGGATGCATTGAAAGCTGTTCGCAGGGAAATGGCCACTTTCAAAGAGGATAGGACGCGGGGATCGTATCTTCGTGAGGCCTACAAATATTTGAAAACTTTAAAACCATCCAGTGTCGAATCTGAAAGGGCATTTTCCGGCGGTGTCATTTTGTCACAAACCTATGTTTCTGCGGGTCCACTTCCAGAAAGATCATCAAAAGAAAAATAATTAAAAAACTGAATAACTGCACCTAATCAAACTTGTGTCAAATTTTTTTTTTTTAAGAAAATATTATTCCGTTTTTCAGTAAAAGTTGATTTTGAAATTTTTTAATTAAAGGCGTTCAATATAGATATTAATATCGGAATGTCGGAATTGAAAAATTTCGGTATCGAAATATCGGAATTCAAAAATTTGTCCGCTATTGGATGCCCTAGTAGAAGCAGTAGGAATTGAAGGCATTTTGTTTTGTCAAATTCAGCCGATCAAAATTTGTCAAGATATATTTATTTCAGGTTATAGCAGGAGGAATTGTTGTAATTTTCGGCAAGAACCACAAGGACAAGAGAACATTTAATTTGCCGTTTTAACGCTATCACCTGTCCTAGATACATCTTAGAATTGGTATAAACAACATTTGACAAGGTCGGACCACAACGACAAGAAAAAATTTAAATCAGCTGTTCTAACGCTTCCACCTGTAAAATATACATCTTGGTACGTGCCTTTTTAAATTTGACATTATAGATTTTCCAACCTGTTACTTCCTATAACTCGATAAGTTGTATTAAAATTTTTAGGAAAATTTTTAAAATATTATTCATGCGCGATTTTGGGGAAATTATGTATTTTGATTGTATTTCGACGTGTTTTCTAACAAAACTAGCAAATGTCCTTCACTTCGTTCGCGGCTACACTGTGGTAATTAAAACAAAATCTATTCAAAAAAGTCAGTGGGAGTAAATTTTAACATAGAATCATGAAATTCAGAGGGTGTGATCTTTTCAGTATTCAGACTTAAGCAAATAAAAATTGGTTCTTGTTGGCCGAGGCATTGAACCGGATAAATTCAGTATTCTTACAACTCGCGAGAATATAGCTTTATGCCATTTAACCATCTTGCCGCAATGTAGACGGAATGATCTTATCGTGATGTGGAGGCCTAAGAGTGGGCATTCTAATAAAGAGTGGCTGCCTGAACTAAAAGTTATCACGATCAGTGCCCAAGTACTATTCGGCGTATATTTTTCCTTTTACCTTAGAAGGTGAATGCACCAGCACTACTGGTCAACGGCGGCAGAACGCAAGGCAGAACAAAATCCAAGTATGACATACTCATTAGTAGCTTCACTCTTATCAGCGTCTGACCGAGAGGAGGCGGTCGCTAAAATATCCTGGCAGTAGTTAAAATGCAAAACAACGGTGGGCTGGCTATATTAATGCAATTGGATTGTTTGAACACTATACATATCCAGTCCCACTATTCAGCTGGCAGATATCCTCAAGAACGACAAAGCTGTCAGCAAGGAAATGCTCTTTGGGCGCCCGGAAGAGGCCTGCGATCGCTGACCTGACCCCGACATTAAGATTGTGTCAGTTGATTGTAATGATAAAGTAGACAGGGAAAATGTATTTGAACGAGCCACCGGCAAATTCAGTATACAACCCATCACCTCCTACAACGGAACGCTACTGTTAGATATCTCCACCGCAGAAAAATTGTTGCCAGAATGAAATCATCCACAGGGTTGCTTGGAATCTACCCTGATCAACAAACAAAAAACCAAATTGATCACCTGGTAATTTATGGAAGGCACTCTACCAGTGTAATGCAGAGACGTGTGAAGCGCTAATATCGATTCGTATCACCATCTGGTTGCAGAAAAGATACACGCAAGGTTAAGCAGATCGAAATCAGTACGAAATCAGACACAGGAAGTTGGATATTGGAAAGACTTAGCCATGGCATATTTAAAGAAACTCACCCAGCTGCTGGAGCATATCCTGAAGCGCAGGGGAAATACATTTCCCACTCTATGGAAACTGCTGCAGAGATGTGATTGGCTACGTCAAACCGCTTAAAGTCAAACCATGGTACAATGAAGAGTATAACATGGCTAGTGATGAAAAGGACGCTGAACTGATGGCAATGCTTCCGCCAGTTGCTGAAAAGGGGAGGGAGAAACCTCGTTTGTTTAAAGAAGAATAAACGGTTGTGGATATTGTGCGAGAGTGAGCAAGTTGCCCCAATTTGCTTATATTCTACTGAAATCTAAAAAATCATACCAACGCTCATGGATTAAAACCCCCCCTTTTCTAAGACAAAAACAAATTGTTTCCAATTACATAACCTGAAGAGACTGGGGAGAGCTTCTCCCAACCAGCGAGCTGTGCACGTTATCTAATTTTACATTCATATTTGAGAAGACTCTTATATTTTGCGAAACTTTTTCATGGTACTGATGGGCCACCGGCTGAGCTGTTCAATGCTGGCGGTGATGAGTTGGAGAGATGCATACACCAGCTCTTTGTGGATGATTATAAGGCTACCTTCGATATCGCGATACGGGAAAAACTGTACGACGCTACAGATACCTGACACGCTTTGGAGGAGAAACTCTGGCCGACACGAAATCCTCGGCAAAGATTGGTAACAATCTCACCGAACCACTTAGTAAAAGGCCTTAGGGTCAAATGACACGCCTACGAAACGTCAGTGGGAGTCTCCGAGAGAAAATTATCCCAAAATATGTACATGGTCCTACACCGACATCGACCATGGCAATAAAGTACATCAAAATTAACCAGCGCGAAAGTTATTACAAGACGTACTCGAAGGACATCGACAACTAGGACGACCTAGACTCCACTGGAAAGACCAGGTGGAAGAAAGCCTGCGAGAGCTTGGTGTTGCCAACTGGAAGAGAGAGAAAACTAACGATCGAGCCGAGTTCATAGGTCTTTAAGACTTGGATATACAAACTGAAAACGGGGTTTACCTTAAAAACCCCGGTGTAATCGGTTTTTAAAACGCTCCAATTTGCTTCCCAATATTTAGGTCATCGATGAAAAGCTATATTTCGGTACTCCCAGTTGATGTGTGATCTCCTCGAATCCATTCTTATTGCCTTTTGCCATTTTGCCGCCAAGGCGGCCAAGTTGTATATCAATGGAGCTTAATTTGTATATCAATGGCGCTTAATTGCCCACGTTGTGATGGTTCTGATGCCGCTGGTACCGCGACTGTATGTGCGTTGGAACTTTTGCAATTTCCCAATGTAGCACTTGCTCGCCATTGCAGTCCACCAGACTACAGATGAGCCATATAAACCAACATATGTGTGCCTGTGTTACTCTGGTCTCAAAGTGGTTTGCGATCTGGGATTACACCCTTGTATTTAACACTTTTGGACAACTGTATAGTTTTTCTAAAGATGCTTGGTGCCACGTAAGCGGCTATTTTCGTCTCCATTGTAAATAAATATATCTCCATTTTATCTGGGTTTTCATTCAGCCCTCTTGGCTGTGACACTTGTACGATATTTCAAGTGGCTCTGAAGCCCATCCACATAGAAGTATGGCCACATCGCCTGCATTGCAGATGGGCTTGAATCTCACATTGGTCAAAATACTGAGTGGATTAGTTTTGGTGGTGGCCCTGAGAAGTGATGATAGAATTCCACTTTGTGGTGTTCTCCGGCATACCATGTCCCTTAGGTGTGTGTTATTCGCCCAACAACTATAATCCACGTATTCCTTAGGATATAACCGATGCAGGCTATTATTGATTTGCCGGCTTCAAATTGAACTAGGGACAGGATTAGCGTCGCGGTTTGTACATTATAAAAATCACTTGTCATACCTCTAAAAGTATCCAGGAAGTACATTTTGCCACTGAATGCCTTTTCCACACACTTCAGTACCCCGTATATTGCGTTGCCCGCTTATTCCTCTTGACGTTAGCCTGTTGTCCATAGTTTCACATAAGAAGGATGTTAGGCTACTCCGTTATTACTCCTTTTAATTCTCATAACTGGCCTTTTCGGTTTGAGGATAAAGGCTAATCTCACCTTCAGCCAGTGCCTTGAAGTATACGCATACGTTAGACATGAGGTGAAGATTCCAGCTAAATGGTCAGCTATCAACTAAATACGATGTTGTAATATGACTGGAAAAATTCCACCTGGTCCCGCTGCCCTAATTGTGTCCTCCGCGAAATATCGCTTGAGATGTCCAAGTATGAATTTATTGTTTGATGTTCGATCATAAGTACTGCTTCTCCAACGTGAAAGTGTGTTGTCACGAGTTGTCTCAGCATTTGCTCGGTTATTTCCGGCCTTTTCCCTTCTGCATCAAACATAGTTGAGGTCTGCATAACAGATCTGGTATTGACACGAATATTTTAACCTTGGAGACATCGTTAACTGGCCACTATATACTTTCCAAGAGTTCCTTTTCGCTGTTCGTGACACCTTCCAATCACTATTCACCACAGTTTTGACCGACTCATGTTTTGTATTCTTTTCGTCATCCAGGGCTTTCCAAAGTACGATTTTCTCTATCACAGTGGGCACAGCATTCCTCAATGATACTCCCTAGAATTTCAGTCATCTTGTCAACTGCCCTGTCAATTTCACATGGCCTCTTAGTATCGTCTCGAGCGTTGGTTGGTTTGTTGGTTTTCGTGGTTGCTAAAGATACTATTTAGCATCAATTAGTGTCTTGAGGCACCATTTTGCGTACCACCTCACTCCGGGAAGTCCAAAGTACCGTGTCTATATCCAGCCTGTTAATCAGAGATACCTCATTAGATCCCCTAGATCTATATCGTGTACCTCAGTGAGGTTATGCAGGAAGGGACGGTCCATAGTCTTACGGCGTCTATTCATCAGAACCGGCCAACTGCAGAGGAGATGCTCCACCGTCTCCTCCTCTTCTGCGTCATGGCAGGCACGGCAGTGGTCATTATATGGCAGCTACAACCGTCTTGCGTGATTACCGATTGTCCAGTGTCCGGTCAGCACGCCAGTTAGCCTAGGTATGTCTCCCCGATTAAGGCTAATCAGAGAGTTAGTCCGGTGAATGTTATATTCTGGCCATTTGTTCCCGGATATGAGGCACGTTTCCATCCTATCCCATCTGGTCTTCGCTCGTTCAAGGTAATGCAGGAAAATACCTCTTTTAACCAACCCTATAGGCGTTGCGACTGGAGTTCGGTGGAAGAGGATCCTGCCCTGGCTAGTTCGTCTGCCTTTTCGTTCTCTAGGAGACCCTTGTGGTCTGGTAGCCAGGTAAGAACCACGTTGGCCAGCCGGTCTAGCTCGACAAGTTTTTCCCTACATTCACTAACGAGTTTAGATGCAGTGTTGTAAGATTTAAATGATAGGAGCTCCGCTTGGCTATCTACAAATATTCCAATGCGCTCTGTTCTTCGCTGTAGTATAAGTGCGGCGCAGGCTTCTCTAATGGCCATTATGGAAAACGCTTCACTTGTCTGGGAGTTTGAATGATAAATTGAGGCATGCCTCTTCGGAGAAGACATCGTATCCGGTTCCACATTCCAATTTGGATCCGTACGTAAATTTTTTGGTGGTAAAACCTGTAAGTGGTTCCCCTTTATCCCACTTTATTCTCCTGGGAAACCTGACATCGAATACGTTATTGAACGTCAATGAGGGGGTGCAGTAATCGGTGGTTATATTGAGTTCTCTTGGGGTTGTCTGTAGTATACTCGTATGTCCATATGCGTCGCTCTTCCAGAGTCCAAGAGCGTTTAGTCGGGAGGCACTCCAGACCGCACAAGCTGTAATGTGAAGGTCGATTGGAATAATATGAAGCATCGTATCAAGGGCTTCAGCTGGACACGTCCTCATTGAACCTGTTACACCGACGCAAGCTGATCTATGTACTCTATACAAGAGTTTCATGGTGGACGTCTTCCCTGCGACAGTCCACCATACCATTGCTCCATAGGAGAGTATTGGTCTGATTATTCTAGTGTACATCCATAGCACCATTTTCGGTCGGAGACCCCACCAGCTTCCAACTTGTAGTAGGCAACGGTTGCCTTCTGTGCGCGGTGCTCTAAGTTACGCTTCCAGAAAAGTTTAGGGTCTAGAATCACGCGTAAGTACTTGGCATGAGTTGACAGTGGAATCTCTATTCCACTTAGCCGAGGAGGATTAAACTTTGGTATCTTGGTCTTCGTGGTAAAAATCATGACCTCAGTTTTCCCTGGATTCACTCCAAGACCACTACCTGTGGCCCAATCGTTAAGTGATTTCAATGCCCCATTCATGATTTCGCTCAACACGGATGGGAACAAACCAGGCACCATTATTACCACGTCATTCGCATACGCCAGGGTTTTGATCCTCATATTGTCCAGTTTCAGTAGTATTTTGTTGTAACCAACGTAGGGGAGAGATGACTCCAGGCTGGGGAGTTCCTCTATTCACTCGCTGTTTCCCATAGAGGTGTTGATAGCATCCTCGAGCGTATACCACTTGGTATTAGCTCTGGTTGTGAAATAAAAAGGTTCCTGTGGTGGTCGTGATATTTCAAACATTATATAGCGTTGACCCGAGAAAGAATATACATCTGAAACGTGCCAGGCCAGGATCTCATCTATAAGGGTATCTATCCTATCCTCTTCCTCTTACCCAATTTGGTGTATGTGTCAAGAGGTCAGATGAGTTTAGGAATTCAAGCAGAGCGTGCCGTATCTTATTCCAGTTTGTACTATCCCTCGCAATATGATGGGGATGCATCACTCCTATAAATATTTCCTTACCTGTATTTTTCGCCTGTCTTACTAGGCATTGTAGTTCCGACGAAGGTACTAGTTTCGGTGTGCCAGATAGTACTTATACATATACCTATGCTAGGTAAATTGGACCATCCACATTGTCATGTCAGCTGATGGCAACTCTGGAGGGGAAACATAAGTTTCAGTGAAACAAAGCCTATCACTTTCTTTTTAACAACACCTGGTTCCTGGATTAGGACAATGTGAATCTTACATTTTTATAAGTATATGCTTCATTAGTAATATGAATGACATAGGCCATTGGTCATCCAGAAGGTGCTCTTGTTGGGAGATCGTCAAACCTGTCATCGCCACGTTTAATATTAGTTCCGTGGGATTTCTTACCCGCCCTTCTAATGGGAATCTTGTCACTATTTACGTAAATTACTCAAGACACAAAAAATCACCTTCCAAAGCCTACGTAGTCCGTATTGTTTGATATCGTGAAGTGTACACGATCTATAATCCGTAATCCAGCGATATTTAAATTCGATATTACAAGATTTACAGATGCGGTGCCTAATAATCTAGAACACCGCAAAATAATCTGAAGAAATATACTTAAAAAAAAACGATAACTCTCTAACGTATCAATATATCGGTAGTGAAAGTTTAAATTTTGTTGGGCACCGACTACATGCAGTTGTTTAGAGATAAAATATTTATGGATTTTTAAAATATCAACTTCCGATATCTAAACGAGTTCTCGCTTATTTTTGGTTTTCCATCGAAAACTGAGTACTTTCTCGAAAACTACGCTGGATATCCGAAACAATTTATTATTTTTTTTTTATATTTTGTATGCTCTTCATAATCCAGCTGTCCTGCACGTCAATGTTAAGTTTAGAGCGACTCTGTTCTCTCTACCTAGAAAATCAGCTGTATAGCAGATATTTGATATTCAGTGTTAGCAACCTGTCGTCCGTCAACTTATATAAATCTCTGATTTAATTAAAAAATCTATATTCAAAAGATCTAAAGCTAAATCTATTTTACCACAGATCTTATCTAAATTTAAGATAAACATCCATACCTATAATGTGATCATCTGGGAATTCTGAGAGTTGTTATAAATATATACAATTGTATGGCCAGATTGACGACAAAACGGGTTATTGGCTACTTACATTTTAACACTACTAACTACCCGTATTCAGTTCCTGCGAAAATTTAGTTCCCAACGGAAAATTTCACTCACATTTCATTTGATTGTTACCAAGTTCCTTGCGAAAATTTCGCAAGCAAAATCAATTACAGGGTTGTTAATTGTTTGGGACAGGAATTGTAACATTTCCACTACTTTCACTCTAAAAAAGTTTATCCATTAATCCATTTATTACCATAATATTTACTTTGTGCTTATATATACAAAGAATTGTGAAAATTGTTGTTTGTGTCGTCATAATACTTATGGCGACTACTGTGTATTTAATATCGTTGCACCAGGCTACAATACAAGGGCTTAATTTATGACGAACACCCCTCGTATCTACACCATTTCCAATTGAAATTTGCAAAAAAAAAACAATTGAAATTTAAAAATTGCATTTGAAATTTGAAACACATTAATTGAAATTTGAAATGCATAAATTGAAAATTAAAATACGTCATTTGAAATTTGGAATACATCAATTGAAATTTGAAATACATCAATTGAAATTTGAAACACAACAATTGAAATTTAAAAGACATCAATTGACATTTAAAACACATCAATTGAAATTTAAAATACACCAATTGAAATTTAAAAATCTAATACATAAAATCGGTTAATAATTTTTAAATTCCAAGTGACGAATTTTAAATTTCAATTGATGTCTTTCAAATTTCAATTGATGTCTTTCAAATTTTAATTGATGTTTTTTAAATTTCAATTGATGTATTTTAAATTTCAATTGATGTCTTTCAAATTTCAATTGATGTCTTTCAAATTTAAATTGATGTTTTTTAAATTTCAGTTGATGTATTTTAAATTTCAAATGACGTATTTTAATTTTCAATTTATGCATTTCAAATTTCAATTAATGTGTTTCAAATTTCAAATAGAATTTTCAAATTTCAATTGATATTTTTCAAAATTAAATTGATATTTTTCAAATTTCAATTGGAAATGGTGTAGTTACGAACTTTTACTTTTTTTCACTGGAATGGTATTGAGAACTAAAGGTTTAAGAATATTCTTATACAATAACCATTCGAAATCGGTGTAACACTGTAAGTGGCACTGATCGAAATGCACACAGATCACGAGGTGTTCAATGTTAGATTTAAATTAGAAAATAACAATTTAGTTTCAAAAAAACTTTAATTTAAATTAAAAAATATTTAAGGTTAAATGAAAAATACTTCAATTGCAATTACAGAAACTTATTTCAAATTCAAATTTCATAAACTGAAAATAAAAAAATATACATCAATTGAAATTCAAGAGCTTTACGTGAACTCCAAAATATATCGATGGAAAATCAAAAACTCCGTTTCCGTTCAAGTAATACAGTGCAACACGAAAAAATATAACCATATACGGACACCACTACGTGATAAAAGACCGAAATAAAAAGACCCGCGTCTCCCAGTTTTGCCCAAAGTCATGCAAATATTTGGATTTGTGCATCGGTGTCATTTTTCCAAAAAAAGTGATAATTTTGTTAGGCTCATATCTAGCAAACCGTTCAGAATTTTGATTTAATCTCTCAGGGAAAGTTGTAGCTCTTGTCCTAAAGAACATAAAATCAAACAAACTTCATCTTCAAGGCCAAAATCGCAAAAATTTTAAAAAATTCGAGTTTTATACCCTCACCCATAGGATGGGTGTATATATCATTTACTACGAAAAAAAATTTAACGCATAAAAGGAGCGACTTTAGGCCCTTAGTATCTTTGGACGAAATTTGAGCTACAACTTTCCCTCAGAGAGCCTGACAAAATTATCACTTTTTTTGCAAAAATGACACCGAGGCCCCAAATCCTTGGGGTCCCATAAAAAAAATGCATGACTTTGGGCAAAACTGGGAGACACGGGTCATAATGTATGTAAATTAAAAAAATTGATAAAAACACGAAATATCAAACAGAGTTTAAAACGACATCAATTGAATTTAAAGCAGCCCACGTGAAATGTAAAATACCTCAATAGAATTTACAAAATTTATTTTAAATTTAAAATTTGTCAATTGAAACATATAAATTTTGTTTGAAATTCAATAGACATCAACGGTAATTTAAATTCCTTATATGCACTGAATATAGCAGCAAGTGAAATTTAAAAACTTCATTCAAAATGCAAAAATGCATCACTTAAAATTGAAAAATATCTAATCAAATTGAATACCGACAATTTATAATCAAACGTCATCAATTTGAATTAAAAATCCATTAACTACAATAGAAAAGATATCAAATGAATTGCAATTAATAAGTTGTGAATTTCAAATAATTCCTCATGAATTTCAATTGGCATCTATTGATTTGAATTTAATTGTTATTTTTCTGATTAAAATTAAAAATTTGAAATTGAAATGTTCTTAAGGATCTACAAAAAATGTTTGCATCTTGACAAACTACAGTTTATGTTCAAAAAATAAATAATTACTATCTGGAAATTGTCTACAAATGTCTCAAGGAAATATTCTTCGATGAAGTTTAGATCCGAAAAAAATTAATCAAAATTTATGACCACCATTTTCACCACACCATCGTATATGTAAATTAAGAAATATAACTTTGATCGTCATGTCAGGGTGATCGCACAATTGATATTCACTAAGATAACTGTGATAGATATCACGTGTTTCGCCACCATTAACTGTTTAAACTTGGCTTACATTTACAGCTGAAACACATCACGCAAAATGTAAACATGTCCTCACCCTAAACGTAACCACTGCAATCACCGCAAAATGCCAATTATTTAAAATATTTCTGTACTTAATCATTCATTTGCTTACATTAAAACTTTATTTATTTCCTTTTTCAAAACATTTCTTTAATTATTGTATTTTTTTTAAACGACAGCATGTCTTAGGAAATGAGCATGAAATATGAAACGAAAGCTTAATGAATTTTGGCAAGTATGATGCGTCAAAGTAGAAGCATGGACATGATGATGATTTCTTTTTATTTTGGATAATAGCTTTGACATTCCTCCTTATTACACCTAGGCACGCTTCAATACAACAACAACAACAATTTACAAAAATATGATAAAAATTGCAGTTGAGTGTTATTTATCAATGTATCGTTTGTCTTTTTTGAAACTTAGCTGCATCCGAGCGCTGTTTAGGAGACGGCCGAAATACACACCAGGGCCGGAACGCTGCCTCTGTGCCCCATCACCTTCGTCAGCAAGCACATGCCTACCAGAACAACGGGCCTTGACTGAGGAACGACTCACTTCCTGAAACTGTCAGTGTACATTCAACGAGCGCTGAGCAAACGTCTCAGCCGCCACACACCCTACAAAAGCAACATTCGAATGAACAACCACAGCAGCAGCAGCAAGAACATCACCATCATCACGTACATTGTAGCTATGAAAAGGATATTGTATGTGATGATAATCAAATGCACCAGCACCATCATCAGCCGCAACAGCAACAGCCGAAACACAACGAGCACTGGCAACAGCAACAGCAAAGCAACACGAACACAACCACCGCTGCCACTTGCACCGCTGAATACTCACTGCCGTTCAACCACCAAGATCAGCAGCAACAGCCATTGCCACCGCCGCCATCTCAGCAACGCCATCAGCACATGCCACGCAAACAGTCGCACGGCCACAGTCACAGTCCACACCCGAGTCGCCACACCTCGCCTCATAGTCGCCACACATCGCCCCACAGTCGCCACACATCGCCCCACAGCCGGCACACTTCGCCGCACAGTCGACACACCTCGCCTCATAGTCGCCACACTTCACCTCACAGTCGCCATACCTCACCCCACAGCCGTCACACTTCACCACACAGCCGTCATACATCTCCACACGGACATGGTCATAGTCATGGTCACGGTCATTCGCACACCTCACCACATCAAAGCTCACACCACCACCAACTGCACGATCAGCACCCAAATGGCACTGACACAGTTGAACCTTTTGTACGCAACAGTGCATTGAGGGCATCCGTAAGGAGTGCTTCCTCGCATGCCCACACCCATCACCATTCTCATCACCACCATCGTCGTCGGAAACGTGGACCTAGTAATCCACACTCGCAGTCCACCATCTCCGGAGGTACAGCAAACGGAGAAGCGGAAAGAAATACGAATGGTATCCTCCACCATCATAACGACCCTTCTGGACGTTCGACCTCACATCAGGGTCATGTCTCTGCAACTGCTAACGCTTCTGCATCAGCAGCACACACAGTTCATACTTGTGCACGACGTCATCGTTCCGTAACGGATCTTTCCAATACCTCTCTCAACACCTGTAACGATCCCTCGTGTACGGATCGTGAAATTCAAGAGATTTTTGTCCACAAGTCCTCAGCCTGCTGCTCGGGATCACGTCCCGAATTAGCCCAATATTTTGCTGAGGATCTGTATGGCTCGTCATCGAGAAGGCCTTCGTCGTGCTGCACTTCGTCGGATTACTGCTACCAAACTGATTCGACCAGCCTGTATGGCTCTCGTTCGTCGCTGAGTCGCAACAACTCAGTGAAGTCGGCATCGGTCACATTGAGAAGGAAGAAAATTAGCCAACAGAGGCAACCCAGTTACCACTCTATTTCACTGAGAGCCCTCAATGATTCTCGGCCAAATAGTCAAACAGGTTCATTAGCATCTATCTTTGATCGTGCCAAACATTTTGCTGAGAATGGTGAGAAACTACACGGTTCGGCGTCCAAGGTAACTATAGAAAGACACACTTCGAAAGATGCTTTAAGTAATGATCTACCTGAATATGCTTGTTCTCCCTCCCCGATAAGGTGGAGCTTCCTGGCTGATGGCAAGACGTCGGCGGACTCAACTGTAACTACAACAACGACACGCAAGAATGGTTCCCAGTCGCAGGAGCCGGAACAGAAACGCGATACCAAACAATCCCAGCAACTGGCACAGCAACAACACCGCCAACAGCCACGTAAACCAGAACGAGCCCATAAACCACTACCACCAACACCAGGAGAGCACGCCGAAGCCCCTCACAGATCCCGCACAAATCTAAGAAAGTCGAAACACTCAGACGACAGACCTTCAACATCGCACAAGTGTTGCGAGAGCCCCTGCAATTACGAAGAATCGACCGTGGTACAGTTCCATCATGTGGCAGAGACATTCAACAACTGCTGCAGCAACTACGTTCAGTGCAACACATACTTGGATCAAGATCTACAAATCACTAGCGAGGACATTCATCAGTATCTGTCGAAAGGCCAGCAGGACACCGGTAATATATTGAACAATACCAAAACGTATCCCTTCCAACCGAGCAATGCCTTGGAGTTTCAGTACAAGAATAACTTTGCCAACAATAACACTGCCACCAACACTTTGTCATCGGTGGAAGGTGCCGAGAGCATGCTCAGCTATGACAGCCGTTTTCGTCGCAATTCGAGCAAGGAGACCAACCTCAATCAGAACACTGCCACCGAAAGTTGTGTAGGAGGAGGAGCCTGTGCTGCAGCCTCATGCAGTTCCACACCTCTGTCGCCGGCCAATATCAATTTGTCCTCGAGCACGAACAACATAAACATCGTCTTCAGTTCCTCTACGGAGCGCAATGCCAACGAGGTGAAGTTCATCAATACCACAACTCGCCAGTCCGCCGCAGTGGTGACATCAGAGGCCCATCATAGTTCTTATCTGCCCTACAGCTATCCTACATATGACTACACAAATATGTCGGCAAATTCGACATTTGATAAACCACTCGGTATTGATGAGATACCCCGCGACCTGAACATGGGCGATGACCTAGCCGGCACCAACTCGTCCAGTCAGCATTCGTCCTCTTTGCACACGCCCGAACCTCGAGGTGTTTCATTTGAATCATTTGACGCCTCCTCGGGACATAATCTGCTCGCATCCTCATCGCATCGAGGCAGTTGTCAATTCTCACCAATAACACCCAGGTCGCCCATATCGCCCGGTTCTCCAGCTGCCTCCTCAACGTACTCGGCATCGATCAATCCGTCGACGACTTCATACGTTCATTTGCAACAGCATCATCCTCACTATGACTATCCACCGGGAATACAGAGGCCCCATGTTCACGCGCACACGCATTCCCATCATCATCATCTACACGATCATCACTTGAGGGAAAGCTTTAAGATTAGTAGCGCTTTGAAGAAAGTCCGCAAGAGAGCACGCAAATACACTGATTTTCTGCGAAAGAAATAGAATTGTACATAATAGTGGGCCAAGACTTGAAGGTAATGAGGCACTGTGGACAGAGATATAGTTTGAGCAAAGAAAGGTTAAAGGGAAGATATACTACATTTTATGTTTTGTTAGAGACACGATTATCCCACATATTGCAATCCTGTAAGCGTATGGTAATTTGTGCTCCACTACAAAAATAAATAAAAAAAAAGTATTTTTGTTTAATTTGGTGACAAACAGTTTGTGTCAGAAACCTTTCCCGTGAAATCGATAAAAGTTTTCGGAATTTGGAATTTTAGCAATTTTTCCAATGGTCCAAATAATTATCACCGTCTGTTTAACCCCCCATAGTTTATTAAATGGTGAAAGTTTTAAGAAATTCCTTGCGTCCCAAATCCGAGTTTAAAAAAATTTGGTTTTTCCAAAAAAAATCATTTAGATGAACTAGAAACCCATTCTAATTACAACGATCAAGATGGCGTAATATAGATGCTAGAACATTAATAAGTCAAAATATGAGTTCCGGTTCAAAAAATCGGGTTTGAAGAGAAGACACAATAACCGGTTTGAGGAGTCGGTTTTAGGACCAGGTTCTAAACACCGTCTTCAAGACCAGGTAGTTGCGACCGGATTCAAATACGGATAATTAGAACTATTCTATCAGAATTTCAAGATGGCGTAATATAGATGCTAGATCATTAATAAGTCAAAATATAAGTTCCGGTTCAAAAAATCGGGTTTGACGAGAAGACACAATAACCGCTTTGAGGAGCCGGTTTTAAGACCAGGTTCTAAACACCGGATTCAATACCAGGTATTTTCAACCGGATTCAAATACGGATAATTAGAACTTACTTATCCGGTCTCGGACAACCCCGGGTCCGGGACCTTACAAAACGAAGATAAAATATTTCGCAAACCAGTGCGATCTTTTGTTCATTTCTCCAGTTGACAATACCAAGTGTACGCAGGGATTCGTCAACCTGAGCCCTCCAGCGGAGTCTTGGTCTTCCTATTTTTCGTCTTCCTTCGAGTTCGGTTTGGAAAACCCTTCGTGCTGGTTCGTTTTCATCCATTCTACTGACATGGCCTAGCCAGCGCAATCGCGTTGTGTGGATCCGCTTAACTATGTCAATGTCGAGATAAAGCTCATACAGCTCATGATTCAAGCGTCGCCGATACTCGCCGTTGTGCACTACAGGGCCGTACATTTTTCAGAGTATTTTTCTCTCGAAGACTCCTACAGGTGTTTCGTCTGCTTGCGATAGGACCCAGGATTCTGCGCCATAAAGCAAGACAGATTGAATGAGAACTATTCTATCAAAATTTCACATTATTTATAACATACACTGACAAAAGTTATCACTTGTTCGTAATGTGCTTTCCTTATTTTGTCGTACATTTTGTGGAAATTTCAACTTTGTACCAGCTGAGTTTGGATCAATTTTGGAAAGACATCGGCATAAATTGTTGGTCCCCAGTTGGTTCTCCTTTCAATTAAAAGAGCACAGCTCACTGAGGCTGCAGCTTTACGGAAATTTCGTCAGAAGCTTACGGAAAAGTCCATCACATATTTTACATTACCTCATAATATCCATAAAAATTATCAAATATTGGAAAATATAAACAAAATTGTGATATACGGAAAATCATAGTGTTTTCTATCTTACTCTTATGAGCGTAATCCGAAACGAACACGAACCCATACAATTTTAAATGTCGTCCATACACACAAAAAATTTTATAATATTTTGACAACCTCTGTACGACAATGCTGCCCCAAGTTTTAGAACATTCAGGTGGTACAAAGAAGCCCTTTAACCATCTCTTTCTCACTCACTTGTGTCGTCAGACAAACTTTGTTTTTATTCACCAACCACCTCACTGCTCACCAGGCTATATGTCACTTTGCTCTTAAAGCACCCAAGAACACTAACTGTACATTTTTAAAAAATTTACTCAATTTTATACTTTATTCGTTCTATCTCTCTCTCTTTCCCTATCTCTCTCTCTTTCTTAAAATTACTTAGATTCACCGCAATTTTCACCTTATTTCGGAAAAAAGTATGTGGTTCTACACCTCAAAAAGAAAGCAACATGTTTGGAGAGAGAAAATCAATAGACCACAATATATTCTACTACGAATAGCTCTCTCCTTTGCTCTTGTCATATAAAAACCAAAAGAAGAAGAAAATCAGTTTGCGACATGAACTTTTTCTCACGGCACTTTGTTACAACGTTGCCATATTTACTTACATAATTCCCAAATATCCTTTTGATGGACTGCACTTTAGGTAACAAATAAATGAAGAAAAACAAAAACTCGATACTCTTAACTAAGCAATCAGTATAGAAATTTAATGACATGAACAAAAAAAGCAATAAAACGAAAAAAATAAACAATAAATTAAAACAAAAGAAAAGAAAACAAAAAAAAATGTCAAAGGAAATCATTCGAATAATGTTAACATATAAAACTTAAGTTGTATACACACACACACTGCCAAAAACGAAAATTATAACTCAACATTGAAATGACGAACTCTAACTAATTTTAACAGTTGGCAACTCTCTCTCTCTCTCTCTATCGCTCACCTGAACGAACAACGGTTAAGGTGGCCAGATGGCTGGTTTAGGAAGCTGATTGTGTTTGCTTGTGAAATCGCCTACAAGATCCCATTCAGAAATACGATTAAACAAATTCTAAAGAAAAGGACAAATATAAATATAAAAAAACTGATTTAAAAATAAAACAACACACAACGACATCATATAAATGAAAATACCAGAATAAACTGCAAAAAATACATATATAAATAAATAAATAATTAACGAAATAAATTGAAAAACTAAAACAAAATAAAGGCCCATTGACCCCAATCATACAAGAAAATGTAGATTTATCTTGTCAAACAGAAGTGAACCCGTAAAAACACAAAAATTACCTAGTTAAATCACGAAAAATAAAAAAAAAACATAGTTAATTGTTTATAAATCGAAAGAAAGAATGAATGATATAGTTCATAGATATATACATACATAGACTACATTTGCCTAGATATCTATATAAATCCCTCAACCTACAAATCAAATGCACTTACAACAAATAAAATACCAACATTATTTATACATATATCTAAAACCCCGTCTAAATTTAAACGGCATTTTCTCCGAATCCTGTAACCCTACCCCAATCCATCTTAACCATATTGCGTTATACGTTGCATAACTTGTGTTTTAAGTAACAGAAATTTCGATAAACAAAATTTCGAAACCACTCATATACGTTATCGATATATCCGCCATCCTAGCATTATTTTTACAACAACAAAAAAATCAAAAACAATTCTTTCCTATAACCAACAAATGAAAATAAACAAAACACAACAACAATTAATTAATTAACCCTTTTTGGTAAAGAATAATTTTAATTATTAAATATCGTTAGTAAATACAATTTAAAAAGAAATTAGTATAATTAATGATTAACGTTTAGTACGAAAACAAAATAAAATTATACATATATAATTAATAAAAACAACAAAAGGAGTTAATATTAGCTATAATTATAAAAACAAAACAATTGTTATATAATAAAAATAAATTAACAAATAAACTTGTATAAAAATATTATAGATACAACAACAACAATTTTAAACAGTAGTGAAGACTTATAGTAATGTATTTGTATGGTAAACAATTTTGTATTTATTTTTTATTATTAATAATATTCTTACCAATTAACAGTTTAAAGTATGAATTTGGTTCTATCACCGCAAAATAAACTATATTACCCATTTGTTATGAACAACACTGGAAAAATATACTATACTACTTATGTAAACAATTGGAATATATCTGGGATTTGTTTTCTAATTCTTGTTAAAGCAACAAAACAATAAATGTACATGGTCACCCTAATATTTGATTAATAGACAAATAGCAACGCTGCGTTTGGCTAGCAGCGATCAACAGTCGTCGGAGACTCCTCAAAGTTACTCGCATAGAGTAAATTAGAATACGCTTTTTTAAACTCTCAATTGGGATGAGTTATCGTTTGCATTTAGTTTCATGAATTTTTCAAAAGCAACATTCCAAACAACCGCTGATGAAGATCTGAAATACCTATTTGCCACTAATCATGAGGACGCATTTAATTATATAAATTTAATAATAAATAAAAGTGTCAATAAAAAGGCCAAATAAATAAAAATCATCCCGTAAATTACACGCTGAAAAATAACGGTCCCATATTGCAGGAACCATGTACATGTTTGCAAGCATTGCTTTCGTGAATTGAGGATCTGCTGCTTTTTGGTTCTTTACTCTTATTTTCTTATTTTTACCAATTTTCAACGAAAAAATCTACATTTGGGTCACAACTACATACATATATTATAACCTATTAATTATTGTGTCCCAAACATGTTATATTGAATAGTAAACACAAAGTGTTGGGACACAAGTATACTATATTTGCGACAAGCAACAAACACGTTATATTTGCTCCAAACAATAAAAAATAGGGAAAATGTTCAGCGTGTAGAATAGATAAACCATTTCCCTCATCTGACTTTTCATTTCACACTATTCGTCATGGGTGTGTGTAAATGAGAGATGTTCGACGAAAATTGACTTACTACAGATGAAGTTACTTGAATTGTTGACTTAACCTTTTCGTCTCGTCATAGAACTTTGGAATTTAAATTAATTTTGCGTTGTTTGTTGACTTTTGCTGTTGGTAACATAAGTGTTGTATTTAACAAAATTATTTTACCACACAAACACCAAATGGATGGACGTTTTATGCTAATGCCTCTATCTGGTATTAATGATCCCATGCATTCCACACCATCCAACGATGAAATTTATTGAGAGAATAAGTTTCTCTACCTTGTTTTACTCGATCGTGACTCGTAGACACCAAGAATTCGAATTAAAACAACCACAATGTACAACCATTCTAACAATATTAACAACATAATTCACACTAAAACACACTGTCAACAGGGCACTTCTTCGTCTTCAGACTGTCCATCCAAATCCAACAATTTTCGTGGTATCTCTGTCAAAATCGGCATACGGAGAGAAATATATAATTATTATTGCTTAAATATGTTAAAATATGTCTAATTTCACTATTTAGTATTATTACTTAAATTTAATAAATCTTTAAAGGTAACTAGTGATTCTTATTCGGCATTCGCACTGACAACGATTTTATTAATTTGAAGCAGAAATCAATGAAAACTTTCTTAATTTTCCATGCATTTTGACAGCCCAAGAATCAAATAAAAATTCTTGATTTTGCTGTGTGTACCACCGTTTTACTTCACACTACGCATGAAAAATACGTTTTTTTACAACCATGCAGAGGCGGTGCAAAGACGATTTAGAATTAGACGACCAGAAGATGTGCGCAACTTGGCAACCGTGGTAAAAGAGAACCAAAAAGTGCTAGGAGTTCACTCAAACGCATTTCTCTCTCGCGTTATATCTTGCTTATTTCATACTTTTTGCATAGTTTATGTAATTTTACTTCAGCATGGTTAGAATGTATATAGTTATGTACAATAACACTATCAAAAAGCTGCTCGTGTATTGAAATATTCAATGAAGAGAGTAAGAGAGAGAGTAGAGAAGTACTAGGGTATCACTCGTTTTGTTTGTTGGCATTTGAGTGAAGAGAAATTTTGACTATCTACTTGTACATCGTTTTTGGGCGGTGCAAAAAGGATGTACAAGTAGAGAAGAAAAAACCGGCGCAATCATAACTTGATTATTTCATACTTTTATTTAAATATGGTTGGAATTTCTATAGTTAGATACAATAACATCATCAGAAAACTGCTCGTGTATTGAAATATTCAACGAAGAGAGTAAGAGAAAGAGCAGAGAAACGACGCGCTTCACTCGGTTTCTTTGTTGGTATTCCACTCCATGAGTAAATTTTCTTATGGTATAAGTTGCTTTCTGGGCGGCGTTACTAGAACAGCTGATTTTGTTTTCAATTTCTTATGCATTCGAGTGGCTCTTGAATTTCTTTATAAGTACTTTTATTGTATACAGTTATGGTGAATTTGACAGTAAAGAAATACCAAAAGAAAAACAAACTTCCTTTTCCAAGTTTCGCTATCAGATCTGTTTTTCCGTTAATGAAAAAAGTTAGTGAAAAACTGTAAACAGTCGCGTAGGTAGGAGTCGAACTCACATTCGCTGGACTATCGTTTCGTTGTTAGTGAAGCATCAGTCTGCGCGCTTTCTAATTTTTCACACAGTGATTGAGACCTACAGTTTTATACCGGTTTCGAACGGTATTTTGCGAACGGTATTGGCTAAGTACTCGATAGTGTTCCTATCACTAAACGGGATGGCTGTCTTCGAAGGAAATGTAAGGTGGTGATAAGAGCAAGGATCGAACCCACAAACCCCATTGTACCACCATGTAATAATATTTAGACCATGAAAATCCACATTCCAAATAAAAAAAATTAATCATAACAAATCGATATCTTTCAAAAAAAAAATTCAAAATTTTTTCTTTACAAAAAACTGAGAGTGGTGCAGTTTGAGATTTTCGAAAAATTAAATTTTGAACCAACTAAGTGTGCGAACTGATACTTAATATTAATTTCTACTCATTGCAAAGAATCCTCCAAATTGTTATTCCGTAAATGCCAATATTAACCTGGCATAAAGAATTTTTTTTTTTCAAAATCGAGTTTTTCAAATTTTCAAAATACAACAGTCTAGTTTATACAGATTGTTAAGATTTTACGAATTGAATGTATTGAACGGCTTTTCTAATTTCTGTAACAAATCCAGGTCGTTACGATAATGACAACTGATTCGTTATTTACACATCTCGAGAATATATTATTTTGCGCCTTAGAAATCAACGTGACTCGAAATGTGCCGTCAGCCCCATTTTGCAGTCACAACTCACCATAATACTCAGCAATGCACCAAGCAGCCGATTCCACAACCATTTCTAACTTTCCGCCACTTTTTTGTTGAATGAATATTAACGCCATCTATTTCTAGATTACTCCAGACAGTTTCTTAGCGAATTCGTCAACGGATCGTGGTGACATCCAGGGGGGTTTCAATGAAACAACTGTTCAACTTGGTACTTGAAGTACTAGTAGGGAGTAGAGTGACTAAATACAGTTAAATGATATTTATGGACGTTTGGTTGATGATAATTTATCTTAAAATACGTTCGATTAATTATAATGTGTTTTAAATTATGTATGATGCTGCCGTTGCTATCTAAAGTCGAACACTATGCGAACTCCAACTATTCCAGGAATTTTCAAAGGTTTACGGTCCAACAAAAACAACTGTTGCACACTCTTGGCATGTTACTCTGTGGAGAGATCTCAAGCTGCAGCCAGTGATGCCAACTTAGCTCTTTTGGGGCTAGATTTAGCTCTTTGCTACCTTGTTTTTGGAAAAACGCGTAATGTGCACGTGTTTTGAGATTTTATTTAGCCCGTTTTCTATACAACACCAATTTGCTAAAGAACGTTAAATTCTTTTGCTTCTACCGTTTAACATCGTTGACCGTTTACTTCTATTTTTGTATTCGTTATTACGCTTAATACTTTTAAATTGTTGGGTCGAGAGACACCCAAAAATAACGTATGGGGAGCAGAACCCTCTTTTAAGAAGTGGCTAAACTCCCAATGATGAGTCGACGGCAATGCTTATTTATAGCAAATGTATGATTGCTTCAAAACACTTCGATATACGAAACAAACTATTCTAGATCAGAAAAACATATGAAAGCCATGGAGCCTTTCGACGGAATTCAGTTGAGTTGAGAAAATCTGCACTACAAACATCGGTTTCTTCGAGTGAACATCTGAAAGGATTTTCCCAGAGAGGAAGTTAAAACAAGTTGCCTAAAATGTTACCGAATTTTTTGTTTTATTTGAAAGCGCTATCAAGAACATTACGTGGGGAATGTGCCGTCATTAAAATGACTGCCGCAACTTCGGTGTATATCAGGCTAAATTTGAACGATGAGGATGGCTTTGCTGTCTGAGGGCACTGGTATTTGTGGCATATAGGCATAGATCTGCGACTTAAGGAAACCCCACAAGAAAACGTCTAAGAGGGTCAAATCGCACGGTAACTGTGACCAGTTGACGACGTAGCCTCTGCGTGAGATACTTCTTAAATCGGTCATACAGAATGTCCACTGCGCAGCATGTAGCGACGTCCTGATGGAACCACAGAACGGTAGCGCTCTCCCTTGACGGTGGTAGCAATGCCATCATCGTCTTCGAAGAAGTACGAACCGGTGATGTCGCCGGTACATGCATTGCCACTTGGTAATGATTGGTATCGTCCTAAATCCGGCAATGCTTGTTGTTGTACCCATTTATTCCAAAATGGGTGTCGTCGCAAAACGAGACCACAGCGCGCAGCGTTGCCAGAAGAGAACACTCATTTTGATAATAAAGTTTTATCATTCGCACCTGTTGCTCGACACTGCAACTTGGCATGGTGATTTGTCTCTATTGTCAGAAATATAATTAACAGAAAAATTAAAAAAATAAATAAATAACACAACCTACTAGAACTGTTAAAACTGCCTGTACCTATTGGACATCCCCTTACTTATTAAGCGCGTTGTAGCACTTTTGACATTTTTTTTGGTAATTTTCGGCGCGTTTCGTTCCTGCAGAGTTAGCATCACTGGCTGTAGCATTCAATTTAGTGATGAGATATTTTTTATCGATATGTGTTAACATTAAGCTTCACTAATCTGACAACAGCCAGACATACCATATATGTATGTCCGTTGAAATTCAGGCAAAAATTTAAACCGATTCGCTTATATTTTCGAACTGCGATGTTAGGATAATTAAAAAAATTATTTGAAAATATATAAAGTTATCTATTTTTAGACATGGGCAATTTTGAATTTTAATCTCGATTTGAAAACCCAATATATTTGTATTTCTCGAAATGTATTGTTATCCTCACAAAACCTAATTCCAGAATCACTGTTTATGTGAAAATATTAAATAAGTTTACCACGTCCAAACCAAATTTGAAGAAGTAGACGACCAAACGTTGTGCGCAATTTGGCAACCCTTGTGAAAGATGACCAAAAAGTCGACACGATTCACTCAAACGCGTCATATCTTGAATATTTCAGACTTTCTACATACTTTATGTAATTTTACTTAAACATGGATGAAATTTCTGTAGTTAGATATAATAACATCATCAAAAAACTGCTCGTGTATTGAAATATTCAATGAAGAGAGCAGAGAGTCGTAAAGCTTCACTTGTTTGTTTGATGGCATTTGAGTCAAAAGAAATTTTGACTGTCTACTTTAGTACATCGTTTTTTGGCAACCCTACATGTAGTTGAGCAAAAAGTTACATGCTCGTTTTCAGACCACCAGTATTAACGTCTCACATTACGAAAATTTTATTAGAATCGAACAATTTTTATTTTTGACCTGGACAGATTTCATGTCTTTCCTCGTAATGTGTTGACACACTGTCCGATCCAATCCAACAATTTGTGTTTTATCTGTCAAGATCAGTTTATGTGGAAAACAATTGCCTTGACAAATATATCGATTGTATCCAATAGTCTGTCACCATCTTTATACGTACGTTGAATACAATATTGACGACGATTAAATCCAATAATGGCACAAAGCCTTATGTCGTATTTACACAGTGCAAGAACAGATCATTTCGAGAATTAATTTCGGAAGATTACTCATTCGATTTTACTCTGCAAAATTGAAGGTTATTTTTAACCTCATTATAAACTGGTGTACAATTTGATGCAATACTGCTAAAGTACCAAAAAGTGCAACCATCGTAGGTTTAATACCAAAAAAAACACGGTTTCGGAAACAACTTCCGCCATGTCGGCGTTATTTTTCACATATTGGGGAATATTTTCAATAACATACAAATTCAGAAAAATGATTTTAATGATTTTTTATTTAATTCTTTTAATGACCAAGAATAAACGACAAAAGCTCGGAGTTGCCACCTGAAATGTAAATGCGGCCTTAGAATGTTTTCACTTTGTTCCTGCCATATAAAATGATCTGCCAAAGCAACATTTTCTGTTACATGTGTCGCAAACGGTATTTTCAAAAGCTTTTTCATGGCTAAGTACTTTCTAGTGTCCATCACCAAACGGGGTGACCGTCGTCGAAAAAACTGTAAGGTGGGCGGAGCAGTGATCGAACCCAAGCTGTCATGTACAACACCCGCGCATAGTAACCATTGCACCACCGACGCCCACCGGCACAGGTGTAAAACTATAGGCCCGAATAAGTAAGTGTAAAACTAGAAAGCGAACAAAATCGATCTTTTGAATGACGTCTAATTGATTTGCTAAATATCGCTCATTATTGGAATTCCACAAAAAACGGTCCAGGCCCTTGGAGTCCAATATTACCACTAGGACTGATTGCGCAATAACCCAAAAAACATTGCACATTACGTCGATTGTTTGGTACACTCAAAGAACTAATTGTTTGAAAAAGGTTGTGGCAACCGTAAATTCCACCGATTGCAGTTGCCACAACTGAATTCCAGTTGCCACAACCAAATTAAGTGCCCTGTAGTGACAGGCTATAAAATACCTGTGCCATCCTCTAAATTCGGTTACGGCTAATTCGGTTATTTTTCTGTGGGTGTAGCCTACCTGGCATGGAATGTTACGTAATGGTAGGGTGGTCTTTTACCAAAGGTCTTTCGCGTTCATATATCTGAATACACAAAATTGGTTATGATCCCTCGTCCATTGTAGTACATGGACTTGTATTTATTATCACTTTGAATACTAGTCCTTGTACTAGAACGGTCGAAAAAAATTAAAAACCAAATGCAGGACCTACGCGGCAAAACGGCGGCAACAAGTTTGATGGACAAGGAACCGGGCTAGTTTCGGAAATCCGCAAGGAAACTGTACAATGAGGCAAAGCTAATTAACCTCGACTCGAGTTTCAATCATTTTAAAAAGGAAATGACAACGGCAAAATGAGCCTCTTAGGATTAGCTTCTGTTGTGTTTGCACAGAAAGAAAATTGATGTGGAATTGTGGAGATATCAACTTTTGAAACGTATGCGTCATGACCCTACTCAATTGAAAGCTGCTGAGCTATAAAATAAAATTTGTCATCCCCATCATAGAGAAATATAATCTCTTCGTATTATCTTGATGAAGACGGGGCAGTAGGGCATTTCATTGAGTTGGAGTTGCTTTTGTAATTTACTCGTTGGTTGGACCAATACGGACAGAAATAAAAGGGAATCAAACACTATTTAAACTTATTTTTCTGCATGGTCTATAATCGATTTGTCTTCTTTGGTATCTCATTCTACTTCATTTCCCTAGTACCATGATAAAAATACTCATGGTACACACAGGAGGTGTTGTTGTAGCTGATGGCAACAACAACATTCATTTTGTTTTTGCTTCTCACTTACGTTGTGTCAAATCCAACACATACGCATACCAACAATAAATGTAAACAAACACATACAAAAACAAAATACATATGAACTTGACAGTTCGAAAGTGGTTTGCAATGTAAACAAAGGAAATCAGCTGTGCTTATGCGTTCACCATCTATAAATCTACCTTTTCGATCAGCTGTGCCATAGAAACCCCCTGCCCTCATTCGTTCAATTTTGTGATGTTCATGTTTTTTTTACGTGTAAAAACCGATCGTGTTCGGCCCTCAGGTCATTTGAACGCCGACCACTGGTCTATACAATAAGTCAATGACCCAGCACTGTGCCGCCGAATGTGTTTGGTTTCATTTCTCGAGCGCATGGGTCATGGACAGACTCTGAAAAACTTGAGGTCTTTATGGACACTCACGTCCCGAACTGTAGAAATATCCGAAGAAATACTGGATGTTGCTGATATCACATGCCTGGGGTGATTGTGGACGTGGTCGATGAGACAAAATTGCTTTGGGCTACACCATAGAGAAATATAAAAGAGCCGCTATGCCTCTCTTCGTGTTCTCTTGATGACGGCGAGGTAGTAGGTCATTTCGTCCAGTTCGAGTTGTCCAATACGGACAGAAATAAAAGGGAATGCATATTTTCTCTCGATGTAAACAACACAAAACATAATTTAGCTGTCATTAGTATCGATCAAACACTATTTAAACTTAGTTCTACAATCGCTATGTCTTCTATGGTCTGTCATTGTACATCATTTCCCTGGTACCTTTTCGATCAGCTGTGCCATAGAAACCCTCTGGCTACAAATAGATTTAGGCCCTTAACACCCAGGTCCCGATGGTGAAATGCTGATTATACTGCAAAAGTGTGTCAGGTTTATCATACCGCATCTTGTGGACATCTATTGACCTTGTTTCGGAATCTCCTTTGTTCCAAATAAGTGGAAGTAAGTATTTGTTAAGGGGTATAAACAGGGGGTTTCTATGGCACAGCTGATCGAAAAGCCACTAGGGAAATGAAGTAGAATGATAGACCAAAGAAGACAGGAACTACGTATAAATAGTGTTTACTGATACTAATGACAGCTAAATTATGCTTTATGTTGTTTGCATTGAACGAAAATACTCATTCCCTTTGATTTCTGTCCGTTTTATGTCCAACCAAAGTGTAAGGCCGTCGGTGGTGCAATGGCTAGTGTGCGCGGCTCTTGTACTTGAGAACGTGGGTTCGATCCCTGCTCAGACCACCTTACATTTCTTTCGACGACGGTCACCTCGCTTAGTGATGGCGACACTATCGAGTACTTAGCCATGAAAATGCTTCTCAAAATACCGTTCGGAACCGGTGTAAAACTGTAGGTCCCAATTAGTGAGTGCAAAACTAGAAAACGCACATTTCACTGATTGTGAGAAGCTCTCCCCAATCCCTTCATGGGATGTTATGGGACACCATTTTTTTTTTAAGTGTAAAATTGGTAGAATACAGCAGTAAATCAAACTCGATGAAATGGACAACTACCTCGTCCTCATGAAGAGACAACGAAGAGAGTAATAGAAGCTCTTAAGTATTACTCTATGGTATAAATCAATTAGGCCCTTATCATTGCTGTTGAACGTATGGGAGAGTTAGAAAATATACCGCTATAATTTACATAGTTGCAGTCAGTCAATCTGTGGAAAGTACATTATACGATATTGATAGATATATTGAGAGCAGTTTGGGTTTTTTGGGCACTTTTCTTTGGAAGCCTTATAGGACATAGAAAAGGTTCCTATAATAATCTAACGTCTGAGTCTATTAGGAACTCTTTTGAGAATTCATGCGTGCTTTGTCTTCATCCCGAATGGATTGACCATAGACATGACAATCGTATAATCAATTCCAAGTCAAATCGTTTCGAAAGCTGGTCACGAGTGGCACACCGATATGAGAGGTTCCTAACTTGCTCTGGAAACTCGTGGCGAACGTTATGCTAAATCCTTGGGAGAGACATAGGGTTATGTTCCACGTGATGAAGTTGTCAGTCGCATCGAAATCCCTATCTAATATCATTGACTTGATGCAAGATGCTTTGGGGAAACCATCGACTTGTGCGAGACTCTGTAATTTTGAGTAAACCCCCTGAAGATGGAGTTGGTCCTGATCACAAGTAGACGAGAGACTGAGAACTTGATAATGCCCAAACTAGACAGTGTAGTGATTTCATTATATGTTTCGGGCAAGTATATCGGTGTTATCCTTTAACGGAATTTAAACTGAGAAGGGAATATTGAAGAACGGACGAACAAGAGTATGGACGCTCTATAGTAAAAGGGAATCGACTGGACCCACAACATTTTACCGCATATATACGACAATAATTCGTCCAATCATTTGCTATGGACGGTTGGATTGGTTTCATTCGTTTATTAGGTGCAATGAATTGAAACTACTGAATAAGGCTTTATGCTTGTGTGGCACCAGAAGAATCAACTTTCCAGCGGATTTGGATGTAATTGTTGAACTTATCTCTCTGGATCTTTGGATCTTTACGTAAAATGGTGCATTTCCAGAAGCGCACTTCGAATAAAAGAACATGAAGGTCATGTTAATATTGTTCTTGGCATATGGATAATTCCGAAACGGTTGAGTACTTGAGTCGAGCTTCTGCCGACTGTATAGAGTTCCAGAGGAATCCATAGATAATAATTATAATGCACAGTAGCGATTGCGCTGATGGAATACCAAGCTCACTTTCGGGAAATTTACAGCCTAAGTCATGATGTCGAACGTTAACGTTCGCTTTCTTTCTATGCAAAAAACAGCTGATTTGGGAGCCACTAACAACTTACACTTACACCCTCTCCTACAAAATCCAAGCGAACGAAGCCAGTCACTCACTTTCGTTTCAAAAAGCGAGTCACTATCTTTCGACTTGTCGTTCGCATGGTTTTACGTGTGTTTGTGTGGTTGTTGTTCAAAGCAATAACATAAAGTTGACGTTCGCCATTTAATTTCGGGGCGAGAGACAAAAAGTACGAGGAACCAGTATCTGCAGGTGTCGCAAAGTTGTAATTTTTCTGCTGAAATGGAAATATATTTTAATAACAAATTTATTATAATGACATTATTTTCTGTCCATTGTGTTTCTGCCATTGAATTCTATATAAATTGTTTTTGTTTCAAGCTTTTATTTGATTTCCAACTATGCGACAATCAAAAGACAAGTGACTGGTTTTGACATTTTCGTTCGCCTACCGATAGCGAAAATAGTTAGTGGCTTCCCATTTTGCAAACACACAACCACACAATAACATATAAAGCCTGGGATAAGAACGAAAGTGAGTGCCTGGCTTTCGTTCGCTTAGGTTTTCTTTCGAGATCGTGACTTTGGCTGTTAAATTTTATGCACGACTCCCACGATGGGTATTGGCACTATAGCTAGGATCTTTAGCGAGGTCTCCAACTTAACTTGCATTTGAGACTGGAGAACAACTTTGGTTTCTTTCCCGGCCATCGCAAGCCGGGATCATCTGCTTGTGTCGGGTTAATCTGCCATTTTGTGGACGGTAAAACGGTACATAGTGCAATCAAGTCAAACTCGTGCAAATCGAAACCAGTACAGAAATGGAAACGAATTCTAAATATTCTAGCACACTATCAGCTGGGACTATGCTAGGTTCCTGACTATAGCGATGTAGCAGGGAACAGCCGATTCTCTTGCCAGAAAAGGTTGATCCGCTGCATTTTTGGATTCGAATGCCCTTGCTAGGTCCTTGATTTCTTACGTGTATGGATGTTTGGTTGTCGAAGGCAGACTGCAGGATTCGTCAGGATTTATGGCCGATTCTAGATTCGATAACAATCCAATCCCTACTAAGATTGGGATATGTATCTTCTTCTCATTTAGGTAATCCCGAGTCACTCTTTGTAATAGGAATTACCAGTATTTAGGATAACGAGAGTATTGACTATTATCGTATTTATGAGGGAGATGAAGAAATTGAATCTTTCTAAAAACTTTTAAATCTGCTTCCAATTCTGAAACACAGAAGTAGTCGCTGATTTGATGAATTTGCTGTTGTAGTTCAGTATTCTCTTCGTGTTGCTTGAGTCCGTGCGAGGTCTTAAATTGCTTAGAGGCTGAGTGCTAGCCCACTAACTACTCATTGTCCGCCCAGAATTTGCGACGTTGTTTGCACTCATAACATTTTAAACAATTAGAGAAATCGTTTGATGTCGCGGAGAGCAAATGTAATAGTGTAAACTTGAGGAAAAGGATTTGATACAAATTTTATTTTCCTCAAAAAGTATGACAAAACGGGGATAAAAACTTTCATTTCGTTAATCTTTTCTAAAACTAAATATTTCTTCACAACTCTCTTCATTATCTATTATCTATTACTTCCCAACAGCTGTGTTGTTTGTCACTTTTTGCATTCTCCAATTCCATTTGCTTACATTTTCCAAAACTGATAGTGTACATCGAAAATACAATGATCGTACGACATTTTTAAAATTTATGAGTGATTTATTCTATTAGTGTCTCGACAAATCGTTCTATTTGAATTGACAGTCTAACACTGTCTTTAAAATGAGGCGTTGGCGTAAATTAAAATGCCTTTTAAAATAGCGTAGCTCTGCATGGAGAATAAGGTACTGCATCTCCGAAGAACTAAGCAAGGTGCGGAATAACTAGACTTGCGAGCCGAGTCTTCAAAAACTCGCTCGTTTTAAAACTCGAAATCCGAGTTACAAAGATTCGAACTCGTGAAAAAGATATTTTTATACGTTTGAGTGAATTACTGGTACTTTTGGGTTCTCTTTTACCAGGGTTGCCAAATTGCGCACATCTTCTGGTTCTAGAATGATTAACACTTCACTCGGTTTGTTTGTTGGCATTTGAGTGAAGAGAAATTTTGACTGTCTACTTTAGTAAATCGTTTTGGTTGTTACAAAGAGGATGTACAGGTAGAGAAAAAAATCCCGCGTAATTTGGCAGCCCTCGTAGAAGATAACCAAAAAGTCGACGCGAGTCACTCAAACGTATTTCTGTCTCGCGTCATAACTTGGTTATTTCACAATTTTTTACTTAATTTACACAGAAAAAAATATTTTTCATATTCAATAAAAAAATTCAAAGATTCAATAAAAAAAATGTTTAAAAAGGCGCCTGCAAAGATTTTCGTGATATTAATAACGATTGTTGTAAATGGTTGTAGAAAATATTTTAATTTTCACTCAATAAAAAGAATATCATATGAATTAAAAGTTTTATTGAAGCTTGAAAGCTAATTCAATAAATGGTTAATTGAAGCAATTAAACTTAATATTAACACCCAATGAAACAATTTATTGTTCCAACAACTGTTTTTATTGTGTTTGAAAAGAATTTTGAATAAAAAATTTTATTGATATTTCTGAATATTTCAATTAAAGATGTCATTGATTTTGACGGTTTAATGTATATTTTTGCTATTTTCCTATAAATAATTAACAACCATACATTTTTTGTTTTATATATATTTATTTGTATAAAAACTTAAAATTGGGGTAATTCAAAGATACAAAACCTGAGTTTTTTTATGTAAAAAATAAAAAATAAATTAAATTAAATACGTACATGCTCAACGTGTACAATAATTCAGAAGAAATGTTTTTTTTTTTTTAAATTATGGAATACTCATAGATAAAATTTCATTTTTTACTGAAAATACTTTAGTATTTTTTTTATCACATGGTATTTCATAAAAGAGCGTTTGCAAAAATTGGTAAAAAATTTCAGATTCTTGAGGAAACTGAATGTTAAATACAAAGAAAGATTTAAACAAAACATCTACAGCAGTCAAAATCTTAAGCATAGGATACTTCATACCGTCGAAATAGATGAAAATATCTTGAATTTTGAAAATGTCGCCAATAATGAGTAATCTGGGTTGAATGTTGACCTGCTGAATCTTTAAGAGATTTATTTTAATATCCAATTCTTCTTTTGAATTTGCTATTAAGGCAAAAGAGTTTTGGGAGTCACACACTGTAAACTTTTTCCGTATTTTCGCCCCCTGTCTGTCTGTTATGGTTTTGAGTTGCGGCGGGAATAAATTGTGTATACTCCACAAAATACCAAACAGCTTCGATTCTAGAAAGAAATATATTCTAGAGCTAACAATATGCTATATTCTAGAGCTAACAATATGCTATGAAAATTTCACCTTCATCGCAGGCTTTTAAGTCTTGCAATTGTTTCGAAACACATGAATTCGTCACTTTAGTTTTGAGAAGGTGAAGGATTTTAATTTCGTATTCCGACCATTTCGGTCTAAAGCTCTTGGCATTGGGATATTGAAGTTCAAAGTCAATTTGTATCTGCAAAAAGCTACATGTCAGTATATGCCTATATTGAAATATATAATATTAAATGGAATATTACCAATGTAGGGGCTGATGGCTTGGAATATTCTGGCCATAATTTGAAAATTTCTGAAGTACATTTACATTCTAACATTTGCTTGTGGCGGTATGGAAAACATTTTCTCCAATATAGGTCAAAATCATCAGCTTGTATTCCCTCGCTTCGTAGACATTCTATCGTCAAACTGATATCTGACTCAGGAGCTAAATAATAAGAGGCAAAATATGATATGCTTTTAGAAAATGTATATATTACTTCTTACGGAATTCTGTGGAATCCTGGTCCTTTTCTGAATCGTTCATACATAGAACACCTCTGGAAAGCCTCCTCAAGTTGGAAAGCTTATTATATAATTTTCCTCTTTTTCCAGTGTTGTAGTATTCCTAAAACAATTTTTTTTTTAAAATATGCCTAGTGGTGGGAAATTTAAGTCAGAATGAACAAAACTTACCAATTCTTCAGTTGGAAATATTGAGCATATTTCCTTTTCCATTTGTGCGCACTCTGACAATGTACATATAAAACCTTTTGCATCTAAATATTTGGCAATGGTGTTGACTAATAAATGCCGCTGATCCTCATGAAGTACATTTTTCTCTGCATAGTATTTCAGAATTAATTTGCCATTCTGTGTTTCTTGAAGCATTGACATGACAGATGGTTTAGGGCTAAAAATTGTACGGTGGTCCTCAATATTAAAACTTTGTGTTTGCTGATGTGCTGTTGACCCAGTCTGATTATATAAATCTTTCCATTTTTCAAGTTTTTCTTCGAATATTACAAGATCTCCGACAGGCTGATATTTAAAAAGAAGGTAAATATGGTGATGTTTCAACTTTTTCAATACAGCCAATGTTATACGGTGTTCTATAAAGAAAGGAAGATTATATTTATATGAATATTTAATAGAAAATCAGTACTTACCAAGAAAATGATTATAGAGATGCGATAAATCCCAAGTGCATAATAATACATGAAGATCTTTGTTATCTGCTGTAGATTGAATGTCATTCTAAAAAAGTTGGAATTTTAAATTGCTTTATAACATTCCTTAAGTTTTATAAAGGATTTTCCCAATGAAGTATTTATTTTTTCAACTGGTGGACCAATTATAGCGTCAAAAGGAAAGAAAACAAAATCAGTACATACATTTATGACTTCGAATGCTGCGAAATGACAGTCGTAAATAGTGTGGGCTTTTTGACAGCACACAAATATATCACCACTAGGGGTTTTTATAATATATATCACATTATAAATATATATGTCGTTTGTAAATATTCCTACAAAGGATTTATTGTCATAACGATAACCCAATATGGATGCCTCAGTAAAGACTATAATGTCATTATTTTTAAACTTATTTGCTATCTGTTTTTTAACTAATTTATCACTTACTATTTTTCGGAACGAAACGTTCTCAGTTTTTTTGGTACACAATATGATGTTAGCAAACTTCATTTGATGTTTAAATGAGAGAGTTTTAGTAATATTTTTACGGGATGTTGTTATGTGAGAGTATATTTTGAATTCCTTGTGTTTGGCCTCAAATTTAAAATTCCATAGATTTCTTAAAGGCCCTGATTTCTGCATTATCAAAGGATAATGTAGTAAAATGTGAAATTTTGGTGTAAGGTTTTTTTTAAATAAAATTTGAATATTTTTGTTTATTGCTTCGATTTTATTTTTAACTCTCGTAATTAAAGAGTTCGAAATTTCGTAACATGAGAGGTCGTCAAGTAGTTCGAAGAAGCTTATTAAAAAATCCCAAACTTCGTCGTTACGTGGTATGTATTCTCCAAATAATATTGGAAAATAGTAACAAAAAGACATCATTTGCCTAGCTGACAACTTCAATTTACCTTTTTTAAGTTCTTCTATTGTAAGGTTAAATTTTTCTGTACCCTTATCGCTTTTAAAATATGAGAATGATTTTATCCTAGTATTTATTTCATCAATACTTAAATATTCCATTTTTTTAATAAAGTGGAACAAAGACGGACAAATGATGGAATGACATATCCCCTCGTACATATCGTGCATTATATCGACCGCATAGTTCTCAGTTACATGGAACGAGGGAATGTCATTAAAAATTGAGTTTGAAGTTATTCCACACTCTGCTAATGTTTCACTTTCTATAGACCGTCTGTAGTTTATTCGGTTTCTAAGAAGCTCTGATCGTTCTGTAACACATTTCTGAGAATCGCTTTTCGAAATTAAACAAAATCTACAGAAATGATTTGCGGAAAATGACTTTGCGAAATTAAGTGTTACATTTAAACCTAAATTATCACCTAGTATGACCCCCATCACAAAAAAAACTTTTTTAGTCCCATTTTTTGTATTTATATAAATTCCTGAAATTTCCATTTGTTTTATCGATTCTATAAGATTTTTATAACAGCTATGACCATGTTTTTTAACATCAGAGGACAGTAAAGAACACGCCAAAAAAACATCGCTAATTTTAGAAGTCTTTTGTGGCATACAAGGAAAGCTGTAATAGAAATTGCATACCGAATGTTTGTTAGATTTTGATCCCAAAGGATTATTTATTCCGAAATCGTCGCTGTACAAAAAGTACGGAATCAAGATACGATTTGGATATAATGACTTTTTTTGCTTCCATAGGTCAAATTGGACAAAATTTGTCAACTTCTTACTTTTTTCCATATCACCCATATGTGTTAACATTTTCTCGAGACAGTCATCCTTCTTAAAATACTTTTTAAATTGAAATTGTAATGGTAATAATGTACCTTTGGAATTTTGACTATTTTCGATGGTGAAGTTATCCGCCTTTTCTATTAAACCTAAATTTGTTGCAGTTTTCTCAAGCATATAATCAGATTGAACATTTTTAAATAAATCCTTTTTTAAGTCAGATATTATATTTGGTATCGAAACTTGACAACCATTGTGTTGTGTTTCAATAAGATTAAATATTGGTGTTAATATGAGACTTTCAATGGATTTTTGTAAAAATATTATGTCTGCGCGAGTGAAGTTATTTTTAGAATGTAATTGTATAACAAATTTTTCTGCGGACCTTATTACCCCCTTCAACGTGTCATTATAATTTAAATTATAAGTTGGTGAACTATCATTATGTGATGCTTCTCCTACACTGAATTCAACATTTGTATGGTCATGTATACTGGAAGTATTGGCAATTGGTGTTATATTGTCTTGCAATATTGTTGGCGTGCACATATCGTCATTTGATGTTTTATCTTGTGCAGTCAAAGCTATCTTAAAATGTCGTAAGACATGCTTTTTAAAATTTTTTTTAACATCAAATGTTTGGTTGCAGCCTTCGAAATTACATAAATAATGTGTACCAATTGGAGTATAATGTGTTTTCAAATGTAAAAACAGACTTTCTCCATTATAGAATAAATCATTACATAGTGAACAATTGATACTTACCATTTTTTCACATTAATAATCACAAAGCAATTTAAATATGTATTTTTACCGAAGACCTTGACACCGCGAAGTACAAGAAAGAACTGAAGAATGATATGTAAACGATAATAAGCATGGCATGTTCAGCATAACGGGATCTCTCTTAAAACTATTGTCTCATAGCTACTATTGCAAATATGCAAACGCACATTGACTTTTTTGTATGAGTTTCTGTGGCAAAAACGAAAAAAACAAAAACAAAACCCAATTGCGCTCAATTTAAGAATTCAAAATAGAACATGGCCAGTGCGTATATTCAACAAAATCTTTTATTGACAACTATTAATTGACTGCTATTTTTGGGGGTTTGCATATTTGATAACTTTGTGTATTAAATAAACAAAAACGGTAAAAAAAAATTTTTCTGTGTGCGTATATTCAATTACATTTTTTATTGACAACTATTTATTGACTGCTATTTTTGTGTATTGTACATTTGATAAATAATTTTATCAAGTAAATAAAAAAAGTTTTTGAATGCAATCTTAGTCTCAATAAAACAATTAATTGGAAATTTTTCTGAAATATTTTTTTCTGTGTATGAAATTTTATTTAAACATGGTTGGAAGGTCTATAGTTAGATACTATACATCATCAAAAAAACTGCTCGTCTATTGAAATATTCAATGAAGATAGTAAGAGAGAGCGCAGAGAATGATTAAGGCTCCACTTTTTTGTTTGTTGGCATTCAAGTGATGTGAAATTTTGATTGTCTACTTTAGTACATCGTTTTTGATGTTTTTGATTGTTCAAGTAGGAATATAAGTGTGAAATTGGAATGATCAATCAATAAAAATACAAATCAATCAATAATTATCTTTAGCGGGGTAAAAAGACACACTTACTCTCTTACACTCTATACTCTATACTTACTATATATTGCGCTCTTTAAATTTTAAACTCGCTCGCGAGTTTATTATTTTAAAGTCGCAATCGATGCAAAGTAAATCATGAACGCTCGAGATTTATTCATTGCCGAGAGAGCGGAAAAAGAGCGCCCTCCATAAGCATTAACACTCTATTTTCTCTTGTCTCTTTATAATTGTCTGTGGAAAACAGATATCGCCAATACGTCATTTAAGTACCTATTCACACATGTATGTATTTCCGCTCTTGCTTGCAACATTGTCTAGACATACTGTCACTAAGCTGCAGTGTTGCAATTATGTATCTACCAGTGTTGCCACCAGTGTAGGCCAAAATTACACAAGATGTGTTCAAAAATTATCCAAAACCACTTGAAATTAAACAATACTTGAATTATCTTTCAACGAAGAATTCTTTTCCGATTTAATTCAAAATAATTTAATTAGGTCCGGGCCTTTCTATTGCTGCAATCGTTATAACATTTCCTGATACATCTAATATAATATCACCGGGCTTTGAAATGCTGACGGGTCACAACGAAAGCTTAAAGTCTTGACTATAATCTGATTCCTAACAAGGCTTTTTTGTTTATCATATTTTTAAATTTTTAAACTGTTTACCAACAAAAAGTCGGTTCCCATTATTACAAATTTGGAATTTTTCTCGCAATAGAATAATGAAAATCCAAAGTTTAAATATTATTATTACAAGCTTTCCAATCGGAAGATATTATTCATATCTAACGATATTCAGCGGAAATATATCAGATTGTACATCCCAATCGTCTTGATCAATAAATTGGAACAATGAGCTCTCACGTTAAAAATAATATAAATATGTTGACGGAAAATTTCCGCCAGAAAACACTAAGTTGTTTACATGAAATGCCATCAACATGCATCGAAGAATAATGTATATATATGTAGTTGTCAAAATTGCCATATTGCTGGTGAACTATGTACCAAAAATAGATCTGAGGATCAACATTTCCTTGCAGACGACGGATATACTTTATTATCAAGGATATATCAGAAAGGTTATGGACATATAACTTTAATATTTCAGCACATCTTGTGCTTGTCTCGACATCTTGTGACACCTGAGATTACACAAAAATTTCATTATACAAAAATTATCCAAAAAGTTTGAAATTGCCCCATTTTGGGATAATTATCCGGAAAGTGCCAACACTAGTATCTACTCCATAATTTTAACAAATATCTCTACATAGCCAATTAATTTTTTTTTTTTTCAAAAATGTTTGAATTATTATTCTGAGATGAAATCTGACTATTTGGAAGTGGCAAGCATCGGTGGTGCAATGGTTAGTGTGTGCGGCTATTGTACATGAGATCCTGGGTTCGAACCCTGCTCTGACCACCTTCAAATTCCTTTCGGCGCCGGTCACCTCGCATAGTGACGGCGACACTATCGAGTATAAAGCCATGAAAAAGCTTCTCAAACTACCGTTCGGAATCGGAGTAAAACTGTAGGTCCCAATCAGTGAGTGAAAACTGTAAAGCGCACAGCTCAGTGATTGTGAGAACTTCTCCCCTGTCCCTTCATTGGATGTAATGGGAAACCATTTATTTATTTTAAGCATCAATATAACTTAGAAGTTATAAATTTGAGAGTGGAGCATCGATCTCTGGATAGCAACGCAACATTCATATTTAAACTAAAGTATAGTACTGACAACTGTTGTAATATATTTGGTTGTGTTGTATTCAGAGTACTCGGAGTACTGTGAGTATTTGGTTCTTGAAGTTTGCTTGGCTTATTTTCAATATTTTGAGGAACCTGCAGTTTCAAGACATTAATCAAATTACATTGCATGAAATATCGAACTATAGCAATGACCGACAAACTAATGTATGTTAATCTGTTAATTTGATGGATATAGGGTGACAATGTAAAATCCAAAAAAAAACCTTTTAATGAAATATTTTCATAACATTAAAATTTTGTTCACTTTTTTTAAATAAAATTTAAACAACAAAGACAAAAAAATATTACGAAAATACAAAAGGTTCCTAATAAATTTTAGGATGCAAATTTATTTTTCGAATATATATTTTTTTTACTTGAATTATATTTGTTTTTGTCTCATTTTTTTCTAATTTTCTATTGAGATTTTTTATTAAACACAAAAAAAACTATTGTCTTCCATTAAAGAAATATATATTTAAATTTCAAGTTAAAACAAATATTTATAATTTAAGTTAAAAGAAAAGATAAAAACAAATATGCAAAATGTATAATTTCAAAATATTTTGGGACAGTTTTATTTAAATTGAAAGAAAAAAAACAACTTAAATATATGTATATAACTTATATTAAAACAAAATGCAAATAATTAACGATATTATAGTTAAATATTTAAAAATAAAGAAGTAAAACAAAAAAAAAATTTAATTAAATTAAATTAAATTAAAAATATTTCAATGCACTGCCAAAATGGTTTATTTTTTAGTTTTCGAACAAGACAAAAATAATTAATTTAACAACCAGAAAACAACAACAATTTTGTACATATGGTATTAATTAATAAATATAACAACAAATACAAATAACACGTTAAATACAATAAGTGAAACAAAAAATACACAAAACAATATGAAGATGAAGATGAAAATGAAAATGAAGAAAACCCCAAACAATAATGTTAAGACAAAACTTAAATAAAAGAAATCAATTTAGATTGAATTTAAAAACAAAAACAAAATTAAATAAACAATAAAATTACCAAAAACTAAATAAAGCAAAATAAAATGTGAATTTTTGTATAATTTTTTATGTTACAAATTTATAATTAGCTAATAATACATAAAAACAATGGCAAGAAAACCTAACAAAAATCAAAAATATTAAAAGATAAAACCTATATAGCAATAAAAGATCATAAAAAGAAAATTATAATAAAATTAAATTGAATTAAAAACTGGACACACATAACCTACAATATTAACTGTTGTTGTTGTGAGTTTTAACTGATGTGAACGCCTGAAAGACAAGAGGTAATGGAAGTGAAAATTAAAAAAAAAAACATATCCTGTACCCACGGGAAAAATAACCGAATTGCTTGTAACCGAATTTATGTAGATGCCATCACATCCGAACTGGAAGTTGCCACAATCTATTACTGGTTACTTCAGACGAATTTCAATTCGGTGGTCACATTCGAATTTACTGCTGCCCCAAACCCTTTTCAATCAATTAGTTCTGTTAATGTTGGGACTTCGTTTTCAAATGTTCAGTCAAATCATACAAATTTAACAGACGTGATTTAACATGGGAACAAGCAGCTCTGTGCCTTGAGATTGAGGAGAGACTTTGGTAAAATCGTGGTTGTATTCACTTTTATGGTCAAAAAGAATTGTTCAAATAATAATTGAACACAGGAAGCACTTTGATATCAGATTTTTCTCTATCATAAGTTTTTTCTTTCTTTCTTCTCTGATTAGGTTACCAAAATAGTTGATAGCAAAACTTTTGTGGAATTTAAAATATTTTTGTTCATGTTCTTCAGTGTTTCAAGTATTTTACAGAATGGGGTTTCATTTAAACATGTAAATCTCCCCTATGACTCGTAAAACTTAGGTATTTACAGAATATGAAGCATTTTCCATTTAAAATTTGAAGTTTGAAATTGAATATATGAGAAATACACATGGAACCCATTGTGATACCTGCAGTTTCCTCCATAGCAACTATTGACTAGTCGTCTAGCCAATTTGTCCTTTCAATAAATTTGTCTATAAGACTTACAGGGTGCTAACTAGATGTGTTCCAAATATACGACTTCTCAGTCCTGCCAGAGCAGGGCAATCCAAGAGAAGGTGCTTCGTCGTTTCCTCGTCCTCTTCCATGCAGCATCTACAGAGAGTGGAGTTTCTTTGTCCCAATCTTAGGGCTTGTTTTCCTACAAGACAATGTCCCGTAAGTGTTCCTATCATTGTGAATAACCTGCCTCTCGGCAAGTTAAGTCGTTGCCTAGTCCTCTTCCAGTCCACCTGTGGCCAGGGGACCCTGGCTTGTTTGCAAGTTGAAGTAATAGCTTATTCACATTTACCGCGTTTCAGCTGGGACGCCGGCGTTTCGCTCTCTTGAGATCATTTCGAAACCATGGTGTTCACATTGTGCTTTTGTTAACTACTGTGGTTTCATGTGACATTTCTCATTTCTGTTTTGTGTTTTCTGTATTGACTGTAAACAACACAAACGCACATTTGTGAATAAAGAAATATAAAATAACATTGATACATACATATGATACATACATTGATAATAACATTGATACATACATATGATACATTCATTGATAATAAGATTGATACATACATACATAAATCACATTGCAATAAGTACTTACCACCACAAAGCAAACTAGAAATGTAAACAAACAGATTTGTTTTCCCTCATTTTTCTGACATTTGCTTTGAACCAGCAATGGAAATTTTTTCATTTTACTCTTATTTTAACTACTTTTGGAGTACAACACTGTGCTCTCTCTCATTTTTACTGTGGTTTCAAACAAACTACAGTAAAAAGAGCATAATGTTTGCGTTTTTTTTTTGTATGGAAATAAGTGCCAATTAAAGTGTGTTTCGCTGAAATCATCGAAAGAGAGCGAAACGCCGGCGTTTCAGCTGAAACGCGGTAAATGTGAAAAGGGTATAAGTCTGCTCGTCCAACTTTGATCCATCCGTGAAATATCTGATACTACTGGTATCCCCTTCCAGTGACTTTTCCCAGGTATTCCTGTTCGGAATAGAAGTCCTTAGACTTGTCGCTGGTAGAAGGTAGGGGATACAGTAGTGTGTTTTTAGGGAAATAGAGTTGATTCGGTGTAGTAATTCAGCGTGTCCGGAATGCCCCGATATCAAAACGCCACAATCTCTGATTCTCACCAAGGATGTAGCGGCTGCCGATTCGGCCATGATATCAGGAGTACAAATGTTCAGGATAGCACTAAGTGCAGTACCTGACGTCGTGCCCATTACCCCACTAACGCTAATCAGTGCAGATCTTTGAATTTCATCAAGGAATTCAGAATATATATATTTTGGAGGGACCTCCACCAAACTACGATACCGTAGAGAAGTATTGGTCTGACTATTGCAGTATAAATCCACATGGTGATCTTAGGAGACAGTCCTCAGCGCTTTCCCATCGCCCCTTTACAACAGTAAAGAGCAACAGACGCCTTTTTCACCCTCTCCTCCACATTTGGTTTACAAGACAGTTTTCTGTCGAGAATTATCCCCAGATACTTGATCTTTTCCGTCAACTGTAATTGCTCCCCATTAACTGATGGCAGTTCAAATGCGGGTATTTTATATTTCCGAGAGAACAAGATAAGCTCGGTGTTAAGTGGGTTAAGTGATCGTCCGTTGTTAGCGGTCCAGTTCGAAATCGGAATAAGTAGGCTGGTTGTACGAATGCTAAGTAAATTGAGGTTTCTACCCGTACATATGATAGCAATATCATCGGCATAGGCAAAGACCTGGCATTCGACCCTGTCCAATTCAAGAAGCAGTTCATTGACAGAAGTTAACCACAATAGTGGAGACAGAACTCTCCCCCTGCGGTTTCCCCCTGTTAACGTTCCTAGCAATTTTAACCTCACCCCATTCAGCTTTGACGGATCTATCCACCAGAGCTTCCCAATTAGCCGTGTGACTAAGCTGACGACTCCTAGATTCTGTAACGGCCTAAGAATCGCCGAAGGTTGAATGTTATTGAAGGCTCCCTCGATGTCCAGGAAGTTCTCTATTATGCTGACTATAGAGTGGAGAGCCATCTCAGTTGCCCTGCCCTTGATATAGGCATGCTGAGAACTCGATGGTAGATTCTGTGGAAGATTACTACGAACGTGAATGTCCAGTAACCTTTCATGGGGCAAATTAATTACAAGTATATGACAACTATAACTTGTTGTTTAATTTGAATTTCCTGTCCAAGTGCAAATTCAAAAACTTTTCAATACCATTGGCAATTGTTCTTATTTTCGAAGCATTTCCTCCATATCTGGCAATTGTGGTTTTCAAATATTTTATACAGTACAGGTTTACGAAAGTACTACACGGCAATACCTATCGAAGTCACAAACCACTACATATAAAATACTTTAAAAACAGAATTGCCAGCAGCCAAACAAATGCAAAACAAGTAAAAGCATTCCCACATTTCATTACAATTGCCATCCGATTCCACAACCTTCATTTGCATTGCCTGAGCAAATGCAAATTCAAATTTTGTTAAAATGAAATTCAAAAATGAAAATTCAAAATTTGTTATTTGCCATTGCGAACAATGCTAATGCTTTTGCATTTGCATTAGATAAAGTAGTGCAAATTAAAATCCAATGCAAATTAAAAAATCCATGTATGGAAATGAAACCCCATATAATCTTTCGTATGCGAATTTGAACACTAACTACTTTATAATAATCCAATCAAATTCGAACCGATAACCGCTGGGAAAAGTAGATGTCCCAACATACACTTTTGCCGATATTTCGAGAAAATTAATTACAAACATCATTATGTTGAATGTGAACAAATTTGCTATTTGGCAACAATACAATATGTTTGCTTCCAAGAATATAGTTTTTATATCACGAATATAATGTACATAACGCGAATTATAATTTATACAATGATGGCTCGCAAAAATTCTGCCTGATTTTCGTCAAAATACTATGTTAGACACAAATATTTATTTAAATTTTAATAATTTTACTATGATGTTCATTTTAATTTCGCTTATTCATTGTGTATTTATTAATTTGATTACAATGTAATATGTTTGCCTCCAAGTATATAATATGTTTATCACAAGCATATTACATTGAATGATAATTTATTTGCTTTCGTAAGAATACAGTTAACGATAACTTGTTGTCATGTGACAACAATGCAATATATAATAATATATTTTCGAGAATATTATCTGTTTCCACGATTACATTAAATTTGATGGGAATTTATCCAGTGGAAATCACCATGTTTGCTTCCACAATTACAATTTTTTATTTGTTATAAACATATTATGTTTGACGTGAATATTTAATCAATTTTCAATATCTGTATAATTTGTTTTTAGGTTTTAATAATTAAGGTTTAGTTGCTTTTATAGTTGACCTGTCTTATTATTATGATTTTGAATTTTAGTATCGGATTGAGGTTATAGGATTGAAAAAAACAGAAATCGGAGCTGTATAATTCTTCTTTTATCACAATTTACTTAGTTTCCAATATTTCGATCAATTTCACTGATAATTTTCATGCATCTAATTTGGGGAAAACACAAAGATTTTATAAAGCATTAGTGAAATCCAGTAAACACAAAATAGTTCTTTCAAATACTCTAGTCTGTTATAGATTATTGAGTAGGAAGTAGCAATAATATTTATGCACATAATAACCTTAAAGAAATGACGTATAGAGAAAGAGATTTGACTCAGTAAATTTACGAAGTTTGGTGTGTTGCAAATGGACGTTGCATATTGGAAAGTTTAGAGGATAGAGGCAAATGCTCAAACCAACCTACAAGAAAGTGTCAACAGCATTTCGTTTTGTGCGTTTAAATTTGAATGTAAATACAACACGAATATATACTTTACTAACAAAAAAAACAAAATCAATGAGTGTTCAAACACACGGGCGATGTGTTAACACCTTTATGTTACACGGTACCTGTTCCATTTCAATGAACACATTAGTAAATGCTACATTGGAAAATAAAAAAAGAATAGTTTTTGCGCGGAAGGCTCTTATGCTATAACACTTTCTTTTTTCTTACAACTGCTTTAAAATTAGATGTAATATTGTTAAAATAAATAAAGCAATATTTAGTTCACTGAAATCATTGTTTTTGTTTTGTCATAAACAAAGTGACGATGACCTGCTTTAAATTTAGCTCACTAAAATAATTGTTTCTGTTTTGTCATAAACAGACCGACGACAAAAAGTATTGAATAGTATAGAGAACTTACTGCACTCTTTTTCCGCTCTCATGTAGAGAGTCAGAGTAAAGGAGCATTTACGAGTCTTATTCTCTTTATAGAATATTTCAATATAAATGCACCATTTCGACAATGTGATTACATAAAACAATACAAAAGGCGTTAATGTTGCAAAAGGCATCAATGTGTCACATCAAAACTATGAATGGACCAAGTTATGAGAAACAGAGAGTAATACGTTTTGAATCATTCGCCAGTGCTTTAGACAAAAACGATGTACAAGCAAATTAAATGATGTACAAATGTACGATCTAAATTTCTCTTCACTGAAATGCCAACAAACACAACGAGTGAAATCCTAGTCATTCCCTGTTCTATCTCTTACTCTTTTCATTGAATATTTCAATACACGAGCAGCTTTTTGATAGTGTTATTATATATAACTATACAAATTCCAACCACGTTGAAGTAAAATCACATAAAGTATGCAAAAAGTATGAAATAATCAAGATATGACGCGTGATATGACGCGTGAGTGAATTTCTAGCACTTTTTGGTTCTCTTTTACCAGGGTCGCCAAATTGCGCACATCTTCTGGTCGTCTAATTCTTCTTTGCTTTTGAGTCATACAATTCATTCCATGAGCTCTCTATACTATTCAATCAGTTTTGCCAGTGACCGACTAAAAAATTATAGCAAAATGTTCCAAATAATTGTGCCGTTTGTAAAATCATTATGCTAAAATTAACTTCTTAGTCGTTCTGGGTCCAAACCAGTTACAGGCCCTCCAGGAAATGGTGCAGCTATTATTTAACCGTTCAGCGTAAAAAGAAAAAGTAGTATTATGGTTTTATTTGGTATAACATGTATCTTAATTTTAAACGAAACACTACCTTTTAATATTTTAACAATTTCTACAACAACAACGAAAGCCAAACTAAGGGTGAGTTTCAGCTCCAATGATTATCACACTTTTTAAAATAAAACTTCAATAAAATTAATTTATAATTTTGTTTGAGATCAATTGTTTTTAACAATTTCTTCCAATCATCTTAGAATAGAATTTCCCAAATTTTGGATAATTTTTTTTGGAATCCGTTTCACTTATCCTAGAGATCCAATCATCTCTACTTCGAAATTTTCTTTGTCTGATATTACACTTCGAGAAGAACTTCTATCAGATTTAGACCATTTTACAAAAGTCACATATTGATACATATTGAATGCACTGTATGGCCCAAAACGACTAATTTGAAGTTTATCCATATTTTTACTCTAGGTACAAAAAGTAAGTTTTACATCGGTTTTTTACTCCTGACTTCAGGAAAGCATTTTGGCATCCCTAATAATAATTGTATAAAGAATTTTGTCATTTATCTCTATACGGACATTTTTGAAATGGTCACCCTATTTCTGATATTTCACGAATTTAATTTTTGCTTTTAGGCCTGTGAAGTTACTTTGTTTGCCAAAGTAGAAGGAGTATTAAATTTTCGTACGAAATTATATTGGCATAACAACCCTGTAATTGATTTTGTTCACGAAATTTTCGCAAAGAGGTTAGTGAGTTCCAGGCAAATGTACCGATGAACATGCTATAAAAATAGATTTTTCAGATAAATTAAAAGGTGGAACTTTCAATACGAAACATTGTGCTGTTTGCAAAAACATTGTGTAAAAAACTGCACTAAAACTAAACAGATTTGAGAAATGTTGAGAAAATTGTGCTAAACGGCATTTGGCATAATTTTTCAAAAAACAAGTGCCAAATCCAAAGAACTTGTGCCAAAACGGCATAAATTATGCGAACATGGTAGCACTATATTCAATATTCTTTGGCGATGACGACCTGCTTGTTTGTTCGCTGCCGCTACATCAATACCATCATACTTATTTTCAGGCAGAGACTACTGTTGCACAACAACCACATATGTGATGCTAACGCTATGTGTTGTTTGCATGCGTTCACTGTGATAGATTGCCCTACCCGTGCCTATAGATGTTAACACATCAAAAGGTAACAAAAAAAGGCCAAAATACATTTAAATTTGAGAGTTTTTCATCAAAACGGCAAACGTCAGATGAGAAAGATGGCAGCTCTATATGACATTAAATAAAATAAATGGTTTCCCATTACATCCCATGAAGGGACCGGGGAGAACTTCTCACAATCACTGAGCTGTGCGCTTTCCAGTTTTCAGTCACTGATTGGGACCTACAGTTTTACACCGATTCCGAACGGTATTTTGAGAAGCTTTTTCATGGCTATATACTCGATAGTGTCGCCGTCACTATGCGAGGTGACCGCCGCCGAAAGAAATTTGAAGGTGGTCAGAGCAGGGTTCGAACCCAGGATCTCATGTACAAGAGCCGCCCACACTAACCATTGCACCATCGACGGCATTTACCACCGTGACATTACTCTGTGGTAATTACACTTTGAGGTAAGAAAGAGTATATGACTGACTATTCTTTTCTCCAAGGTTTTGGTAACTAATTTTATTGTTCCGCCTAAATTTGTCAATTGTATGTCGACAAACTTGTGCACATTGGTCCGTATAGCGCTTGTAGTTGAGTCTTTTCTCAGACGGAACATCAATAATATGCAGCATTTCCTGAAAGAGACGTCGTGAGTAAATCTTCCCTTCAGTTGTCCAGTTAACGTACTTGTGTCCAGTTAACGTACAGTGGGCTGCAAGTGCTGTTTTTGTTCCAAAGGCTTATAATTTGCCTTTTGGCCCGAGTTATGTGATGACATTCTCGCCTCCAGTTTTTTCATTGTTGTATAATTTTAATTTTACCATTGCACTTGATTTCGTACACCACATTTGGCCTGCCATCCGTATCGATTCTCGATTTTAAAATAAATAAATGGTTTCCCATTACATCCCTTGAAGGAATTGGGGAGAGCTTCTCACAACCAGTGAGCTGTGCGCTTTTTAGTTTTGTACTCACTGATTGGGACCAACAGTTTTTTTTACCGGTTCCGAACGGTATTTTGACAAGCTCTTTCATGGCTAAATATTCGACAGTGTCGTCGTCACTATGCGAGGAGACCGCCGCCGAATGAAATTTAAATAATCGAAGCAGGAATCGAACCCAGGATCTCATGTACAAGAGGTGCGCACACTCACCACAGCACTCGTAAGGATAGACCCTGAAGCAAAATGGCATTTCTCCCTGTCATAAGTGTTAGAATGTTTGATTCCCTCAGGGAGTCCCGAAAAGACTTGTATATCTTCTCCGATCTAGTTTTATCGTTTGGTGTTGCTGATTTTAAATCTGCTCATAAAATCGTTCGTACTTTCTCCCAATATTTCTCATAAAACTCCACGTCGCTTATTTGTAGCACTCTGTGAACGAAGTTCTTCGCCGTATTAATTGCACTGTGCAAGTTTTTGAAAACAATTTTGGAAAACATATGCAGACTCAACGGATTTACACAAATTCGCATCCTACTAATCGAACTGCTTCATTAGTTCAAACAGATTTTTATTTTTAAATTTCTTACTCAGAGGCTGCGTTTTAGAGCTCATTTTTTGAGACAAGTTCATACAAATGTCACCATTACTGGAGAACGCCTGATCCGATTTTGTTTAAGAAAATTTAGAAAATCTTACAATTATAACACAGTACGACTGTGGTTGGTACACATGAGAAATGTTAACAGAATATGAAAATAGGCTTAAAATAAAGAAATACGTGTCTCGGTATTTTGCTGTAGCACGTCAGTATTTTGAGAAAATCGATTTTTAAGCTTCGAAGGGCCGTGGAGGTTCACTTGTAATGTAATAATATTTAAAAAAGTTCTATAAAAACAGAATGATGGGTGAACCGATTTTAATGCTTGAGCCAGTTTTGAAAAGGGAATTAAATTTGGATTTTTTTTTATTCACAAAATTTTTTTCTCCGCTAGACGCCACTTTAATTTTCATGTAAAGTTAAAAAATAACCAAAAATGTAATGTCAGTTACAGTATATGAAGGGGGAAATATTTCACGTGTTTGCCTTTTGTTTCTTAAATTATCGTTCTCGTGTTGTTTTCGTTTATTTTTCGTTGTGCTTTAGGAACAAATATGTCACTTCAAATTCACCTGAAACCCTTGAAACGGATCACAGAACAGAGATGAGTATGCAAGGAGTTGAATATGCAAGAACTAACATTTTAAATTTGGATTCCTTGCGAAATAATTGAATTCCTCTTAAGCAAAATACCTCAATGTCCTTCAGATTTATTGTACTCAGTTAAAACCAACAAAATTTGTTTGATATTGTAAAAAATACAAAAATATACACTCACAAAAAAATTCAGCGAATTGTAAATAGATATAAAACAATTGAATCAAATACTCATACGATATAACAAACATTTTTAACTCAAGTCCCAAATGAAAAATAGATGGATGGATGATAAAACTGAAATCAAACCAAATAAATATGGAAAATTAATGACATTTAGATTACAATATCTAACAATAAGCGATAAACTAGCACAGTAAGAGGAAAACTAAATTCTAAAATAGTTTGTAATGATGATGATACAAAAACTAAAAATTAAAAAAAAATACGAAAATCGAAAAAAAAATCTTATTTTAAATTAAGTTTAATTAATAGCAAGAAATTGAAAATATTTATAAAACAACATTTTTAGAAAAAGTCAACACAAAAATGAAACAAACAATTCTTTTAAATTTGCAAAATATTCAAAAAGTATAGTAGTGAAGAAGAAGAGGCATTAAGTTTTTTGTTACGTTTTATAGAAAAAATACTCGTCTATATAAAATAGCACACGTTCAACTCATATAACTACTCAGTTTGTAAATAATAATAAGTAGTACGAGTAATAAATTTAGGCAAACAGACCGATTAATTAAAAAGAAATACATCATAATTGATCGTTATTCTTTTAATTTTATTATGGTTTCCGTTGCTTTGTCCGGTCATTTCTATTGTGAATGGACAATTTACAAATTCTTGAAAATTAGGCACATAATTATGCCAAATAAGTTGAAACTGGCAGGTATGAGCATGAACATTAACAAAACACGACTGTGGCTACATTATTAAGATACTCGGGGTGTTTCACTGAAAAGAAAAGCTTCGTCACACGAGTGCAATTGCTCGTCGCCTCGACGTAAATATTTATCGAAAGTAAGCTAACGTAAACATTCATTCACGCAACGAATAGGTGTCCATTAACAGAACTAGTTTCGTCTTTACACTCAATATGTTTCATTCTTGCGATGGATGTGTCGCATTGCTGCGAGGAATATGGTTTATTGTTCCAACGAATTTATTGAATGCGTTTCAATGTTGCAATGAACCTGGTTCCTTACAGCGTAGAATATATTTCATGGTAACAATGAACATTTTCATTTCTACAATGAATATGTTACAAAGTTGTGATGAATATGCTTCATTACGGCCATGAGTACTCGTAAGATTCATTGTTAAATTGAATATATTTGAGACTCGTTTGCATTTTCGATACTTAATACGTCATATCTACTTTATAATAAGATTGCTTCATTGAATCAATGAGTTTGTTTCGATCACGAAATACAGTGCAATGGTTCAGTGGTATGTTACTAACGTTAGGATGGCTAATTTTGCAAGTTTCCAAGGTCAGAAAAACGTTGTGCCATTAATAGACTTGACACGAAACATATCTAGACAAAATTTATTTTATCCTTCATACAAATTGTACCATTGGATTGGTACTATCGACTCCAGAATTTCCAAATGCTAAATGATTTAAAATTTGGTCCACAAACCTTTCTTAGGTCCATGATGATAGATTTCGAATATGTTATGGGGCCCTGTTTGGATAGAGCTGACATTGAAATGTGCCTACCTAACTTGTTACTACAGATTTTTTATAAACCGGTTACGCACAACTCTGCTTATGGATATGTAATACGAGTAGCCGGATTTGAACGAACAAAATGTTGGTTAATACAACCTCGATGTCTGTCCATCATAAACTATGCCCCACCCAGTTCAATGTATATTCAATAAGGCCTGAATTTCGTCCCTACGAATGGGTTGCTTAGGTTATGTAGAAGTGGTCGTCACCATTGACACGGGACGTCATAAACCAGCCCCAACTTTGAACCTGTAAATTGGCCCAGTATGGTTATGGGGCGTTCAACCCATACGATACCTCATACCGATATTCCAGAATGTGGCTGAAGAAGAGACGTACGAACTAATTAGTACTCTGGAGAACGATCCTAAGGATTATTCAGTTTAACTTCCTGAATATCCGTTAGATCCAACCTGAAGTAAGATCCTAGATATTTCCTCCTACTTATACAAAAGACCGGGCTGTAGCATATGAGATGTTCCACGCTCTCTTTCCTCTTCAGCCCCACAGATTCTGTGGAAAACATTATTTTAACGGGAATGAAGATATTCATTCCATCAAAGAAAATTTCGATTAAACCTTCTGATAAATGTTGGTTTAACCAGGCATGCAAAGAAGCTGTCAGATCCAAAGAGGATTGGAAATTGAATAAAAATCCAACTACTGATATGCTGCGCAAGTTAGCTAGATCAAATTGTGCCAGGGTACTACAACGAGCAGAATTCATGCAACAGCATCTTCGCGCCAAAGTTCTTTCTTCTCCCAGGGGAAGTAAGAGCTTTTGGTCATTTGTCAAGAGAATTAAGAACAATACAAGTTATTCATCTATCCCAACCTTAATTAAAAATTACATAATTTATACTAACCCGGTTGATAAAGCTAACCTTTTTGCAGAAATATTTGCAGAAACCCCCTCCCTGCCGATTAGCTCTCAACCACTTCCCGTCATCGCAAATATATCTAGCTCCATGCCTGAGATATGTTTTCGACCGCGAGGAGTTAGAAAGGTCCTTAAGTAGCTCAACGTAGGAAAGTCTCCGGGTCCGGATGGAATTCCGGCATTAGTTTTGAGCAAGGGTTCTTCGACGCTTGCTCGTCCACTGCGCAACCTTTTCAGCCTTTCATACCGTACAGGTATTTTCCCTACTCGCTGGAAGGTTGCAAATGTCCAGCCGATCCCCAAAAAAGGAGAGGCTACTAATCCCGACAACTACCGGCCAATTGCGATTTGTTTTACGCTCTCAAAGGTGATGGAGACCATGGTAGATTACCATATGAAGAGTTACCTGGAAGTTAACAGTCTACTCAGTGATCGTCAGTATGGGTTTCGCAGAAACCATTCAACTGGCAACCTGATGGCGTTCCTCACGGAATAGTGGAATCGGTCCGTGCATAGACTGGGTGAGAGCAAAATAGTGCCCTTAGATATTTCTAAAGCATTTGATAGAGTTTGGCACCAGGCACTCATATCAAAGGTTAGTGCTTTAGGTTTAGGTAGAAACTTCTCTCGATCTATTTCGAGTTTTCTCAGAGACCGTTCCATACGAGTTGTAATAGACGGTATCTCTTCCGATGAGTATACAATTAATGCGGGAGTAACTCAATGCTCTGTGCTTTCTCCCTCTCTTTTTCTAATTTTCATCAACGACCTTCTGGATCGGACTACCAATCCCATCTACTTCTTCGATGGTGATAGCAATTTATGTCACTCATACTCGTTCGATCGTCGACCCAATCTTTCCGTAGTGCAAGGAAAGAGACGAACAATGAATGACACGCTTAATCATGACTTGCATCTGATTTGTGAGTGGGGCAGGGAAAACCGAGTCCTATTTAATGCACGCAAAACACAGTGTTGCAGAATATCGCACAAGCACACTGGTGACTCGACCCTGCCAATGATTTCAATGGGTGGTTTAGATGTTGGTGAATCGGAAGCTCTTGATGTTCTGGGCATGACGATACAATGTGACATTCGTTGGAATAAGCACATTTTCAACGTTTCGAAAGATGCATTCAAGTGCCTGAGCTTTTTAAAGCGGTGTAAAAGATTTTTCACCCCACCCGATCTCCTCAATGTCTACACCACGTATATTTGGCAGAAAATGGAATTCAACTCTCATATTTGGGCTGGGGCTCCAGTGTCCACCTTAGAGCTTCTAGACCGCGTGCAAAAGAGAGCGTTGGAGCTGATAGGCGACAGCAGTGTATCCAGCATTATTGCCTCCTTGGAGCATCGACGAAATGTTAGCTGTGTCTCGGTATTTTATAGGTATTTCCATGGAAAGTGTTCCGCCGAGTTACATGGCCTCATACCACAACTTAGGGTATTTAACCATACGACTCGGTTTTTAAGTGGAACTCATCCCTTTTCTGTTTCCTGGCCGTTGGATCGAACTGCGCATTACAGAAACATTTCGTTCTTCAGCCGAACAGTCCGTATGTGGAATAAGCTTACGGCAAGTGTATTCCCCACTTTTTACAACAACAGCAAGTTTAAGTCAAATATTAACAAGCACTTCTCTCTCTTTCCCCCTATTCCTATCCCATTTTCCTAAGTCCAATGCAATGCACTGCATTTGTAGGGGACATCCCCTAAGTGTTGGTCTTCGCGAAAAAAAAAGTAATCATTAGTTGAGACTGTCTATTAAAGAGTGTCCAGTGATCACAACTACTAGCATAGAGAAATCTTGTCTCGGAATGGATATTTAGGTCATAACTTGGATACACTTACCTGGCGATCCTGCAATTTCTGCCACGCCACAATCTATCATTCACATGCCTGAGAGCTTCGGTTTTAAGCATGAGCTTAAATTCAGATAGGGCATACCCACATACTCCATAGACATTCGAACACTTAAGGTTGTTCCTAATCGTGTCGGCTCATCTGCTCTATGGTTCCCGAGAATGTTCCTGTGCCCCGGCACCCATATAAGGTAAATATCGAACTGCTTGGAATGCTGTCAGGAATATAGATTGCAGAGATTTTATAGCAGGCTAACTGTGGGAGAATATATTGATACCCAAGGCGATGATGACGTTTCGTCCAGATTGCAATGACTTCGCTACAATGGTGTGGTAGAATTTTTGCAAGGCCCAGTCCCAGCACTTCAGAATAGACTCCAAACCCTACTTTAACATCTAGTTTGAAACCATCAGTGTAGAAGCCAAAATACCTTCTATAACCTGGTATACGTCCCATCCCGTTCTGCCAATCCGGGATATATAGTCGGATTTTATTATGGATTGCCGCAGATCCCTTAAAATCAACCCTTGATCATATGGGCTGGCGATCCCTACTCTACCACCTTAAATTTCTTTCGACGGCGGTCACCTCGCTTAGTGAGCTTCTCAAAATACCGTTTGGAACCGGTATAAAACTGTAGGTTACAATCAGTGAGTGTAAAACTAGAACGCACACAGCTCACTGGTTGTGAGAAGCTCTCCCTAATCCCCTCGTGGAATGTAACGGGAAACCATTTATTTGTTTTTAACAGATGGTGGATAACTCCTAAACCCTCGATAGGGGTTGTGCGAAGGGCACCCGTGATACACACCATTGCCATTCTCTGGACTTCTGTCAATAGACTTAGGTAAGTGAATTTTTCCAGTATCGACCACCAAATAAAAGTGACGTTGGCAAAAGCTGTGAATATCCAGTAAACAATTGTAGGGGTTAAGCCCTATCGACCCCCGATGACCCTTTTACACGAATATATGGTCACTGTAGCTCCACTGATCCTATCCATAGTGTTTGCATTAAAAGAAAGCTTCCGGTATAGAATCACACTAGATATCTCGCACCACCTTTTATCTAGCAATCGCATAGAGAAATGGGATGACTATACGGAATCTTCTGCTTCCTGATAAAGAGTACGAGCTTGGTTTTCTCTGGTTTTACATCCAGTCCATTTTCGGTGACCCGCGTAGAGAGTCATGAGTTTGTTCTGGATCACATCTCTGCATGTGGGGGGGTATTTTCCCTGCATTGCAATTGCAAGATCGTCAGCATATGCTATGACTATGCCTCCTAATCCCTCCGGCTGTAGTAAAACACGATTCAGTGCTAAATTCCAAATATGTGGAGATAAGACTCTCCCTTGGAGTGTTCTTCTATTCACATTTCGAGTCAAAGTCGTGTGTTCCAGGGTCGAGGTTAAGCGTCTTCTCGTAAGAAATTCACAGACCAAATTAATGAACCTCTGATCAATACGAAGGCGGTTCCCGGGCCCCAATAACACGTTGTTGAACGCACCCTCTATATGTGTATTCATTTGTGTAAATATATTTCTCTATGAAGCTCCCTAGAGCGGGCACAGCAGTTTCCGGTGATTTGTTGTAAACGTGCTGCCGTGGGGAGAGGTGAGAAGTACATATGATCGTTCGCAGGTATGTGCCAATCATCCTCTCCAATGCCTTCAGGAGCTGAGATGAGAGGCTGATTGGTATAAAGTCCTTTGGACTAATATGCGTTGATTTTCCGCTTTCGGAATGAATACCATCTTGGATTCTCTCCATTTATCGGGAATGTTAGAAACTTTAAATGTTGGACAAAACAGAATAATCTATAACAAAATATAACAAATATATTAACCTAGATAACAATTGTTTAAATCTCACATACTTTCAATCCTTTTCAAAATTCATATAAAGTGTATTCGTAGATGAAACCAAAATTCAGTTCCAAATGGTCAAAGAAATATTGAAATTCGTTGCAGCAACGACAAAATGCTCGGCTGAACAAAACTTTCATTGCAGCAACGTAAACACCAATTTCTTCTCTGTGACGAAGCGCTCTTCTGTCAGTGTGTAGAATTTATAATACACTTTCAAAAATATCGTGTTGACACTGAAGTGCCATGTTTTTCTTTGACACGAAATATTGACGCATTCGGCTCTTGTTGTGTACCCAGACGTAACGATACAAAACCCATTAACTATTCCCATCATTAGCCACAGAACACACCCAGTTTCGCCCATCCAGTATATCAACCATAACCAAACACTTAAGAAAAAACAATATTTAAACATTTAAAGTTAACACAAAGCAAAAAAATAATATACACACAACATAAACATTTATAACGAACAATTATTAATAAAGAAAAAACAATTTATTTTTTGTTTTTAGTTACACGATTGAATTTTTATGAATTAATGAACCAAAACGATGCTGTCATTGTTTGAATTATGATTATGACAATTAACTAATAAAACAAAAAACACAAGAACAGAAAGGGAAAATTGTGAAAGAGGCAGATAAAAATTAAGGAAATTTAATAATTTTGCTCAAAAACGAAAATAAAATATATTAACTATAATAGCAATGAAAGAAATAAATTGTAAACAGAATGATATAAAAAAATCATAATTATAAAAAACCAAAAACGAAAAGAGAATAAACGTTAAGATTGAAAAAAATTAAATAAACTGAAAAATAACCATGCTGTGTTTTAATTTTCAGACCTGAAATGTTCAGTAGGGCGTAGCGAATTTTCCTGAAAAACTGTGTAAGTCTGGGAGGAACAGCTGCTCTTCGGCGCTTTTTATCAAATGAAACCAGTTGTACCACAACGCAGCGCCAAACTTCTGGCTCACCACAGATCTGTCTGCAATAGGTGATACAACTGCTTTAACAGTTAATTTCCTTTCGATATTTTGTTAATGCGACACATTTACACATTCATACTTATCTTCAGTTACGGGAACTGATCACACCATACGATAAGTTTACCCCAGAGAACATCCACACGCTGGAACATATGTATTTTGTTTTGTTTGTATGCAAATGGAACGTGATTGTAGCTTGTCGCAAATCTAGTATATTTGTGTCCAAACACATTGTGTTTGCTATTCAATATTACATGTTGGAGACACAATGATTAATAGGTTTAGTATCTTTTTGTGTACCAAATGTAGCTTTGTTTGTTGAAAACAAACACTTGGCTGGCAACAAAAAGACAGAAAATTAGCAGATTTTCAATTCATGAAAACAATGCTTGCAACCGTAGACATGGTTCCTGCCATTTGTTGCCGGGCCGTTTTTTTTTTTCAGCGAACGGATTTTGACATCCATATTGAATTTTTGATGTGTTAACATCTATAGGCTCGGGTAGGGACTACATTCACAAATTGAACACATCCAAACACAGTTTGTCCGACTGCGACTCCGACTACAGTCTGTGTGGGTTTGGCGTTAAACTCCTCTGAAACGGCTGGACCGATTTGTATGAAATTTTGTGTGCATATCGGGTAGGTCTCAGAACCGGCCAATATCTATGTTTTATATCCGTAAATGAAAAGGGTGATCCACCCCTATACAGAACACAGATTTGTCCGACTGCAAAACACAGATTGTCAGACGGCGCAAAAAAAACACCCACCGATATAGCGGCAGCGAATAGTTGGCTTGTGTGCGTGCGGAGCACTCTCACAGCAAAGAGAATAATGACGTGGTTATACGTATATAAAAATGAGATAGCAAGAGAGCAACGAAATTGTGTGAACTTGTGAAGCGTATGTACGAACATAACAATGCATGTATGTACATTAGATTGGGTCGGTCCTCATACATAAAAAAAAAGTTACGCCGGCCACCCCCTACGTTTAAAGATTATTAAAAGACAATTTCAGAACACCAAAAAAAATTTGTATGGGAGGTACAATAGGTCCTGGCCCCTAGGATCTGCAATTCTAATAGTTCATTTTTATTTTCGCCAATAGTCTGCCTGCAAAATTTCAGCTCGATTGGATCACGGGAAAGGGGTTAAAAATCAATCCAAAGTTTCCGTATACAGACAAGTCAAGTTAATATAAAGAATTTAAAAACAAAACTACTAACCGTAGGGTGCACGGATCAAAAAAATTTTTGGTGTTCTGAAATTGTCTTTGAATAATCTTTAAACGTAGGGGGTGTCTGTTACATGTGTCTGTTGCTTTGCATTCTCTTTGCTTTTTGTGGGAATAAAACCAAAAGTATTAAGCAAGAAACACATCGCCCGACATCGAACTCACACTCATTGGATTTCTTTTTCATGCTTCATCCCCACGGGAGATTCGAACATTCTGTGATAACTAAAGCAGACAATATAGCAAATACCCCATTTCTTCTTCGAAGTCTGATAATTGATTCTATGTTTGGTAGGAGACCATAAAGGCCATGATTTATGATTTAAAGAGGTAAACTGAAATACAGAAATTTAAAAAATTTGCTAGTCTGACAAACCTGTCAGATTTTCTCCGATTCATTTCACTGCCGGCCCAAACTACTATGTCATGCGCAACGCACGACTTTTTTTTGACAAATCGATGGACTAAAAAAGTGATGAGTCTGGGAGTTAAATAGGGAAACACTTCTTCTCTGGGTCTTGTAGCGAACAATTGAACCACCTTTGGCCACCACGGAACTGCACACCTAGCTATGCTTCGGTCTTAGGCGTAGGATGGTGGTACCGCATAATGGGGATCAGCTCACAGTCAAATAAATAAAGTGTGCATGGTAAGTAAGATGCAGAGAGAGAAAAAATAAAATAGGAAGGTTTTTCTGCAGCTTTAGGTTAAAATTATGTTACTTTACATTTTACATCCAAATTACCCTTTCTTCAACCATTATAAATTATTTTAGAATTTTATTATTAAATCCAATTTCTATTTAGAGTAATTAAAAATTGCAATGAGTGTTTGAACTCACGGCCGATGTGTTAACACCATTCTGCTACACGGTACCTGTTCGATTTCTATGAACACATTAGTAAATGTTACATTGGAAAATAAAAAAAGAATAGTTTTTGTGCAGAAGGCTCTTTTGCTTTGCATTTTATTTTTTCGTACATCTGCTTTAAAATTAGATGTAATATTGTTAATATAAATAAAGCAATATTTAGCTCACTGAAATAATTGCTTTTGTTTTATCATAAACTGATCGACGACAAAAAGTATTGAATAGTATAGAGAACTTATTGCACTCTTGTTACGCTCTAATGTAGAGAGTCTGAGTAAAAGAGCATAAACAAGTCTTATTCTCTTTATAGAATATTTCAATACAAATTCACATTTCGACAATGTGATTACATAAAACAATACAAAAAGTTAAATGTTTCAAAAGGCATCAATGTTTCACATCAAAATTAAGAATACACCAAATTATGACAAAATGTTTTGAATCATTCGCCAGATGTTGCCAGTGCTTTTGAGTCATACAATTCGTTCCGTGAGATCTCTATACTATTCAATACTCTTTGACGAAGACGACCTGCTTGTTTGTTCGTTGCCGCTACATCGATATCATCATACTTATTTTCAGGCAGGAACTACTGTTGTACAACAACAACGTATGTGATGCTAACGCTGTGTGTTGTTTGCATGTGTTCAGTTTGATTGATTGCCCTACCCGTGCCTATAGATATTAACACATCAAAAGAAAGTATAAACTATTACAAAACAAAGGCTTAAATAATAGGTATAAGTAGCATATTTAAAATTTTGAAACTTTCAGTTCAGTTATAGGATTTACATTGCTTCTAACATTAATATTTATATGTGTATAAATATCTCTGCAGTGCGCTGGACCAGTGTCAAACTGGTGGTTTCACCTACCACTAAGATCTATTATTAGTCTTTGTACCAGTAAAACGACCGGTGATTTAAAATGTGGATGTCAAAAAACAGTCAATTGGCCCCTCTTATACAGGGTGATTCAGGAAGTTCCGGCCAAATTTCTTCAGCGTATTCCTTGGCTCATTTCATGAAGAAAAGTCCACTAGGACCATGTCCGAAAATGCAAGGGTGCGAAATGGCAGCGGGTTCAAAATATTCAGATTGGCGGTCGGAGGGTAGTAGGGTAAGAAGTTAGCAACTTTACTCGACTACCCTCCGACCACCAATCCGAAAATTTTGAATCTGCTGCCATTTCCCTTGCATTTTCGGACATGGTCCTAGTGGACTTTTCTTCATGAAATGAGCCAAGGAATACGCTGGAGAAATTTTGTGCAGAACTTCCTGAATCACCCTGTATATCAATCACCCCATTTACCAGTGCCACACTATCTATCTCGTGTTTGATACCTACGTACCAGTTAATAAACAGGTGAATACGGTCTAGTTAAATAAATAGTTCAAAAGCTGTATATATCTAACTATCCCCTGAACCAGTGAATTAGCCAGTAACGTTGCACCTAACATCTAGAAATACATACATCGACCACTAACGTTTGCTAGTACATACATCCGTACCTATCAATTTGTAATAAAAAACATATTACCGTTTTTTTTTCTCAAAATTAGGCAACTTTGTTTTGAAAACTAAAACAAACAAAACATAATTCATTTTGTAAAACAAATTATTTAAATAAATAAAAGTAAAAAACACTATATTACAAAAATTTCTTGCTGCGTTTGTGTTTTAAAAATCGATATTTCTGCAACACCCTCGCATAACCACAGAGCAATAGGAAAGAGACGCTATGCCTCTCATCGTGTTCTACTGATGACGACGAGGTGGTAGGCCATTTCATCGAGTTCGAGTTGCTATTGTAATTTACTCTTTGGTTGGACATAATACGGACAGAAATAAAACAATATAAAACATAATTTAGTTGTCATTAGTTTCAATCAAACACTATTTAAACTTAGTTTGCTGCATGGTCTATAATCTCTATGTCTTCTTTGGTCTCTCATTCTACATCATTTCCCTAGTACCTTTCCGTTCAGTTGTGCCATAGAAAAAACCTGGCATAACAAAGGGACAGAAAAGTGTGAATTAACACGGCGATGGAAAACATTGAGTCAGTAAAATAACCGGTTTGTTGTATAAAACTCGGGGGAAAATGCAACTGTCTCCTCATTACATCACAATGGGACAGAAAAGTGTGATTTTCCCTCAGTATAGGTATCGATGGGATGTTATTATAAACAGTAGATCTTATGATGCTCAAGAAATAAATAAATTGTGTCCACTTTAGATCACAAACATACAAAATAGTGTGAATTGTCTCCACGATAGGTAACCTGTGATCAGTAAAATCAACAGTTCATAGTTGTGCATCACAAGAAACGGGTCAATTGACAGACAAAATCTGCAGGGATGTTATAGATTTATATATGTGTATGCAGAGCGAGAGACAGAGAGTTTGTCTTTACCTTGGACAGTGTTGCCAGTTTAGCACAATTAATGCTTTTCTAGCTTAATATTTGTTGGCTTCAGTCATAGATAACTAAAAAAAGGGCCGATATGCCTCTCTTCGTGTTCTCTTGATGATGACGAGTTAGTAGGCCACATAGAGTAATCTCAGACTAGAGAGAATATTTGGCTCATCTGACGTTTCCTTTCACACTCTTCGTGATGCGGTCGGTGTGATAGAGAGATGTTTGACGAAAAGTGATATACACCAGGTGGAATTACAATAACTTCTTGCTTTAATTTTTCATGCCATTTTGGTGAAAAACTGTGAAATTTAAATGTGTTTTAAACTTTTTTATTGACTGTTATTGTTAGCATTTTGTGTTGTATTTAACAAAATAATTTTAACACACAAACCGAAATGCCGTTGTTGTTATTTTGTTCGTAGTTTTGAACCATTGCCTCTATCTGGTATTAGTAAAGCAATTCTTTTCAACATCAAACGTAAATATCACACCAGGCCAAATGTCATAAATTTGGTGGGAGAACTAGTAGATCTACAATAAGTATTAATCTATGGTAGGCCATTTCATCGAGTTAGAGTTGCTTTTATAATTTACTATTTGGTTGGAATAATAAGGACAGAAATAAAAGGGAATGCATATTTTCGAAAGATGCAAACAACATGAAACATGATTTAGTTGTCATTAGTAGCAATCAAACACTTTTAAACTTAGTTTGTTGCATGGTCTATAATCTGTATGTCTTCTTTGGTCTCTCATTCTACATCATTTCCTTTTCGATCAGCCAGGGGGTTTCTATGGCACAGCTGATCGAAAAGTTACTAGGTAAATGATGTAGTATGAGAGACCAAAGAAGACAGAAACTATGTTTAAATAGGTTGGGGACAGCGGAAAGTGTAGTTTCTGGGTATTAATGTGTTTGGGCATTTTCGTTGGATGTCCGCAATAACCGATCTGGCTATATGTTGAAACGGATACGACTTCGGCGCAGTTCTGGGTAAAGAAACATAATTAAATAACGGTCCCCATCGACAGTTACTGTTATAACGTTTTCTTCAAAGAAGTATTTTTGTTGTTGAAATTCATTTTGGAATGAAAAACATTTAAACAATACTTGAGTACTAAACAATATACAGGGTCCTACAAAACATAAGTTTATAAAGGGTGTTAACTAATCTGAACATATCACCATCAATACTTTCCCTTGTTAAGAAAATTTTTTAACACTTGAAAGCCCCAAATTACTAATTAAAAATTGTAATCTTGTTGCTTGTAATGGCTACGTCATCGCATCAGCTGGTTGGCATTCAGTTGATATTCGTCTAACATTTAATTCCTTTTCGGAGACTTTCTCACGAATGAAGAAATGTTTTATCGCAATATGTTTAGTTCTCTTATGAAACTCTGGATTTTGAGCAACTGTTATCGCTGCATTATTGTCCACTTTCAATTCAGAAACTTCATTTAGTCCTACTACCTCTGAATAAAGCCTCTTTAACCACATAATTTCTTTGGTAGCTTCGGTTGCAGAACAGTTTCTGCTTCTTGTGTAGATGTTGTTACTATCGCTTGTCTTTGGCTTATCCACGAAATTGCAGCACCAGCATATTTTACTATTATTCCAGATGTTGACCTACCAGTCTTTAAACAGCCTCCAACTTCAGAATCACTGTAGCATTCAAGCTTAAAGACAGTATTAGCTTTATATATAAGTGCATAGTCCTTAGTACCCGCTATGTATCGAAGAACTCTTTTGATTCTGACAATATCTTCTTTTGTAGGATTATCTAAAGATCTTGATAAGTAACGAATACTAAATGCAAGGTCAGGTCCAGTTACTAGCATTAAGTACATCATTTCTCCAACTGCTTGTCGATAGGGAAATTTGGATACATCCTCAACTTTCCCTGTTTCGCCATCTTCAATCACCTTGGTCATTGGAGTTGATACTGGTCTGCAGTCATCATAATTAAATCTCTCCAATATCTTCCTGGCATAAGCTTCTTGAGAAATTTTGATTGCACCATTTTCTCTCCTTATCTCCAATCCCAAGAAATAATCTGCCTTTTTTGTTGTTATTTTAAATTCAGTTTTTAATTCTTCTAACAAATCTTAAATATCTTTTTCATCCGTTCCTGCCACTAGTCCGTCATCAACATATAGCACCACAATGAGTTGCTTTTCGTTTTTAGTTCTTACGAATAAGCAGGGATCAACCTCACTGACAATAAATTACATTTTTAATAGATAATTGTATATTTCTTTCTCTAATTCACCGTAAAGGAATGCTGTTGCAACATCAAATTGATAAAGGTTCATGTTATTGCAAGCTGTGATACTCAATACTGCAGGTATTGTTCCCAATCTCGCTACAGGACTCAACGTTTCTTTGTAATCAATCCCTTCACGTTGTGTAAAACCTTTTACAACAACTTTTCTATAATACCATCCGGATTTACCTTTACACGAAATACCCATTTCGACGGTAACGCTTTCGCACCTTTAGGAAGGTCTTGAATTTCCCATGTTTAATTTTCAATTAGCGAATTGATTTCAGAATCCATTGCCTCCTTCTACTGTTTAAACTCCTTACTACTTATAGCTTCTGCATAACGGAGCGTTTACACGGGACAGTTTTAGACAAGTAGACAAGATCTGAGAATATGTATTAGTTGTCACAAAGAGAAAAGTTGTTTGTGTGACGACGTACGCGTCCAGCCAGTTATAAACACAGTACAGTTTTAAGCAACCGCTGACAGTGTCGTTTCGTTAAATTTCGTGCTCTGGTTTTTAGTTTCTCCGCTCTTTTGCCATTGTGTTTTGTCTAAAATATTTCCAAATATATTTACCAATTTGTAAGGTAGTGTGCGATGTTTTGCATTTTTCTCAAATTACTACGAAACGTCACCGATATGACTGATGGCTGAACTAGTAGAGGTTGACGCAGTAGGAATTGTTGTAATTGTGTGAACCAACAACAGGCTTTTACTTTTTGTTTCATGACTCTAACTGTCAAATTCAACACAGATCCATATGAACAAACACAGTAAAAAAAAAAGTACAACAACAAAATACACTGAATTTAACAGATGAAGTCTTAAGAAAGCAAAATCAGTTGTTCTAATGCGCCAACCTCTACTAGTTCAGCCATGATCAGGCCGCTTATATGAAATCTCTTGCCGAAGTTACTGTCGTTGAAAAATAAGGGGCAGTGGCGAGACAAGTGAGAGAAGTGTAAGTTTGGTAGTAAAAATGTGTGAATGTATTTCTACTGTCGGAGCAAAACTGTCCCGTGTAAACGCCAGGTAAGTCATTCTTCCATTACCAAGTCATCATATCTGTAATTTGGTAACAAAGTACGATCTCTTAGTCTTTTTATTATTGGTAAATCATAGCTTTCGTTGTTGTCATCGTCTCTTGTACGTTTTCCTCTTACGGTGCGTTTACACGGGACAGTTTGAGACAAGATAGTTGAGAATATATATTAGTTGTCACAAAGCGAAAAATTGTTTGTGTGCCGTACGCGTCCAGCTGGTTATAAAGACAGTACAGTTTTAAGCAACCGCCGACAGTGTCTTTTCGTTAAATTTCGTGCTCTGATTTTTTGTTTCTTCGCTCTTTTGCCATTGTGTTTTGTCTTACTTCTCCAAATTACAATGGAACTGATGTACTCTGCAAAATTAGATATGTATTCATGTTTATATGTTTGTCATGTCAAACAATATTTCAATAAAAATTAGCAAAATTTCCAAATACAAATATAATTCGCAATTTGTAAAGTCGTTTGCGATGTTTTGCTTTTTTCTCAAATTACTACGAAACGTCACCGATATGACTGATGGCTGAACTAGTAGAGGTTGACGCAGTAGGATTTGTTGTAATCGTGTGGACCAACAACAGGCTTTTACTTTTTGTTTCCTGACTCTAACCGTCAATTTCAACACAGATCCTTCATATGAACAAACACAGTAAACAAAAAAGTACAACAACAAAATACACTGAATTTAACAGATGGAGTCTTAAGAAAGCAAAATCAGTTGTTCTAATGCGCCAACCTCTACTAGTTCAGCCATGATCAGGCCGCTTATGTCAAATCTCTTGCCGAAGTTACTGTCGTTGAAAAATCAGAGACAGTGGCGAGCAAGTGAGATAAGTATAAGTTTGGTAGTAAAAATGTGTGAATGTATTTCTACTGTCGGAGCAAAACTGTCCCGTGTAAACGCCAGTTAAGTCATTCTTCCATTACAAAGTCATCATATCTGGAATTTAATAACAAAGTACGATCTCTTATGGCCAGTTTTTAAGTGGGTGGTTAACTATCGGATTACTTAATCTTAGTTCTAAGTTAATTAGAAGTTAACTTTGCGTTTTGTTTTTCAGTGGTGAGTTAATGCATGTCGCCATATTGTTAACGAGTGTGGCTAGCCTTGTATTCTTATTGGGAAAAACATCTGTTTTGGGATAAATACCAAAACAACAAAGGGGAACAAACAAAATGGAATTAAGTAAAATAAGAAATAGATGCATAAAATCGAAGTTGTTTTAACAAAAATGTATTAAAACTATATAGGCGTAATAATGTAACGATCTAGACTCATCGTATGTGTACAAATACGCATATCAGAAACATGTATTTTATACAATCTTCATTTCTCATTTTGACAGTCAGTAATTTGATTGTCAACATCATATGGTTCTGACTAAACGTTAACCAACCAACATTGGGTGGCTAAATCATAGTTAAACAATAGTGGTCTTCATGAAAGCTCGAAAGAACCTCGAAAACATCGTAAACTTGCACAGCAAACGTCAAAACAAACAAATTTCCCATACAAAGCGACTTGCTCAAAAGTGGAAAGTTTTCGAGGCAAATTTGCTGGGCACACGTGGGATGGAGAAACTTTTGACATTTCGTTGTCATCTGACTAGGATGGATAAATAAGGTGATAGCACTAGAACAGTAGAAAAAGTACACATACATAATACAAGCAATTGCTACTGCTACCACCTTATGTATCCATCTTGGTCAGCTGATATGGTTTTGAGCACAACTACGCTGAGCAACTTTACCTGGTGCCTCATGCAACGGTGCGAGGGAAACTTGCGCTGAGCAAAAGTTCTCGGCTTTCACGTTTGCATGAATGCCGCTAATGACTGAATGTTTAACCACAATTTAACTACGAAACTAAGATCACCACTGACTGGAAAACTTGCCATTAGTCTTTTTATCATTGGTAAATCATAGCTTTCGTTGTTGTCATCGTCTCTTGTACGTTTTCCTCTTAGTCTCTTAGCTGTAACAACTTCTTCAGCATCATTATCAGCAATTATGATATCATCTAGATCAGAATTTTTTCTGGCATCATCAAATGGTTCTTCTTCACTAAGCTGTTCTCCATATTCCATCTGTATCTTGCATTTGATAATCTTCAAACTGTAGCCTAATTTCATCACGTGAATTGATATTGCCTTTCTGACTCAAACTGTTATTGGCATCTTTGGAATGTTGACCATCAAACACGCACGGTTCGATTTTTTCTACAAATTTTACATTTCGTGAAAGTATTACTTTTTGCCTCTCTTTTATGTAAACCCGATAACGTTCATCATTGTCATAACCAATGAGATATCCTTTCTAAGCTTTAGCATCCATCTTCTTTCTCTTTTGCCTAGGTAGATGTACGTAACATTCACAGGTTATTATTCGTAAATGGTGTGTTCTAGGCTTCTTCCCTATCCACAATTCATAAGGACTTTTACCTTCGACTGAAGATTTTCCAGTTCTGTTAAGTGAATATATAGCCGTTCTTGCTAATACCGCCCATAATGCATCTGGAAACTCTGCTTCACGATTGGAATATTTGAATGTTCGAGCCATTTCAACAACTGTTCGATTCTCCCTTTCACTAGCACAATTCTGTTGTGGAGTATACGGTGCTGTTAACCTTTGCGTAACACCAAGCTTCTTAAGAATCGTGTTCACTTCATTGTTGTCAACCTCACCACCGTTAACGCTTATGTCCACGATTATTTGCTAACATTAGGACTTTTTGTAAGCAATCCTTAACTTCAGAGTTTTGTTTTATAGCCAACCCAAAATGATACTTTGTATATGCATCTTTGAAATTAGTATGTACTTCTTCTTGGAAAATGATTCGCTAAATGGACCACACACATCTGTTGTCATGAGTTCACTCGGACTTTTCAATCTATGACCAGACGGCAGTCGATGTGCTTTTCCATATATGTATACATGGCTCACAAATGTTCTTCTTATCTTTAACATTAATATCCATTTCTAATTTAAGCATCTTCTGTATGTGCCGTTTGGCTTGGTCATCTTTCATGGTAAAGATGTAGTAAATCTTCAACAGTATTGGTTTGTTCCATACATTGTTGAATTACTGCTTTAATATTGGCTTTGTACAGTGAACCATAGACCTCTCTTGATCGATTTAAAACTCATTCATCTTCGACAGTTAAGCTACAGTTAGTAGTTGTTGATATAAGTCTAATATTTTGTTGCTTATCCTGATCAGCAAGTACTGAGAATAAATTTCTAGATATTTTTTTGGTACATACCAGATATCTGTTAGCAATAACGTCTCCGTCTTATTTTTGGTTTCAGATTATATTTGCACTGTACCTTTACCCACAGCGTGTAGTACTTCTTTGCCTGCAGCTCTTATAAAATTCGGACTTGACAATTGTTTAAAAGTTTTGAAATTTAATTTATTGTTTGTAATATGGCGTGTTGCTCCATTATCGATCCACCAACTTATGGCATCCGCATCTTGCACCACATTTTCTTCCTCACAAAACACAGGCAAACCCTTCTGAGTCACGGATTTGACCTCATTCACCTCTCTAGTAGGCTTACCATCTGCTGTCCACTTACGACTATCTCGTACCCAATGTCCTTTCTTTTTGAAATAATTGCAGACATCGTTTTTCTTTTGAAATTTGTTTAAGTTCTCAGCTTTCTTAAATTTTCCTCTTGCTATCAACGCAGATTCATTAAATTTATCGTCGCTTTTCCCAAAATTCTTTTGAAACATCGTGATCATCAAACGTCTTCTCTTAATTTTTACTGAGCGTCATCCAACTTGATTTAAAGGTATCAAAACTCGATAGCAAAACGTGTAAAAATTTACCCACTAGCAGCAAATTTGGTATCTGACTTAACCTCTTTTCTTTTAATCCGTTATTAAATTCCAGCCTTAGTCCTTTTAATTTGGCAATGTGCATGGTAACATCCTGACTATCATCCCATACAAATGCGAAGAAATCGAAACAAATCTTGAAAAATTGATCTTTAGTTGTTGCTTCGAAAAGATTCTTGGGGGCTTCCCAAACATCTGCAGTGCTTTCTTTATCCATTACCTTTTGATAGATATTGTCGCTTATCGAACTGCATAGAACAGATTTTGCACAGCTATTAGCTTTCCTGTAAATACCGCTTTCTTCTTTAAACAGTCTTCTTTGATCCGCTGTTGCTGATTGATCTACAGGTGTTCGCTAATGCAATATTGTATCAGGTTGTAGTCTTCTTCGGTCATTTCAATCATGATTTGGCCAAATTCCAGGCGCATAGACAAATCCAGAGGGTTTAACTTTCTCGTGATGTGGACTCTGTACGGAAACAAGTTTAAGTCATAATGAATTATCCGTTGTAATAACCGCCTGCTAACTCCAATTTGCGCCGATAAGTTTCGAGTCGAAACGTGATTGTGAACCCGAACATAAGCATCTCGATGGTACGGTCTTCGTGCGATACTTCCAGATTCGGCAAACATGTTTACCCACCTCATAATGGTCCATCTACCGGGGGTCTGGCGCCAATCTCCCGCCTAAATTCCGTTTGAACGGAAATGATGGACTGCAAATCAAAGTAGCGCTGCACTATCCAAATCCACGTTTCGGTATCCCATGCATTCATTTCAATAAATCGAAATAGTAACCTGCAAAATAATAAAACTAAGCCGATTACTCACTCAGAAAAAATATTATTACCTTTTGTTTTTGTAGCACGATTCGCGATCCACCCTGTATTTCATAAATGTGGTTACATTGCAAGCACGTTGTTCGTACGAACACGTCGGAGTTTTGAAGCAAGCATATGGTTTTAACGATTATACTATCGACCTTGTCATTATTATTTGTTCTTATTAGGCAATGAAACCACTTCATCGTACGAAGTCGCACACACAGATTTCGGACGAACTCGTACGAAAGAAATTCGGTTCCAGTGTAACCGCAGCCTAATACGTACTTTTCGTTATCTATGAGGAATCCACACAGAGAAGCGACGCCTGTTTATTATCCAAGTACATGTTCATAAGGTCTCAGTATCTTACATGGATCATCTACTATTCCTTTGCGTCTACTGACTGCTCAAGGATTATATCAATAACAATTAGAATAAATAAGCCATAAGGCCAGCCCATTTAACAATTCTTTTCAAATTCGCTCCTATTATAGTTTTCTTGACAAAAAGGATACAATTCTTGATCGTGCAAGGAACCAAAAGTACACAGCTCATCGGTTTTGGTACAAGTAGAGAGTCAAATGTTCTCTTCACTTAAATGCCAACAAATAAAGCGAGTGAAACCCTAGCCATTCTCTGCTCTCTCTCTTACACTCTTTACTGAATATTTCAATAAACGAGTAGTTTTCTGATGATGTTATTGTATCTACCTGTTGTTGTTGTTGTTGAAGTAAAATTACATAAACTATGCAAAAAGTATAAATTAATCAAGATATGACGCGAGAGAAAAATGCGTTTGAGTGAATTTCTAGCACTTTTTGGTTCTCTTTTACCAGGGTTACGAAATTGCGCACATCGTCTGGTTGTCTAATTCTTGATCGTCTTTGTTTTTGTCAAAGAGGATGTACAAGTAGAGAAGAAAAAACCGGAGCAATTTGGCAAACCTCGTAGAAGAGAACAAAAAAAAGAGTAAAGCGCCTCGTTTCTATGCTCTCTCTCTGTCTTACTATCTTCGTTGAATATTTCAATACACGGGCATTTTTCTGATGATGTTAAAGTATCTACCTATAAAAATTCCAACCATGTTTAAATACAATTACATAAAGTATGTAAAAAGTATGAAATAATCAAGTTATGACGCGAGAGAAAAATGCATGTGTGTGAATCGCGTTGACTTTTTGGTTCTCTTCTACGAGAGTTGCCAAATGGCGCCGGTTTTTTCTTCTCTACTTCTACATTCTCTTTGTTTTTGTCAAAAAGTATGGAATTTTAAATAGAGAAGAAAATTTACTCATGGAAGGGTAAATACTGCTCTCTCTCTCTCTCTCTCTTACTCTCTTCGCTGAACATTTCAATACACGAGCAGTTTTCTGATGATGTTACCTAATGATTATGATGATGATGTTATCTAACTAAAGAAATTCCAACCATGTTTAAATAAAATTATATAAAGTATGACATTTTTGTGATAATTCAATCGAGTAAACATTGTGGCCGTCTGTGGTGCAATGGTTAGTGTGCGCGCCTCTTGTACTCGTGACCCTGGGTTCGATTCCTGCTCCGACCACCTTAAAACAAAAATTCTTTCGACGACGGTTACCTCGCTTAGTGACGGCGACACTATCGAGTATTAAGCCATGAAAAAGCTTCTCAAAATACCGTTCGGAACCTGTGTAAAACTGTAGGTCCCAATCAGTGAAAATAAAACTATAAAGCGCACAGCTCACTGGTTGTGAGAAGCTCTCCCAAATTCCTTCATGGGATGTAATGGGAAACCCTATATTTTTTGTTTTTAAACAATGAATAACAAGTGAAATAAAACAAAATGTAATGAAGTGTTAGAGTGAAGTTATTTATAGAGGTTGCAATTAAAATACGAATTTATTAAAACAAAGATTTTTCTCATTCTGCATGGGTTGCAAAATTTGTGTTTCTCTGTACTCCAACTTTTTTAGTGAGTTTTCTTGAATTCCGGTCCAACAAAAACAGGTGTTGCAGACTCTATGTATGTATATTGCTATATGCTCGTGAAGATCGCTTAGCATAAGATGAGCATTTTAACCGAAATTCATCTGTTTCGCTGAAGCTCAATTTCACCTCGGGAGCTATGCTAGCAAACAAAATTTTCGCATTTTGGGCTCGGGAATTCCACACATCGGCGATAAGAAGCCGATGCATCCACAACGAGAAAATTAGCAAGGAGTCGCCGTTGTCGTCAATGTCGAGAATTACCGTGCCATGCTCAAGGATTTTTTGATTCCAAAAGCTGAAGAGTATGACATGGATAACTTATGGTTTCAACAGGACAGTGTTACGTGCCACACAGCCAACGTTACAATCGATCTTTTGCGCACTATGCTCGAAGACCGCATAATTAGCCGGAACTCGGAAGTCCATTGGCCGCCTCGCAGCAGTGATTTGACCTCGTTAGACTATTATCTCTTTTGGGTGCCGTACTACGCAATCAATCCCGAATCCATTCAGGCCTTAAAACACGAAATCGACATTGTATTTCACGCGATAGAGCCCCAAACAATCGAAAATGTAGTGAAAATTTGGGTAGATCGAAAGAGGTACTGCAAAGCAAGTCGTGGAAGACATTTGAACTATGGTGTGTTTCATTCATAAATGCCAATAATGCACCTTGCGAATATAAACATAATGTTTAAAGCTAAATTAAATTACAAGTGGCCAGTTCTACGAAATATTACATGAACAAGAACACCCATGCTAACGAAAATAAAACAAAAGTTAAAATTAGATTGGGGTACTATAAGCAGAAGTCAATTAGGTAGGTGTCCAGTTGACATTGTAATTCAACACGCTGTAAAGGCTCATTTACACTACTGACAGATTGTCAGAATTTGTCAGTATTTGTCTTCAAAATGTGTCAGTAACGTGTAAATGTCAGAATTTACTGACACTAAACTTTCAGACACGTTCTTGTCAAAATTTTTGACAAAAATACTGACGTCGTGTAAACAGTCATCAAAATTTTCTGACAGAATTCTGACGACTGTCAGTATTTTGACAACATGTTGTCACAAAATGTCAGTAAATGAACAGAGATAGGAGATAGCCATTATTTCTGTTTCGCTCACTTCCTGACGCTATCTTCCTTCGGTAACTGTCCCATCGGAATTGATTTGGTCGAAATCCTTTGCTGGCGCATATGTTGTCAGTTTTCGTTTGTTTAAAAAATTATGCAATACACAAACCGCAAGGACAACTGTTGCATCATTTTGTGGAGAAACTTCAATGGATTTCCTAGCAACTCGAAAACGAGCTGAGAGCAAACCAAATACATTTTCCGAAACACAATAACTTGCTATCATGTGTGGACAAAGCAAATGAGAAACAGCTGAGAACAATTGTCAGAATTTGGTCAGTAAACACAAACAGAATATGTCAGTAGTATAAACGGCTTTCAAAATATTCTGATGAAACTTCAAAAAATGCTGTCAGAAAATACTGACAAGGTTTTCTGACAAAATATTTTGACATGTGTAAACACTAGTTCAAAATGTTGTGTCAGAAAATTTTGACGAGTGTCAAAATCTGTCTGTAGTCTAAATGAGCCTTAAGTACAAATCAGCAACTACAATTCTGTCATTCGTTGAAGTTATAAGACAGTACAGTGGTCGAAAATAAATATTAAAATGATGTGAATATAGGACTTTCTACAAATTTTAAATTTTATCAAACACATGTGGGAAATAAAAACGATTTATGATATTCTTTGGGTCCCCCACAGCCGTAGGCAACGGACGCGCGCCCCCTGCGGACGCCTTTAAATCCGTCTCTACATATGTAAAGTATATTTACATAAGATTCACTCCGTTTGTCTTAACGGATACAACGAATAACTTTACTCGCTAGTATATCGGAACACACTTCGGTCATTACTAATCTAAATGGGCGAGATATGGAAATGTTATCGACTAGTTAATTTATGTAAAATATACACACAAAACAAATCAGTCAGAAATCGATTATAGATGAACAACACGAGTATGCAAATGCGCAGAGAGACGACCCACAGTGGTCGAAATCACTGATCTAGCGACATTTAATTCAAATTTTTAAAGTTTTAACTCGATAATAGTTTGGTATTGTATCAATTACTGATACTCCACTGAGCAAATTGGTGGTTTGCTTTCAATATTCGCACAGCTGTTAGCCATCAAACGTAACATACGTAACATTGAAAGAATTTGAAGTCTAATTACTGAGTGCGTGTTTTTTTTTCAATATTAAATCAGTTGATTAATAATGTGGAAAATTTAAAATTTTATTGAAAGTAGAGGGCATGATTTACTAAAAAATAGATGTTTGTGGAGTGTGTTTATCTAGTTTAATAGAAATGCATAAATTTGAACAGACTACGTTACGAATTCGAGACGGATCCGTTTCATCGGACATTTTGTTCGAAACGGACATCCGTTACGGACACATAACGAATTCCTTTTCGTATGAAATTCCTCTCGAAAACTATAATCGTATTTTACTCATTTTCGCATCCGTCACGAACTCGTACCGATCTTCATATTCGAATCCGTTTCTGATTCGGTTTTTTATAAATAAACTGGTTTCGAGACGGATCCGCTTTCATCAATTTAAAAAGTTAAAATACGTATGAATTATATTTTCTACCTCTAATTCTCTGAAGTTTTTCACTTACATTAATATTAATTTTACAACAAAAACATTCGTTGTCAGCAAAATATAAATCGTTTTAGTATTTCTTTTTTAACTTTTAGTGTTTTATCAACTCAGATATGAATCTTTTGCGATATTAACAGCCAAAGTCACGATATCGAACGTTAACGTTCGTTTTCTTTCTTTGCGACAAACAGCTGATTTGGGAGTCACTAACAAGCGAACGACAACATATACAATTCAGTACATAATTGGACCCCACGTACACCCTCTTCTAAAAAATCCAAGCGAACGAAGTCAGTCACTCACTTTCGTTTCAAAATGAGAGTCACTATCTTTCGACTTGTCGTTCGCATGGTTTTACGTGTGTTTGTGTGGTTGTTGTTCAAAGCAATAACATAAAGTTGACGTTCACCATTTAATTTCGGAGCAAGAGAGGAGAGTACGAAGAACCAGTATCTGCAGGTGCCGCAAAGTTGTCGTTTTTTGCTGAAATGGAAATATATTTTAATAACAAATTTATTATAATCACATTATTTTCTGCCCATTGTGTTTCTGCCATTGAATTATATTTAAATTGTTTTTATTTCAACCTTTTATTTGATTTCCAGCTATGCGACAACCAAAAGACAAGTGACTGGATTTGACATTTTCGTTCGCATAGATGACAGCGAAAATAGTTAGTGGCTTCCGATTTTGCAAACACACAATCACACAATAACATTTAAAGCCTGGGATAAGAACGAAAGTGAGTGACTGGCTTTCGTTCGCTTAGGTTTTCGTTCGAGATCGTGACTTTGGCTGTAAATATTTCACTGATTCGCTTTTTGTGTTTTTACGGTCTCGTAACGGGTACGAAACGGATCCACCAAATCATATTTTCACTGGTTCGCTTTTTTATATTTTTACGGACTCGAAACGAGTTCGAGACGGATCCGCCAAATTACAATTTCACTGATTCGCTTTTTGTATTTTTAGGGTTTCGTAACGTTTTCCGTTTGTTTTGACCTAATTTTTCGTATAGCGTTAGTCCTTTCCAAACTGTTTTTTGTTGAATATTAAATTAATTAAAATTTAACTAAATAAAAAAAAATAATTCATTTTGGTTTGCATTTTTGCTCACGATATTAAATAGCGTCTTGAAACAGGCCATAGTCAAAATGACGAAGCTTGACGTTACTGTACAAAAAATAAGGATGACGTTCTAGGGTTAATAATACCACAATATATGTGTTTTTATTTATCTTCTTCTTCTGTATATATGGGTGATTCCTTGGAAATAACGTTTTTTCGGATGGTGAAATTATTAGTATTTAACATACCTCGGATGTGATTTTTTTTTACAGTTTTTGTTTATATATACTACTATAGTGTATACCAACATCTATTGTACTACAACAATTTAAAACATTTATCAATATATTTCATACTATAATTTTCAGAATTGCCACGATTCTGACATCCACGGTATTGACATTTCATATTTGAATTGACTTCATTCTATGCCAAATTGACGTGAGATAATTTCCTTTGAAAATCACATTTCGATGACTAAATATCGAACAAATTTCGTCACTAGGAGGGCGAGTATTATATTGCGCAATAAAAAAGCGGTACCATGGTATTGACTGCTAATTTTGTGACTTACCCTTCGTAAAGAAAACACTTCACTCCAATCGATTCAATGTGGATAAATCTGTCAGCCATTGATGTAAACATAACATTTGATATACAATGGTCGAGTTCTCACAGCGAGGGCGCCTTTGTACCCATCCAACATGGCGCCACAGCGGTAAAACGTAAATGTACGATATTAGGCAAAAATGCGTGGACAAAGTTTAGATCTTGTTAGTCGGGCCTAAATAGGAGATTTACGCTCGGTAAATACATGAAAATATCCTCTATCTAGGCAATTTCAATGACCATAAAAAAATATCAATCCATCCTGCGAAATGAGGGAGTGAATATAGTATAAACCTTGATTTTTATGAAATGGACACGCCACGGTTCTGATATTTTCATTAATAATAATAAGCGCCACGCAGGTGAGAATATTGTTGTGGAAAATCTTGTGTACCATAAAAGTATTGAAATTACGCGATTATTTATTTGCCGTCCCTTAATTACATGGAAATAAACGTGATGGACAAAGAAAACGTTATTTCCAAGGAATCACCCATATATAAAATTCTCGTGTCACAATGTTAGTTACCTTACTCCTCCGAAACGGCTTGACCGATATGTATGAAATTTTGTGTGCATATCGGGTAGGTCTGAGAATCGGCCAACATCTATTTTTCATACCCCTTAAGGATAAAGGTGACCCAGGCCGTGCCACGCCCCCTTTTCAAAAATCGCTCTGACGGCTTTTCTAATATACCGATTGTTATGAAAATTTCACAATGCGGTACTGATGTCCTGCTGACAATCCTTGGTTATATTTGGAAATGTTTGGATAAAGGGGCGTGGCACCGCCCATACAACTTGAAATTTAAAATGGTTAAAGCTCATGAACTATCAGAGGTACGAAGATGAGATTTTGTATACATGTTGTTGGCACAGTATGAATTACAGCCAGGCTGTAAGTAGACGGTGCCACGCCCCTTTTCAAAAATCTCACTGACGGCTTTTCTAATGTACCGATTGTTATGACAATGTGGTACTGATGATCTACTGGTAGTCCTTGGTTATACTTGGTAGTGATTAGATAAAGCAGCGTGGCACCGCCCATACTATTTGAAATTTAAAATGGCTATATCTCATGAACTATCAGAGGTATGAAGATGGGATTTGGTATATATGTTGTTGATACATTATGAATTACAGCCAGAGTGGTAGTGGGATGTACCAGGCCCCTTTTAAAACAAGCTGTTGTAGCAGTCATAATAATAGCTTGATCGTCCTGAAAATTTCACAGTATGTTACAGTTGGCCTACATATACGAACAGGCTATTTGGAAGCAAGTTGGCAAAAAGGGCCGAGGTGCTGCCCACACGCGTCAATATTTGACTATTACATATACTATATCAAACAATTGTCCGTAAACCAGGCACTTGAAAAATACTTCTAACAAATAGTTATTTTACATTCTACAGGTTTATTTGCCCATTGTCAACTAAACGTGGCATTATCCCGTGTCGAAACGCCAGCAGATATATTCATTTACTGCAAACATAATAGAACAAAATAATTTTGTTCACCCTTGGGCATTACAAAACCTTTGAAGGCAAAACGAAGTTTGCCGGGTCCAGCTATACTTATATATGTATAGATAGATATAAGATAGATATTGATTACAGGCGCTTCTCCTAGAAACTTCCCATTAAACAAGACATTTCCCTCCATATGTTAGTCTACACACAAACCAAAGCAAAAGTACCCAATATAGTTGATAATACTGGGATGTAATAAAGTTGATAAAAACAAAGTTGATAAATTTTTTTTTATTTAGCCCATAACTTCGTTCCAAAAAAACATCGAAAAATATCTACGCATTTTCGTTTTACGCACACTTTTGTGATGATGTTTTTCCTGTAAAAATGTGTGCCTACAACTGAAGGCCATGACATCATTGAATACTTTTTGTCGGCAGGGCGAAGTCTGGCGGGTCAGCTAGTAAGACTATAAAACGATGGCCACATTAACGCACAAACCCTCAAATATCACAAATTTCTTCCAGACGAGAGTTTCAACATGTGTTACGTACTCGTATTATATATTTAGCAAATTAAGTAAGTGTGGCCGTCGGTGGTGCAATGGTTAGTGTGCGCGCCTCTTGTACATGAGGACGTGGGTTCGTTTCCTGCTCGGACCACCTTACATTCCTTTCGACGACGGTCACCTCGCTTAGTGATGGCGACACTATCGAGTACTGAGCCATGCAAATGCTTCTTAAACTACCGTTCGGAACCGGTGTAAAACTGTAGGTCCTAATCAGTGAGTGTAAAAACTAGAAAGCGCACATCTCACTGATTGTGATCCCTTTATGGGATGTTATGGGACACCATTTTTTTTTTGTTTTAATTAAGTAAGTATTTAACGAAATAAATAAGTTTACTAAATTATTAAAGAATTATTATTACAAATATTATCAAGAGTACATAATTCCATTTACCACCAATGTAATATTTAAATATCAATAAATAAGTAACTTCAAACACACTAAAAAACATTCGTTGCTGCAGTGAAACAAAATCATTGCCGCAATGTAATAAATTCATTGCAGCAATGAACTAAATACATTGCAACCACGAAGAAAATTCTTTGCAACAATGAAACAAATTTATTGAAACAAACGTAGTGCAGCAATGAAACAAATTTATAGCTGCTATAAAACAAATTCGTGGGTGCAATGAGACATATTCATTTCCGCAACAACCACAGCATTAATGAACACATTTTCGTAACGGGAAAGAATCTTTACGTTAGCTCACTTTCGATGCAAAAGTCGTTGGAGCGACAATCATTTTCATTCTTGTGACGAAACTTTTCGCAATTTGTGTGATTCGATCGGATTCGATCCAATTCTTGTTTTGTTATTGTTGTTGTTGTTATTGTGATTTTTAGACCTAATGACCATTTCCAAACACTCTCGTTTTTATTTTGGCCCAACCAGAATGTGCCTACTATAAAATTTTCGGCTGTGGAGTCCACGTATTTCATATGTAATATAATAGACGAGACGAAATATACCGAGGAGCAGTACAGAAAAACAAAAATAAATTTAGAAGCTTCATAACGTTACCTTAATTTAGAAAAGTTGAAACTAACATTACAAAAATTTTACAGGAGGAGGAAAACACTTAATAAATGTCATAATTTCAGGAATTTGAAAATGTTTTAAAGCAGATTGAATTAGTTAGGGGAGACAGCTTTTGCGTTCACAGCTCACAAATTTTTTCGATAACGATGCATTTTATATCTTTCTATACGAATATGAACAAACCGCTGTTTGGAAAAATTGTTAGATACGTCCTTTCTAAATTAAGGTGGAAGAAGGTGGTAGAACTGCAACACAACACTATCGAATTTTGAAAAACATAATAAAGATTGGTTGGACAGTGAAATTATATTATTTTAGTCGACAAGTGGTAATAAACTTGGACGTCCTGCAAAGGAGGTTACAAAATCTACCTCTAAACCTCACGGCAACAAAGTTTTACAGCATAGAAATAAAACTTCTTGCGATGAACTTGTATTGGCAACGCACGTTGGTTTATACAAGGCAGGAAACAGAAACTGAACAGACGTGATATCCGTGCTACATTCTTATTCCGAAGTTGCAGCAAAGATTAAAAAGCTATTACCTAGGCGTTTTACGTGGACGGGGATTTTATAAAGCACTCGTAGAAATTGATGCAATCCGCTGCAAAAATAAGAAATAGAAGTATAATTACATCCAACATATGATGAATTGTTATTAGCAAAAACGAGCTGCTATCCGGTGGGAGTCCAAAAATTGTGCAAAAGTTTCCGTCCCTACAGAGCTTTTTTGATCATACTTCAACAAGGATCGTTGAATCGCGCAAGGAAGTTTTCGTTAACCTCAGAGAAGATAAACATTCCACTTGCTGGTAAAGCTTTTCTGCCCCTGAATCGAACAGAATAGATGAAAATTTATTTGCTGTGTGCATTGTGTCATTGCTGCTGAAAATGGGAACCGTTATTCTATGGGAAACTGCTCGGTTCTCGTCAGCGCGGTTTTGTGGATCAATTAAATTGAATTATTAAATAGAAACTTCTGACTTCATTAGTGATAAACACTTGCTAAAACTAAAATGTGTCGACCAAAAAATCGCTAAAACGTCATCATGTTTATATCTCGGAAACGGAGCGTCCAATCGAAAAAGTAACCAGTTATTGCATGTTTCTAAGGATTTTTCAGAAACTTTTTGTCAAAAATCGCCTAATTAAGAAAATCGCTAAAATACTAGTTTTAGCGTTTTTCTAATGTTGATGCCATATTTAAGCCTCCGACGGCGGGAAAAATTAATTATTATTGGAGGCACCGTTTCCGAGCTGTAGTAATTTTTTATGTTAGCAATTTTCTTATTTTTGCGACTTTTTTTAAAAAAATCTTCCATAAGAATAAGACCAGTTTATGAAAAACCCTTAGAAACTGGCAAAAATTGGTTATTTTTCCTATTGGACGCTCCGTTTCCGAGATGAAGTTAAAGCCTCGGTTGGAGGTAAAAAATTTATTATTTTTGCGATTCGACGCCCCGTTTTCTAGTTATATCCACTTATTTTTTTTAGCGATTGCCTTTTTTTGCGATTTATTAAAAAAATTAAAAGTTTATGAAAAGCTCTTACAAATCTGCAAAAATTGGTTATTTTTTCGATTGGACGCTTTCGTTTCCGAGATATATAAATTTTTCGTAATTTTTTCATATTGGAGACATCCATTGGTTAAATGAAGTAAAATTTGTATTGTTTTTTCGATTGGACGCACCGTTTCCGAGTTATATCTACTTAATTATTTTACCGATTTTCTTATTTTGGCGATTTTTTAAAAAAAATTCTTCCATACGAATTGAACCACTTTGTGAAAAACCCCTAGAAACTCGCAAAAGTTGGTTATTTTTCGATTGGAAGCTCCATTTCCGAGATATAGTAATTTTTCATAATTTATTCATATTTTCGATCAAAAATGGCGATTGTCCATTGTCGTGTATAGCTACCCATTATGTTCCCCATTTCCCTGAGGGTAATGGGTAATCGTGATGAGTAATTCCCCATCGTGATGGGTAATTCCCCATTTTCGTGGGTAGTTACCCATTATTTTCCATATACCCTGTCGGTGAACGGTAAACGTTCATTACACATTTCCCACGACGATGTGTATGGGTCAAAGAATGGCAACATGCACTCACAAAAAACAAGCCTGTGTTAGATAACACGGGCGCATAGGTCAGACGTAGAATACGTTAGTCATTTTGCAATTAAAATATATGAATTAAATATAATTTTTGATAAATGATCTTCATTTGAAGTACAGCTACAGCAATACATTTTATGATAAGGCAGCACAATAGATTAGCTGCTTTCCAACTACTTCCCAATGTATTCACAGAAATGTGTTTAGGAAAAACGCCATTGATATAGTGAGCGTATACATCGCCAATCCTTTGTATTAATGTACATACATACACATTTACACGCTGCTCGCAGAAGTAAACAAACGACAGCAAAGATCTGTAAACTTTCAAGCACACACAAGTGTCCACGCTCCCCTCCCTTCATTTTATGTTCCCCTCCAAACGAACTAATAACCGACCGATCCAACAAAACGAAATGTACACACACACACATTTACACGCTGCTCGATAAATAAACAAAGCACAGCAAAGCCAAAATCATTTGATTTCACAACAACAACAAAAACAACAGCGGCATTTACAAACAACAACAACAGCGGCATGTACAAAAAAAGTCTAAAATATCATGCTCTTAAATATTTATTTCCTTAACTACATAAAACTTTTATATATAGACATATAATTTTTTTAATGTAATTCGAAAGAAAACATATTACCAAAACTGAGTAACATATAAAAATTGCTAAAATATGTTTTAATATTTAAGTAAAAGTGGGTGAAAGTTGACAAACATTTTCTCAAAATTTTGTGCTCCAGATCAACACCCCTACCTTACCGTATAACGTATTCTACGTTAAAAAGTACTTGAGTACTTATTCATAATTTCCATAATTGTGCGCACCATCATTTACGCCAGCATGTCTGCTCATTTTACTTTACTAACCTGGCGTTTACACGGGACAGTTTTGCTCCGACAGTAGAAATACATTCACACATTTTTACTACCACACTTACACTTCTCTCACTTGCCCATAGAGTAATCTCAGACTAGAGAGAATATTTGGCTCATCTGAAGTTTCCTTTCACACTCTTCGTGATGCGGTCGGTATGATAGATAAATGTTTGACGAAAAGTGACATACACCTGGTGGAATTACAATAACTTCTTGCTTTAATTTTTCACGCCATTTTGGTGAAAAACTGTGAAATTTAAATGTGTTTTAAAATTTTTTATTGACTGTTATTGTTAGCATACATTTGTGTTGTATTTAACACAATAATTTTAACACACAAAACGAAATGCCGTTGTTGATATTTTGTTCGTTGTTTTGAACCATTGCCTCTATCTGGTATTAGTAAAGCAATTCTTTTCATCATCAAACGTAAATATCACACCAGGCCAAATGTCATACATTTGGTGGGAGAACTAGTAGTAGATCTACTATAAGTATTAATCTATGCACTAGCCTCGCCACTGTCTCTGATTTTTCAATGACAGTAACTTCGGCAAGAGATTTGACATAAGCGGCCAGATCATGGCTGAATTAGTAAAGGTTGGCGCAATAGAACAACTGATTTTACTTTCTTATGACTCCATCTGTTAAATTCAGTGTATTTTGTTGTTGTCCTTTTTTGTTAGAGTCATGAAACAAAAACTAAATGCCTGTTATTGGTTCACACAATTACAACAAATCCTACTGCGTCAATCTCTACTAGTTCGGCCATATCGGTGACGTTTCGTAGTAATTTGAGAAAAAAGCAAAACATCGCGAACGACTTTACAAATTGGGAAATATATTTGTATTTGAAAATTTTGCTAATTTTTATTGAAATATTGTTTGACAATACAAACATATAAACATGAATACATGTCTAATTTTGCAGAGTACATCAGTTTCATTGTAATTTGGAGAAGTAAGGCAAAACACAATGACAAAAGAGCGAAGTAACAAAAAATCAGAGCACGGAATTTAACGAAACGACACTGTAGGCGGTTGCTTAAAACTGTACTGTCTTTATAACTGGCTGGACGCGTACGTCACACAAACAATTTTTCTCTTTGTGACAACTAATACATATTCTCAACTATTTTGTCTCAAACTGTCCCATGTAAACGCACCGTAACGCTGCGACAAGTATGTACATACATACATACTGTAACATCATACCGCGCATATGCAAGAATGGTATGATACTCGTTGCGTCTAGTCAATACACGCTCGTACCATACGTGGTTGCAATCTAACCTTTAACAAGTATACTTATGGTTCCCTATATAACAATAACGATCATACTCTCCACATCGAACATGAGCATTATATTCGTGGGGGTGATATCTTGTCACCCTAAATGAACTATGTATATAGTTCATGAACTACTCAACTCTAGTTCGCTATCAAATAACTTGTCACAAAAATCATCACAAAATAAATCAAGTTTTTACTTTATCTTCCTTGAGAAACCAAGAAATAGTTTAGAAACATTTAAAAATGTCGCAGATAAAGGTATACCACGAAAATATACATACTTCAGTACTAAAGTATATACCCCATACTGAATTAACACATCCATGTGAAAAAATACTTGAGTACTCTAGTATGCACCCCATATCTTGTCTTTTCTCTTATAATTTATGTTAAAATGCGTCATGAAAAAGACAGTTTAACAGTTTGATGCGCACCATTTTTACTTGGATGAGTGTGAGATGCCCTGTCGACTATTAATACTTAACATATTTAGGTTGTATCCCGTATGGATGTGTTGTATGTGGTGTTTGGTTGGAACAATTACTTTTCACACTGGTACATGTTTCGTCAGTTCCCAATGTGCACAAAAATGGATGCGGATCCGTTTCGAACTCGTTACGAGTCCGTAAATCCATAAAAGAGCGAATTGTGAGTTCTCGAATTCGTTTCGAACCCGAAAACGAATTCGTTATGAGTCCGAAAGGGACTTCCGTTTCGGACAAAATGTCCGCAGAAACGAATCCGTCTGGAATTCGTAACGGATTCATATGGCACATTGGCTTGTACTTGGGGAGTACTCTAAATGGGCTTTTCGTCATTCACTGGTACGGCTTGCACATGGCAGGGAAATACGAACTCTGATGAAAAAGGTCGATGGCAATATTTGTAGTTTAGATTGCAGATTCCTCGTCACATACATGTGGCATTTGTGGAGCCACACCAAAAATTGCGAATGACTTGAATGCAATTAAAAATCTACCACATAATATAAATATGTATTCAACTCTACACGCTGGGATAAGATGTTTTGGGTGAGTTTTTTATACTTATATTGCGAACAGATTGCCAAATGAAAAGTGCCAAATTTGTATCCATAGATTAATACTTATAGTAGATCTAATAGATCTCCCACCAAACTTATGACATTTGGCCTGGTGGGATATTTACGTTCGATGTTGAAAAGAATTGCTTAACTAATACCAGATAGAGGCAATGGTTCAAAACAACGAACAAAATAACAACAACGGCATTTCGTTTTGTGTGTTAAAATTATTGTGTTAAATACAACACAAATGTAGGCTAACAATAACAGTCAATTAAAAAGTGTAAAACACATTTAAATTTCACAGTTTTGGACCAAAATGACATGAAAAATTAAAGCCAGAAGTTATTGTAATTCCACCTGGTGTATGCAACTTTTCGTCAAACATCTCTCTATCACACCGACCGAATCACGAAGAGTGTGAAAGGAAACGTTAGATGAGCCAATATTCTCTCTACTAAGATTTACTCTATGTTTGTATCACTCATAAATAGTATACAGCAAACTAAATTGGATATACAAGAAAATATAAAAAAAATACATGTGTTTATTAGTTGATATTCCTAGGGCTGGGTCGGAAAATACTAATTACGGAATTAGTGCTAGAAGATTTTTTCAACAACCAAAATTGGCTGCACTTTTAACTGGAGTCAGTGAGGAAATAATCAATAGATTCAATATTATTTTACGAACTATAGCTTGGCTGGGTTATAAAGTCATGATAGTCAAAATATATTGCCGCAAACAGCGGAAATCTTTATAGACAAATACCCTTGGTTATATGTGCCATCTTGCGTGAACAAAATTTTAATTCAAGGTACTAACATCATAAATAATGTCTCTCTGCCAATTGGTGTGATGTCAGAAGAGTCAGAGGAATTGCAAAATTTTGATTTAAAAAATGTCAAGGAAAAACACTGTGGAGGATTTAATGCACGAACTTCTTTTTCCCTTTCCCTTAACCTTATAATTAAACTAGGAACAATGTCAAAATAGATAGGGATGTACTAAATTTGCTTTCAGAACCAGTTATACAAAAAGCCGCTACTGGTTCTGATTATAAACAGATATACTTGCCTTAAGCCGTTTGTATTAATTATATTAACTATTTTAAAAAATATTACAATACAATTTAATTTTATATGTATTTCATAGTCGAAATAAACATTAACCTTTGCTATTATTCACTTGCGAATTTCATGCCGCTAGATGGGGTATTGCAACCACTGTGCGCCCCATAATCTCGCCAGTGTCAAATGACCAAGTTCGTATTCATTTATGATCCAATTTTATCGACCCATGAATAGGAATTTGCAAACATTTTAAAGAAAGTTGGGCATTTCTGCGGAAAAGCAACTCAGACACAGAGGAATAGCAATAAAAAGATTCATTCATTACGGTTCTCTGCCACAGTGAAGATGTGTTCATCGAAAGGGCTGCTCATCGTCACAATCGCAGTTGTTGTTCTACTGGTTCACCCTAATTGTGCCCAGAGTCCAGTTGAGCCTTTTATAGATGTGTTGGCGGCAGCAATAAAATCGGCCACTTTACCCCGAAACGATATCGACGATCCAGTCGAACTCGGTCGTGAGGTCAGCATTGGAGAAGTTCCTTATCAAATTGCCCTGTATCGGTATAACTACTTCATTTGTGGCGGTGCCATCATAAGTGCTGATTGGATTCTAACAGCAGCTGATTGTGTCTATGGCGGTGGTAGCTTCGGAATTCGAGCCGGATCATCCAGCAACGCCGAGGGTGGCCAAATTCGCCACGTTACTGCTGTTGTCATCAATGGCGACTATAATTCCATAAGCAAGGAGAACAATATAGCAATGGTTTGTGTGAGTAAACCTTTAGTTTGGACTCGTTTTGTTCGGCCTGTTGCTATAGCCGGCCAACGTAGCAAAGTACCCGACAATTTATTGCTCACTGGTTGGGGTTCTACAGATAATAATATTGCTGATAACGAGTTCCAGCTAAGAGGGGTACAGGCGATATATATATCGTATGAAACCTGCAGGAATGCCTATCTGAATACGGCATCCATATCGAAGAATGTGTTGTGTGCCACTGTCTCGATAAATGATGCCTGTCAGACAGATTCTGGTAGTCCATTGACATCACAAGGAACTTTATACGGCATTCAGTCGCTTGGTGCTGGTTGTGCACGCGACGATATTCCCGGTATCTACACAAATGTTCGATACCAACGCCGATGGATCAAAGCGGTTATAAAGCGATTTCGTGGAAAAATTCCCCCAAAGTTTAAAATAATGTAAAGTTATGCAAAAATACAGTTACAAATAAAGATATTTATTTTTCGGATTAAAGTACAACAAAAAAATAGAACAAGTTTTTTTTAGCATTCGTCGAAATATGTGGGATCCAACGAGAACAAATCTTTTTCACGGCCAAATGATCATGCAATATCTTATTGATGCTTGTCATACTAATGCCCAAGGATGCCTCAATCTCACGGTATGTCACATGTCGGTCTTGCTTTATCAGCATAGCATCGATGGTTTCCGGTAAACCGAAAAAAGTTGGACGACTTTCACGAAATTCATCCTGGAGCGATCAGTGTCTGAGACCGAACTCTTGACACTAGCGATTTTCTTTTTGATGGTGCTTCATCACTAAAAGTCTAAACACGTTGATTGAGTCACTCTTGTTTCGATAATCCACGCCGATAATCGTAAAAAATCATCGCGCGAAAATGTTCACGGGTTAATTCCATTTTTTGACCGAGATGAATTTTTCAACACACTGTAAGTACAGCAAATAGTGCTCGTAAGTGAAAATGATCTATGTGTGTTTATGCTCAAAAAAAATGTTAAACTTTCCAATGGAAGTTCCAGTTTGCATTTGGCAGCACTAGTATTGCCAGGACCCAACATATAATTAGGGTAGAGCTATAAACTTATGAACAATTGTGTCGGTGTTGCCAACCAAAATAATGTTGAGCAGATGTTTGTTTTTCATTTTCGCAATAAAACTATGAAAACATTTCAATATTAATCCCTTAACATACTGCAGGCGAAATCTCATGTTAGGAGATTTCGTTTAACTATACATTTAACTAAACACAATAATCAGCTGTTCATTTTACTCGAAGTCTCCAAATGAGAGAATCCTGCTGCAGTGTTCTTTTATATATATATTTTTACATATTTTTTTGATGTGTTAACATCTATTCACGCGGGTAGGGACTAAATTCACAAAGTGAATACAATAGATTAATACTTATAGTAGATCTACTAGTTCTCCCACCAAATTTATGACATTTGGCCTGGTGTGATATTTACGTTTGATGTTGAAAAGAATTGCTTTACTAATACCAGATAGAGGCAATGGTTCAAAACAACGAACAAAATAACAACAACGGCATTTCGTTTTGTGTGCTAAAATTATTGTGTTAAATACAACACAAATGTATGTTAACAATAACAGTCAATAAAAAAGTTTAAAACACATTTAAATTTCACAGTTTTTCACCAAAATGGCATGAAAAATTAAAGCAAAAAGTTATTGTAATTCCACCTGGTGTATATCACTTTTCGTCAAACAGAGTGTGAAAGAAGAGAAGAGTGTGAAAGGAAACGTCAGATGAGCCAAATATTCTCTCTAGTCTGTGATTACTCTATGGTGAATACATCCAAACACAGTTTGTCCGACTGCGATCACACAGATTGTTTGGCGTTAAACTCCTCCGAAACGGCTGAACCGATTTGTATGAAATTTGGGGTGCATATCGGGTAGGTCTCAGAATCGGCCAACATCTATTTTTTATACCCCTAAATGATAAGGGTGACCCACCCTTATATAGAACACAGTTTTGTCCGACTGCGAAACGCACATTGTCAAACTGCGAAAAAAAACACACACTGATGTAGCGACAGTGAATAGTTGTCTTGTGTGGGTGCGGGGCACTCTCAGAGCAACGAGAATAATGACGTGGTTACACGTATATAAAATTGAGATAGCAAGGGAGCAACGAAAATTGTGTGAACTTGTATAGCGTATGTACGAACATAACAATGTATGTATGTTCATGTGTCTGTTGCTTTGTTTTTTGTTGTTTTGTGGGAATAAAACAAAAAGTATTAAGCAAGAAAATAATGACATGTGCAGTGTTGCCAGAGGCCGACTAAAAAATTATGCCCTTAAAAATTGTGCTGTTTGCGAAACAATTATGCTAAAATTGGCATTTTAGTGTGTTTTGTAATTATGCGTCCATAACATACACCGTCACTCCAGGAAATGGGTGTTTATCTGCATTTGAAAATTGAAACCTGCTAACTTCCTTTCAGCATATTTTACAGGAGAGACAAAAAACTTCTTACACTGAAAGAAAAACCTTCAAACCATTAATGAATTCTTACATTGCATCAATGAAAAGTGTCATTGTTTTTGAGCCAATGTCGGGCTTCATTAATGCTATGAACAATGTTACATTAAACGAAAAATGTTTCATAGGCCTGAAATTAATGTAAACTTTTTATCCGGAATGGAACATTATCATTGTATTAAAGAAAAATGTTACATTGATATTATAAACCGTTTCATTGATGTAATAAAATATAGTCATTGATGTTATGATGATGCTATCTATGAACATGTTTCATTAATGCTATGAGCATGTTTCATTAATGCAATAAACAGGTTTCATTTATGGTATGAACATGTTTCATTGAAGGTCTGAATATGTTTCATTGATTGTATCAACATATTTTATTGATGGTATAACACGTTCCATTGATGGTATGAACAAGTTTCATAGTTGATATGAATAGGTTTCATTGATAGTATGAACAGGTTTCATTGATGGTATGAACCGGCTTCATTCATGGTATGAATATGTTTCATTGATGGTATAATACAGTTTCCATAACTAAATGCAATTTTAACTTTTGCCACACTATCATGTAAATTATTTGGAAAAATGCACCCCGCGCCATTTAAAAAAAACCAAAATCGAGCAAACTATGGGATACATAGGGTCCAAAAATGGTCAGAAAAAAATGTTGGGGGGGTAGAACACACGATTCTAAGCAAAAAATGTTAAATGGAAAAGTTAGAGGGAATCCCTATTTTAGGAGTTATGGGTCTCCAAAGTTCGGGCTTTTTGTGGCACGATTTTTTTGGACGATTATTAGGTTTTCTGGGACGGGGCCAGCGAGAGGAATATCTCTGTTTCAAATTTTGGATTTCGGAATTCTTTGATTTTTGGAAATTTTTTGGACCTGTGGGTTCCAATAGGTCCAGCCGACAAAAAAATTTTGGGTTTTTGAAATCCCCTTGATTTTCGTTTCGTTCCCCTTGATTTTCGTTTTTTAAATGGTGCGGGATTCTGCATTTCAGCCTTTTATTTTTTTCTTATTTATTCCTTATCTCATACTGACTGGCACTCATATATTGTGTCACAGCTACTGTACATAAATAATACATAAATACATACATTTATACAAATCGTACCTACATATGTACATATTATCCTTTAACCAAATTCGTGAATAGTTCAAAATTAATGAAATGGTACATTATATTAAAGAAAGATGTTTTTATTATTGCTTTTTTAGAAAAAATATTTTAAAATTCAATAAAATGAGTGTAATGTAAAGGATGGCCTATTTAATAAATTCTACTTTACAATGTCGATAAAATGACTGCAATTTTTCTCTATAGTTTCCCATGTTTACATGAAAAATATATTTCATTCCATCAATGTAAAAGGTTTCTTAGCATTAATGACGGTCCACAAATTCAAAAACTGCAGCAATGAAGGAGTTCATTGAAGTAATGTAACATTTCATAGCATCAAAGAAACTTTTCATTGCATCAATGTAAACCCATTAATGTAACCCATTCATTGATGCTTTGAAGTGCTTTTCTTTCAGTGTATACATCATATTTGCAGCTTGAGAGGAAAACCAAAAATATAGTTAGTTTATTTTATGGTATTCTTCATGTATGACTACAATGTACAAAAATAAAAATCGTATTTATTTAGTTATCGATCTCTACCATACGGCATCAAAATCTCAATTTACTTAAAAAGTGGATTAACTTAACTCTTCAACTTAAAAGAACTATTATGGTTTTAATTTGTGAAATGAAAATTTTGAATTTAATTTCGGTTTAAAAACAATGTAATAGAATTTTTTTTCGAAATTATGATTTTATTGGTATGACCCATTATCAATATCTATGAGAGAAACACAAGTGTTTATATGTCTTCCACGACTTGGTTTAGAGTAACTCATTCGATGTACCCAATTTTTCAGTTGATTTCCGATTATCTCGTGAACCACAGCGTCGATTTCATGCTTTAAGACCTCAATGGACTCGAGATTGTTTGCGTAGTACTTATCTTTCACGGCGACCCAGAGATAATAGTCTAACGGGGTCAAATCGCAGCTGCGGGTCGGACAATATTCTTCCGAGTTTCATCTGATTTTGCGGTTTCCCAGCACAGAGTGCTAAAAATCGATTGAACGTTGGTCGTGTAGCACGTAGCGCCGTCCTGTTGAAACCATACCGCAAACCATGTAACAGGCTCCTTGCTCATTTTGACAGGCTCCAAAATGGGCCGCCATGCCACAAACCGCAGTAAACACTCACTCATTGTAGATGCATCCGATCCCCAAATGAGACAATATTGTTTGTTAACGTGGCCTCGGTGTGACAAAGAGCTTGGTAAAAATATTCATCTTCAGCCAAGCTATCTTCACCCCATTCAACGAAGGGACAACGCATCGGATAGTCACAAGGCTTCAGTTCTTTGACTAATTTAACTTTATAAGCCTCCATAACGAGGTATTTATGCAAAGAAGTGCGAGAAATGTTCCATTGCTACTAACGGTGGCGAACTGATGTTGATGACTGTTCGACCAGACTATAAGCTAGTTCGAAAACAGATCTTCCTGAACGTTGATGGCTCTCCACTACGTTGACGACTCTCCACTTCTATGGAATTTATTTCGTAGATTTCTTATAGTCTGAGTTGAAGAATCAGAAGTTTGGAAGAAACTTTTTAATATTTCCCAACTTTCTTCAAGCGTAAAGCGACCCATTTCGTAAATTCTTACTTTTAACTGACAATGTGTCACTTCATAAATGCCAAATTGGCCATCTGCTTCGAAATAAGGGGGGGCTCAAATTCCAAATAATACAATTACAAAAAAAAAAACTTACAGAAATATTTTGAGAATTTCTGCAACATTAAAAGCCAAACTAGGTGTGATTTTCGGGCCCAATAAGGTTCAGGTCCAGTAATCTTAAATAGAAAATTATTATATTTTTGTGAGATCTATTGCTTTTATTAATTTTTGCCCATAATCTTGTAGTAGAATCCGTTCCACTTAGTATCCTAGAAAACAGTGATCAAATCGTCTCTACTTCGAAATTCTCCACGCCGGACATTTCTCTCATAAGGAACCAGGAGGAATTGTAGTTGTATTGTTCTATTTAGATGCAAACACGTTGACGCAATCAATATTAGACGTTTTGAGGTGAGTTAATGTATAAGAAAAAGTCTGCCCTACGAATCTTAAAATATGGTATTATACCACAAGATTCATGCTGTAATAATTATATTTTCAAATAAATTAAACCGAGAAAATTTCAATACCAAAAATTGTGCCGTTTGCAAAACAATTGTGATAAAAAAAATTGGATTATTTTTGGGTAAATTGTGCATAATTTTTCAAAAAAACAAGTTCCAAAACGGCACAAATTATGCCAACATGGTAACACTACACATGTGCTTACACTGGTCTTTAAATAATTGTAATGATTAATATTATTTAAATGTAACGTCATCATATGATTGAACGCTGTTTTTTATTTTCCAATGTAACATTTACTAATGTGTTCGTAGAAATCGAACAGGTACCGCGTAACAAAAAGGTGTTAACACATCGCCGTGAGTTCGAACACTCATTGGATTTTGTTCTCTTAAATTAAATAAAGTAGTGCAAAATGTAATCCCGTATTTCATTTCCCAGCTGGTTGTATCTTTCGCCGGTTCCATTTTCCATTTTTTTTTCAGCTGTTAATTTTACTCGAAGTCTCCAAATGAGAGAATCTTGCTGCAGTTTGAATGCAGTATTAAGCAATTTAGCCAAAACCTATAGTTTCCCCTGAAGTGAAATATAACAAAGGTTTTGAATATTTATAACGAATGTGGCAATTGCATTCCATAGACTTTTACATACCTAGATAAACTTATTCTCTCATCTGACGTTTCATTTCACACTCTTCGTGATGCGGTCGGTGTGATAGAGAGATGTTTGACGAAAAGTGATATACACCAGGTGGAATTACAATAACTTCTTGCTTTAATTTTTCATGCCATTTTGGTGAAAAACTGTGAAATTTAAATGTGTTTTAAAATTTTTTATTGACTGTTATTGTTAGCATACATTTGTGTTGTATTTAACACATTAATTTTAACACACAAAACGAAATGCCGTTGTTGTTATTTTGTTCGTTGTATTGAACCATTGCCTCTATCTGGTATTAGTAAAGCAATTCTTTTCAACATCAAACGTATACATCACACGAGGACAAATGTCAGAAATTTGGTGAGTGAAAGATTTTCTCTACCCATATTTACTCTATGTTGCATTCTGTCAAAATTAGTCCGTTGGTATCGGAAAAGCGAAAATAATGCTGTGTGTTTATCGTACCAAACAATTTTGATTGATTAAAATTTTGACATTAGCGCGGTGAGTATTTATTGTCAAAATTTTCACTAGAAACTAGAAACATGGTAATAGCGCAGGTGTTGTTATAGTTGTAGGCAGCAACAACAGGCTCTACAAAAATAAAGGGTTATCCATTTTGCGGTTTCAAAAGTAAACTTTATATAAAATAATTTTTTTCATGATATTTCTTTTTTATTATAAAGCTTGAACGTTGACATTATGTGTGAAACACTACATCATTTAAATGACCACCACGCGAAGTGTTGCAAGCATTGATTCTTTTGAACTAATTTTCGACCACTTTTTGACACATATTGGGCGGTATCTCAGCCATAACTTGACGAATGTTGGTTCTTAAGTGCTCAAGAGTTAAAGGTTAATCTGCATAAAAACGGTCTTTCGCGTAGCCCTACAAAAAAAGTCTAATGGTGTCAAATCGCATGATCTTGGTGGCCAGTTGATATCGCCACGACGAGAAATTACGCGGCCAGAAATGTCTCTTGCAATAAATCCATATTCGCTCGAGTTGTGTGGCATGTGGCACCGTCTTGTAGAACCACATATTCTCCAAGTCGTATTCTTTAATAGCATTCAAAAAACAAGTGGGTTATCATACGACCATAACGCTCCGAATTGACGGTGACAGTCGTTCCATCGTCGTTTTCAAAGAAGTAAGGACCAAAGAGCGCACCAAACAGTGACTTTTTCTGGATGTAATGGCCTCTCTTCAATTACTTGAGGATTCTCAGAACCCCAAATACGACAATTTTGTTTATTAACATACCCACCGAGTGAGAAATGTGCTTCATCGCTGAAGAAAATGTTGTTCGAAAAATCGCCGTCCACCGCCTGTTGTTCAAGCACCCGTTCCACGTATCTACGACGTTGTGAATGGTCAGCTGGCTTCAGTTGTTGTGTGAACTGGACTTTATATGGATGTAGGTGTAGATCCAAATGCAAAATACACCATAATGTGCCGTAAGACAGTCCTAATTCCTGAGAACGACGAGGAATTGACACATTCGGGTATTCGGCAACACTTTCACTTACAGCAGCGATATTTTCAGCAAAACGAGCGAAACGATGATGCACAGGCCTTACAATATCTGTAGCCGCTCCAGTCTCTTCAAATTTCTTCACAATTTTGCCAATTGCTTGCGTAGTTGGCCGATTATGCAAACCATAATCTCCTCTTAAAGCACGATATGTGACTGTGCCAGGATCACCATGTTTGAAGTAGATTTTAATATATTGTATGCGATGTGTGATAGTTAAGCGATCCATTTTCGTCAATGTCCGACTTTCAACTGAAAAGAAAAAAATGAAAACAACCTAGTTTGACAGATATCGTATTCCAGCCCTATAATTTTGAAACCACGTAATGGATAACCCTTTACATACCAACAACACAAGAATGCAAAAGAGTACGAAAACAAAATACATGAGTTTGTCAACTAAAGCGAATAATGACATGAAAAAATTTAAATCAGCTGCTCAAACGACTACCATTTAATATTATTGTAGAATGCTTGGAAGCCTGTACGCGAAATAGTAAACAATTCAAAATGCCAGGAAATAAAAAGCAAAAGAAACCTATACAACGTATGTAAAGGGGTTTTCAACAGAGACGCTACAAAAGTAAATCGATAGGGACAGCAAACGACGCCATATTTTTTCCCGCTCTTTTGACATTTCTCTTCAGTAAGGTTTGCCATTTCATCATGGAAAGTTATACGAGCCAACAACGAGTCGAAATTATTAAAATTTACTACCGAAATTTGGAGTCAGTGGCCTCAACTTTAAGAGCAAAAATCATCGGAAAATCATCTTCAGCGATGAGGCTCATTTCTGGCTGAATGGCTTCGTCAATAAGCAAAATATGCGTTATTGGTCAGACAGCAATCCACACGTAATCCATGAGTCATCATTGCATCCCGAAAAAATTACGGTTTGGTGCGGTTTATGGACCGGCGGCGTCATTGGGCCGTACTTCTTCCGTGATGATCAAGACCGGCACATTACTGTGAATGCGAATCGCTACCGTTCAATCATAACCGAATATTTTTGGCCCCAATTGGATAATATGGACTTGGAGGATATGTGGTTCCAACAGGACGGCGTCACAAGCCACAGAGCGAATGCCACAATCAATTTATTGGAAACCAAGTTTGGTGAACGCGTTATCTCACGAAATGTCCCAGTCGATTGGCCGCCTCGGTCGTGCGATTTGACGCCGTTAGATTATTTCCTGTTGGGCTACGTCAAGTCTATGGTCTATGCCAACAAGCCAGCGACGATTGATGAACTTCGTACGAATATCGAACGTGAAATTGCAGCAGTATCGGCCGAATTATGCTTGAAAACCGTCGAAAATTGGGTTCAGCGTCTGGACTTCTGCAAGCGTGCCCGTGGTGGCCATGCAAAAGAAATCGAGTTCCATACATAATGTCATCGAACGTACTTTCACAGGAATAAAGAATTTCATTGGTATCTAAAACCGGTTTAGTTTTATTTAAAAAAAAACTTTTGTAGCGCTCTTATTGAAAACCCCGTAATATTTATGTGTGCTACCAAAGTGAGAAACGATTTTGAGGGAAGAAACGTTAATTCATATTTTCTGCCCGTTCCTCTACTAAAAAATCGGAATGGCGGACCATTTGTGAACAATAATAGCAAAAAAATTTCAAGTAATTAATACACTCTTGTCTTGTGCATGAACTAGATTTGTATATAAGTATATTTTTTGTGTACCAACACATAGTGATAACCAAGGCATAGTTGAAACCTTCTGAAGACAAAAACGTGAGAGACAACAAAGAAAGGAGAAACAACAGAGCAGCAGATTCAAAACAAAACAAGTAATGCAAGTAAATGTAAAAATCATTTAAATCTTTTACATTTTTGTATTGTAAGGGGACGAATCTCCTTGATAGTATTTATTTGTTAATATTATTTATCAGTGACGTGGATGAGGCACAAATTCCAGCATCCGTCATCTGAGCATTAGGCACAGTAGAGCAATTCTTCCTGCGTCTGAATGCAATATAATTTATAGTTTTTTGTATAAGTTTATAAATGAAACAATGCGCTTTCTATTTTAAAACGTCTTTATTAAGCGACTGCTGCATTAGAATGGCCATATGTTCTTGACTACCTAACCTCTGACCAAATCTTTTAGTCGTCTAGAACATTAGGCTCTCTAAAGTACAACAATGTAATGAGAAATAAGAAAACAGAATAATAATGGCAATGTGATTTATATCTAAGAGAGTAAAGTAGTAAATGAGTGAATAACAAACTGTGACATTGCAAATGCGATCAGTTTATGAGTCATTGAGGGAAATATTATACTGAAATGATAACCGTAAGTGAGTGATAGAAAGAAATGATAAACATTATGACAAACAAGAGGTTAATACAATGAAAAAACTAAGTATACTCTTCTTGATAACATAAGTGGGAGTGACAAATGCACAAATGAGTGAACAAATCGTGTCTTTGTATAACATAGATATATCACTGTTAAGAAGAATAACATAACATAATTCAAATTAACATAAAAGTCTTCAGTTAAAAGAAGTAAACTAACATAATTATTAGGGCCTCTACAGTATTAATTATTTATATAAGTAAATATGGATGTATATTGACAAAATTAATTATTATTAAATACACTTGATTTTGGGACTTGGAACACACTTCAAACATATACATGGTTCCTGCAGAATATGTTACAGAGGCCGTTTTTTTCAGCATGTACAGCAGCAAAATTTGATCTCGTATTTCATTTTCCAGCTGGTTGTATCTTTCGTCGGTTCCAATTTGCAGATCTTCATGCACATCTGCATTTTCCTCCATTACAACAGGAACATAGTCATCAATTTCAACAGGAACATAGTCATCGTACGCATTATAGTGCTGGCGAATGTTATGCAAAGCTGCTGCAGCGTGGACTCTATCAGCCGTTTTGTTTTTGGTGCATAGTGCAGTTTTCGAGTGGACAAAAGACTAAGATTATTATAGCCCGCGCTGCGATATGTAGTAATAAACCACAGCAATAGAGGATAGCCTGAGTCTTCTTTAAAAATGGTTATGTTTAGAAGAGCAGTTTTTAATTTATCGTTAAGGTTTCTTACCTAAGATGAGTATGCTCGTATCAGGTCAGTGCATCGTATGCGTTGTTTATGGTCACACAACCAAGACAAGGAAAATCAATACAAAAAACAATGCATTTGTAAAACCAATACTTACGACCACGACATTGAGGCTGTAACACCCTTTCGGTTGCAAAAATTATGAGCACATTCACATGGCCTGACTAATTCGGGACTTGTCGTAAAAAAACACGCGTCTCTCTTTTTTTCTTCGACGGACATATATAATGTTATCCATTCCCGACAATGTACTCTCTCGAAGATATCCAAAAGTTCAGACAGCACGACAGAAACTGTTGGCTGTGCCAGGCGAACATTGTAGTCGTTAGCAGATTTAATTTCGAAATTTCACCAGCCTTCAAGTTTTCTTCTAGGATATCCAAAAGGTACTCAAACGCAGGGCGATATTGCTTCAAAAAACCTGTGGAAATAATTAAAATTTATGTATCTATAATATAAAAATGAGTCGCTGAATGTGTTGCTAAGCGCGAAACTCGAGAACGGTTGGCCCGATTTCGCTAATTCTTTTTCTAGAATATTCCTTGAAGTACGAGGATGGTTCTTACGGAGAAAAAATAAATAAAAAAAAAACCTAAAAACAACACTTTTCTATACATTCAAAAGATTTGTAATAATACTTAAAAGTCAATTCGAACTTAAATACAATACAAACAACCACAGTGATAAGTTCAGCATCAGCCCCAAATTGTCTGTGGTAAAATGTCACTTGAAATGTAAATGTCTCTAAAAGCCATGATGTTGATAATTCTGTTAAGCTGAGTATTAGTATTTACATATTTACAGCCCTGAGACATAAACTTTGACAGCACTGCCAGTTACGTTAAAGTACATCCATGGCAAAAACAATTGGCTGGAACATTTAGGTAGAAGTACCCGAAATGCAACGAATCAAATTAATTATCAATCAAATCGTACTGCCCAGGAACGCGAAGATCGCAATGAACGTGAAAGAATTCGATTAAGACAGACCCGTGAAGCGCGACTTTCGACTAATAATGGTGCAAGTCTGAATCGAGCTGCTTTCTGTTACGATATGTCAATTGATTACAGTGCCTAGAACTGTGTTGCTATTGGAGCTATGAACTCAGTTTGCCACTATTGTAAGGCATTGAAATACAAAAATGAAGCTAATGGATTGTGTTGCGCAACTGAAAAGGTGAAATTGATACCATTGCTTCTACCTCCAGAGCCATTGTACACTCACAGAAAAATTTGGTTGAGACAGCCGAATTAGCCGTAACCGAATTAAGAGGTTGTCTCAACCGAATTAGAGGTTCACACAACCGAATTAGAGATAACCTCAGTAGAGGTTGACACAACCTCATTAGTGGTTAACACAACCTCATTAGAGGTTGTCACAGCCGAATTAGAGGTTGACACAACCTCATTAGAGGTTGATACAACCTCATTAGAGGTTGTCACAACCTCATTAGAGGTTGTCGAATTTAGATAGTGTCACAAATTAATTATTGACGTTTTTGATGCGTATAGATGGCTGGAGGTAAAAATCTTTTTCACAATACAATCACAAATTTAGAGTAAGATGTGCGATGTAATCGTTAACCAATCGTAAAGCGTTATCAAATCGGTGTGAGCTATGTATGAGTGTATTAGTGTACTCATACGCTGCATACAATATACTCAACACCATCTAGTGTGCAATAGTAGCGACTAATTTTCACTAATTGTCGTACATTATGTTATCGTAGGCAAATGAAAACAAATAAATAAAATGAATACAAAAACATTTAATTTTAATAACTTTTAAAAAGATTTTTTGCACTTTTAATAAAAAATTTACTAAAACAAAGCAAAATAAGGAAAACTAAAAACTAAACTTGTCAAATATAAGGAAAACTAAAAACTAAAAGTTTTCTTCATCTTTGAGATTGTCATTCATACTTAACAGCTGCATATAAGCACCATCTAGTGTGCAATATTAGCTACTAATTTTCGAAAACCATTGCTGTAAAATAGCATTACATTTCAGTAAACAGCTGATTAATAACTTGTCAACCGAAACAAATACAAAATAATAAAATATTTTACAAAACACCAAAAAAATTATAACTCAGAACATAGAACAACACAAAGTGTATCAAAGCTGATTGGAGGTAATGTTAATTCTAACAAAATTTCTATTAGATTCCAATATAAATTAAGATTATAACATATCTTCATTACGTACTGTTGCCTTACACTGAAATTATTATGGGTGGAGATTTTAATACAAATTGTGCAAACCCACAGTCGCAAGCTTTATCAAAATTTTTATTTGACGTTTTCCACTTGCATGTGAGCAATTCTCCACAAACCCCCACAATTAACAATTCCACTACATACATGCAGTTTTCCATAGATTTTTAAATACAATCGAATCAAAAATTTATATATCTTATTTTAGTTACCATAAGCCAATATTAACTATTTGTACTTAAGGCATTTACCATAGATGGGCACTTTGCAGTACTACTAAAATTTCAGTAAAAATAATTCTTTAACTAGTACATTTTAAATGATTACTAAAATTTTTTTCTGTCATTTTTATAAAGTGCCTACATGATTATGATGAGGTGCATTGAATTTTCAGTAATCAGTAATGCCCGATTTCTGATTATTATGAATACGGCCCTATGATTTTACTGGTAATGCAAATTAAATTTCATTATCAGTAAAAATTTACTGAATTTTATCAGTAATCAGTAAATTTACTGCTTACTGTAATTTTTAATGCAGTACATATATACTGCAGTGTGCCCATTTACTAACCAAACAAAAACCACCAAATTCCTATGTATTTACAATATTGAAAGTTTTGATACTTTTAATTGATTAATTAAAAAAATATACTAAAAGCATAAGTACTTCCGACTTCATTACTAGATCGGACTCACATTAATTTTTTTATTATTAAATGATGATTTATTTTCCTGAATTCTTATAAAAAATTCAAAAAGCGAGAAAATAAAGTCATACATATAGGGTAATCTATATAATAATAAATTTGTTTTACATGCCTCTTCCGACCTTTTTCAAGTCCCGGCCACCACGGGACACCGCACTAATTCTGACATTCGGCTGATGTATCGGTTGATTTAGGTCCTAAACAATTTTCCTGCAGACGATTGCAGCACATCTAACATGACCGACCATGAAAAACTTGAAAACTGTTGATATCTGCTTCAATAATTCCTGCAAAATAAGACGTTTAATTATTTTTAAAATAGCATTTGATTACACAGTGCAACACGAAAAAAAATAACCATATACGGACACCACTACGTGATAAAAGACTAAAAAAAAAAGACCCGTGTCTCCCAATTTTTCCCAAAGTCATGCACTTTTTTTTTATGGGCCGCCAAAGATTTGGGGCCTCGGTATCATTTTCGTAAAAATGTGATCATTTTCTCAGGCTCATATCTTGCGAACCGTTCAGAATTTCGATTTACTCTCTGAGGCAAAGTTGTAGCTCTTGTCATAAAGAAATATGCCTGGCCAGAACCATGTGTTTGTCCAAGGGTTAACACCGTTTAGGTAGCGCTTAGGTATCACGCGATCATGCACCGACAGCAGCAGCACAGGCAATGGAGTAAGCTCAGCACACGCAACAAGGGACGCAGCACACAATATAAAAGCGACACGACGCTCACATCGAGGCATTACACAGCGCGACGTCAACGAGAGCTCAGCGGTGAAAGTTATAAAGTGAAAGTAAAAAAAGTGAAAGTGCTACAGTATAATTCGTACACAACATTGGCAACTGACAATTTCAATATGCAGTGTGAAAATATTGATTTATTTTGCTACGTTTGCGGTCATCAAACCAGAAAAAAACATCTACAAGATTTCAGAAGGAAAAGAATCTTTTAACTAGTGAATTCAAAAGAGCATATACATTGTTTTTCGACGAAGTGGACTTGACCGGTGAAAATTACACTCCTAATACAGTGTGTCGCCAATGTTATAACAATCTCATGGCATGGTTGAGTGGAGGCAGAGGTACAATGAAGTATTGTAAGCCGGTAAACTGGATTAATCGCCCAGGTGATCATGATGCAACCAGTTGCTATGCATGCGTAAATTACACATGTCGTCTAAATCGACATTCTGAGAAGAACAAAATTTATAAAGCAACTGCAACAGCCACACTACCAGTGCTTGCACCTGAAAATTTTGTATCACCAAGGCCGCCAACTCCAGATCGTACTACAGAATTTACAGCAATGAGTACAGCAAGTGGTGTTACTTATGAAGATCCATTTGATACCGATTATGAGCCCCAACAGGGAAGAGATGGACCACAACTAATAACACAAATGGAAATGGATTTCATTGTGGCCATATTGGGATTATCGCAGCGACTTGCAATATTTTTGACAGCTTTTTTAAAGCAAAGAAAACTCACACATGCTAATGTTAACTCTACGGCGTACCGCAAATGACAAGCTGAATTTCAGATGCTCTACACTCTAAATGATGACAATTCGTTCGCTTACTGCAACGATATAAAAGCTTTGGTGGTAAAAATGGGAATGAACTACATCGCTAGTGAGTGGAGATTATTTATTGATGGTTCTGTTTCAAGCTTGAAAGCAGTGTTGTTGCATGTGCCGAACCGAAAACCTTCCATTCCGCTAGCAATGGGTATCAGCATGAAAGAAAGCTATGAAACATTGAAAGATATAATGGAAAAAATCAAATATTACGAAAATAAATGGAAGATTTGCTGTGATTTGAAGGTCATCAACATTTTGCAAGGGATCATCGATAAGGGCGGCTTCCCAAAATTCTTTTGTTTTCTTTGTAATTGGGATTCACGCTCACCTCTGAATCAATTCCAATGTAACTCGTGGAGGCCAAGAGGAAGTGTGGATGAACAAATACAACAACATAGACTGAAGAATGCACCTTTAATTGACAATACTCAAGACATCTTGCTGCCACCGCTCCACATAAAATTGGGAATTCTTAAAAAATTCAACGAAGTGGCCGTTGTAAATTGTCCAAACGCATTCGACTATTTGAAAAGCGTTTTCCCAAAGCGTGGCGATGACAAAATTAAAAAAAGGTATTGTAGTAAATTTAAAACGAATTTTTGTTCACCTAATTGTACTATTTACACTATGTTAATGTTTTCTTTTCTGTCTTTATTTTTTGTTTTCATTTAACAGGCGTACTTAATGGCCCTGACATTAGAACGCTATTCAAGAGCAACTTTGATTCATCGCTTGATGAAAATCATTCAATGGCATGGATTTACCTTCAGCGTGTATGCACCAGAGTCTTGGGAGGGGATCGAGACGCGGAACCGGAAGCAAGAGAATGGGTGAAACAAATGCTGCATTATTTTGAGATAATCGGCGCATCGATGACATTAAAGCTGCATTTTCTTCATTTTCATTTTGACGATTTTATCAAACAACTCCCTACCGAATCCGATGAGCAAGGAGAACGGTTTCACCAAACCACAATGCCCATGGAAAAACGGTACAAAGGCAAAAACCTCGACGCATTGCTTGCAGAGGTATGTTGGTGGAGTCACAAGATCACCCTGTATGATGTTAATGAAATATTTGAAGAAGAAAGAGCTGATGATGGAGGGCAGTCTGGAATCAACGTGCCTGTGGACACCATAATTGCTGAATCAGAGTCAGATTCGGACGACAATTTGGATCCACAACTTAAGAGAGCGCGATTTGCAAGTCCAGGGCCATCAACATTATAAACATAATACGAATACTTTTTTTTTAATATTTTTGTAATATATAGCATAGTATCTCAATGTTGAAGTAAATAAAAAACAAATGAAATTAAAAAACGGTGTTAAGAATAATTCCCAGGAAGTTTATATGTTCTAGAAATTTGTTTATTGATATATTAGGTAAATTTTTGTAGTTGATTGTTGAATTTTGAACGGAAAAAAGGTAAAAAAAATCGAATTTTTTTTAAGTTTTTTGCGATTTTGATCTGGAAGTTGAAGTTTTTTTGATTTATATGTTCGCAATTCTTTATGACAAGAGCTACAACTTTGCCTCAGAGAGTAAATCGAAATTCTGAACGGTTTGCAAGATATGAGCCTGAGAAAATGATCACATTTTTACGAAAATGATACCGAGGCCCCAAATCTTGGGAAACATGCATGACTTTGGGAAACACGGTCTTTTTTTTTAGTCTTTTATCACGTCCGTATATGGTTATTTTGCCATGACTTAAAAAATTACACACAGTATAACTATAGAATTTTAAACGTCATATGTTAAATACATGGCATTAGGTAGTGGTAACCGAATTGAATATGAATTGACGCCAAATTCGGTTGTTGCAACCGAATTAATGCTAGATTCGGTTACTGCAACCGAATTGATGCCAAATTCGATAGTTACAACCGAATTGATGCCAAATTCGGTTACTACAACCGAATTAATGCCAGATTCGGTTACTCCAACTGAATTTGGTACCAATTTCTGTTCTTGCATCCGTATTTATTTCAAATTCGGTTGTTCCAACCGAAATTTTGGAAAATTTAGTTGAAGATTCAGTTGTCACAACCGAATCAAATAAGAAACGGGGTTGCTTCAACCGAATTTCGGTTGTGGGGACTAAATTCGGTCGTAACAACCTCAATTCGGTTGTGGCAACCTCAATTCGGTGGTAACAGCCGAATTTATGGTTGCTACAACCTCTTTTCAAACAATTAGTTCTCTGAGTTTACTCATTGGTTTCAGGAATAGGAACAGACCAAACACTTTTTAAAGAATATCACTGTGTGTAATTTTTTAAGTCATGGCAAAATAACCATATACGGACACCACTACGTGATAAAAGACTAAAAAAAAAAGACCCGTGTCTCCCAATTTTTCCCAAAGTCATGCACTTTTTTTTATGGGCCGCCAAAGATTTGGGGCCTCGGTATCATTTTCATAAAATGTGATCATTTTCTCAGGCTCATATCTTGCAAACCGTTCAGAATTTGGAAGGTGAAGTTTTTTGATTTTATATGTTCACAATTTTTGTTCTTTATGACAAGAGCTACAACTTTGCCTCAGAGAGTAAATCGAAATTCTGAACGGTTTGCAAGATATGAGCCTGAGAAAATGACAAAATTTTACGAAAATGATACCGAGGCCCCAAATCTTTGGCGGCCCATAAAAAAAAAGTGCATGACTTTGGGAAAAATTGGGAGACACGGGTCTTTTTTTTTAGTCTTTTATCACGTAGTGGTGTCCGTATATGGTTATTTTTTTTCGTGTTGCACTGTGTATTCAACAATACAACGACTGCTTTCAAATGACTTCATTTGGAGCCACAATAGTAGTTCGGGGAAATTTCATGCCAACTTTTAAGGTTTGTAATAGTATTTGCAATTGCAAATAGAATACATTTTTTCCCTTTACAGATAAATACAAGGTCAAATATATCACAAGCAGGTTCTTTGTTACCAGTACCAGATAACGACTACAAGTTTTTGCAAATTTATTTTATGGGCAATTCTCCGCAAGAAATAAATCTACGTTGTGCAAATAACAATTCAGTGAAAAGTTCAATAGTTGAACAATTACAAAACTTATTTCACGAACACAATCAATTGATTACATTATTTAAAAGTGCAATGGATATGATGCCATCTGATGACCACAAAATTGTTATAAGAGCAGATAAAACTCCTGTGGGCCAATATGCAGGACGTTTTAAGGCACCTACTATCGATGAAGTTGCCATTGTTGTAGTTGCAGAAAATTTGGAGTCACGTGATATTGTTTTACATCGTCGAAATAAACAATTACAACGTATTAAGGAAACACATCGCTCATATGATCCAATGCAATATAATAAGTAGGTATCACATAATAAAAAATCTGAAATTGTGATTTTCATTGTGATTTTTTAGTGACTATTGAAAGAAGTTTGAGTCTTTTATAATTTTTAATTTTTCACATAATGTAATTGTTGACTTATTAACTTTAAAAAAACAAAATCGACAAAATCATTTTGAAGGTATTTGAACAAAATTTGGTTTGTCGGTGCAGTGCAACTATCATTCTTCTTCGAAATATCGATCCACCACGACTTTGTAACGGAACCAGACTTTCAATGAAAATAAAAAAACAACGTGTGCCGGGTCAGCTAGTTTTAAATAAAAATAAATCTTGCTATTCACATTGCCTCGGCTAATTTGAAAACACTAACAGCCCTCTTTCGAACTTCTTCTCGAGTACCACGATTTTCTTCCATATTAAAAAAATGGGCAATTGATGAATTCATCTAGCGCTCTCAACTTTTGTTTGTTTTGTTTTGCAAAATGGCTGTCAAAATGTCAATTTGACAGTTTACTGCATGTCGATAATAGAGATCATCCGACGGTGTGCATAATACCATTTTCCTTAGGAAGTGACACGAATGCGGACCGAGTCTATCCGCTCTGCGGAAAATCCGTTGGCTTGCATAATAGACACTAGGTGGGTCGAAACAAAAAGTTGGGTCAGTCACCCCCTAGATTTAAAGATTATCTGGAGACAATTTCGGAACCACAAAACAACATTTTTCCTGTGCACGCTAAATGCCGCCTTTTCAGATTTTATATCCTGTGTTGCGATTTAAAGTCCGATTGGAAAAAGAAGCATACCGTTGTTCTCGTTTTCTACCACCCTAATATTGCATTGTTTTGAAACAGTAGCAAAGGGCTTTAAAAATTGTGAAATATGTGCCTTGGAAGTACTAATTTTGGTTTATAACAAATAAAGTTACAAGCGATTTAAAATTGTAAAATATACTCAAATTGCAATTCGTCCAGTTCCAATTGAAGTCATTTTCTGTGTCTATTAACTGACACGCGCCATACGAAATCCCACGGACTTACACCCACTATGTTTTTTGTAAATACTGGTTTAAAATTATGCTCCAGGCGTCAGATATAGACAAAACAAAATTAACTAAACAAATCGGCAAGTGGTGAAGAAAAATAATGGTTACACTTTTTACCGCAAATGAAACTGGCTGCGATTTTAATATTAATTAATACGAAAGACCATGAAAGACATTATTTTGACAGTTCAATCATAGACAACTTACAAGTTTTTACTGAAGTAATTTCTCCAGTCTAAAGTGTGCGAAGGGAGAAAAGTACCGTTTGATGAAACATGAACAACGATGTGCGTTTTGCTTTCATACGACACCAAATGGCAACACAGCACAAAAACAGTAAATGATGTGTGGTATAGGGTGAGGTATTTTTTTTAAAACATCCATAACTTTTTTGCGTGTGAATAAAATTAAATGCTGCAAAGGCAAAAGTTTCATAGTTTTTAGAAGTCTTCACAGACGTTATGAGAAATATGCATCCATGTGTATATAGGAAACGAAATACAGAAAGTCAACAGTCAGAATTGACTTCGGAGTCAAAAGTGCCCAAAGGGAAAAATGGAGCCATTGACAAAACATGAACAATGGTATGCGTTTCGTTTCGATAGGATACCAAATAACAGCGAAGCACAGTAAAACCTAAAATGGTGGCATGTAGGGTGCACGGATCAACAAAATTGTTGGTGTTCTGAAATTTTCTTTGGATAATCTTTAAACGAAGGGGGTGTCCGCCTCAACTTATTTTTTTTTTGTATCGGGACCGACCCATACTAATAGACACGATATTATTTTTTTTGCTCAGCCCAAAAAATTTAATTTCTACTTAAGTATATTTACTGAAATTTAATTTGCGTTTCAATTAAAAAAAATCGAGGCACAGACAATGTAAATCCAATTTGAATGGCTTTAAACTCGTTTAATTATAGAAAAAAAAACACATAACAATTTACAAAATTAAATAAAAACTAAATTAAAATTTTAAAAAATATTTTCTGGGGGGTTAATAATATAATAATGCTCTGTCAAATCCTTGAAAACATATTTACCTAATTATGCTCATCATACCATGTCATACAGTTGGAATCGAAACTGCAACGGCCGGCAGGGAACTACAAGTACCCTCGAATAAAAAAGTTTAACGTTCCCGGAATCAGGCCTTCCATACCCATCTTTCGAGAACATGATCACAGCAAATTGTGCCTTCAAAATAAAAAGTTTTATAAATCACTTCACAATTCTTATCTATATATGTATATATTACGCTAAGGTATTTATAGTGTAATTATTGTAACCGCTTCTCCTCCTAAACTAAAGGTCGCACAGTCAAGTGCGATACACCGTTGGAAAGGTAGTGATCTGAAGGGGTGCACTAAGCATTAAAATTTAGCAAAAGTTAATTCCAACAGTGATTTAAACCGGATTTAATTAATCCTTAATCCCTCCATCTACCGGCGGTAGTGGCATCATTTGAACTGGTGAATTTACATTGGTGGTGAAATTTTATTTAATTTGCTTGCTTTTTTAAATACATCTTTTAATTAAGTCTCTTATTTGGCAGGACGAAGTCTGCCGGGTTTGCTAGTTTAGATTATAGTAATTATTGTATGTATAAGTGTTCAACTCATGGTTGACGTAGTGGTCACTTCGAAACGAAGTCAATCGCCAAGTTAAGGAAAGTATACCTTTAGTTATTCTAAAAACTCTACGAAGACTTGTTCCTATTAAAGTTTTGCTCCTTTACCAGCGAATGCCAGCACTCGAGCAGACGCACACTGCTCCGTTTCATGGAAAAAAATCAGATATCTGACTTGGTTGGAATTGAATTTTTTGATATCGTTTTAAAGGTAATAGCGTAGCTAAAAAAATCAGCAAAGATTTTTTCATAGAAATAAATTTGTTGTCCTCCAGAGCAACTCAAAGTGAGCGATTTGTATGGTAAATAATTTGATTTTTTAGTTTCGTTCGTTAGTAGTTGAAGGAAAATATTGTTCAAAAATACATTTGTGGAAGAAATTAAATGAAGAAATTAAATTTTGAGGCTGTAACACCCTTTCGGTTGCAAAAATTATGAGCACATTCACATGGCCTGACTAATTCGGGACTTGTCGTAAAAAAACACGCGTCTCTCTTTTTTTCTTCGACGGACATATATAATGTTATCCATTCCCGACAATGTACTCTCTCGAAGATATCCAAAAGTTCAGACAGCACGACAGAAACTGTTGGCTGTGCCAGGCGAACATTGTAGTCGTTAGCAGATTTAATTTCGAAATTTCACCAGCCTTCAAGTTTTCTTCTAGGATATCCAAAAGGTACTCAAACGCAGGGCGATATTGCTTCAAAAAACCTGTGGAAATAATTAAAATTTATGTATCTATAATATAAAAATGAGTCGCTGAATGTGTTGCTAAGCGCGAAACTCGAGAACGGTTGGCCCGATTTCTCTAATTCTTTTTCTAGAATATTCCTTGAAGTACGAGGATGGTTCTTACGGAGAAAAAATAAATAAAAAAAAAACCTAAAAACAACACTTTTCTATACATTCAAAAGATTTGTAATAATACTTAAAAGTCAATTCGAACTTAAATACAATACAAACAACCACAGTGATAAGTTCAGCATCAGCCCCAAATTGTCTGTGGTAAAATGTCACTTGAAATGTAAATGTCTCTAAAAGCCATGATGTTGATAATTCTGTTAAGCTGAGTATTAGTATTTACATATTTACAGCCCTGAGACATAAACTTTGACAGCACTGCCAGTTACGTTAAAGTACATCCATGGCAAAAACAATTGGCTGGAACATTTAGGTAGAAGTACCCGAAATGCAACGAATCAAATTAATTATCAATCAAATCGTACTGCCCAGGAACGCGAAGATCGCAATGAACGTGAAAGAATTCGATTAAGACAGACCCGTGAAGCGCGACTTTCGACTAATAATGGTGCAAGTCTGAATCGAGCTGCTTTCTGTTACGATATGTCAATTGATTACAGTGCCTAGAACTGTGTTGCTATTGGAGCTATGAACTCAGTTTGCCACTATTGTAAGGCATTGAAATACAAAAATGAAGCTAATGGATTGTGTTGCGCAACTGAAAAGGTGAAATTGATACCATTGCTTCTACCTCCAGAGCCATTGTACACTCACAGAAAAATTTGGTTGAGACAGCCGAATTAGCCGTAACCGAATTAAGAGGTTGTCTCAACCGAATTAGAGGTTCACACAACCGAATTAGAGATAACCTCAGTAGAGGTTGACACAACCTCATTAGTGGTTAACACAACCTCATTAGAGGTTGTCACAGCCGAATTAGAGGTTGACACAACCTCATTAGAGGTTGATACAACCTCATTAGAGGTTGTCACAACCTCATTAGAGGTTGTCGAATTTAGATAGTGTCACAAATTAATTATTGACGTTTTTGATGCGTATAGATGGCTGGAGGTAAAAATCTTTTTCACAATACAATCACAAATTTAGAGTAAGATGTGCGATGTAATCGTTAACCAATCGTAAAGCGTTATCAAATCGGTGTGAGCTATGTATGAGTGTATTAGTGTACTCATACGCTGCATACAATATACTCAACACCATCTAGTGTGCAATAGTAGCGACTAATTTTCACTAATTGTCGTACATTATGTTATCGTAGGCAAATGAAAACAAATAAATAAAATGAATACAAAAACATTTAATTTTAATAACTTTTAAAAAGATTTTTTGCACTTTTAATAAAAAATTTACTAAAACAAAGCAAAATAAGGAAAACTAAAAACTAAACTTGTCAAATATAAGGAAAACTAAAAACTAAAAGTTTTCTTCATCTTTGAGATTGTCATTCATACTTAACAGCTGCATATAAGCACCATCTAGTGTGCAATATTAGCTACTAATTTTCGAAAACCATTGCTGTAAAATAGCATTACATTTCAGTAAACAGCTGATTAATAACTGGTCAACCGAAACAAATTCAAAATAATAAAATATTTTACAAAACACCAAAAAAATTATAACTCAGAACATAGAACAACACAAAGTGTATCAAAGCTGAATGGAGGTAATGTTAATTCTAATAAAATTTCTATTAGATTCCAATATAAATTAAGATTATAACATATCTTCATTACGTACTGTTGCCTTACACTGAAATTATTATGGGTGGAGATTTTAATACAAATTGTGCAAACCCACAGTCGCAAGCTTTATCAAAATTTTTAATTGACGTTTTCCACTTGCATGTGAGCAATTCTCCACAAACCCCCACAATTAACAATTCCACTACATACATGCAGTTTTCCATAGATTTTTAAATACAATCGAATCAAAAATTTATATATCTTATTTTAGTTACCATAAGCCAATATTAACTATTTGTACTTAAGGCATTTACCATAGATGGGCACTTTGCAGTACTACTAAAATTTCAGTAAAAATAATTCTTTAACTAGTACATTTTAAATGATTACTAAAATTTTTTTCTGTCATTTTTATAAAGTGCCTACATGATTATGATGAGGTGCATTGAATTTTCAGTAATCAGTAATGCCCGATTTCTGATTATTATGAATACGGCCCTATGATTTTACTGGTAATGCAAATTAAATTTCATTATCAGTAAAAATTTACTGAATTTTATCAGTAATCAGTAAATTTACTGCTTACTGTAATTTTTAATGCAGTACATATATACTGCAGTGTGCCCATTTACTAACCAAACAAAAACCACCAAATTCCTATGTATTTACAATATTGAAAGTTTTGATACTTTTAATTGATTAATTAAAAAAATATACTAAAAGCATAAGTACTTCCGACTTCATTACTAGATCGGACTCACATTAATTTTTTTATTATTAAATGATGATTTATTTTCCTGAATTCTTATAAAAAATTCAAAAAGCGAGAAAATAAAGTCATACATATTGGGTAATCTATATAATAATAAATTTGTTTTACATGCCTCTTCCGACCTTTTTCAAGTCCCGGCCACCACGGGACACCGCACTAATTCTGACATTCGGCTGATGTATCGGTTGATTTAGGTCCTAAACAATTTTCCTGCAGACGATTGCAGCACATCTAACATGACCGACCATGAAAAACTTGAAAACTGTTGATATCTGCTTCAATAATTCCTGCAAAATAAGACGTTTAATTATTTTTAAAATAGCATTTGATTACACAGTGCAACACGAAAAAAAATAACCATATACGGACACCACTACGTGATAAAAGACTAAAAAAAAAAGACCCGTGTCTCCCAATTTTTCCCAAAGTCATGCACTTTTTTTTTATGGGCCGCCAAAGATTTGGGGCCTCGGTATCATTTTCGTAAAAATGTGATCATTTTCTCAGGCTCATATCTTGCGAACCGTTCAGAATTTCGATTTACTCTCTGAGGCAAAGTTGTAGCTCTTGTCATAAAGAAATATGCCTGGCCAGAACCATGTGTTTGTCCAAGGGTTAACACCGTTTAGGTAGCGCTTAGGTATCACGCGATCATGCACCGACAGCAGCAGCACAGGCAATGGAGTAAGCTCAGCACACGCAACAAGGGACGCAGCACACAATATAAAAGCGACACGACGCTCACATCGAGGCATTACACAGCGCGACGTCAACGAGAGCTCAGCGGTGAAAGTTATAAAGTGAAAGTAAAAAAAGTGAAAGTGCTACAGTATAATTCGTACACAACATTGGCAACTGACAATTTCAATATGCAGTGTGAAAATATTGATTTATTTTGCTACGTTTGCGGTCATCAAACCAGAAAAAAACATCTACAAGATTTCAGAAGGAAAAGAATCTTTTAACTAGTGAATTCAAAAGAGCATATACATTGTTTTTCGACGAAGTGGACTTGACCGGTGAAAATTACACTCCTAATACAGTGTGTCGCCAATGTTATAACAATCTCATGGCATGGTTGAGTGGAGGCAGAGGTACAATGAAGTATTGTAAGCCGGTAAACTGGATTAATCGCCCAGGTGATCATGATGCAACCAGTTGCTATGCATGCGTAAATTACACATGTCGTCTAAATCGACATTCTGAGAAGAACAAAATTTATAAAGCAACTGCAACAGCCACACTACCAGTGCTTGCACCTGAAAATTTTGTATCACCAAGGCCGCCAACTCCAGATCGTACTACAGAATTTACAGCAATGAGTACAGCAAGTGGTGTTACTTATGAAGATCCATTTGATACCGATTATGAGCCCCAACAGGGAAGAGATGGACCACAACTAATAACACAAATGGAAATGGATTTCATTGTGGCCATATTGGGATTATCGCAGCGACTTGCAATATTTTTGACAGCTTTTTTAAAGCAAAGAAAACTCACACATGCTAATGTTAACTCTACGGCGTACCGCAAATGACAAGCTGAATTTCAGATGCTCTACACTCTAAATGATGACAATTCGTTCGCTTACTGCAACGATATAAAAGCTTTGGTGGTAAAAATGGGAATGAACTACATCGCTAGTGAGTGGAGATTATTTATTGATGGTTCTGTTTCAAGCTTGAAAGCAGTGTTGTTGCATGTGCCGAACCGAAAACCTTCCATTCCGCTAGCAATGGGTATCAGCATGAAAGAAAGCTATGAAACATTGAAAGATATAATGGAAAAAATCAAATATTACGAAAATAAATGGAAGATTTGCTGTGATTTGAAGGTCATCAACATTTTGCAAGGGATCATCGATAAGGGCGGCTTCCCAAAATTCTTTTGTTTTCTTTGTAATTGGGATTCACGCTCACCTCTGAATCAATTCCAATGTAACTCGTGGAGGCCAAGAGGAAGTGTGGATGAACAAATACAACAACATAGACTGAAGAATGCACCTTTAATTGACAATACTCAAGACATCTTGCTGCCACCGCTCCACATAAAATTGGGAATTCTTAAAAAATTCAACGAAGTGGCCGTTGTAAATTGTCCAAACGCATTCGACTATTTGAAAAGCGTTTTCCCAAAGCGTGGCGATGACAAAATTAAAAAAAGGTATTGTAGTAAATTTAAAACGAATTTTTGTTCACCTAATTGTACTATTTACACTATGTTAATGTTTTCTTTTCTGTCTTTATTTTTTGTTTTCATTTAACAGGCGTACTTAATGGCCCTGACATTAGAACGCTATTCAAGAGCAACTTTGATTCATCGCTTGATGAAAATCATTCAATGGCATGGATTTACCTTCAGCGTGTATGCACCAGAGTCTTGGGAGGGGATCGAGACGCGGAACCGGAAGCAAGAGAATGGGTGAAACAAATGCTGCATTATTTTGAGATAATCGGCGCATCGATGACATTAAAGCTGCATTTTCTTCATTTTCATTTTGACGATTTTATCAAACAACTCCCTACCGAATCCGATGAGCAAGGAGAACGGTTTCACCAAACCACAATGCCCATGGAAAAACGGTACAAAGGCAAAAACCTCGACGCATTGCTTGCAGAGGTATGTTGGTGGAGTCACAAGATCACCCTGTATGATGTTAATGAAGTATTTGAAGAAGAAAGAGCTGATGATGGAGGGCAGTCTGGAAGCAACGTGCCTGTGGACACCATAATTGCTGAATCAGAGTCAGATTCGGACGACAATTTGGATCCACAACTTAAGAGAGCGCGATTTGCAAGTCCAGGGCCATCAACATTATAAACATAATACGAATACTTTTTGACGTAGAATACGTCTTACCTTACGGTATGATGAGTCATGTCAGGTTTTTATTGTTGTAATCTTTATTTCATTGAATTTGAGGAAACGGCTAAATGAATTTTTTTAAAATTTTTTTTGTAGGTAAATGAAGATGTTATCTTTCGTTTGATATACATTTCGTATTGGTTGATATCTTCCTAATATTTAAATTTCTCAAATGAAAATTGTTTAAACACATACACTCAAACATATGTGTGGTGTTTGGTTGAGTGTTTTTGGTTGCTCAACATTGCTTAGGAACATGTATCTAGAAAAAAGTGAAACGAACAGCAAGCTAATGTTGCTTGGCAACATGTATCTACTAAAAAGTGAAACAAACAGTAAGCTAATGTAATAAAGCTTTTTTGAGAAAGCTTCAATAAAGCTGTTGTAACATTAATTTTGAATTGTAAAGCGTAAAGCTTTCACACAACGCTCGAATGCTAATGCGAAGACCCGATAAGGTAAACCTTTTTTAATATTAGGGCGGCCCTCTCAACATTCGCAGAACTTATTTCAATAAAAATATTAATTAAAATACATAAATTAAATTAAGTTTAAAAAAATTAACATAATATTTCTTTTTTAAACGGACTTGAATCAAATGCCGTTGGTAAATATAAAAATTACAGCAGACAGTTGTCCGAGGCCTTCGGCCACGGACTGTCCCTGCAGGCTTTGTCAGAGACACGGACATTAAGTTTAACGTAGAATACGCCATCCGATAAGACAGAAAACATATATAGCAATAAATGATAAATAATATAAGCAAATGAATTTATTGTTATACATGTTTTCTGTCTTATCGGATGGCGTATTCTACGTTAAACTTAATGGCAGGGACATATTATTTTTTTTGTTGTAATAGATAGCATAGTATCTCAATGTTGAAGTAAATAAAAAACAAATGCAATTAAAAAACGGTGTTAAGAATAATTCCCAGGAAGTTTATATGTTCTAGAAATTTGTTTATTGAGATATTAGGTAAATTTTTGTAGTTGATTGTTGAATTTTGAACGGTTTGCTACCTATGGACCTGAACACGGGAAAAAAGTTTTTTGCGATTTTGATCTGGAAGTTGAAGTTTTTTTGATTTATATGTTCGCAATTCTTTATGACAAGAGCTACAACTTTGCCTCAGAGAGTAAATCGAAATTCTGAATGGTTTGCAAGATATGAGCCTGAGAAAATGATCACATTTTTACGAAAATGATACCGAGGCCCCAAATCTTTGGCGGCCCATAAAAAAAAGTGCATGACTTTGGGAAAAATTGGGAAACACGGGTCTTTTTTTTTTAGTCTTTTATCACGTAGTGGTGTCCGTATATGGTTATTTTTTTTTTCGTGTTGCACTGTGTATTTAATCGGAACATGTCTTCTTTACAATCCAATAAAAAAATTCACAACTATCTCAAAAAATACGTGTTTTTCTTTAAAAATTATAAAGTGCATTCTTACTGAGACACCCTTTACTTATACAATTAATTGCAAATAACAACAAGTGAAATTTGGCCAGAGAAGTGTGCAGCCATCGATTGTATGGGTGTTTCATGATGAACCAAACGAATGGTCAACCAAACGAAATGCCACCCTTCGTTTGCCAGAAGTATACCAAGAAATTAGGAAAACCAAATAGCAAATAGTTGCGAAGCACAAATTTTTTTCGGGAGTATTGGACCACCCTTTATTTCTATATATGTAGATATATTTTAAATGAAACCGAGCCAGTACTTTGCTGCAGCGGATTACAAATTGCAACAGTTATTCGACTTCAATTGATGAGATTTCAATAGCACTTGATCGCCTCAAGCGAAAAAAAAAGAAAACGAGTTTCATGGAAAATATCCTGGCGTTAACTAAATTTTTTTCAGAAAAACTTAATTAACTTTTTTAAATAATGATTTTAATTAAACTCTCTCTAAAAATGTGTACACAGTTAACAACTTATATGTACTGTCCCACACCAGGTTGGTTTTCAAGTGCAAATTTAAAGTGTAATGTTGTAGCACTGTGTTAACAAAATATAATTATCATTTCTTTCTCATAATAAAGTTGTAAAGCACGTCTCACACCAATGCGGCATCATGACGCACCCAAACGGCAACGTATTTTATTTCTCTTAAAATTAAAAATACAATGCGATTTCGTGCGACAAGTCGTTAGTTGTAAACATATTTGTAACTGTATAAAATTGGAAACGGTATCAAGAATAAGGAAATTTGCCATAAAAATCTGAAAATTTATAAAAGTGGAGATAAGCGATTGTTTGTGCAAAGCACAGAAATATCCTTTGTTTTCATGTCGTTACAACTTTTGCACTGTAAACAATAAAACCTTTCATTGAAAAGGTCTATAATTAAATCATTACAAATGGAAACAAATGCCTTAATTAACTTGTAACTACTTAGACGTTGGTATGATAGAAACCTAACAGTCCTTTAAGTCACTTCAGATCAATCGCATTGGCAATTCGGATAATGGCAACAACTACAAACTCTTTAGTGCTGTACGATTTTGTACGTTTGCCCCTTCAAATCTACAGCAGTGTGGGCATTAAGATGTTTCAATGGGACGAGACGGATATAATGACTGTCAAGGAGAAGTGGTTCTTGGTGGTCATTCTTACAAATCTGTTTTTGAACGTGACATGCAAAGTCTGTTTCGTCATTTTCGACGAATTCACCAGCAGTGGGCATGCGCTACAGTGGTTTTTGTATTTGATTTTCGCCTCGAACTGCTTCTTCAAAATATTTTTCGTCCTTTTGGGCCGCAAAACATTATACGCTGTCCTTAAGGCCATCGAAGAGTTATTTCCGAAAACTCGCAAGCATCGTGAGGAATTCGGACTAATAGAATGTTATGGCTACATCATGCGTCATACCAAGATTATGAGTATTAACCACGGTTTTATTGTCCTGATGTTCATCACATTCCCTTTGGTCCAATCAAGCATCGAATATATCAATAACCATGATGAGGACCGGACTTTTACGGCTCGCACTCCGTACGTGCTCACCTATCCGTTTGACACGTCCCACGGCATCAGTTATGTCGTCAGTTACCTGGGCCAGTTTTTAGCCGGCTGTACGGTATCGTGTTATTTTGTCGGGTCCGATATGCTGCTAATGTGTGCTGTATACCTGGTGACCATGCAGTACGCCTATTTGTGCAGACGCATAGCGAATTTCGAATCGAAGGACTATGAGAGCGATATGAAAGAGTTGAGAGAAGTTCTGCAGCGGCACAACATTTTGAATGAGTAAGTTACAAAGTGAGAGGGTAAAAATGCGCCATATATGGGATCGTTTAGTTTGCATGGAAGTTTTATGAGTTCTACCTAAACAAGGGCGCAAAAAAAGAATACGCAAAAAAGTAATTAATACCGACTAAAAATTACATTAACTAGATAAAATAAAAAGGTGTACGCTTAAATGATCTACTCGGAGGCCAATTGATTTAAATCCATTAAGAATAAAGTGGAGAAAATTGGAAAAGTAATTTCGAATCTTCAGTATATTCTCGTATAAAACTAGTGCGAGGCCCACAAATAGTTCACGATTACTCTTTCATTTTGATGATTAGAAATTTTTAAAATGTGGATTTAGATCAATTGCCATCTGAGTAGCTCAAAAATATCCTCGGTAGGGATGTGCGATTAATTGTTTAATCAGGCAACCTTATTAATCGACATCATGGTTACAAGTATAATTGATTAATCATACATTCTGATTAATCATATTTATGATTAATCGATCCATTTCCATTTTGATTAATCAATATTTGTGATTAATTGATCAGTCTACAAATTGATTATTCAAAAATTCTAATAATTGAGCATTCATGTTTTCGGAATCCTCAGCTTTAATTTTGCCAACTACCTTCGTAACTTACAAGTTTCAAATGTGTATATTAAAATGTGTATATATATATTTTGTGTTTCAAAAAATTATTTAAATGGAGAATACAATTATTCATATGTGATTAATCAATTTTCAAATTAATTGATTAATCATAGTTTTGATTTATCAAAATTTTATATTATTCCATTAATTAATTAATTAATTTTAATTTTTCGATTAATCGCACATCCCTAATCATCTGTATTATTTTACTGTATAAATAGTTTTTTTTCAGTGTTTTTGGAGATATCGAGCGCAAATACAATATTACCTCGTTTATACGACACTTATCGCAATATCAATCATATCGTGATATCCCCATGTTCCTATTTATACGATATTCAACACATTATGATATAAACAGGCATGTGACGCTAGGTGGCAACTCAGAAATAGAATATCGTGATATGGAGCGAAATCATAGTAAACTTTCGTGACAAACTTTATATCGCGCTAAAGCGTTTATACGTGTATTTTTTTGACGTATCGAGATATGGTATCGCGATATAGGCCACCGTATAAACGTAGTATATGGCATGTCATTATTGTGAATAATTTCATGACGTCCTTAATTTGATGAATGTAACTACATTAATAAACTCAAAGGTCTTTTTTTTAAGTTCATAGAAATTATTTGTTCTGTATTAATTTAAAATATGATACCTTTTGATTCCTTGATATTGTATTTATTCACGCTCAAGACTCTTCTGTACCTCAATTAATGGAGATATAGTTTTTAAAAAAGAAGTTTTCTTCATGATTCCTGGCAAACCGTATAGCTATTTCAAATCTAGGTGCAGTCTGGCAACAAATTTACAGTTACAGTTACAGTTTTTAGCATGGTAGAATAAATATGGTCAACTCGTTAGAACATTTGAATAAGATTTTTCATGTTATAAATCGCTTCTGTTTTCAAACTCATATTTTCTTTGATTTTGCACTTTTTTGTATACTTCTAATTTTGGTATACCTTAGTGTAGAGTTTGACAACTGAAGCGAATGAAACAAAAAGAAAACGCCTGTTGTTTTTGCCTACATCATCTACTGCTACACAGAAAAAAATAATTTTTCAATTCAATTAAAAAATTCGAAAATTCAAACAAAATATTAATTGAAAATCCTGTGATAAAACAAATCACCATATTTTTAGGTTGTTTATTGGAAAAATATTATTTTTCAATCGATGCAAAATTTCACCCATCTACGAAAATATTTGTACGTTATTTATCAAAAATATTTTCGTGTTTAGTTGATGAAGAATTTTTGACATATTAACAAACTAAATTGTTCGAATCCCACCCGCGGCATTTACATTTTTTTCACTAACTGAAGAAAACATGATCTCTTACAGCCTTAAAGGAAATTATAACTTTGAACATAACGAGGATCTAAAACAACTAAATTGGAATTGTATCTCAGTTTACGTTTTGTCTTCGATCCGAAGTATTTTTAGAAATTTTGTTTATTTAAAAAAAATTAAACAGCCGCGGTAGGATTCGAACTCACATCCACTGGAAGATCGTTTCGATATTTGTGACATAGCGTCGTTTCGGGCAGCGTCTAGCCTGTTACCCACCGACTGCCTGTACAAACTTATCTCTAACTGAAGTTATGTGGTTGTTCGTACACTGAACGGAAAAGCATCGTCACAGGGATGAAAATGTTCATCACCCCAGCTATGATCTAACATACAATTTTATTCCCGCTACGAAAATATGTTCATCAACTGCATATTGTTCGTCACTGCGAAGAACGTATGGTTGTTGCTGCAGTGAATATAATTCATTATTGCAACAAATTTGTTTCGTTGCTGCAATGAATTTGTTTCATTGTTGCAGTGAATAAGTATCGTTCTTGCAATGAAATTATTTCATTGCTGCAATGAATTGATTTCATAACAGCAATGAAGTTGCTTCATTGCTGCAATGAATTTGTTTCATTGTAGCTATGAATTTGTTTCATTGATGCTATTAACTAATTTCATTTCTGCAATGATTTTGTTTCATTGCTGTAATGAATGTGTTAAAGTGTTCTGTGATTCAAAATTGTCTTTAACATAGAACCACATCATTGTTTCTTAAATTATGCAATTGTTGTTGTGTTGAGGGTTCTGCCATTAAATTAAGCCACTGATCGCTCTGTAAGCATTTTCTTCAACTGCTCTTTTATTTATTTTAACCAAATTTGTACGTAAAATTGTTACTTTTTATGATCGTCTTACTTGAAACACTTTGTTCATTTCACTTCTTCGTCTCATATACGACTACCAAATTGTCACATATACGAAACTTTTCATTGTAGCAACGTAAAAAACATTAACGAAAGTGTTTCATCCATACGACGAAGCATTATTCTTTCAGTGTATCGTATTTACTTCGTTAAAAATTGGAGTATTTCTTATGAATTTTTTTGTTGGTACCATTTATCGATTTTCATTTCAATATTTGAGTAATTTATCAGTATATCAATGGAAAATGTAATTGAGTGCTGAGATTTTTCACGTACCAATTTTTTTTGTTAAAATTTTACACTCGTCTTTTTTTTCTGTGTAGGAACGATTCGCAACATAGTTGGTTATTTCACAGGCCTTCATTTTGTTGAGGAACGAACTAATCCAAACCGAATTACAAGTGTCAACGGGTTTATTCGGACCGCTCTGCGGATAAAGGTCCAATTAGTCTTGACGGTAAGCGATCAGCTGTTTGAGTTGGGGTTGCATTTTGCGTGTGTTAGAGAGAGACAACTAAAATTGACGGTTTACGACGATAGACTTCTACAGGTTGCAGAATCAACCGTCAACCGTCAGCGGTCAAGACCGATCATCTGTTATTGTTATTGCTTTTACTTCGACATTTTGTGCGCGGCAATACACAATTACACGGCAACCGCAATTTTCTTTTTATTTTTCATTTTTTTATTTGACACAATCACTTTTTAACACAAAACTCATGCATGGTTTTGTTTTGTCTTTCTACCGTCTAACCGTCATGACTAACCGCGCAATATTAAGTAGAACGTCAACCGTCGAGACTAATTGCACCTTAAACCACAATAACTCACTCGATTTATATCGAGTTTTCTCAGATCTACGAGTTGATGGGGTTTCATCCGACGAGCATAAATTGACTGCAGGTGTACCACAGGGCTATTTCTTTCTATTTTTCTTAGTTTCATTGACGATCTTCTGGGTCAGACTTTGAATCCAATCTACTCTTTTGCGGATGACAGTAATAAGTTCAACGCCGGACGATGAATGAAAAACTCGGCCGGGATCTGGTGTCCACTGTTGAATGAATGAATAGAGTAGATTTTAATGCTGGTAAGAGCCAGTGCTATTTGTTGTCGCATAAACGGATTGATTACCCACGTGTGTCCTCATTGTCTATGGACGGTGTGGATAGTGATGATTCAGAAACTCTTGATGATCTGGACATGAAAATACAATGTGATGTCCGTTGGGCAAAACATGTATTTGAAGTGTCGAAAGATGCATTCCATCTGATCTTCTCAATATCTACACCACCTATATCAGGCAAAAGATGGAATATAACTCCCATATATGGGCAGGTGCTTCTAGGACCTCTTTGGAGTTTCTCGACCGTGTCCAGAGGAGAGTGGCGGTGTTAATAGGGGACAGTAGGGTATCCAACTCTATTGCCTCCCTTGAGTATCGTCGAAATGTGAAATTCCTCGGAGGGAAAATTCGTTCTTCAGCCGAATAAACTTCTGGCTAGTATATTTCCCACCAATTGTGACATACAAATATTCAAGGTACATAAATGTCAATAGACACTGCACAATTTTCCTTCGCCAACACAATGCACTGCATTTATAGGGGGCATCCCCTGAGTGTTGGTTTGATAAAAAAGGTAGTGCCACTATTTTCCTCGTAATCCAAGTGCTTACTAAAACCATAATTGTAACGCTGAAAGTAAGTGTGAGGTCAGACACGGCAATTTTACTTGCGCAATTCCTGAGTTTATAGGAGAGAGAGGAAAAGAGAACGGAAAGGGGTGCAGACTTACCCGTACTCTTATTTCGTTTTGTTTTCCCATTCGCAATTTTTTCAGCGAAGTTGGCTGCAGATGAAAATTTGACATTCCTTTTAATTTTTTGTTTGGTTGTACATAAAGTTGTGTGTAATAAAAAAAAGTAAAAGTGTTTGTGTTTTTGTAAAATAGCTTCTCATATGCAATCAATTCACGTAATTATTTTTTTCTGTCACTTTCATTATATTCACAAATATAAAAAATCCCCCTCCGAATAATTTTTTTTTATAATTAAAATAAGATGGAATGTCAAAAAAGGAAAAACGTGGAAGCTAAAGAAAGCAAAAATTTCTCAAGCAAACTTTCCATGTGTGAACAAGAAAGCAAGTTCAAAAGAGAATTGGCAAAAACTTGAGCAAGTATAATTGCAGTGTGTGATCCCAGACTAAGCAATCATTTTAGCAATTGTTTTTATTCATCTTTTTTATTCTATTCATTATAAAATCATAGATTTGTATATTTGTACAGATCATCCCAATAGTCCAACAGCTGACAATTAAAAAGCAGCGGCACGGAAAACAAACCAAATTAAAACTTCGATCGGCATAAAGTAACTATGGTATAGAGCAGTGGTCACCAAAAAGAGAATACTAATCAAATGTGAATGTATTGGTGTATTTGTACTGAATCCAGAACAAAGCGGCATGACCATTCTCCGTTGAAAGCTAATGTGCTACTGAATGAAATTTTCTTCTCTCATACGCTCTTTGATATGCTTTTTGTTGACGTTCGTGTTGTGTACGTGTAAAAAGCCGATCGTGTTCGGCCCCTGGGGGCTATGGACGGTGACCACTGGTATAGAGAAGTAAATTTACTCATGGAGTGGAATGCCAACAAAGAAAACGAGTGAAGCGAGTCGTTTTTCTGTTGTCTCTCTTACTCTCTTCGTTGAATATTTCAAAACACGAACAGTTTTCTGATGATGTTATTGTATCTAACTATAGAAATTCCGACCATATTTAAATAAATTTACATAAAATACTGTGTAAAAAGTATGAAATAATCAAGTTATGACGCGGGAAAAACATGCGTTTGAGTGAATCGCGTCTACTTTTTTGGTTCTCTTCTACTAGGTTCTACTTCTATTGCGACGGTTTTTTTTCTCTACTTGTACATCCTTTTTGGGAACCGATGAGGCAAGTTAGTACTTGGTGAACTTATAGAGAAAATGCTTTCAAAGGAGAATCCTTGATAGATGACTGGGTGGCATGGTACGATTTTCATAGTTTTGCAGCCGCGTGTCAAGCCAAAAGTACATTAACTGGGAGTACATTTTGCAAAAAAAGAATGTACAAATAGAGAAGAAAAATCCACCGCAATGTGGCAACCATCGTAGAAGAGAACAAAGAAACGAGTGAAGCGCCTCGTTTCTCTGCTTGCTCTCTTACTCTCTTCCTTGAATATTTCAATACACGAGCAGTTTTCTGATGATGCTGGGGGATCACACACGGCAATTTTACTTGCACAAGTCTTGAGTTTATAGGAGAGAGAGGGGAAGGGAACGGAAGCTCTTCTCCTATAAACTCCAGATTTGCGTAAGTAAAATTGCCGTGTGTGATCCCTGAGATGTTACACACAGAAAAAAGCGAATGCTCAAATCAATTACGATATTTGTCAATTCAATTATTTTTATACTTGGATTTCCGCCAATGACGATTTTTGTAAATTCAATTACTCGAATTGTAAGATCGTAATTGAAAAGTTTTCAATTAAAGCAAATATTTATTTGAGCACAGATTTAATCAAAATTTCTTAATATTGTTGATTAAATTAGTAATTGAGTTAAGAATGACTTTAATCAATTTTTTATGGAAAATTTCAATTACGCGTGTAATCAAGTTGAGTGAGTGCTTAATCAAAATTACATAATGTTTTGATTACGCGCGTAATCAAGTTGAGTGAGCGTTTAATCGAAATTATATAATGTTTTGATTACTAGCGTACTCAACTTGAGTATTCTGGTAATCAAAAGTCGGTGTTCGCTTTCAATCGAAATCGGTAATTTTTAATGATTAACATTAACACCCAAAATAACAAAAACCAACATCTCATATTTTTTGAACATTTTATTTTTATAATTAATTTCAGTTTGATTAAATAATAATTAAGAAAATCATTTACAGGGATTCAAAAATAAAAATTAAAAAAATTCAATTATACTTTTTACTTATGAAGTATGTTTTATTTTTATAATTAATTTCCGTATGTCTTTTTTTCGTTTGAACATTTACTTGTAAATTCTCAAGTTGTGTTTTGATTTCGCAGTAATTTTGTAGCACATGTGTTGTTGCTGTCATTGTGTTGACGAGTGCCGATTGCAATAACAAAACACCGTTTGTAACGGATTTTTGGTGATGCGCTGACAACAACAAAAATTCGCCTTAAAATCGAACAAAAAAACGTCAAATAACATATAAAGAATGTTGTAATTTCAAGTACACAAGTACTTGATTCCAGTGAAATTTTAATTGATCTTCTTCGCTTTATAAAATGTAAAATTGTTGAAGTATTCAAATGATTGAGTCAAATAATGAAATAATTGAATTTTATCTCTGTTTTCAAGCAAATCGGTAATTGAAATTAATTCGGGAATATTTTTTTCTGTGCAGTATCTAACTAGTATAAAAATTCCAACCATAAAATTACATAAAGTATGTGAAAAGTATGATATAATCAAGTTATGTCGCGAGATAGAAATGCGTTTGAGTGAATCACGTCGACTTTTTTGATTCTCTTCTACGAGGGTTGCCAAATTGCCCCAGTTTTTTCTTCTCTACTTATACATCCTTTTTGTCGTAAGTGCACGTGTTTGTGTTATTTTGCTGTGGCGTAATTTCATATTAGATCTGTGACCTGATATTCTCGATTTTAGTGTGTTCTTCGTTGTGCTCTCGTATGTGACAAGTCGCAACTACCAACTTGTTGGAAACACACAGTATTGAAAGGCATTCTCTTTCAGCATAGTACTGGAAATACAAAACTCATTCATAGACCGTAATAGTACAACTGTTTTGTTCGAAAAAGTAAGGATTGAACGCAGCTCAAAGACGATGAAGAATTAGGCAACCAGAAGATGTGCGCAATTTGGCAACCCTGGTAAAAGAGAACCAAAAAGTGCTGGAAATTCACTCAAACGCATTTCTCTCTCGCTTTATATCTTGATTATTTCATACTTTTTGCATAGTTTATGTAATTTTACTTCAACATGGTTGGAATTTGTATCCTTTGAGCAGGATTGAATTGTATGACAGCAGCTACAATCAGTAATGGATTCCTGCGCCTGAAATGAGAGACATCGATGACAAGACCTTCTTGTGATTGTCCCATGCTCATCAAAATTGTTTCTGGGTCCAGGAGGTTTCTATGGCACAGCTGATTTCTGTCCGTATTATGCCAACCAAAGAGTAAATTACCAAAGCAACTCGAACTCGATGAAGTGGCCTATTTCCTCGTCGTCATGAAGAGGCATCGAAGACAGTAATGGAGGCTCTTTAATATTGCTCTGTGATGGGTCTCAATATAGTTCATCTGCTTGAAGGAGTGCTGTCAAACGTGCGTCACATCCATTTTCTTGTTTCATCATCCCAATCCCCCATATTCCCTCAATTACTTATTTAGACAGATAAAAGGTGGTAGCTCCATTATCAGCTATCCTGAATTATGACAATTGTACGCGTTTCCGCGAAATTTTGTTAAACGTAGCATTAAAAAAAAAATAATAAAAATAAAACACGGCTATTATTACAATTTAGTGGCTGTCGGTGGTGCAATTGTTAGTGTGCGCGGCTCTTTTACATGAGATCCTGGGTTCGAACCCAGATCTGACCACTTAAAATTTCTTTCGGCGGCGGTCACCTCGCATAGTGACGGCGATACTATAGAGTATATAGCCATGAAAAGTCTTCTCAAAATACCGTTCGGAATCGGTGTAAAACTGTAGGTCCCAATTAGTGAGTGAAAACTGGAAAGCGCACAGCTCAGTGATTGTGAGAAGTTCTCCCCGGTCCCTTCATGGGATGTAATGGGAAACCATTTATTTATTTATTATTACAATATTCTTACATCCTGCAATCAATATATTCTTTACAGGGCGGCTCAAACCATCAATGGAGTTTTTAGTCCTTCCATTCTGCTCAATTACATGATTACAATACTCATCATTGTTTTGATTGGCTTGCAAATCATAAACGGTTCCGATACGCTGGACATAGTGAAGTTCATTGGATTTTTATCTGCGTCCGCCATCCAGATGTATTACGTGTGTAAATTTGGCACAGAATTGATGGAATCCGTAAGAAAAATATTTTTCCAATTAAAATATGTCAACAAAAATTTCAATTTAATTTAATTATTTTTTCTAGAGTTCTCAGATCAGTGAAGCCTTCATGGGCCAAGAATGGTACATGGCCGATGTGCGTTATCAGCGTATGTTGGTATTGGCCATAGCCCGCTCACATAAGCCGTCAAATTTGACCGCCTTTAAGTTCTTTCTTATTTCCATGGAAAGTTATGGAAATGTAAGTTGATGGCGGTATCCTGATGCAACAACAGATTTTTCTTTTTTTACATTTAAGTTCTATTTTTTTTCAGTTAATGACAACTTCTTATCAGGTTTTCACTATATTGAAAGCTCAAATGGAGGAACGTGAAATTTAATTTGTAAACAAATTCGTTTGAGTTTGTGCAGTTCCAGGACTCGAATTAGGAAATCCTTGCACACATTTAAACATATGCACACGAGTAGACTTATTCAATTTCAATTAACACCAGTAGTTGTTTCGAATCTGTGCAAATAAAGTTCACAATTTAATCGATAGAAAAGAAATATGAAAATATTTAAATGCCAAACTTCCATGCAGGTGTCCGTTTGGTTTTACATCCTACATCATTGTAAGTTGTATTGTAAGTTACCACCCACAAATCGGTTCAGAGTTACTTTTTGAATCGATTAACGATGTCCGTCAGACCGTGTGAACTGTCAAAAATATGAATTGAATTTCAAAAAACATTGGTAGTTTGTACCAGTTTGAGCTGAGAACGAAGCGGTTTGAAACAGGAAAGAATCCGTTCGTGGACACTAGAGTGTCCCTTAACTAGGGTGTTTTTTTGTTAGTATAAAAGTTCAGCGGTACCCACTATTTTTTTTCCATTGGACTTGAATATAACTCATGTAAAATTTTACGCCTTTACGACCACGCCTTCCCTAAGCGACGGGCCCTAAAGTGCGAAATATGAGTTTTTTCCATGATCGTACTGTTTATGAACTTGAACAGTTTTGTTGTTTTTATTTTTATGTTAAAAAAGATAATAAGAAAGAAAGACCCCAATATCTGTTATATAAAAAAATATTATACAACTATTATTAAAAAAAAAAAAAAAACCGTTTCCCATTACATCTCATGAAGGGATTGGGGATAGCTTCTCACAACCAGTGAGCTGTGCGCTTTTTAATTTTTCACTCAATGATTGGGACCTACAGTTTTTACACCGATTGCGAACGGTATTTTGAGAAGCTTTTTCATGGCTAAATACTCGATAGTGTCGCCGTCACTATGCGAGGTGACCGCCACCGAAAGATTTTTTTTTTTTTTTAAGGTGGTCAGAGCGGGTATCGAACTCAGGATCTCATGTGCAAGAGGCGCGCACACTACCCATTGCACCACCGACGGCTACCCAACTATTATTACGAAAACTTAAAACGATACGCACGTCAGCTCATTGTATTAAATTCCCATACAAAAATGTAAAATACACAGTCTAGGGCAACACACACAAAAGTTTTTTTTTCAAATACATTTGTCCCGCTTGTTCTGAAAGTGGCGACTAACTACATGCCACTAGTTGCATTACTAGTTATAAAGTTCACTAGTTCTATTTTTGACTAAATGGAATCTATAGAGAAACTAATCGACACTCTTTTGACCCATAGTAATCGAAAGGGAGTCGTTTAAGACTTTCGTCGTCTACAACACGAATGAAAACGATGTGTTTGACTTCAGTACTAATTAAAAGCGTCATTAAAGAATTTCTTTGCAATAGCAAAAAAGCAGTACCGTTAGTCTACCGAAAAAATACAAACGGAATATTGTTTTATTACAAGCAAAAGAAAAAGAGATTAATCTTCATTTGAAATTCAACTTAAAAAAAGGTATTTCAAAGAAGTTGTGTGGAGAAAATCACACCCTTAACTCTTAAATACTGAAATACATAATATTTTTTTTGAATTACCTTTTGTGTTTCTTTGCTATACCAAGTACCTTTTTTATTTTTATATAAAATTCATACGTTAATAAAACATCCTTTTTTTTATTGGAATACTAGTTATTTAACTGATGAACTCATGGAACTATAGTTGTAAATAGTTACATGGTAAAGAGATATGTACTAGTTAGATGGTACTAGTATATACGTATATTACTATGGAACTAGTTAAATACTATTCAATAGTTATCTGAGGGGTAGTCAATTGACTACTGCCTAGGACATGCCCATGTTAAATTCGCCTCTTCAAAGCATTGGAAGTGGATTGAAGTGGAACTAGTGGTGGTTGGTTTGGAACTAGCGCTATTCTAGTTTATAATTAGTTACCCATACAAGTGGGTAGTTTACTTAAATTTCAAACTGCACACACACAAAAAACTCACCCACTCGTGTGTGGAAAAAAATTGAACACTCGCGGGTGGAAAAAATCAAACACACACAGTTCGTGTGTGAAAATTGTATTCTTGCTACTTTGCTATTTGAAAAAATTTTTTGTTATCCACTTCTGCTTACATAGCATTTTATGCCATTTTTTTTTTTTAAATTGCCGCTGTGATTTCACGAGTAAAGTTTCTAACGCAAGATAAGAAGCAAATAAAAAATGGAAAATATGGCATTTTATGCCATCTTGCCACAGAACACTGCAAGTTCGTCAAGTTCACACTACTCCAAACTGACACAACATATTGACCAACTGGTAAACACATCCAGTTTAACTGTAACAAATCAAAATCACATAAAAACACAGCTTCTCGCTTTATGTGAAAGAAGAAGAGATCCCTTTGAAATTGACACATTGCAGTACTGGAGCAAACAATATCAAGACAATTTAAAATTAACGCAGCTTGTCGAAGTCGTGCTTGCTGTACCTGCAACGCAAGTGTCTGTTGAACGTGCATTTAGCGCACTAGCTACAGTGCTGACTAAACTCAGATCAAAGCTCACAAATAGGTCACTTTCAAATATTTTAATAACTAAGTTAAATTTTGAATTAATAGACTTCAACGACATAAAAATTGATTAAAATTAACTTATGAAGTCATATTTTTAACAATGCAATTTTTCTTATTACTTTTATTTGAAATCAAAAAAAAAAAATTTCGACTATGAACAAAAATACAAAAAACCAACAAAACAATTTTCACACACGAACTGTGTGTGTTTGATTTTTTCCACTCGCGAGTGTTCAATTTTTTTCCACACACGAGTGGGTAAGTTTTTTGTGTGTGTGCAGTTTGAAATTTAAGTAAACTATACATGTATGGGAACTACAAAATCAAAAAAAATAGCACAGAATCACGAGTGTGTTTTTCAAAACAAAAAATTTTCAAACACACAAATGTATTTGAAAAAAAAATTTGGTGTTTGCTGCTTTTCAAAAACACATTGTGTGTGGGTGAGTGTGTTTTCCGAACATTGGTTTAATGTAATAAGAAATTTAAAACAATCAAACAAAACACCAACAAAAAGTATGAAAGGGAATAGAAACGAAAACAGCAGTAATCTAAAAATAGAAACTAACGGTAAATACAAATCAGTGACAGAATAACAGAGAGCAAACTTTTAGTATAAATGTGTATTTTGAGTAGTAAGGTTCTTTTTAGTTGATGACAGATTGCTGATATTTTATATGTGTTTTAAGCGCGTATAATAACTTAATTCTATAAAATAATTTGTGATTTAAGATTAAAAATTTAAAGATATAAAAAATGTCGCAAGACTTACGTAGCAGTAATAAAAATAAGATTTATTTAATTGGAAATGTTAACCACCGAATCACGGGCACAAAACTTCTTTCAAACCGACAAGTTCTTGCTGTATTATTTTATAATATTCGCCAAGGGAAATTACTTGTTCAAGAAAGTGCTAATCTAACTACCTATAAAAGAGTGCATGATTTTCTGGGAAAAGGCCAGAATACCCACTAAAATATTAAGAAATAGTGTGGAAAAATTAGTCAAATTACACGGAGTTAGGAAAAATTTGCAAAAAAAAAATCGAAGAAGAGTACTCAAGCGCTTAAAGGAAGATTTATATGTGCAGGCCTTGGACAATCTTTTCGATATAGTGCACGCTGATGCTTTACAAATAATGAAAATCCATGAAGATAAAATATTTTTTTTGCAACGGCAGCGATAACCTGGTAGACCAGGCTCTTTGGTAGAAGTGGATTACAATCTATGGCGAAGAGAAGAGAGAACAAAGTTGCGGTTGTTAGCTCATTTTTCGCCGACCGGTGATTAGAATTACCAGCACTTTCAGACGGTTTAACTGCTTAACCCTAGACAGCTAACCTTCGTCGATTCGACGAGTACGAGAAAGAATATTCGTTGCGTCTCTTGCCCGCGAGGTTTGATCATCACAACGTTGCTTGTCAACTCAGTGTTCGCTGAGCTTTTCTGAGAGGCACACGTGTTTGGTGGGTAAGTACCATATTTTTCTAGATATTACGATAATGCTCGTCGTTTCGACGAATGGTTAGGGTTTGTGTTAGGATTTAATGTAATATATGTTTTTTATTTTTTACAGTTTTAATCATGTCTTCAAGGCGATTGCTGTGTGAGGAAAGTATAATGCGTTTGTTAATGGACGAGGACGATGACGGGGCATTGGAGGAATTATCCGATAGCGAAACTGAAGACACTGTATTGGTGGATAATGTTGAAAGTGATAATCAGTCAGAAGAGTTATTACTTTCGGCGATGAAGACGTTCATGAGGGGGTTTCCGGTGCTTTGATGGATGATGTGCCGGGACTTGCAACACCTTCTGCTTCAAACGAAGTAAGCTTAGGTAACGATCCTAGTATCTTGGCATTTTCAAGCAGCACTATCCGCAGTCGGTCCCATCATGTTTGGGCTACGCGCAAAGGGCGAACTTCGAATAGAACAGCAGCAATAAATATAGTACGTGGAGCCAGGGGGCCAACTCGCGCAGTAAAGGATATTGTCGACCCGCTAATGTTATTTGAACAATTCATAACAAATCAGATAGTAGACGAGATTTTAAAATGGACAAACTTAGAGATTGAGATGAAAAGACAGAACTATGAGTCAATATCATCTACGCAAAAAAACACTAGCAAAGAGGAGATCAGAGCCCTGTTGGGAATTATGGTGTTAACTGCAGCATTGAAAGACAACCATCTGACCCTTGATGAATTGTTCAATTCAGAGTATTGTGGTACAAGATATGTATCTTGTATGAGCAAAGACAGCTGCGAATTCCTTCTTCTATGTCTACGTTTTGATGATAGAGCAGTTCGCTTACAACGGCAAAAAAAAACGATCCTTTTACCCCCATAAGAGATATATGGGAAATGCTTATTGTCCAGTGCCGCCAAAACTACGTTCCCGGAACAAATGTTACTGTTGATGAGCAGCTACTGGCATTCCGCGGCAGGTGCAAGTTCAGAATGTATATACCAAATAAACCCGCCAAGTATGGGGTCAAGTTAGAAATGATGTGTGATAGTGGCACAAGGTATATGGAGGGATGCCTTTGGGAGAGTACTTCGTAAAGGAACTTACTCGTAGTATTCACGGCACGAACAGAAACGTTACCATGGACAATTGGTTTACCTCAATACCACTAGCAAAGCAATTACTTCAGCGGCCTTATAAACTGACAATTGTAGGAACATTACGTTCTAATAAAAGAGAAATTCCAGAAGAAATGAAGAACAAGAAAAGGAGTAAGAGGAATAATCAAACCACCGAAGTCAATACATCCAGAAAGGTGAATACATCGATGTTCGTGTATGATGGACCCCTTACACTTCTTTCCTTCAAACCTAAACCATCAAAAATGGTTTACATGCTTTCCTCTTGTGATGAGGAAGCCTCAGTTAATCCAGATAATAAAAAACCACACATGATAGAGTTCTACAATTCTACAAAAGGTGGCGTTGACACATTTGATCAAATGTGCTATGTAATGTCATGCAGCAGAAAAACCAATCGATGGCCAATGTGCGTTTTCTATGGAATGATGAATATAGCATGCATCAACAGCTACATACTTTATTGCCACAATGCCTCGGTACAGGGTGAAAAAGTACTACCTTGGCTTGATTTTATGAAGAAGCTGCATTCGCAACTTGTAGAACCTTGGCTGAAAATCCGACTGGAAATTCGTACACTGCCGACCCACACCAAAAACAAAATAACAGAGATATTATTTCCCAATAATGATAAAAATCAAGGTCAAAGCCAACCATCAGCCACCAATGACCTTCAATCAGCAGAGGCACCAACTAGTAATAAAAGGAAGGCTTGCGGTCTATGTTCCTATAAAAAAAGGCGCATGACAAAGTCGGTATGCGCAAAATGTAACACTGCAAGTTGTGGTGAGCATAAAGTTGATTTTTGCATAAAATGCTCTTTAAAAAATTAGTTTTTATATTTTATTCAAAATATTTATAGTGTTTTTATTAAAGTACGCCAAAGAAGAAATGGCTGTTATGTGTTTCTATATTTTTTTTTTTGTTTTTTTTATAAATATGTTGTCTTCTCGGATCTTATTAAAACTAGTGCCTTAATTAAAGATGTGTTCAACAAATACAATTTGAAATAGAATATAAACTGATTGTTTTATTTTGTACAATAGTTCCTGAAATACATATATTTGCAATTAAAATAATTAAAGATTGTTTAAATGCATGAAATAAAGACACTCTAACAATGCTGTCTAGGGTTAATGAGAAATTTTTTTATTTTATATGATTTCTTCAATTAATTATTTAGGACCTTATATATATTTATTAAAATAGGATGGGTTCATGTGAAAGCATAATACTTATATTTTGCGCATTTTTAAAAGAGGTCGAAAAATCTATTTATATGCCTTGATGTTACGATTTCTAACAATTTTGTGTATGTTATTACAATTTATTATTTAATTTTCTTATTACATCTTATTTAAAAAAAAAAAAATATTAATTCATAATGAACAATTGACTATTGAATATGGTGGTGATTATAATTACCATTGGCGAAAAACGTATGCCTAAAAGTGTGCTTCATAAACATACTATACATACAAGAATTTGATGTTGCTATGAGAAACAAAAGCCACACAAGTTTTTGCTATCCTAACGGTACTTCATGTGAATTTTTAAGAGAAGCTGCAAAATATTTGTAAATTTTTACACCAGCTTAGTTTAGTGTGGAATGTCTTTCAGGTCAGGCAGTAGTGCTAATTTTTTGAAGTAAAGTGATATAATAGACAAAAATGTCCGGATCGTATGTATTTATGTGAAAAATTATAGTGTTTTAGTAATTTGTTAAAATAAGAACTATATGTAGTTTTGGGTTTGGAGTCAAGCGTGCCTTAACGATGAGAGAAATACTCGATGTGCTGGAAGACTCAGATGATAAATCAGAAAATACACTGATCCGCAATAACGCTCGCAACGTTGTATATATTCCGCCTAGAGTTGACATTCTTAGTGATGAACAAAAAAAAATTGATGAAACAAACATTGGTGGTCAAGAAAATAATCCAATGGATGACATTGCTGGAGAATTGGAGCTGGAGTTTGTGGGTGGAGATGAAGATATAAGTGCGCCAAGTGAGCTCAATAACTTAGAACTCTTACAGCCAATACAAAATAAATTCAAGTCAAAATCTTCATTTCCTTCATCAAAATGGATGCACACAAAACGACCAATTTATTCCAACAGAGTGCATGATTCTACAGAGCTGATGAAAGATCAGGAAAACCTCTATCAGATGTTGAGTATGTAATCCATGAATAATTTTTTATAGTAGTCTTATCCTTTTTTATGAATTAATTTAGACGGAAAGTCCTCTTTAGACTTGTTCCAGTTCTTTTTTGATGACGAAATTATGGAACTAATGAACACTAACGAGTATGCGAAACAAAATAAGGTTCTGGACAACATGTGTACAGTACAATTGCTGCATCGTTTCATCGGATTTTTAATACTTACGGGATATCACACCGTTCCACAATATGAAAACTATTGGAGTCAGCAGGCAGATCTAGGGGTTTCAATTGTAAAGCAAGCCATGACACGTGCAGAGTTCCGGTGGATGAAGAAATATCTTCATGTTTGTAATAATAACAATTTAGATAAAAGCGACCGTTTTGCGGAAATAAGACCCTTACTTGATGGACTAAACAACAAGTTTTTGCACTTTGGAATTTTTAGTGGAAATTTATCAATTGATGAGCAACTGGTGCCATATTTTGGAAGGCATTCAAGCAAAATGTATATAAGGAATAAGCCCATTCGTTTTGGTTTCAAGTTGTGGGTTCTTGCTTCATCTGATGGATATATGTATTGCTGTTTGCCCTACGCTGGTTCTCAGCAACCTTATAGTAAGGAAATTGGCCTTGGAGCTCACGTGGTCTTGAGTTTGTTGGAAAATGTAACACATCCAGACCGTCATTATATCTATTTTGACAACTTTTTTACTTCTTTTCATCTAATGTGTCTTTTATCAGAAAAAAAATTTAACAAGCAACAGCCTTTCAACTTTAAAATGTGTGAGTGTATTAGTGAAAAATTCCGAGTTGAAAGTGTAACCCCCGGGTAAAGGAAAATAAAACAACAGTCATAATATCACCAAATTCTAGTTTCTCATCAGATTCATCATCCATCAATTCCGTTGAAAATCACCAAGATCACAACCCACAGTTTTTGTTAGAAGATAATTTATTGCCGTCGCAAAAAAGGGGGAAAATAAATTTTCTTTCTCCGAAACTTGTGGCTGCCCCCGATAGATGTCAGTTGAGTGTGCGCGACTCCGTGTATATTCTAGAAGCTGCATTAGAAGCACTTGGGCATAATGTAGACGATTACATAATAAATAAATCTTCCTTGCAAAGAATAAGAACAGAGATGAGAGAAGAACGTGCCAAAAATATTAAAGCAGATTTCAAAACCTATATTCCTGAAATGGTCTCTACTCATTGGGATGGGAAGTTATTGCCTGCAATGAATGCATAAAGTGTTAAAGAAGAACGACTTCCAATTGTGATCACTTATGAAAATGAGGAGAAAATTATTGCAGTACCTAAATTAGATAATGCAAGTGGAAAAGAGCAGGCTGCAGCTGTACTAAATGAAATAACTGACTGGCAACTTTCCGATAAAGTTCAAACTATGTGATGTGACGCCACACCTGTACGCATGTACGCTACTGGAGCAAGCACTAGAAAGGGAACTTCTTCTATTTGGGTGCAGGTATCATGTATACGAATTGGTGTTGAAAATTGTATTTGAAACCAAAATCCTCCAAGTTACTGTTAGCGCTGATGTACCGCTCTTTAAAAATTTGAAAAACAGGTGGAACAATATTAAGCCTGACAATTATTAAAATAGCACCTCCATTGCAAGCCAGCACTTCCAACCATCGAAGATTGACAACTTGATTGGCTTTTATTTTTCTGAACTCGAGAAACCACTTGTTAGAGGTGATTACAGGGAATTGATCGAGCTTTCGATATTATTTTTGAAAGGAAATAAGATCAAAAAATTTAAAATAAGGCTTCCTGGGACTATGCATCAAGCACGATGGATGGTAAGAGCTATTTATGCTATAAAAATGTGCTTATTTCGGGATCAGTTAAATTTAACCAGAAAGGAGAATGAAGGTTTGCAAGAAGTTTCTCTATTCACTGCAACAACTTATGTTAAACCATGGATACAATGCAACTTGGCAGTACAAGCTCCCTACCAAGACTTGTGTTTTATAAAAGCTGTTCAGAGCTATGAATGTGTGGACCCGTCAAATGCAGGAGCAGCTTTAAAAAAATTTTGCCAGCATCTTTATTATTTAACTGAAGAAGTCGTATTTTTATCCCGTTTTGATGACATGGTTGATATTGAGACAAAGAAGAATATTGTGGTTAGCTCAACGAAAGAAAGCAAATTGAAAAATGCAAAACGATATATTCCTTCGAAAGAAGAAATGCGGGACTCATTATTTGGTAAATATTTCCTAATTACTAAGTTATTTGTCATGGTTTATATTTATTTTCCATTTTTTACAGATAAAAAACTAAATGACTTTGTTTCAAGGAAAAGTAATGATATGTGTTGTCGACTGAAAATAAACATTGATTTTCTCTCCGAAGACCCATGAACTTGGGAAGACAGTGGTTCCTTTTTAGAAGCTAAATCGAAAGTGATTCACTTAAAAGCAGTTAATGACAGCGCTGAAACAGCTGTTAACCTCACCCAACAATTCCATGGATTTCTAACCGTACAAGAAGAACAAAAGTAATATATATTGCAATGCGTTAAAGATCACAGAAAAACTTATCCAAATTGTACCAAACTTACTTTAAAAACAAAATATGCTACATCCTAATAATCTTTAAGATGATTAAAGTGCAAATTGAATTCTTATTTACTTTTTTTTATAAATAAAAAAAATTTCAAATCCTAAAACAGTACGATCATGGAAAAACACATATTTCCCACTAATTAAGACAAAAAATTAAAAGATTTCAAACGGTCCTTTTTCTATTTACTTGCATTGAATGCATAATTTAATTTACATGAAATTAGAATCTGCAGCTCTTTTGCTTCTCCTTTCTTTGTTGTCTCTCACGTGTTTGATTTCACAAGGTTTCAACTATGCGTTGGTACTAGAGTGTCCAAAACTGAAACGGGTTAACCGGTTTTTTGCTCTTAACCGTGTGCCGGTTTTTTAAAAAACGTAATATTTGAACAAACCGGAAACCGGTTATTTGACGTCGGTTAACCGGGTTTTACTTAATTTGTGTTCATATCCTTAAACAAATTAATAATAAATTATATGACTTTCGAATTTTAATGAAATTTTGGAATTAAGAAACATGATTTCTATTCTCAAATATGATTTTATGTTCCAAAAAATTCTAATTGACATTTGCAAACAATTTTTGTAATCAAATTTCAAAATGATTTTATGACTTGAATAAGAAATACGATAACTACAAATTATTTAGAATTAATTGAACTTTCCAAACATTTTTGTTTTCAAATTTAAAAATTAAAATTATTTTATAACCAAATGTTTTAAACTTATTAAGATTTTCCTACACGAAAATCTCTTTCAAATTTGAAAATGATTTTCGAATTTAAATCAGTTTAAAGTAAATTTGACATAATTGTTTTCTTTAAAATTAAAACGTAGTTGTCATATTTAAATAGAGTTGTGAAATTTTGAGTTTGAAACTCTAATATAAGAAAATGAAATTATCGGTAAACAAATGTATTGTAAATGTTACATGTGTAATTTAATTTAAACCAAAAAAACCGAATAAAATCCAGTTCCGGCGGTTTTTGCCAGAATTAAAAACCGAATACCGGTTTTTGGAAAACTTAATTTTTCGAACAAACCGAAAACCGGTTTCCAAAAACTGACGGTTTTTTGGACACTCTAATTGCAACGTGAAAGTCAACAATTTTTGGATATCAATTAGTTTAAATTATTGTCGATTTCATCGTCAACACGTTGCCAGCATTTGTGTTTCTCAATTCCAAAATTAGTTGACAAACCGGTTTTTTGGTCAACTAAGTCAACAAATGTAAAAAATATGTTGAATAAATCTAAAATACCAAGTACGACAAATAGTATCTTAAATGAAATTCGTTTTAGGACTCTCAAAGACGATTGAACCATGTCCGTCTGTCTGGATGGTTGGCTGGATCCCACCAAGGAATTGGGGAGAGCTTCTTACAACTAGTGAGCTGTGTACTTTCTAGTTGTATACTAACTGATTGGGACCTACAGTTTTACACCGGTTCCGAATGGGTTTTCATGGCTAAATGCTCAATAGTGTCGCCGTCACCTAAGACATTTTAGGTGGGCAGAACAGGGATCGAACCCACGACCTCATGTAAAAGAGCCGTGTACACTACCATTGCATCACCGACAGGTCAACACCATAACTGCCAATCAATCTTTATTGATCATAGGGAAATTTAATCAGTGATTGTAGTTTTTCAAAACTTAATTTGGGATTGAAAATGAAAGTTTTAGCAAAATAATGTTTAATCGCTGATCCGATAACCTTTCATTCCTTTCAACTTGTCAACTTGCTTAGTGAATCCGTCTAAAACTGTTAGTCCCAATCAGTGAGTGTAAAAGTGGAAAGCGCACAGCTCACTGGTTTTGAGAAGCTCTGACCGATTCATTCATGATATGTAATGGGAAACAATTTTTTTATTACGTTCAGTTCTTTCGAAATTTCATTCCCATATGAAGCACGTGTATGGAAAATAATGAAAATTTGCGGTAACAATGAAACTGATTGTCGACGTCTCAAAGTGCTTTGTCCCAGTACATCGATGGGACAAAAATAGGAGTCGTGCTAGGGTAATACAATTGGGCACGAGTCTCTAATATAATAGAATTAAGAAAACTTCAAAGTAACGACAAAATTGACTACGCCCATCGCCCATACAAACCGAAATTATTATTGGCTGTAAAAATTTAACTTTTTTTTTTTTTTTTTTTAAGACCAGCACTCAGGGGATGCCCCCTATAAATGCAATGCATTGTGCTGGCGACGGAAATTTAGGTAGAGGAGGGTGGAAAGAGGGAGTAGTGCTCATTTACATTTGCCTTGAATTGCTGTATGTCACAATTGGCGGGAAATACACTTGCGGGAAGTTTATTCCACATACGGACCGTACGACTGAAGAACGAATTTTCTCTGTAGTGTGTTGTGCGATCGACTGGCCAATATATAGTAAACGGATGGGAGTTCCTTGAAAGCCGCGTACCTCTGCCAAATGTCCTCACATCTGGTATAAGTTGACGGATGTCCGAGGAACACGCACCGTGAAAATACCGATAGAACAGTGTCACGCAACCCACATTACGCCGATGCTCAAGGGAGGCAATAGAGCTGGACACCCTACTGTCCCCTATCAACACCTTTGCTCTCCTTTGTACACGGTCCAGCAACTCCAAAGATGATTTTGGAGCACCTGCACATATATGGGAGTTATATTCCATTCGCGGCCTGATGTAGGTGGTGTAGATATTAAGGAGATCAGATGGAGTGAAGTACTTCTTGCACCGCTTTAAAAAGCCTAGGCACTTCGATGCATTTTTCGACACTTCAAATACATGTTTTGCCCAGCGAGCATCACATTGTATTTTCATGCCCAGAACATCAAGAGCGTCTGATTCCTCAATATACACACCATCCATAGATAATGACGATACGACTGGGTCAGCTGTCCGCTTGTGCGAAAGCAGACAGCACTGGGTCTTCCCGCATTAAAACTTACTCTATTCAATCGACCCCACTCAACAATGGCCTCGAGATCGCGGTTGAGTGTTTCATTCATTAATTGACGTTTATCACTAATTTCCTGAAGATTTGGCCTGTGGTCGAATGAATATGAATGACAGAGATTACTGTCATCCGCAAAAGAGTAGATTTGGTTCACAGTCCGACCCAGGAGATCGTCAATGAAAATAAGAAAAAGAGAAGGAGAGAGAACAGAGCCCTGTGGTACCCCTGCCGTTAATTTATGTTCATCGGAAGAGATGCCATCTATAACAACTCTTATAGTGCGATCTCTGAGAAAACTCGATATAAATCGAGTGAAATTATCACCAACACCAAAAGCAGCCAGCTTCGACAAGAGTGCCTCATGCCAAACTCTGTCGAAGGCCTTGGAAATATCTAGAGCCACCACCTTACTCTCACCAAGCCGGTGGATGGATCGACTCCACTGTTCCGAAAGGAACGCCATCAGGTCTCCCGTAGATCTTCTCCTACGGAAGCCATACTGTCGATCATTAAGCAGGTAATTTGACTCGAGATACTTCACTAGATGGTGGTTAACCATGCTCTCCATAACTTTCGAGAGCGCAGAACAAATTGCAATTGGGCGGTAATTGGCGGGGTCACTTGCATCACCTTTTTTGGGAATAGGCTGGACGTTGGCTACCTTCCAACACGCCGGGTAAACTCCAGCGCGGTATGCAAGATATATTTATGAAAATTGCGTGAAGAATATATTTATACGCCACCTTATCAAAAAATAGCATTTCATCAACATTTACCACGCCCATCGCCCACCGCCCAAAAAACCTAAATTATTAATATTATTATTATACGCAGAAACCTAAAGTGTTTTCAAAAACACTTCTCCAATAGCAGCAGATAGCACTTGTTCTTATTTTTCCCTGGTAGATAAATGTATAAACTGTAAAAAAACAAAAGTAATAAAAAAACTTCATATTTCATATTATTTTCTTTTATTTCATGAAAGTTTTATAATTTTTGCGTATCAAATAAACCAATGAAAACGACAAAATTTTTGTCAATTCAGATAAAAATGATTTTTTGGAAATTTTTCGTGAAACTACTCGAAACAAGATTTTTTTAGGTCAAAAACCTTAGTTGTTAGCACCTAATAAAATATGTATTTATTCTCATAATTTATTAAGATCATAAATTTTTAAATAAATAAATAAGATTTTGTTATTTTGTTGGACAGATGTATAGACGGCCATAACACCCTATCGGATAAATAGATTTTAACTAAAATTTTCAACGTATAAGAAATTGTGTGCCTAATTTGAAGGAAATCGGATAACGAATTCAGGTACCTCGCATACAAATTGTAAAAATCTCGAAAATTTTCTGTTTTTAGTTGTTTGGATGCAAATATAAAATGTGTTTAGAGCTTGCCGCGAATATAATATACTTGTGTCCAACCACATTTTGTTTGCTATTCAATATTACATGTTTGAGACACAATGATTAATATGTGTTTGCGTACCAAATATATCTATGTTTGTTTGCCGAGTTTGTTGCACTCTTTATGCTCTCTTGAGAGCAAGAGAAATAAAGTGCGGAACACAGTTGCGACGTTTCGACGTACGGCGTCAAAAATGGTACGCTGTCAAAAATAAAACAACATTTGTTCCTATGATCTCGCCCACAATTGACGACGACAACGTATTGGCGTTTTTGCGTCGTACGTTCAATTATATCTATTTCTATTTTTTACGCCACGTACGGCGATGTTTGTAAATAAAATTCAAATTTGGTGAAATTATTTATAAAATAAAACAATTGCTGATAAAAAATGACCGGAAATAATTTAATTGAAAAGATTATCGAGGAGGTAAGGACATATAAAATGTATTATAAAATGTAAACATATGTATGTGGATGTATAATACGTTGCTACGTTGTACGCCGCTATTGTGTGCATGGTGGACGTATTTTCACGACGTTTTACGTCCGAACGCCGTACGTTGTACGTCGATGCGTCGCAATTGTGTTCCGCACTTAAAGAGGGTCAACGAGAGAGTCTATCTTGTAAGTGTGTATCAGTACTTTTGCATTATTCTCTCCGTCAGTGATTCGTAAATATTCCTGAATGTGCGCAGGGTCGCCAGTTTTTTTTAGGCGAAATCCCCGAATTGTTATTTTTAATCCCCGAAAATCCCCAAAAAGAAGCTAAAATCCCCGGAAAAATCCCTATTGTTTTAAAGGTAGTTCGAGAAAGTTTTAAGTTATACAATAAAAATTTATTTAGAATTCAGTTTAATAAAACGAAAGCTGAAATATTTAAAAATTTAAACGTAAATAAATTATTATAATATTATTAATATTATATTATTATTAAATTATTATTTTAAAAATAGTTAGTTATAACAAAAAGATTATGACAAATGAGATCTGGCTTTAATTTATGTACACATTGGTTAAAAGTCATTAAGGCTATCAAATACTTCAGTCTCATTATCATCAGATTCATCTAATTAATTATTTGTTTTGTGCATAGTTTTAGTATTTCTCGTTATTTCTTATTCACTGACTGCTTCTATTCTTTTCAGTAACATCAAATATCAAAAATGTTTTTTTTACTTGTTTTATTGTTGTCATCACGTACTTGTAAAACAATTGCCAGTAAAACAATTTGATATTTTCAGGAACTGACAATTGTATGCAGTTCTTTTTGCTGACAACATTTAGCAATAAGCAAATTTATTCTCTCAGCAAATTTATGACATTTGGACTGGTGTGACATTTACGTTCGATGTTGAAAAGAATTGCTTTACTAATACCAGATAGAGGCAATGGTTCAAAACAACGAACAAAATAACAACAACGGCATTTCGTTTTGTGTGTTAAAATTATTGCGTTAAATACAACACAAATGTACGCTAACAATAACAGTCAATAAAAAAGTTTAAAACCCATTTAAATTTCACAGTTTTGCCCCAAAACGACATGAAAAATTAAAGCCAGAAGTTGTTGTAATTCCACCGGGTGTATGCCACTTTTCGTCAAATATCTCTCTATCAAACCGACCGCATACCGAAGAGTGTGAAAGGAAACGTCAGATGAGTCAAACATTCTCTCTAGTAAGATTTACTCTATGCCAAATATTATTTGTGTGTTTATGCTTGCTTTGATTAAAGTAGTACCAGACCAAAACTTTCAAGGAATGATACAAAAGATGCGCTTTTAATGCAGCTTAAATTTTCATCCCCAAAAAGTCCCCAGATCCCCAAACCAAAAAAACAATCCCCTGTTTTGAAAAAAAATCCCCAATTTGGGGATAAGTCCCCTAAACTGGCAACACTGAATGTGCGTGTAAATTGAAGAAGTCAATGATTCGTATTTTGGCTGATGTAATACGTTTCAGTTTCAGTCGTTAATGGTTCATCGGGCAGAGGATATCTAAAGCGCTTAATATTTGCAAATATTTATTAACTAATTATTAACTAATTTATTAACTAATTAAAGTTTAAAAATCTCCTACAAAATAATTCATATTTGACTAACAAGTAAAAAAGTAATTTTAACCACTTTTTAAAAAGCTTAAATATAAAAGAAGCGGAGAAGATTTTGAATTTTTCTAATAGATTAAAGTTTAAACTAATTTATCATGAAAAAATATTTCATCGAATTTTATGATGTTTTTTTGCCATCAAAAAATCAGAGTTTTTCAAATATTCATCTTGAAAAAGTAAATTTTTAAAAATCAATTAAATTTCGTTTTTAAGATTAATACGAAATAAAAAAAAACAAAATTTGTACCGCTTCTTACCTATCCAAAAAATAGAACAAAATTTAATTTCTTCCACAAATGTATTTTTGAACAATATTTTCCTTCAACTACTAACGAACGAAACTAAAAAATCAAATTATTTACCATACAAATCGCTCACTTTGAGTTGCTCTGGAGGACAACAAATTTATTTCTATGAAAAAATCTTTGCTGATTTTTTTAGCTACGCTATTACCTTTAAAACGATATCAAAAAAATTCAATTCCAACCAAGTCAGATATCTGATTTTTTTCCATGAAACGGAGCAGTGTGCGTCTGCTCGAGTGCTGGCATTCGCTGGTAAAGGAGCAAAACTTTAATAGGAACAAGTCTTCGTAGAGTTTTTAGAATAACTAAAGGTATACTTTCCTTAACTTGGCGATTAACTTCGTTTCGAAGTGACCACTACGTCAACCATGAGTTGAACACTTATACATACAATAATTACTATAATCTAAACTAGCAAACCCGGCAGACTTCGTCCTGCCAAATAAGAGACTTAATTAAAAGATGTATTTAAAAAAGCAAGCAAATTAAATAAAATTTCACCACCAATGTAAATTCACCAGTTCAAATGATGCCACTACCGCCGGTAGATGGAGGGATTAAGGATTAATTAAATCCGGTTTAAATCACTGTTGGAATTAACTTTTGCTAAATTTTAATGCTTAGTGCACCCCTTCAGATCACTACCTTTCCAACGGTGTATCGCACTTGACTGTGCGACCTTTAGTTTAGGAGGAGAAGCGGTTACAATAATTACACTATAAATACCTTAGCGTAATATATATATAGATAAGAATTGTGAAGTGATTTATAAAACTTTTTATTTTGAAGGCACAATTTGCTGTGATCATGTTCTCGAAAGATGGGTATGGAAGGCCTGATTCCGGGAACGTTAAACTTTTTTATTCGAGGGTACTTGTAGTTCCCTGCCGGCCGTTGCAGTTTCGATTCCAACTGTATGACATGGTATGATGAGCATAATTAGGTAAATATGTTTTCAAGGATTTGACAGAGCATTATTATATTATTAACCCCCCAGAAAAAATTTTTTAAAATTTTAATTTAGTTTTTATTTAATTTTGTAAATTGTTATGTGTTTTTTTTTCTATAATTAAACGAGTTTAAAGCCATTCAAATTGGATTTACATTGTCTGTGCCTCGATTTTTTTTAATTGAAACGCAAATTAAATTTCAGTAAATATAAGTAGAAATTACATTTTTTGGGCTGAGCAAAAAAAAATAATATCGTGTCTATTAGAATGGGTCGGTCCCGATACAAAAAAAAAAAAAAGGTTGAGGCGGACACCCCCTACGTTTAAAGATTATCCAAAGAAAATTTCAGAACACCAACAATTTTGTTGATCCGTGCACCCTACATGCCACCATTTTAGGTTTTACTGTGCTTCGCTGTTATTTGGTATCCTATCGAAACGAAACGCATACCATTGTTCATGTTTTGTCAATGGCTCCATTTTTCCCTATCCTATCGAAACGAAACGCATACCATTGTTCATGTTTTGTCAATGGCTCCATTTTTCCCTTTTTTGACTCCGAAGTCAATTCTGACTGTTGACTTTCTGTATTTCGTTTCCTATATACACATGGATGCATATTTCTCATAACGTCTGTGAAGACTTCTAAAAACTATGAAACTTTTGCCTTTGCAGCATTTAATTTTATTCACACGCAAAAAAGTTATGGATGTTTTAAAAAAAATACCTCACCCTATACCACACATCATTTACTGTTTTTGTGCTGTGTTGCCATTTGGCGTCGTATGAAAGCAAAACGCACATCGTTGTTCATGTTTCATCAAACGGTACTTTTCTCCCTTCGCACACTTTAGACTGGAGAAATTACTTCAGTAAAAACTTGTAAGTTGTCTATGATTGAACTGTCAAAATAATGTCTTTCATGGTCTTTCGTATTAATTAATATTAAAATCGCAGCCAGTTTCATTTGCGGTAAAAAGTGTAACCATTATTTTTCTTCACCACTTGCCGATTTGTTTAGTTAATTTTGTTTTGTCTATATCTGACGCCTGGAGCATAATTTTAAACCAGTATTTACAAAAAACATAGTGGGTGTAAGTCCGTGGGATTTCGTATGGCGCGTGTCAGTTAATAGACACAGAAAATGACTTCAATTGGAACTGGACGAATTGCAATTTGAGTATATTTTACAATTTTAAATCGCTTGTAACTTTATTTGTTATAAACCAAAATTAGTACCTCCAAGGCACATATTTCACAATTTTTAAAGCCCTTTGCTACTGTTTCATTAAAATGCAATATTAGGGTGGTAGAAAACGAGAACAACGGTATGCTTCTTTTTCCAATCGGACTTTAAATCGCAACACAGGATATAAAATCTGAAAAGGCGGCATTTAGCGTGCACAGGAAAAATGTTGTTTTGTGGTTCCGAAATTGTCTCCAGATAATCTTTAAATCTAGGGGGTGACTGACCCAACTTTTTGTTTCGACCCACACTAGTGTCTATTATGCAAGCCAACGGATTTTCCGCAGAGCGGATAGACTCGGTCCGCATTCGTGTCACTTCCTAAGGAAAATGGTATTATGCACACCGTCGGATGATCTCTATTATCGACATGCAGTAAACTGTCAAATTGACATTTTGCAGCCATTTTGCAAAACAAAACAAACAAAAGTTGAGAGCGCTAGATGAATTCATCAATTGCCCATTTTTTTAATATGGAAGAAAATCGTGGTACTCGAGAAGAAGTTCGAAAGAGGGCTGTTAGTGTTTTCAAATTAGCCGAGGCAATGTGAATAGCAAGATTTATTTTTATTTAAAACTAGCTGACCCGGCACACGTTGTTTTTTTATTTTCATTGAAAGTCTGGTTCCGTTACAAAGTCGTGGTGGATCGATATTTCGAAGAAGAATGATAGTTGCACTGCACCGACAAACCAAATTTTGTTCAAATACCTTCAAAATGATTTTGTCGATTTTGTTTTTTTAAAGTTAATAAGTCAACAATTACATTATGTGAAAAATTAAAAATTATAAAACACTCAAAATTCTTTCAATAGTCACTAAAAAATCACAATGAAAATCACAATTTCAGATTTTTTATTATGTGATACCTACTTATTATATTGCATTGGATCATATGAGCGATGTGTTTCCTTAATACGTTGTAATTGTTTATTTCGACGATGTAAAACAATATCACGTGACTCCAAATTTTCTGCAACTACAACAATGGCAACTTCATCGATAGTAGGTGCCTTAAAACGTCCTGCATATTGGCCCACAGGAGTTTTATCTGCTCTTATAACAATTTTGTGGTCATCAGATGGCATCATATCCATTGCACTTTTAAATAATGTAATCAATTGATTGTGTTCGTGAAATAAGTTTTGTAATTGTTCAACTATTGAACTTTTCACTGAATTGTTATTTGCACAACGTAGATTTATTTCTTGTGGAGAATTGCCCATAAAATAAATTTGCAAAAACTTGTAGTCGTTATCTGGTACTGGTAACAAAGAACCTGCTTGTGATATATTTGACCTTGTATTTATCTGTAAAGGGAAAAAATGTATTCTATTTGCAATTGCAAATACTATTACAAACCTTAAAAGTTGGCATGAAATTTCCCCGAACTACTATTGTGGCTCCAAATGAAGTCATTTGAAAGCAGTCGTTGTATTGTTGAATACACAGTGCAACACGAAAAAAAATAACCATATACGGACACCACTACGTGATAAAAGACTAAAAAAAAAGACCCGTGTCTCCCAATTTTTCCCAAAGTCATGCACTTTTTTTTTATGGGCCGCCAAAGATTTGGGGCCTCGGTATCATTTTCGTAAAATGTGATCATTTTCTCAGGCTCATATCTTGCAAACCGTTCAGAATTTCGATTTACTCTCTGAGGCAAAGTTGTAGCTCTTGTCATAAAGAACAAAAATTGTGAACATATAAAATCAAAAAACTTCACCTTCCAAATTCTGAACGGTTAGCAAGATATGAGCCTGAGAAAATGATCACATTTTATGAAAATGATACCGAGGCCCCAAATCTTTGGCGGCCCATAAAAAAAAAATGCATGACTTTGGGAAAAATTGGGAGACACGGGTCTTTTTTTTTAGTCTTTTATCACGTAGTGGTGTCCGTATATGGTTATTTTGCCATGACTTAAAAAATTACACACAGTGATATTCTTTAAAAAGTGTTTGGTCTGTTCCTATTCCTGAAACCAATGAGTAAACTCAGAGAACTAATTGTTTGAAAAGAGGTTGTAGCAACCATAAATTCGGCTGTTACCACCGAATTGAGGTTGCCACAACCGAATTGAGGTTGTTACGACCGAATTTAGTCCCCACAACCGAAATTCGGTTGAAGCAACCCCGTTTCTTATTTGATTCGGTTGTGACAACTGAATCTTCAACTAAATTTTCCAAAATTTCGGTTGGAACAACCGAATTTGAAATAAATACGGATGCAAGAACAGAAATTGGTACCAAATTCAGTTGGAGTAACCGAATCTGGCATTAATTCGGTTGTAGTAACCGAATTTGGCATCAATTCGGTTGTAACTATCGAATTTGGTATCAATTCGGTTGCAGTAACCGAATCTAGCATTAATTCGGTTGCAACAACCGAATTTGGCGTCAATTCATATTCAATTCGGTTACCACTACCTAATGCCATGTATTTAACATATGACGTTTAAAATTCTATAATTATACTGTGTGTAATTTTTTAAGTCATGGCAAAATAACCATATACGGACACCACTACGTGATAAAAGACTAAAAAAAAAAGACCCGTGTTTCCCAAAGTCATGCATGTTTCCCAAGATTTGGGGCCTCGGTATCATTTTCGTAAAAATGTGATCATTTTCTCAGGCTCATATCTTGCAAACCGTTCAGAATTTCGATTTACTCTCTGAGGCAAAGTTGTAGCTCTTGTCATAAAGAATTGCGAACATATA